>OU830592.1:123865707-124490707 GCA_917563855.2 Limnephilus lunatus
GATACGTTTCTGCTATTACGACCAGAAACTCTAATATCAATTTTTTTGTAAAAGATACGGGGAAGATACCGTATTAGTTAGGATTTTGTACAATAACAACTGATCAGAAATAATTCTTCTACAATTTAATTTCGGGATTTTAAAGAATTGAGAATTAATTTGGGTTGGGTTTAACTTTTCAAAAGTACCTACCAATTGGCGATCCCTTAATGAGTTTTGATAACTCATGGAAGTGCAACTTCGTTGTATGTTTTATTGAATAAAGAAAATAAAAATGCTAATATTTTAAATGTCTATTATGTATTGTAAAAGATAGTAATGTTATTGTAAATGTAATTTTTTTAAAGACAAATATTCCGGGTTACAAATAACCTGGCAATATTTGAAAACCTCCTACTCTCACCACACGGTGATGGAGGACTTAGTCAGTCGAGGAATCGAACACGCGACGTCTAGGTGGGACCCAAACGCGATACCAACTCAGGCACGTACTGATCAACTCAGCAACAATTATGTATTGTAAATATTAATTATGTATTTTAAATTTTAATAATGTACTGTAAATGTTATTTTTTTTATGTGAATACCTCACAGGAGTTCACGATGCTTTCGTCAGGAGCCAATCACACTATGGCATCCCTAACTGGGGTAAGTTGCAAGGCTGAAGTCAGTGGGAAGGGAAATGAGATGGGGAAGAGGGAGGTTGGTAATTACCTGACTATTCAGATCTGGTCACCAAACACGGCTAAAGCCGTTTCAAGCAACGTTCTCATTCTGAATGGTGGTCTTACACCACGGCTATACTGAGAGTATCTTCCACTCTGGAAGTGCCGCAAATATACAAAAATAAATTATTTTTAATGATTTAATTGTGAAATAACACAAATTAATCAAATAAAATTCAATTGCGTACGCCGGGATTCGAACCACTACCTCCGGATTGGGAGTCAAGAGTCTTACCCCTCGACCACGGAAGCCGTACATTAATTAAACATATCCGACAGAATTTAACGCTCACTTTGTACATTCCTGTCACCTACGTCAGAACAGGTTTACATTAGTGAGGCAGGTAAAGTAAAGCGTACAATTAAATTTTATACAGTATTATGGTATTCATATTATATTCTTTAAAACTGTAAAAATTGTTTTTCAATAAACGCCGATTTATCGCCTCTGAAACTAATAACGACTTTGAAATATCAACAGCATCTCGCAGGAGTTTTTTTTGAAATTATATAATATATACACATAATGTCAATCAAATCCGAATCAATGACCAAATTCAAACAAGTTGTAAAGAAATGAATTATAAGTACTGGTCGTCACACTATTGCAAACATCTGTAAAATAAACTACAAATAGACAGAAATATCCATCTACATACGTCCTTACCCATATAAAACAAATTAAAATTATAAAATCCTAAATAATCTAAATCCATAAATAGATTTGACAGGATTTACTACTGTACTGTATCTCTTCCCTCATTTATAAGAAAACTCTCTTTATGTGATTTACCCACACTTTCAATCATCTTTATGTTTAATTGTTAATTATATTACTCTTAATATATGATATGTAATTATGTACCTCTACGCCTGTCTCAACACAGGTATACCCTAGCGAGACAGGCATCGAATAATATATTGTAAACATCACGTATATAGATCAATAAAAAAAATTTAAAAAAAATGTTTCGATTAGATGCTAATGTCGAAAAACCTGTGTTACTTCCTTGCAGAAAAAATAACACAGAGATGAATAACACACGGCAGAAAAACGTGTTTTATTACATTAGCTCCTTACAGAAGGCCCTGAGGAAAATAATTCCGCCCAGGGCCTAAGTCATCTTTGGGGATGCTGTGTGGAGGGTCTCTTTAGGGAGGAAGGAGAGGAAGTTCTGAGAAGGAAAAGGGCAATCGGGGGCTCAGTGTGTACACGAGTGACGGACGCACAAACCAATCCCTCCTACCGCGGTACATGGTGATATTCCGAGAGAGTACAGCTGGAGAAGTCAAAGGGACTCCCTTAACCAGTCTCTCTCGATCCGGCCTGCCATGCAGCTGATGAACCAGGACCCGGGTACCCCTGCTAAGTCACCAAACGTAGCGAACCACTTGGGATGACCTATGGCAGAGGTGTTGGTTATCCAATAAATGGTTCTCGGGGAGGCGGTACAATACAGAACTGTATGCTATATATAAGGCCCCTAGCATCTCAGCACATATGAGACTCCTCAGGCTGAGATGGGCTGGGCATGTACAGAGAACGCCGGATACACGTACACGCGTCCCAAAAAGAATTTTGACAGGACACCCAGGTGGAAAGAGAAAAGTGGGAAGACCCAGACTGAGGTGGGAAGACGAGGTAAGAGGGGATGCAGCACAGCTTCTCCAGGTACCAAACTGGAAGACAGCCGCTGAGAACAGGAGGAGTTGTAGGCGACTGTTGCAGGAGGCTCGATATGGGCTGTAGCGCCATCGAAGAAGAAGAAGAAGAATTGATGATGCGAACGAAATAGGCGACGTTAATCATTGTTTTGTAAAACAGAATAGAATCATTGTTGAATAAAAAATAACAAAATCATTGTTTTTATAAAAATGTTTTACCCAGAAAGCGCATTGCTTTCCCGTAGAGCGATCCATTGTGACCATATTTCCAAGAAGCGAGGAGCCACGCATAAGTGACCACGCTTTCCTCCCCCGTTCGGCGTCCCCGCTAGCACGATTACAAAAGTGCAAATGTTTAAAATGTAAAGCATGAATGTGAATGACCCAAGAAGTTTGTATCAACAGAATCAATGTATTCAATCATCTATCGTCTCTGCCTACCCCGCGGGCATATGACATGATAATTAGTTTCAGTTTTAACCAAGTTTAAGTGATTAGAGCAGGGCTGCCCATCCCAAATTGTTTTGTGGACCAAAAAAAATTATTGAGCCTAGTTGGGTGTGTGACCCAAACATAAAAAAAAAACAAAGAACTTATTCAAAATATTTTATTACCTTATAATTATCTAGCTTTTACCCACAGCTTCGCTCGCATAGTATTAGTGGGAAATTACTGGCATAATTGTTATTATTGTTGCTTTTTTGTCTAATAGAAAATAATTATTGTTTAATAGAAAATTTCAAAATTTGAGAATGACATTTCGCAAATAAATATTCTATTTTAGAAAATATTTAAATTATAGAAATAGAAATGTATTTAAAGTACCTACTCCCTTTATTAGTATTTTATACATATTTGAATCCAGAGTAACCTAAAAAATAAGAAAATGACAGTCCACTTCAAACGCTATGCTTTATAGTAACGTTATGCTTTTTGTTCGGAGAATAAACGTTTTTAGAGATATGTAGATATAAACTACGACGCCAAAAAAGTACTCTTTTTAATCACAACAAAACACTATTTTTAAGGCTAAAATTAAAAAAAAAAAATGTTTCCAAGGTAACAATTTGTTTGACGTTTGCAATAACTCGATTTTGTTAGGGACAGAAAACGTATGTTATATAATAATAATTTCATAACGCCACAGCTCATTCATAACGCCAGAGCTTACCAATATATAAAGCCATTGTTACTCGCAAATAATGTAGCTTTCGATTAGTGAAAGAATTTTTAAATTCTTAGGAAAGAGTAAGGACCATCTATACAAACTTTCGCATTTATAATATTAGTAAGATGTGACTTCGGGGGGAGTACTTTTGATGATTATTTTATAAGGGATCTTTTCCTGAGACGGACATTTTGAAATTCAGAAATTTTGCGTATTTTTCAGATGGTCAAAATTTCTAAACATTCCCCGAAACTAAAAACTGTTTTTGAAAGCTGATGAAACACACGTTCAAATTTTATAATTCAAATTAAAAATATAATTTTTTAAATATAAAAATTGTGCATGCAAACAAAAAAACTTTTATAAATGGCTCACCTTACGTTTTCTAACTCAAAATACTGAAAACTAAATAAAAACACATACTTATTTTGGTAATGCGCGGTTTCATCCCGCGACAAAATAACGCCGACCAAATATTCTCCGACAAAATATCCCCGGCCAAACATCCCCCAACAAAATATCTACTAAAACCTAACCTAACGTAACAAAAAAATGCGACAAAAATAATACAGACATCCTGTAAAGACCATAAATTATTGTTCAAAAATATTAAAATAGGAAAAAATAATAAAAAAATTATTTATTGTCTTTACAGGATGTCTGTATTATTTTTTTCGCATTTTTTGTTAGGTTAGGTTTTAGTAGATATTTTGTTGAGGGATGTTCTGTCCGTAGGATACTTTTGTTACGAGTGAAGTCGATGACGGCGTGGACCTCCAAAATTTTTTACATATTCAAACGGCTCGCCACCATTGCCCACCGCTGTTATAATAATCCTTCCTACTAATATTATAAAGGCGAAAGTTTGTATGGATGTTTGATACTCTTTCACGCAATAAATACTGAATAGATTTAAATGAAACTTTACAGTAATATAGCTCATACATCAGAATAGGCTATAGGCTATAATTTACAGCTCTGGTATTATGAAATTTGTGTACAATTGTCCAGACGAAAAGCAAAGCGTTGCTACGTAATTGTTTGACATGCGATGTCATTTTGTTATTTGTTTAGGTTGCTATGGAGATCCCTTTGATAGTTAAGATTTACAGCACGTGTTTGATTGTTACGTTGAGGGGGGAGGAGGAGGAGGGAGGGGGGGTTTTTGGGGGGTGGGAGTGGCGCGTGCGAACCCGGGGGCAAAAGCAAGTTATATATATTATCTTCCATTTGTTTGCCCTTGGCGCCTTATGAATAAATAAAAATTGCCAAGTATTCTCTCCACATACAAGCGTCTATATGATTCCTTTGCACTCACCCTCCACTTACTAAAATCAGGTCAGTTGCGTTAGATCTTCCGAGGAATGAGCGGAAAAAAATATGCCGGTTGGAGTTGGTTTCGAAAATAAATTCTAGTGCGGCTATGCGCCTGGCACTTTTCAAGTAATAAATCAAAATCTCCTTCGAGACTCCGAGGTCGAATATCAAAAAAGTTCTAATTTCACAGAATTTTTTTTTTCTTTTTTTGGATGAATTTCTTTTTTAATTTTCCCTGCACAGGAGGCCCTGATGAAAATAATTCTCCTCAGGGCATGTGTCATCTTTAAGGATGCTGTGTGGAGGGTATTTTTAGGAAAGGAAGGAGAAAAGTTCTGGAAAGGAAAAGGGTATTAGGGGTGGGTAAAAATCTGGGGGTCATTGTGTCCAGAAGTGATAGACGTATGAATCCATTCCTTCCCACTGCGGTGCGGTTCCGAAAGAGTACAATCGGAGAAGTCAAATGGACTCCCTCAACCATTCTCTCCCGATCCGCCGCCAAGACCCGGACAAACCTCACCCTTTGAACCCGGGCACCCCGGCTAAGTCACCAAACGTTTCAACCACTTAGGGTGACCTATGGCAGAGGTGTTGGTTATCCAATAAATGATTCCCGGGGTGGCGGTACCCAAACCCGCCTCCCAAATTGAATACCAAAATCCAAAATATGGCAAGCTGTAAACTTCAATTTGGGCCGCAAAAAGTCATGGGCCGCAGGTTGGGCACGCCTGGATTAGAGTATCAGTAATTATTAGTCTGATATCGGAGGTATAACATTTTCTTGTACGTAACACTTAACGACAACGATAATCAAATTCAATGTCAAATCTCAACTAAACTACACTATTTATTACCACACGAACGCGGCTCGCTGCACAAAGAACCGAATCACAACTTAAATTTGCCAAAAATATTAGCGATTTTTTTATGTTGTTAAAATGTATCGATTATTTTTAATCTATTTAATTTATAGTAGACTGGCGAGTTCCCGATAAGCGTTTCAATGTTTCCCTACTTTTTATCCCGCGACAAAATATCCCCGAACAAAATATACCCGACAAAATATCCTCACCTGAATTCATCCCTCGACAAAATATCCTAACTTAAATTCAAAATTTAAGTCTTACCTAACCTAACCTAACCCAACAAAACCTATCCTAACCTAACCTAATCTAACCTAACCTAGCCTAACCCACCAAAACCGTTTGACGTCAAATTTAAAATTTAAATCTAACCTAACCTAACCTAACCCAACAAAACCTTTCGGTGCCAAATTTTAAATTAAATTCGAAACTGTACGTTTCTTGCTCTGTCTCCTTCCTTCCTAGTCGGGGGATGTTTTGTCCGTAGTATATTATGTCGAAGTATATTTTATCGGAGGATATTTTGTTGGGGGATATTTTTTCGCGGGATGAAACCGTGCGGTACCCGTTGCAATATCACATAATTGATGAAATAGTTTCACCCTGCGTGTCCTTTCACGTTCCTCCTCCGCTTCCCCTCCCCTCCCCCTGCCCCTCCCGCATCTCCCATCCACCTTCTTCTCCTTCCCCCACCCCTCTACCTGAGTGTGCGCCCAAAATTTTACCAAAAAAATTCATCGCAATCGGATAAATAGTATAGGAAATAATTTCATAACGCCAGAGCACACTATTATGTATAGAAACTATCGCGGGTATGCGCACATCAAATCATCAAGTTTCATTGCAATCGGTAGAATGGTTTAGGAACGCATAAAGGACAAACAAAGAAACGTTATTTTTCATATACATATTAACAATCAATCAAGTTTGGTACCTAACATAGTTACCTATTCAAAATACCTATAATTCTTGATTAGATTCAAATTGTTCTATTTGAGTGAGTACCTGCAGATAAATACTTGGTTGAAAATTTCGGAAAAGTTTTTGTAATGATAAAAAAAACTTTTCAAATGTATTGTCATGTGGTTGTAACAATCCAGAAACCTTCGCGAGGGTGGAGAGAATGTATTTTGAAAGTTTCAAACATTTCTTACGCTTGACAACTCACATACAAACATATTTGACTTTTATATATAGATTTCATTGAAAGTAAGGAAAAGTGAGTTTACTTCGGGCTCACGTTATAAATGTATCTCTTCAGGGCCTTCATTGCCTTCTAGCAATACAATATAATGATTTTTGTCATCTTAGATTGTTAAAATCGTAGTTTTGTCCAGCAAAAGTTGCAAATTGGACCTATGTGTGTTAGCATCGTCAAAGTCGATATCCATAGTCGCTACTCTCAGCAAGACCCGGTTTGGTCACTGCTTGAACTGGTCACACACTGTACCGGCCCTGTGCCCCATGCTTCGACTCAGACGCAGACATTCCGTAAACAAATCCATTAGTTGGCAACGCAACCTCTTCGTTGCAGTTTTCAAGAAGCCGCCATAATAAACGCAGTATCCGAGTCATGGCATTACACGCATGATGCTATACCCTAGTCCGAGAAAGTGAAGTGATTTACATTTCAAAGCTAAAGCGATGTCGTTTCGTGACTTCCTTCTACTGTTTATGTTGCTGGTGCAAACCAGTTACTGTGACCTAAACTGTGCAATAACAGCTTGGAACTTAGAAAAATTAGAGTGTAACGCCATCGGTGAAAAAGACAACTATATCCTCGACATTACCAAAGAATCTGACCTCGCTGACACAAAGACAACGGAAACATTCAGAAAATTCGACTGGACTAAAATAAAAACGTTCAAAGTGAAGAATGCAAAGTTGTTGAAATTCACAGAAAACCTGTTTGAAAATGCAAGTGTTTTAGTCAATCTCGATCTATCCGAGAACCCTGACCTCTGCTTTTTCGGAAACGAGTTTGTTCACTTGAAGAAACTGCAGACATTGCGATTGTCTGGAACTGGGAGATGCGGAAAACAATCTTTGTTAGCTGAATTACCGCATCTTCATTCTTTGGATCTGTCTTATGTGCGTATCATTTCCGACGTGTTTTCCTTGAATAATTTAAATTCTTTTCCGAGCCTCAAGCTATTGGATATCTCACGCAATCATAATTTTGAAATCGATTTTACGAAGTTTAATATCGGAGGAGTGTTGGAATCTCTAAACACTGCACAGACGAAAGTAAAAGTGGGTAATCGCTGCTTCGTGGATGCTAAAAGTTTGAAGAAATTGATTATGTCAGACTCCAGGATACGCGTCATTCCGAAAGATACGTTCGAAGGAACTGCCATAACCTATCTGGATATCTCCTCAAATGCTCTCTCTGCTGCGGCTCTAAACAGTCTGACGGAATCTATGAGTCATGTGAACGTATCTCACAATAAAATAGACGATGTGTTCAGATCTGAAATCTTCAAGCAATCTCTGGAAATATTGGACTTGTCGTTTAACAAACTGGATCACATGCATGCTGCAAGCTTTTCACTGACAAGCAAGCTGAAAACTCTAATCTTATCGCACAACAAGTTTCATTGGTTTTACGCAAGATTGTTGGCGGACTTGCCCGCACTAAACTTTTTAGATCTATCTCACAACGTAGTGTACACCTTCGGAGCATCTTTTTTCGACGACCTCATAAGCTTGGAAACTCTGAATCTGGCTGATAATCTAATAGCTGCTTTGAACAACAATGTATTTCAAAAAAACGAAAACCTTGAAAACTTGTATCTTCAAGACAATAATATAGAAATTTTGAATATTCTTACGTTCGCACCGTTAAAACGGTTGAGATTTCTGGACTTGCGGAATAACAAGTTGACCAGGCTCCCGGAAGATTTCTTTTCTGTATTAGATCTGAATACATTTTTGTTTTCCTGTAATCGGATGACATACCTTTCGGGTAGCTTCTTCAAAGGCAAACCAGGCACTATCGTATCTCTTCACGGAAACCCTTGGAAATGTTCATGTCTGCCTCCAATCATCGACGCCTTGGAAGTATACGAACTAAAAGTGGACAAGCAATATTTTAATGAAGGCAACTATCCCATTTGTTATATTGGAGAAAAGAATAACACGAAACACTGCAATGATAATACGCTTTTACCAGCAGATTACGCGAATTGGGAAACGGCTATAGCTAACACAGGTATCATATGCTGATACAATAATAAACCTTGCGTTGTCTACTTACAATTACACATAAGTTCCTTAGAAGTGTATCACTAGCAGATAGACAAACGATACCGACACACGACGTGTTATATCTTCTTAATATGCATGTCGTCACTGATGACCTAAATGATAAAAATGACATAGAACGCCAAAGAAGAGTACTCAGCGTTCGAGCCAACATGCTCGCCAGGAGATTCAACAGGTGCAGTTCTCCGGTGAAGAAGCAAATATTCCAGAGCTACTGCATGAGCTTTTACACCGGCGAACTATGGACAAGAAACTCACAAGGCGTCATGAACACACTTCGAGTACAATACAACAACGCATATAGGGCGCTATTCGGCCTACCTTGGCGATGCAGTGCCTCGCAGATGTTTGCAGAAGGAAGGGTACATGGGTTCGCCGCTTTGATGCGCCACAGAATAGCCGGGGTGAGTCAGCGCTACCAAAGATCGGAGAACACTCTCGTCCAGGCCGTGGCCCAGTGGCAGGGCGCGCCTCTTCACCAAACATGGAGAATTCATCTGAAGCTCCCGTAGTAGATATACGATTACCTACTACATATGTAGATATATATATTCTTTAAAATCTTTTTTATGTTATTTTATTTTTTATCTAGTAAATCCATTTTATGTAATGTATACTTTTATATGGCTGACAGAGTATTGCACCCCCCGCTCTGTTCGGCTGAAATAAACAACTTATTATTATTATTATTAATATATAAAACAAAGTCGGGTTAGTTACACTATTTATAACTCGAAAACGGCTGGGCCGATTTTGATTTGTTAGATTTGTCTCCGCCCCAGATAACATAATAACTATTTAAACATCACAAAAATTAACGAAGAAAGTAGTAAATAAGAAAATTCTTTTCACCATACATTTTGTATCGAACGAATTCTCATATTTTGAAAGAGCTGCAGGAATATTGTGATAAGTATAATATTGAGTAGTGAGTGAATTCCAAAAATTAAAAAAACTCAATGTCAATGCGCTGATTGTTTTGCTTTTGTTCTTAAACATATAATGCTGCCCCTCTTTCTTACACACTAAATGTCAACAGTCGAAAATTAGACAAACGGTGAACATAATATGTCTGCAACCCTCCAAAGGAAAAATATTTTATTTATAATAAATCTCCATCACACGTATAAAGAAAATGAAACGCAATTCCTGTAATTAAATGGAAAAGCAAAAAAATTACAAAAAATATAAATCTGTCCACAACGCCATCTCTGATAGTGACAAAAGCAAAACACGGCTATCGATAATTGCTTCATTGTGTAATTTATAACTTAATAAAAAAAACTGAATTTAATTGAGCTAATAAGTTAACACAACAGTTATTGATTCTCGGGCGGTACGAAGTTCGCCGGGACAGCTAGTTAGAAAAAAAAATAGCACCGACCTGCGAAGATAACAAAATTTTATCATGAAGTCTAGCACTGGCGATCGATAAAACCCTATATCAATACGATATTGACTAATTCTGTCACCTATGGTACTATGGTCAGTTATCAATATTTGCGAGCACGGTTGAACACAATTGATAATAGATATTCCGACCGACTATCGATAATTTTTTAGCGCGACCTGCTGAAGGTCAGATAAGTTGTCAATATACAAAAAGTTTTGAATAATGACGTTCTTTATGAAAAAATATCTGGCTTATTAATGAATGGAATTGAACTAACGAAGCTCTTATAATTGAAATAAATCGTATACGTGATCCAAAGGCTTAAATAATTCATCTAAGATGCAATTAATTTTTCCGTTCGATCTTAGAGAAACGAAAGTGGTTGTAGTTATGACTAAAATCCTCATTAACCAATTAACTTCAGTTTAGTTTCAAAAAGTATATGCGAAACGCCAAAGTATATTAAAGTTAGTATTTCAATTCGAAATTTTCAATTTATTAATATTTTTAATTTGAACAAAGTCTATTGACATTCATAAATGTAAATCCATAGACAGATTCTCCAGTGTCGTTATTGTATATCGATTACTTATTTATTCGCTGTCAATATCGGTTTGAATATTATCAGTGCAGCCGTGCTCGGTAAAACGGAATAAAATCATCGGTAATTGCTCCTATCGATCATATATTGTTAAATTATCGATTTCAGCTGGTGATTACTAGTAATAAGCCTCGATTACATTGAGCAAGTTTACTAGCCAGCGAATTCACTATCTGCTAGTAAACTGGCACAGTGTAATCATATTTAATAGCTAACTAGTTGACATAATTGGTTCGCGAGGGAGTCGTCATTTTAGCTCGCTCAACTCGCTAGATTTTTCGCTACTGAGCGAATGGAAAGTTTTGTGTTATCGTCACAATCGCACTCTCCAATTCGCCCATTCTAAACTTACCGGCTAGTAAGTAGCCTGTAAACTCGCTCAATGTAATCGAAGCTTAGGATACAGTCGTTGGTAACACCTCTATCAAATACTGATATGTTAACAATAATAATAACACTGTGAAAGTACCTCAAAAAACTTTTTTGTATAGTAAAAAGAATCAAAAGTGAAATCTAAGTCATTTAACATCATTATCTGATATTTTGTGATATCCCTCAAGAGTCTCTGCTGGACGGAACCGATGGAACTATAGCAATCTTATTTTAGGATTATTTAAGGAGTAAGGAGATGAGGAAAGCGAAGTAAAGAAAGTGTTTATCAATTGCTGTTTAAATTACTAATACTGTTTAAATTCTGTTCAAATCTCTCGTTAGAAGCATTCTAGAATATAACTCTACAATTTGGTCACCTGTCTTTAATAATCACGTTAATATCGTTGAAAAGTCCAACGCTTATTTTTAGGTGTATTAATTTTAGACTTGGAATCCCTTTAGAATTAATAAATTATGACTTTTTATTAAATTCAAGTGCTTACTAAAGTGACTATTTTAAAAGACTGCTTTACAATCTGTACAGAAGGGCTAATTTTAAGGTGTAATGTGTACTTTAATTTATTTTATTGTTTGTTTGATTAAACCTATAATACTTGATAATTTTTTTATTTGTTCCACAGAGTTATGAATACCATGATCCCTGGTCTAGAGCCAATTAGATTGACGCTCTAATAATATTATAGGTATACGTTCAACTGTTCTAAGCACTGTGGTATTAAAAATCCATTACCTAGAAAACAAATGATTATGACAAAACTACCATGTCGATCATCCAGTTAATTAATATTTATATTAGAATAAGTTAACAATAATAATCTAAACGAAAATATGAAAGAGAACAAGACACAGAAAAACAGAAAAAGACAATGGTCGCAACTGGGACACGAACCCAGACCTCTTCGTCTAACCGGGACGAGTGCGTTAACCGATTTCGCTATTGCCACCTTCTGTCAAAACTTCATAATTGTAAATCTCATATTTTCAAATTTTTTAGAATTACATTATTATCAACTAATTATTTTTCTCCATATTACGGGCAACTACCCTTTTTATTGTCCCAGTTGCGACCATTGTCTTTTTCTGTTTTTCTGTGTCTTGTTCTCTTTCATATTTTCGTTTAGATTATTATTATTAACTTATTCTAAAATGATATATTTCACTGATAGGAATAATCTTCAAAAAAGTATAAAAAGAAAGTTTTTCTTATAAAAATTGATTAATATTTAATCTAGTCAAAGAAAACACATAAAAAGCGACTCCGAAGTTGAAAACACAAATACCAAAAATATAACCAAATGTATAAAAAAAGGTACACTGGAATTCGACGACAAAAATATGTAAATATCGTCCTTCACATTGATAAAAAAAAGTGCTTCGTAGTCTCCCCACTCTTATCTACTTTAGTTTTATGAAGGTTTCACTCCTACCACGTGTTAATTGCAGACTCTTTTTTCTTAAATAAATTTATACGGATTTAAATAACTGTACATCTATTTAAAAACCATAAATAAATAAAATAGAAACTTTAATCTCCCCCTGATTGCTCGTGTTTACACTGAAGGACTATCGCACTATAAAGAGAATTTCAAAAAGTTCCTACAATCCGAATTTCTACCGATTTATAACATAATTCCCTTGAACAAAGTTTTAAAAAAAACGAGTGTGCTTAAGACCGCACGACTGAAGTAAAACTACACTGAAGAGAGAAAGAAAATGTGTGACCTAAGACCGTGGGGTGACCTATGACCTAGGGGTGGCCTATGACCTTGGGGTGACCTATGAACTTGGGGTGACCTATGATCTTGGGGTGATCTATGACTTTAATAATAATAATAATAATAATTGGATAATTTATAGAGCGCCGTTTTTGTGAAAAATCACCTCAAGGGCGCTGTACAATTTATTCATAATTCTTAGGTTCTATCTAATTTTAATATTTACAAATGGATACAGAAACATACTTACCTGCAGGTCACTTCCGATAAACACTTTAATTAGAAAGTTTGTGCTTGGAAAAGATACGGCTTTGCACGCGGAGGGTATTATATTTAAAACACTGGACATTGCATTGCTACCCCCATCACTATAAGAATTACATTTTAAAAGATTAGTGGCAAAAGTGGAGTTGATAATATCAAAATATGTATTTTAAAAGACTGGAGAATTTAGGACTCTTAAGGGCTGGAGAATGTTACTGAAATGACCTTTAAAAACGCTTACAAATAGTTTTTTTTTTTTTTTTTTTTCCCTACATTTTTAGGTTAGTTATTTACAGTGTCGCGGGCATTGAATGTGAAGGTGAAAGAATTTGAGTTTATGGATACGACTGTCTGAAAAGGTGGGTTTTAAGTTTAGCTTTAAATTCTACCGAGTCTGTGATCGTTCTTAAGTCATGTGGCAGTCCATTCCAGGCTTTAGGTCCCGACACTCCGAAAGCGCGCTCACCGAACTTAGTATCTGGTGTGCGCTTTGGTTCCTTTAACCTTCCAACAGCTGATGACGCTGCTGACCTTAGGGTTGACTGTCGAGAATTTGAATTTTCTGGAATACACAACTTTGGGGTGACCTATGGCATAGTTATTCAATAAATGATTCCATGTGCTCGCAACTCTCTCTTGCCCCGTAATATACGAAACGTAACTCTCTCTCTTTCTATCTTCACTAACTTAAATCTATCTCTCAATTTCCGTTCGCCTCACCCGATCACACTTTTTTGTAACGCTCTCGTCACGCATTCACCAGCTTACTCCCCAATTCAAGCGTGCTTAAAGAAGTTTTACTTCAAAAAGTTATTTTTTAAGATAATCTCTGTACATTTGCTGGGATCAAGTCTAGGAAAAAGTCATCATCATCACTCTTGGCTCTAAAACCCCTGATGGGTCTTGGCCTCCTCAAGAGTCTTCCTCTGCTCATCTTGGTTTTGTGGCTGCTCTCTCCAGTTTAGAAGCTCCAAGGTAGATATATCTTTGAGGACGTTGTCGCTCCGTCTTAATCTTGGTCTTCTCAGGCTCCTTCACCCCATCGTTCTTGAGTTCAGCAGGGACTTTGGTGCTTGATGCTCGGTCACTCTCTACATCCCAGTTTTATAAATATATATTTGTACCAAGATATTAGTGTACAAAACACTTATCAGACCAATACTCACGTTCGCAGCTGAGACTTGGGTACTAACTAAGAGGAATGAGCGAGCATTGGACGTTTTTGAAAGGAAAATTTTGAGGCGTATCTTCGGACCGGTGCATTAGAAAATAGATTTTGGCGCAGACGTTTCAACAATGAGCTCTATACTCTGTTTAAGGATTTAAACGTCACAAAATTTATAAAACTGGGCCGGAAAAGTAGTAGGATAGAAAAAAAAAATTATGCTCTAAAATTTATTTAAATGTGTGGTTCTGTTATTTAATTTGTTATAGTTATGAAAGACTTATATCATATAGTTATAGATGATACTTGATTAGACACTTGAGACGGGCTTTGTCAAAGGGTGTGTGTCAATACCGAGTTGTTTGGAGGTCCGTCTTATCGGACAACCCCTGTGGAGAAACGGCGTGATGTTAGTTAGTTATTTAAATTGAAATTTTGAGTACTGTATTTTCCTGATCCAAAAAGAACGCAAAAAGTAGTCTTTTTCAGAAATTAAAGTGAATCAAAAAGATTTTTCTAAAAATTATCCTTGTTAAGCGTGTCCAGTGATTTCCAAAGTTTACAATACATACAATAATACAACACAATAATACAAAGGCAACCTGTTTATTCACTCCGAGGAACAATTATTTCCTAGTATTTCGATGATTTCTATGACGCACTTATAAACTTGATTTAAAAAATGCATTCTAATAATTAATAAGCCTCTCCGTTATCTTAATTCAAGCCAATAATTTAATACGTGCATTTTATTTTAGGTATTGTAAGTAATACTATAGATAATAATATATAACGAGTTTTACAAAATATTACAATTAACGCGTTTAAAAGCCATTAACCAGCGGTCGAGAATTTAAATTTCGTCGAACGATGATCTTGCGATCGTACCATTGCAACTGTACAGGGCGGTTTCGATGAGAAAGATCAATTATTCCCGATACCAGCATTTTAAAATAATAACTCATAAAGAATCTGAAGTGCCCTCAACTCGAAGTATAAGTCCTAGAACATCTGCGAACATATTTATATGTACCTAGATGCAACACGGCAGCTGCACAACACCATTACGAAAATGTAGGCCCTGAGCTATTTAACGACTTACCTGATATAATAAAAAATGAGAAAAACTATTTTAAATTTTAAAAAAGACTTACGTTTAATTTTTACAGATAACAAACTGATTGAATTATTCAGTATCTAATATTTTGCTGATATTCTGTAGCTATTATTATATTTATTTTTACTTATTGTTAATAGTTTGTAGTATTTTTGAAAGTATTCTTTTCTATTTTTGTAACTATAATGTATACAACCTATAATCAGTATTATTCTCAAAGACGTTATCTCTTTGTTTTCAAATATATTGCTGGGTAAATGGACTAGCTTCCCAGTTAGACCCAATATTATTTCTCTACTAACTGGGTAATTTAAAACTGTTAATGAATGATATGTAACATTGTTGCTCTGTAACATCGCAAACGTCAAATGTGAAACAGTGTTCTATACCGGTTATTGCAAATCAAAACACGCATCTGCATGTGCAATTATTGTGCATATCGGGCTGTCATTTGAATTAATGTTATTTTCTATGTTCGATTGACAAAATACATATAATTATTTATTATATCGACTAGCTGGTTCCCGGCATGCGTAGCAATGCCATATTCAAATAAATAAATAGCGACCACTCTGCCCCTTAACTTAAGGGGCAGAGTGGTCGTTTTTCGCGTGCACAAAAAATTGAGTTTCCGAAAAACTGAACAATAATCGCCCTTGAGGTGATTTTTCACAAAAACGGCGCTCTATAAATTATCTAATTATTATTATTATAAACTGTACTAAAGAAGTTATCACTTCAAAAGAGAAGAAGCTCTATTTATAATTGGATTAAATAATTTATAGTTACTTCATAAGGTGAGTCAAGAAACAAGTTCTTCGAAGCGTTTTCCTGTTCTCATACAATAACAGATCTCTCATCGTAAACAACTGATTGTGGTGTTCAAGTGTAGCAGACAGGTTATAACTATAGGTATGTATGTAAAGATCTATACTCTATGCCAGGTCTCGGCAAGCTACGGCCCGCGACCTAATAATGGATTTAACATTTTCGAAACCTTAAAAAACCAAGGTTTTTTTTTTTTTTTTATTGTATTTATTACTTGCTGGAGCAATCCCGATGAGTTACAGAACTCATTTTAGGACAGGAGGAAAATTCATGGGTGTGAGGAAATAGTTACAGTTTTACTTGGAAAATGGATATAAAAAATATAAGTTTCACATACAACATAGACAAAAAATAAATTTAAAAAAAAAACAGGTTGAGTGAGCAAACAACAATAGAAAATAATTAAAGAAACAAAGAACAAGGTTATACAAATGTGGATGATTATGATTACAAATAAATGGAAAAGAAAAGAAGAGAAAAGGAAACAAGACAAAATGGTAAGAAAATTTACATAGTTTCATCCTTAAACGTATTTAAAAAATATTCTTTTAAAGCATTATTCAGAACTTTTTTATTTTGCTGGTTTCCCTTGTACATATCTGGAAGCGAATTATATAGTGTATAGGCAACTTCTTTTTCTAAATTAGGTTCTTTTTCTAAATTACGCACTATAAAAAAATGTCCGATTGTACTTGTACATGGCAGTGGCCTACTCTTTGTTATTCCAAATAGTTTATTATTTAAAAATATATATATCTTAGTAAATACCACTTTTATTTTTTACTAGCGAGTTCCAAGCATGTGTCACAATGCCACTTAATAAAGAAATTGTTTCTCCCTGCGTGTCCTTTCCCATTTGTCCCGTTACCCTTTTGCCTTCCCTTTTTCTTCTGCGTCCCCTTCCCTTCACACGATCCCACTCCGCCTTCTCCCCTTCCTCTTCCCTCTCCCGCTTCCCTCATACCGAGAACCCCCCTCCTGAGATCCCCTCCCCGCTCCCATCGCGGGAATGCGAACATCAAATCCCCAAAGTTTCATCGCAATCGTATGAATGGTAAGCAACGCATAATTTCACGACGCCAGAGCTCACTGTTTCATATAGAAACCATCGCGGGCATGCGCAAATCAAATCCTTAAAGTTTCATCACAATCGGATGAATGGTTTAGCAATGCATAGACAACTCGCATAGATGGAAGCAAGCATATTTTGTTTTTAATATATATATTTGTTTAATAGTAAACCGGGCGTCGTTTTGTTCATACAAACGTATTCCCAAATTACCACTCTGGATTTTGACACTAATGCAAATATTTTTTTAATAAAATATAGAATATTGACCACTAGCATGTCGATACGTTTTGCTTTTTTTTGATAAATCACTTCTTCTAGGAGTTAGAACCCCCCAAAAATCATTAAAATTGTCTGGTTTTAACGCCATCAGCAGACGTTCAGTATTCAAACTAGACAATGTATTTATAAGAGAAGGAAAACGTACGGACATATATATATTTTTTTTAATACAGTTAGTAAAAAAAAAAGAAAATCGTTCTATTTTTGGAGGAGAAAAATGGTGAGTACAAATCCTTGATTTTGATAACTTTATTTAGGTATTATCAGCCTGAGGTGCAGTTGTCCCTTTCGCTCAGTATTGGAGAAAGTAAGAGCGACAGTTACAGCAACAGTTTGGTAAAATATCTTTTATACAAATTTCTCGGTGACCGGGTTTCCTCTTAACGAGTGTTTTCTATTTTTTTCAGTTTTTTTCTATTTAAAACTCGGAAGAGCCCCTTTTGGAGAATTTGATACCCATATCATATTTTATGGTTTTTCGGACGGGTTTTTATTTTTTTATATTTTTATTTTATTTAGTAAAAGATTATACATTTATATACATTATTTAAGAATTGACTGCCCAACTAGGAGGATTCCTGTTTTAGGACAGTCAAATTAGGATGAGTATTAACATACGGAACATGGTCTGAAAATAATATAAAAAACAAAACAAAAATAAAAGACTAAAAAAAAGTGACTGTTCTTTGTTTAGCAAAGTTTAAAAAAAATAATATTAATTACTTAGGTAGGTACTTAATTACAGAGGATTAAAACATATAGATTTAGAACAAACGTGTAAACATTGCATATCATAGTCCTACACAAATGGGTTGTATAAAATAAGAAAAAAAGAGAAGAGAAAGAATTTAAAAAAAATAATAATAATAACCAATTAATACAGGAAAGATAACCGTGGTTTGCTTAGCATAGTTATTTAAAATATCATAAAATTAAAATATACATACTTAAAAGTAAATTATTAAAACATAATGGTATCTTGTGTTTGCATTTCAAATAATACCTAGTCCTACATACACATTTTATACAAATGAGAACGTTTAGTACTGGATCATCAAATTGGTATGCAATGTCTGTCTCACTAATAACTTTTGGGTTGAGAGCAGGCGTAGTTTACAACAGAAATGCAAGTAACAACACAATGTTGTGTTATACTTAAATGATAACCTTTTTTCTCATAAAGATTCCTGACCCGCCGAGCCTTACTTTACAAAACAGTTTTACTAGCGCTGCTCTATGCTAAAATAATAATAATAATATGTTTTATGTCAGCGATCGGCAATTGACGGCCCGCGGGCTAGATCTGGCACGCGGGGGTGCTTCCATTTAGCCCGCTTGGCCCTGAACCTGCGATTTTTCCTTCCCACCATACTTGTTGCCTTATCGGTTATAATCATTTTTTTTCATATCTAGTTCTTATGAAGAAAACATATAGGTAAGTAATGCTCACTTCATGAAACCAACCGACCGGTTGGTCTTGTTATTTCAAAACATATAATTTTCACTAAATTGTTTCGCCTGCAGCGCTTTTTCCGGTTCTTCTATGCAGAAGAGGGGTAATTATTGAAGAAAAATATACTTCGTTTGGACAAAGAAGTTCTGAATTTTCACAAACTCCCACTTAGTATCAAACAAATTAAAATTAAAATAGCTACATTAAAGACTTTAAATGTTGGCTGAAAGAACTATCGGAAAATGAACTTACTAGTATACTTTAAACATTGCCGTAGAAGTTTCTGGAAAACCTTATCCAAACCATGAAGTTTAACCATAGAAGTCACTGAAAACTTATCCAAAGCATAGTCCCCCTCAGCACAGGTTCTCCTAGTGAGGAGGACTACGAATATAATTTCTATTTTATATATACGTTTTTCTATTTTAAACCTAACATGTTTCATATAAAAATGTAAAAAATAGTAAATATAGAGTTGCTAAATAAATAAATAAATGATTATACGTTAAGTTGAAGTTATACGTGAAATCCTATTTAGATACTATTTAGATTAATCTTTACGACGAATTGGCTTGCAGTATGAACACCAAAAAATATGCCACGGATAAATTGAAGCTTTTACTAGCTTTTATATGTATCGGAATTACAATAAAATTATTATTTTCGTAACAAAAAATATAAGCGTAAACCACTAAAAAAAATGTTTTTCCAGATTTTACTATGATGTAAATACAAGAAACAATTTTTAAAAATACCCCTTTATGGCCAGATACGCTGTTAGGCCCGACACGAAACACGAAGACAACGGGCGATCAGACGGGCAGTCACAAGCGCACTGACTAAGCAGGCTCGCACGCGCAAGTGTGACGTCGACGGCCCCCCAAAAAAAGTCATATTCATACGACCCGCCACCATAACTAATTGCCGACCGCTGGTCTATGTTATTTGCTCTATGCCCCTCTAAGCGCGGCCAGCACCTATAGGTATGGAATGACCAATGTATAATGTGATGCTAGTTTCGCTGTAATTATTGCTACTGGAAAAACCAGTGTAACTTGCTTATTAAGGATCACTCTACAGGGGTGTATTCAGATACAATGGGCAAAACATACACAAATAAGTATTTTTTTTTTGTTCATATGAATCAGTTACTTTGTGATGTGACATTATAATTTAAAATAAAACAATAACTTTGTAAACACCACTTTTATTTTTTTATATACTTTATGCCGACCGGGTTTCGCTACAACCGTAGCTTCTTCAGGGCAGTACAATCTCTACTAAAATTAATTTACATGTGTGTTATAGCTAATACATGATTTAACCAAATGGGCTGGACTCCTCAAGTAACGGAGGAAGTAGGTATAGGTGTAGATGGAGAATTGGGAAGGGAACGGGCGTGTTCTTTGTCAATAGGGAACAATCTTTGTATGGGACTTTTATTTAAATTTAGTTGGTTATTAACTTCCTAACTGTGATCCGTTGAGAGACAGATTGATGTGTAAGGATTCGAGTAATTTTAATTCAGTAAGACAAGTGTGATTAAGACATATCATAGGCAAAATAAGTATGATACTCTCAGATAGGTATATTTAAATTAAGGGTATGAGAGCCAAATAAGGTAGGTTTTTAGTTTATTTAAATTCATTTCTTCGAGTGGCGTTCCGCAAGGGTCAAATTTAGGACAAATCTTGTTTTCATTACCTATTTCTTTTTTTTTAAATAAGCTCCACTCAGGAGGCCCTAAGGAAAATAATTTCTATATGGAGGGTCTTTTTAAGGAAAGGAAGTTCATGGACAGAAAAAGATAAAAAGGGTGGGTAGGAATCTGGGGTCATTGGCTCCAGGAGTGATCTACACCGATAATCTTATAAATTTAAATTGAACGTTAAAACATTAAGTATAATTTTAATAAAAAATTATGGTGTAAAAAAAGTTTGTTATTTTATTGTAATTTTAAATAACGTAATTTAAGTAAAGACGTAAAATATTTCAATAATCTTCCCGAAGAAGTAAAAAAATAACAGATTTGGTATCATTCAAGAAAAAGGTCAAATTAATCTTTAAAAACCATTACAACCATTACATCACCATTCAAAATGCCATAACTTCATTTCATGCCAAATTAAAATTTTGATGTCACAAAGTACCTACTTAAGGTTATATTTATTGTACCCTCTAGTATATTAATTACTACCAGACTCGGCCACACGTTGCTGTGGCTAACGAAACCTTTATAACCAACGCCATCTGTTTAATCAAATCCACACCGCCCGTTTGCCAGCCCGCTGCCCGCTGCCCCCTGCCCGCTTCCGGCTGCCGCTTGGCCAGAAATATTATGTATTTCAACCGATTTACACAAAACCTTGAAAAATTACATACCTACGTAAAAACCTTCCTCATGAATCACTCTATCTATTGGTGAAAAACGCATGAAAATCCGTTGCGTACTTAAAAATATCTAAGCCCATAGACAGCGTGAGCGACTTTTATTTGACATTTTATACTATGTAAAGATGAAATAACTCCTACACCAAGCTCAAGAGCTAACTCTCTTAATTGGCGTAGAAATCCATTCAAATATGTATTTAACTATTTTGTTTTTGCCACAATATTATGTTTTAATACTGTAACAATATCATACATTAAAAAAAATGTTTAGCTAAAAAACATAAAACTATATATTGCTCTTGCAACCGTTTGTTCTAATTCCGGCCCTGCTTTATCGTATTTATGTTATTATTTGTATTAAATAACTTATCCTATTTTAAGACGTTAGCAGCATCCCGAATGCAGTTCCCATGGAGAAGTAGTGTCTGCTGTACGCGCGAGCGCGGTGGAGATATACAATTATCAATACCACTCTTATCATGTTGACCTTTCAACATTTCCTTATAATCATTGTTGTGTTGCTTCAAGGGCAAATAAGTGTTAGTGAATTGAACTGTGACAGATCAAGATGGAATCTAGAAACATTGGTGTGCCACGCGGTCGGAGAAAAGAAAAATTATATCCTAACAAGGAATAAACAATCGGATATAGCAGACACCACGTTAACTAGTTCATTCCGGAACGTTGACTGGGGGAAGATTAAAACGGTGGGGCTAAAAAATGCGGGGTTGCTGACGCTATCGCCGGAGTTGTTCGCAAGCGCGAGCTCTTTGACTAATCTGGACTTGTCTGGAAATCCTGATCTCTGCTTTTCAGGAGAGGAATTTATGTACTTGGGAAATCTGGAAACATTGCGTCTCTCCGGAACCGGGAAGTGTGCAGGGAAATCTCTCCTTTCAAAAGTGCCAAATCTCTATTCTTTAGACTTGTCCAATGTCGTCGTGCCTTTCGAAATATTTTCATTGACCAATCTAAATTCTTTCAACAAACTTCAGATTGTCGACCTGTCGCGCAATAACGCTCACAAAATTGATTTCACCAAGTTCAATGTCGGTCGAGTGTTGACCTCTATAAACGTTTCGGAGACTGAGGTCAATCTCGGAGATCGATGTTTCGAAACTGCCACGAATCTTCGCACTGTGATAATGTCCCATTCAAAAATACGCAACGTGCCACAGGACACATTCAAAGGAACTTCTGTCACATTTCTGGATCTCTCTTACAACTTCATCACAGCTGATGGTGTTCGTAGTTTGATAGACAGTATGAGTTATGTAAACATGTCTCACAACCATATCGGTGATCTGTTCAGACCTGGAGTGTTCAAACAAGGGCTGGAAACACTGGATCTTTCCTACAACAACATCACTCACTTGCACGTGGAAAGTTTCTGGTTGACGAGCAAACTCAGAACGTTACATTTGGCGCATAACAAGCTTGCGTGGATGTACGAGAAGCTCTTCGCTGAGATGGACACGATCGAAGAGCTAGATCTATCCTACAACCTGATGGTCAATTTCTTCGATACGTTCTTTACGGATCTTAGAAGGCTGGAAACTTTAAACTTGGCTGGAAATCAGCTGCTTTCATTGGATAATTCCTTGTTTCAAAACAACGCGCTTTTAGAAAACTTGAATCTGGAAAACAATCATCTGACAACCTTGAACATCCTCACGTTTGTTCCTTTGAAGCGATTAAAGAGGCTGGAACTTAGAAACAATAAGTTAACCCGTCTACCAGAAGACTTGCTTCATGTTGGAGATCTGAATTACTTCGCAGTTGAGTGCAACAGGCTGACATACCTTTCGGGTAGCTTCTTCAAAGGGAAGCTAGGTACAGCAGTGTCTCTTCACGGGAATCCTTGGAAGTGTGCCTGTCTCTCTCCAATCATCAGCGCAGTGGATGTGTATGACCTACGACTGGACAGAAAATACTTTAATGATGGTAATCATCCTACCTGCTACGTAGGAGATAAGAACAACGACCAGTGTGATGACAACACATTAAGTGATTCAGATTACAATACCTGGGAAAGAACTGTCACGGAAACCGGTATTAAATGCTGACCCAACAAGTTAATATTATTATTCACGTAATTAAATGAAAACAAATCACCATTTATTTAATCAAAATTATCGACATGTTTCAAAACCAATTGCAATTAATTTATTTGTAACGATTGCAACTTTTTTTAAACGACTTCCAAAAGGAGGAGGTTATCAATTCGACGGTATTTTTTTAATGTTTGTTACCTCAGAACTTTCGATTGGGTGAACCGATATTGATGATTCTTTTTTTATTAGAAATCTGGTGCTTCCCGTGTAGTCCCATTTTAATTTGGTCCAGTTCTGATAATGGGATCCATGAAAAAAACCATATATGTCTTAAATTTGCAATAAGTATGTGAGAATAAATGGACGAATAACTCAATATTACGCCAACAGATTTCGATGATTCTTTTTTTGAAGTAAAACTTCTTTACGCACGTTCGTCACTAAAAATCAATAAATAAACAAAAATTTTAACAAAACAAAAAACCGCTTCAAAAAGTGCACTAAATAGTAAAAACGATTGTTATTTTTGGAGTCGGTGTCAGCCAAGATCTCCACATCCCACCAATAACTACCTATGTATGTAGTTACCTTGGCTGACACAGACTCCAAAAATAACAATCATTTTTACTTTTTAGTGCACTTTTTGAAGTCGTTTTTTGTTTTGTTAAAATTTTTGTTTATTACATAATATTGTGGAAGGGAGACTTCGAGAAATTTTAACACTGGATTTAAGGAGCACCAAAAATGTTTGAATAATATTAATTAATTTATCTGAATTTGCCAACCACATTTTGGAAGCAAATCATACTTTTTATACAAATAAAGAGTTCAAAATTTTACATACCAACATAATTGGTTTACAATTAGATAATTTTGAAATTTTAGACATTATAAAAAGTGATAAATAAAAGTGTTGTTATAAATAGCAAATTTAATAATGTTCAACAAACAAATAGTATCCCTTAAATTAATGTTCATATTAATACTTAAGTGCAAAATAATTCATTTTTGATGTTTAGACTTTTATTTAGACAAATTTATTACTCTTTGATCATATTGTGTTAATTTATAAAAGTTTTTAAAACATTAATGCAATTTTTGCGTTCGAAAATATTTTGCGAAAGTGAAACTTTTGAGCACCTTTGTGATTTGAAACTCGGTGTAACGAAAAACCGACATTAAAAGAGACAAACACATACATCTATAGAATAGAATACATTTACAGTGTTTCCTTTTATCTCGGTCTAATCTTTGTGCGGTGCTTCGAGGCTCTTGTCTACATTAGTTTTCTGAAGATTTCACTTCTACCGCGTGTAAACTGCACACTTGTAATATATTTTAATTTTTATTTTACGCAATTGTTCTTTTTTATAATATTTTTAAATAATTAAACCCCACTACTATTTGTAATGTTTTTTTATCTGCCGGTACTTATTTTTCTATGCTTGTTGTTCTTGTCTATTTTTGTTAATATTAATTTTATCCCGAAGAAGGTAGCATTGGTTTTGAAACATGTCGATAATTTGGATTAAAGAAGTTTTTTTTACATGAGCTCCACACAGGAGGCCCTGCAGAGGAGGTAACCTTTGTAGATGCTGTGTGGAGGGTTATTAAGGAAAAGAAAGGAGAGTTCTGGGAAAGAAAGGGGTTCAAGGGGTGAGTAGGAATCTGGGGTTCAGTGTGTCCTGGTCATCCTCCCCCAATACCTAGACAAACCTCACCCCATGAACACGGACACCTTTGCTAAGTCACCAAAGTAGCGAACCACTTGGGGTGACCTATGGCAGAGATGTTGGTTATTCAATAAAGGTTCTTGGGGCGGCGGTACCCATACCCGCATCCCAAATTTAAAAAAGAAGTTATGTGTGCGAGGTGACTTGTTTTCATTTAGTTAAATGACGACAAAAAGTGAATTTGTGATTCAATCAACTTCAAAATTACGAGAATATGATTACGTGAATTTGATTATAACTTTTAAAATATGTATTGAATTTATTTTGAGTGCTATTATAATATAAATATTATGTAGGAATACTGAAACCGGTTTCGTGACAACCGGTTGGCGTATTGTTATAAATTAAAGTGATATATAAAACGTTAAAGTGTTTAATTTTACAATTTTTATAATGTTCCACCTCTAGGTTACTTACTAATTGCAAAAATATATAAACCAGCGCAGACTTGTAAAAGATCATAGACTGAATTATTGACACATCAGTTCCAATTTAAAAAAAGACAATAATAATAACAAATTATAGGTAGTTACATCTTTTCTGAATTCATCACGCAATTTTGAAAATGAAAGATAGAGTAAGTTCTGGGAAGAAAAAGTATTAATTTTTATTTTTTAACTTAAATCTCAAATTATAATATTTAATTAACTGAAGACAATGTTAGCGAAACTCAATCGAAGATCTGGAAACAGAAAAATCATAAAAATATATGGGCACATCTGGGACTCAAATCCAGAACCTTCAGCTTTCCGGGCCGCAACTCTACCAACTGAGCTAATGTGGCCCTATCCAATTCGATCATTTCTTAACAGTACCAACATTATCTTCATTTTCTTAACGCATCTGTATGGGTATGATTGAGTTTCGCTAATATTGTCTTCATTTAATTAAATATTTAAAATGAGATTTTATTCATAAAGTTAAAAAAATTAAAACTAATATTCATCCTAGACTTGCAGAAAAGTCAACATATGTCGCATTTTAAAAATAAAAATGGATAATCATTTTAATATTATTAAAAATAATATAAATTAACATATCCTGATAAAGATAGCATTGTTATCGAAACATGTAGATATTGTTTATAATATAGTGGTTTATACAAAGTGATATATTATTCATTATGTTATTAAAAATAATTCACTTACGCGATATATGTATAAACATTTCTACGCCATATTCATATTTATATTATATTTCATAGACAATCAATGCTGCCAATCATAAAAAAATTACTATTTCCATATATAAAAAAAATTTATTCATGTTATAAAGTGAATGCAATATTAACAACTTTGAAACTGTATATTTACAACAGAGGAACATGGAAAGAAAGGTGTTAGAAAAATTACAGTTAGGTACCGTTAGACAAACCCTGCTTGCTATACGAACCATTAAACACCTGGGATCTGGGATGTATATCTAAATAATGATGACACGCAGCATGCAGCTTCCGCAGCTTGAACCTCAACCCAGTACCAGAAGTACCGGGAATAATTCTAATTAGGTAGTTTGATTTTTATTATAGAAAATATTCAACAAGTGTATCAACTTATGTTCTGTAATTTTTTTTCAAACTTACTTTTTTTAAAATATTTATAAAAATCCAGTACACTTAGTCGTACATCCTGAACATGCATCGTACATGATAAAAATCACAGTGTTTCTTTAAATACTATTTTAGAAAATCCCCATGAGATCACAATTTTCGCTTAGATATTATTGTTTTAATATTAGCGCGCTCTCTCTAACATTCTCATATGTATATACCTAGCTCTCAATCTTCTTCTTTTTGGGAGGATACACTTAGCCTTAAACGCATTTTCTACGTACTTCGACAAGGAATATTCCGTATTATCCGTGAAGCGGACTGATACATTTTTACTCAGGTTTTTTTCTCAGAATTGTGACGCTATGGACTTTTAAATATTTTGGAAGGGATTCCGGGAAACAGTGAAAACCTGCTGGGTGACAGCATACAAAAACTATCGCGGGTCATATAGGCCACTTGCATGGATTTCATAACGACTTGGAAAAAACAGTGTGGATAGATTTTTTTAATAAGATTACGAAAATGTTAGTAAAAATTTTTAGAAATGTATAGTTTTTTTATTTTTAAATAAATAAATCCATTATTTGAGCTCGTGGCGTCACTACATGAAAATGTCCCTTCTCCGATTATGTTCCCTTAATTTTGTAAAATTCCACAATGATTATTTTTTTTATATATGGCAACACTTTGATTTCCGGCGAATTTTTTAATTTGTTCACTAGATTTATTGTTTGTTCTATGCGAACTTATCCTTTGATTTTATTTTTTGATAAAGATGGGGGTGTTTTTACAGATGTTACGAAGAGAACCCCGTACAATTTATTGCTATTCATGTGGAAAACGTTATTTTTTTTTAAATAATTTTCGGCTATGTAATTATCGTTTTTTCACACCCATAAAATTATGTCCCGTCTTTCCGGTTTATAAAAAATGGTCTGATTTTTCGGATTGAAATTTTCAAAAAATCGCCAGGGTTTCAAAAATACGATTAAAAAAAATACAGAATGTCTTAGAATATTTGCCTAAACTGGAAAAAAAAATAAAATGTAATGCAGGTGGCCTGTTACAAAATGTTTTGTTTATTTGCTTATCCATACCTATTTTTGCAATAACATTATTTTCAAGGCTATTTTGTAAGCAATAAAACTTCCTTATAAGAAAAGAAACCGGTTTATTATTCTCTGCAGTTCACTATAATAAATCGGCAGCTCAATTAGACAAGGTTCCAACTGCCATTTTTTTCTAAAATGAACTTTGAATGCAAAACCATATATTAAATTTTTCTCATTTCTATAACCAAAATAATTTTCAGAGCCATCTGTGATTTATTTCCGTAGATACTTATACAACGAAGTTCTAATATCAAGTTGTAAGGCTTCCATTTATTTTACAAGGTTCTAAGATCACTTTGAATCTTTTGAAATCGCCATTTTGTTTGTATCTAAAAGTTGATCGTTTTTACGAAGCGTAGTATAAGTTCATAACTTTAGTTTGATAGAGTTCTTCGCATTTCCATGTTCTGAGGTGTCAAAATTTGCAAAGCCGAATTCTAGTAATTCATTTAATAATTTTTGATTTTGATGTTCAATTTTGTGTAATGTATTTAAGTTCAACATATTTTAAATGAAAATATTTAATTAGAATGTGGCATTAGGGAAATTTAATTATTTATTTTCTTATTTTATTTTAGGGAAATCAACAGTTTACAATAATGATTAATTTATGCATGCATACTTTACCTAACTGAGAAACCAATTATAGATTTCCTCATTATACTATTTCATTGTGTGTCTAGAAAGTAAACAGTAATCTTACAACAATTAAAAGATATTACATAGGTATAACAGGTGGAAGGTAGTACATAATATATCATTACATTTATGAATTTTGTAGTCATTTAATACATTTTAATACACTTTTGATAGAATTTTTATATTTATTTTCGTTACAATTGAAGATATCTATATCAGAGAAAATGTTATTATATGTTGAACACACTCTAATAAGGCAAGCATTTTGGTTTGAATTTGTTTTACAGTGTTTTTCCTTAAAAATATTACACGAACGTGTGTGCCGTGTAGGTATGTATTCAGTTCAATAATTCAGGACAGTCGGTTATGTTATTTACGATTTTATATAGCAACATCGCATCTGAGAATTAGAACCTTACAAATTATTGTGCCCTTGCGGGTTGCAAGGGCACAATAATTGCATATGGTTCTATCTGCATGTTTAGGTATGTTCTAAAATGGTAAGTGATAATTATAATAATAAAAACGTTTAGTCATCGATAGATTTTTTACAATATTACATATTTTTTCATTGATCATTGACTCTTTTGACGAAAAGGCCAGTGCTCAGCTATAATTGATTTCTCCTGGAATATAGCTGGTTTTGATAAGTGCCTCTAATATAAAAGAGAAAAAATAATTAAATTAAAATAATATGAATACAGTTAAATTAAATTACATAAAAAATATTAAATCAAATTTCTAATTTAACACCCGTACAATATAAATAATAAAAATTGATAATAATGTAAATCAGAATTGAAATTAAAGCAAATAATCTTAATATTACAACTCTAATACAAAATAAAATAAAACCAATTCAAATAAAATATAATCAATTCAAATAAAATATAATCAATTCAAATATAAAATAAAATCAATTGAAGTATAAAATATAATCAAAATAAATAATATAATCGAATCATCTCAAAAAGAAAAACACAAGTAAGTATTCCTTCAATAATTGTAAATTTGATTAATAGTTGAGATGTTTTGCGGTTGACTGTGCAGACAGCGACTGAACCGGTGTAGGGTTTGTATGTGATTTTTGCACAACAAACCCTATCCCATTTCAGTTGCCGCCGCGACAGAACCGGTGTAGGGTTAGTATGTGATTTTTGAACCAGTGCGCGGTGAAGAGTTTGTAGGTGATTTTTGCACAA
Source organism: Limnephilus lunatus (assembly GCA_917563855.2). Lineage (NCBI taxonomy): Eukaryota > Metazoa > Arthropoda > Insecta > Trichoptera > Limnephilidae > Limnephilus > Limnephilus lunatus. Next base: position 123,895,673 of record OU830592.1, read on the forward strand.
CAAACCCTATCCCATTTCAGTTGCCGCCGCGACTGAACCGGTGTAGGGTTTGTAGGTGATTTTTGCACAACAAGCCCTATCCCATTTCAGTTGCCGCCGCGACTGAACCGGTGTAGGGTTTGTAGGTGATTTTTGCACAACAAACCCTATCCCATTTCAGTTGCCGCCGCGACTGAACCGGTGTAGGGTTTGTAGGTGATTTTTGCACAACAAACCCTATCCCATTTCAGTTGCCGCCGCGACTGAACCGGTGTTGGGTTTGTAGGTGATTTTTGGATAACAAACCCTATCCCATTTCTGTTGGCGTGTGACTGTTTAGGTTTTTTAAATACGCAATCCGACTCCTATCTAATCCGGCACCCCCTATAATCCGACATGCCTATAACAGTGTGTACATAAAAAACATATTTATTAAGGCAAATCTTTGCTCGACGAATATTGTCTCAGTTTGATAGTGAATGTGATTGCTGGCGTTCATATATTGCTGTTGCATAACGCATATCTAAACGTATCGCAATGGCTTCGTTCGGTGGCAGTTCTCTATATTCCGACAAATTCGATCATCCGACACCGCCTTGCAAAACGTTTGTCGGATTACCGCGGGTCAACTGTTTATACAAATTACTATCTTGCACGAACTCCTGGAATAAAATTATAGAAAAAATGTGGTTTGTTGTTTTTCTGTAGGTTAAGGGCCTTTAAAAGGGGCCCCCAAACTCGGTCTGCCCATAGGTCTCTCCTTCACGGCTTAAGACGGTCTAGTTCATAACCTATAAATGTTATTAATAAACATAATGATTTGAAGTTCATTATGTTGCGATATCGGCTGTGATGTGATAATTGACGTGGGACTACGAACTTATTCTTGTAAATATGTAATATCTTTCGGTAACTACTGGGTAATTTGTAGGACAATCGCTAAAATCCATTACCTTGGTGTTGTAGAAAAATTATAATGGTGCCTATAGCAGATAATATTGTAATGATAGTTATTGTTCCACGTACTAATGACCGGTTTTCCAGATAGCTTTAGATTCTCTCGGAACCAGAACAAATTGCTGTAGTGGCGGGTTGGTTCAACTGAGGAATGTGGAAATTGAAAATACTGTAACGAACGGTTCCATGCCAACTCAGAATGAAACCAACTAAGAGCCACCTCAAAAGGGTCATTAAAAGCTATGAAAAAAATAATTTTAAAATAGCCGGGAACCCTAACCCAGTGATTCTTAACGGGTTAGGGTTACCGGCGCCAGCGCCCACTGTGGGTGTTTTGGAGGTCTGGGGGGCGTTTTTAATTTTTTAACATATAGGGGGCGCTGCAAAAGTTCGAGTGGGCATTTTGTCAATATAGAAAATAAGCTCATTCCACTCAAATTTTAAGTGAGGTTTAATACTCAATGTCAATGTTATAATAATATGTTTAATTTATACTTCTCATCATTTTTTATTTGTAGTAGGATATCCATTGCGTAAATGGACTTCCTACTAAAATGTGTACTGGGGGGCGCTGGATAATTCTATTGTGGTAAAGGGGGCGATTCTTTCAATAGGGTTAAGAAACACTGTCCTAACTTATCTAAACTTATTTAACCAATTTTTTTATGTATATTTTTATCATCACTCTTAATGATCTTTCTGAGGGGGTTCTGAGTTGGTTTCATTCTGAGTTGGCCGGTCACCGTAACGAACATGAGGCTGATGCCTTGTATGAGAAAGATATCATAAAAAAGATACAGCATTAAAGAGAGAGACAGCATGAAAGAGAGGCAGCATGAAAGAGATACAGCATGAAATAAATACAGTATGAAAGAGATACTTCACGAACGAGAAACAGCATGAAATAGAGACAGCATGAAAGAGAGGCAGCATGAAAGAAAGACAGCATGATGTAAATACTTAGAGATACTGCACGATAGTGATGCAGCATGAAAGTGATACGTGATGAAAGAGATACAGCTTGAAAAAACCTAAAAAAAACTCATTCAAAAATTTTCCACTACAAAACAATAAGATTCATAGTTATGACAGAAAATAGTTGCTTAATAATAATAGAAGATGTTACATTTAATCAGTACAATTCTAAGAAAGTTGTAAATGTTGTCAGGCTTTCTCGTGAAGTAATTTATTTGGCCGCAAGGGCCTATATCGTTGGGTTTATATCAGAAATCTTGATATGACTTATCTCGGTAACGCTGTACGATATGCAAAATTATCAGTAATACTCAGCGCCAATTGCACCCATAAAATACTCGAATGCATTGTATAAGAAGGCGGTGCTCATTGAATTCAGTACAGAATAATTTTACAGCACGCGAGTTCAAATTATTGAATTAAAATATTTACGAAAAATGGCTAACAATCCAGATAATGGCACGATAGCCGAAATACCCAGAGATGATTTGAAAAGACTCGTCGAACAAATTTCCAGTGAAGCTCACGTAAAGGACTATAAGATTGTACTTAAGCAAGAAGAATTCACAGGCGATAATTATTGTGGTGAAATTTCACGCGTTCAAATAATACCGCTCAAAAGTGACCAAAAAACACTTAATTTGTTTGTAAAAATTGCACCCACTAGTGAAAACTCAAGGGTTTCTTTTCCAATACGTAATATTTACATTGTTGAATTGTTTTTCTATACAAACATAATACCTGCGTATAATAAACTCTACGAAGAGTTTAACGTTCCAAGTGAAGAAAGATTTTCATCTGCCACCTTCTACAACGGAACCAACGAAGAACTTAAAGAAATCATAATTCTGAAAGATATCTCCTATGAAGGTTTTGTCATGAATGACAAAAGATCACCACTCGATTACGACCACACTGCTTTGGTACTTCAAAATATGGCCAAGATACATGCTGCGTCGTTCGCTTTAAGAGAAAAACACCCAGAAGAGTTTTACAAATTAACTAAAGAACTCCCGAAAAAGACCAATTTTGGAGAACCCATGCTGCGAATTTTTACAAATGTTGGTCGTACAATTGTGCGCAAAATTGAATGCCCCAAAAACAGAGCGAAATTGGAGCCCTTTATTGGCAAAATCAAAGGAGTGTGTACTGATGTATTGGATGCTACCTTATCAGAGCCTTATAATGTTATCAGTCATGGAGACGTGTGGATTAATAATATGATGTTCAAATACGATAAGGTATGTATATAAATCCCCTCGATAAACACATTTATCATATCATTTCCAAATTTAATCATTTCATTGCAGTTGCATTACAAATATTGTTATATTGGGTGGGCCATAAACATTTGCACTTTTGTAATCATGTTAGCGGGGATTCCGAAAGGGGGAGGAGAACTGGGTCACTTATGCGTGGCTCCTCGCTTCTTGGAAATTTAGTCACAATTGATTGCTTTACGGGAGAGCAACTCGCTTTCTGGATAAAACAATTTTACAAAAATATTCATTTTCTTTGGTGTTCTTGGTATATCCGTTTCAGTGGAACTTGCACAGAAGAATACCGAAACATTTGTTAGGATATGTTTTATACTATCAAATTCAACTTATCAATAAATGTGCCTATCGAAATTAATCTTAAATGTACCTCTTGTTAAAGTAACATATTTTGTAAATTAGCCTGTATCATCACAGTATATCCCTAGTGAGACAATCACAGTAAAAAAAACATAAGTAAACTCAGTTAAAACTTCCTCAGCCTTACTCATAATCCCAAAATAAGATAATACCACGAGAATACGAATGGGTTAGGTGAAATTGTTACTCATAATTGTGGGACAGTCGGGCGCCTGCGCATTTTCTTAACCCATTGCTTTACGAGAGTATTAGCAGCTGTCAGAATTTAAGCAACCCGATTACCAGGGATAACTCAGTATTACGGCCGTATAACTTTCGAAACGGTTAACTTTTTTGAGTCGCCCCAATTCTTGTTACGCCTACGCCTTTTCGTTTCCACATCCGAATTAATGTTTACGACGTTGTCCATTCTTAGTTATAATTGAAACTTGAAACACAAAACAATCTCGTCGAATAATATTTTGACCTAAGATTAAACGTGAAGTTGGTAACACGCCGCAAAGTACCAAATGGACCGCGTTTTTTTAGCTTTGAAGCAGAGTGTTGCTACCATAAAAAATCATTACCCATAATCCAGCTGTCTAGCAATATTAAGAAAATTTATTATTATGAGTAAAGATTTTTAACCTGAGCAGTATAGGCCGCCTACCCTGTATAGCTAATACGACGCTACAGCGTCGTAATAGGGTTTCATTATATGAGTAAGAAGGCCTATGTATAGCCCGAAGGTTGTCCAACAACTGTGATCCAAGGATAGGTACAAGTTAAATATAAGATAACGTTTTCATAAGTATGTTAATTAATACTTCATCATGGTTTATTTCAGGATATGAAGGTTGAAAAATTGATTTTCATAGATTGGCAAGTAGCGAGATATGCTTCTCCTCTGGCTGACATATGTTTTATGCTCGGTATGACAACAGACCAAGACCTATTACAATCTCATCTGCACAAACTGTTAGACCTGTACTACGAGACCTTGGGATTAAGCATGAAAAAAATGGCCTGTGCTGTTGAAAAATCCTTTCCTAAAGAGGTGTTTATGGAACACTTCAGGAAGTGTATGCTTTTTGGACTATCGATGATCGTAGGTGCTCTACCTTTAGGCCAATGCAAGCCAGAAGACGCCAAGCCACTAGGGGACTATGACTATGATGAAGGACACGAGGAAGGAAATGAAGTCGTTGTCGGTGATTTGACTGCTAAGAGAATCAATGGATTGGTGGATTTCTACGTAAAAAACGATCTCATTTTTTAAACAAATCCATTCACTTAACATAAATGTGGAGATTGCCTTACACGGGTCACAGTTTGCAAGTGCGGTCAGACAGGCATACCTACTTATCTACGTACTATCGAAGCACCGTGTATTTTTAGTACCTGGCACTGCCTGACACCAGACGTGAAATATTAAGCCACTTACTAAAAAGGCGTAGAGTGGCTACCAATGCTTAACAGTACGGCGCTGAATGTTCGGGAACCTTCTAACAAGATCGCGACATCCAAATTACATGAGGATCAAGAAGCTACTCAACGTATCGGCAATGCCATAAAAGTGTCAGTGATCCGCAGCTAGGCAGCCAGTCTACAAGTAAAGTCCATTCAAGAAACAGTCTAGACAAGTGGTTCTTAACACCAGGGGTTCAGTGAGTCAGTCTCGCGGGTTCGGCGGAGGTCAAGACACACCCTCAACTCATATATATGCAACAGCAGAAGTTGCATAGATTTGCAGTAAATATTAATTATTATGTTTCATGTATTAATATATACCTATTTTTTTAATTAGAAAATATCATAGTTTATTTTCCAATTACGAAGAGTTCGGTGAATGCGCATATGAAACTGGTGGGGGTCAGTCAAGGTTAAGAACCACCGGTCTAGATAACATCACGGAAAACCGACATTACTATGCAAATTTCGCTCCATAATTGTACACGTTATAATTTTATTGAATAAACAACTCTGTTTATTGACTATCAAGTGTTTATCATTTTTGAGAACACACAAAGGTATTGTTAACACCATCATAATCTTCTTCCCCTTGTCCTATTCGGGTTGGGGACCAATTGCATCGACAAGGCGCCTCCGTTCGTCCCTGTCTTGCGCTGATTGTTCTGCCTCCGTCCATGGCAGTCCCATCCTCTCCTCACACAGTTTACAGAGTTGTCTCGTCCAACTTTGTCTAGGACGTCTACCCTCTGGAATCTACACGTAACGACATAACTATAAAAGTTTTACAACTTAGGCTAGCTTAACACTCGTTTTTTCCCGTAAATCGCTAACGTAAGCGATTTATGGCCAAATTACCAATGTGAACGACACCAAAAGTCACATTACGTAATTTAGCTGTTACAGAAGCTGTCCTTTCGTGAGATTTTTAGGTCTAATCACGTCTGCGCAACCAGCCTTCTCACAGTTTATAAAAGCGCTTTGATAAGCTGAGAGACTTGCCGCAAGAAATTGTACCAAAATGCGCCGTTACAAGATGTCAAAAATTAAAACAGTTGTTTCTGTAGGATTTTTTTCCTATAAAACTAGTATTTATTTCCACTTATTTAAGTTTTCTGAAAATGGGCATCCTTCTATTCAATTAATTATCGGTCCAATGCTTTCTATTCTTTCATATTATTTGAATTCAAAGTCGGTTACCGTCATTCGGATAAAATGAAATAACTCCATTAATTTCCGCCTTTGAAGGCACATAAGCGCGTGGAGAATTGTTTAATTAAAGCTAAATTATATTTCAACACTTTATTTGGGCCTTTTCGCCTTTATTGACAAAATCGAATAAATTTTACAGTAGCAGGATCATTGTTGACGAGAAGCCATCTCACCTTAAATAAATTGACAGATGTAAACGGTTGTGTAAGCCGAAACTTCCGAACAAATTCCGTGAGCATTAATTACCACAAGTCGGATGCATATGTAAACACTTCTGTGAGTAACTTGTCAAAAACTTATATTACCTAAGTCATGAATTTTACTCGTGACCATTTTGAATATTTTCCGCTGACATTAAAAAATCATACCTCCGTATTTTAATATGGAAAAATTGGAAAAAAAAATTTAATGCATCTAGGTAAAATTTGCCCAAAACTGGCAGCAAAGCAATCCGAGGTATTTTAAATGGTGCCATATTGTGGCAAAAAGCGCTCCAGTGGTTATAAAAATGAGTTGTAAGCTGTTGTAGAGGGTTATTATATTTTTTGATTTTTTTAAATGTTAACGCCACACTAGACTAACTGCCAGGGGCCAGCGGGACTATGGCTTCCACACTGAGGTATGTTGTGAGGCTGAAAGGAGTGGGGATGAGGTTAGTTTAATAAATATATAAGAGCCACATAATATGAGTTGAGAGCAGGCTAAAGGGCGCAGACTTCGAGCATCGTCTGCGGTTGAGCCTATAGCTAGTATATTGGCACTGTCCGGTGGTCTATGGAATATCTTCTCTGGCTATTCTTTTCTTTTTATATATTTTATTTTCTTTATGCTATAATAGTAATTACTTACATTATAACATAATCATATAACTGTCTTTTCCTCATTACTTCTTTAATTTTCAGAAGGTTTCTTTGACTGGTTATAGCCGCTATTTTTCTTTTAGTAACACTATTATCTCTATTTTTATGTTACCTATTCCAGAAGAATTATTCCACGGGCTGCTACTTCTATTTATCTTTTGTATAACGTTAATGTAAGTATTTGCATACTGCTTACTAACCCCGTATGCATGGACATTGGAGGGTCTAGGTCTAGAGTCATTCAAATAAATGTAGCTTCCTTCATTCAATAAAAAAAGTAGAGTCTTGACTTGTGTGGTGAAGGAGGAAACCACATGTTTCCTTATAACGCCATTGAGAAAGTGGTGGGGTCCCCTACAAAGTTGAGAGGGTAGTGTACTAGACGTTTGTACACAAATTGCAAAAAAATAGGGGAGCTGGACACAACTTGGCACGCCAATATCCTTTACTTTGGATTAATGATTCTAAGTTTAAATAAGCAAAACTGAATCTATTACTGTTGTAAAAAACACTTAAAAAGACTCGCAGACTTTTGGATATATATTTCTTGATTCAAATTATTCCCGATTTCCCGAAATTTAGCTCAGAGTTTTTCGGAATGTAAATTGGCTGTCGTAAATATTTACGATTCAAACATTTCCTTTGTTCAGCATTGACCAATGGCGCCGCGTCTGGTAGCAGGGTGGGGATAACGTAAATACTCAATCATTTTCTTGATTTTGATCATTGCTGTCTGGGGTCCCTGGTGGAAGTATTACGTGGTTATTCAGATGTGTTTTCGAGTCCAATGACGCTGTAGCATGTATTTATTATCAATTGCGTTTATGTTTTCAATTGATAAGTTAATTGTAGAATGTAGTAGCATTGTAGACATCATTCCAAACGCACATTGTTTCGTTGGCCAATGAGAGCACTCCCTTTGTTTCGTAGGTTATTGGAAGGGGTAACGCGCAGCGGCACGGTATTTTGTGGAAGCGTAAATTCCATTCTTGAATTCTCAGGGTTGTCATACGCTTTCGTCGACACGTTCGATACAGGTAGTTTTCAAAGAACAAACAACTTTTGTATATTTTGTCTCAGTTTATTTCCACTTATATGCCAAATTACTATAACAAAGGATATTATGTACATTAAAAAAAAGAACAAAACAAAAGTATATGCGTCAAACAAAGAAACACACCTACAGAAAAACGTAATATTATGTGTTATAACATATACATTTTCCCTCACTGCATGGTTATAAAATAATAAAAAAAAATAACACAAATCAATAAAATATAAAATGCAGGAATTTTCGCACCCAAAATGCACCCAATTTTATATTACAGGCGTGAGTAATTCTTCTCCACAATTAAAGTGTATAAAAAGATATTTTTATTGCAGAATTTGTACATTTTTTCTAAACAAAAATTTCATATCATTTATTAAAATTTATCCGTAAGATTTCTATTTTAACAAATAGAGTCGAACCAATACAAGCATTCCGATCATCTTTATTTTGTGTTTGTTTATCGTTGTACAATAATCATTACAAAGAATAATCACAACACTGTTAAGAACTAAAATTATACTCTAATCGGTTCGACTTTATCCACTTAAAGATTATTCTAAGAAACGGGGAAAAAAAACACCTTATCAGATATAAATCAAGCATATTTTGTTAATTCAACATTTATTATTTTTGTACTGTGCCCTGTATGTATGTGTATGTCGGCCATTTACATTTTAAGAACCACAAATATACTTTTCAAAATACATAACTAATCAAATTTCAGTGGTTACGATACAAAAACCCTTTTTTTTTTAATTTTTCAACCAAATTCAAGAGTTTTTTATGATTTAAAAAAAACGCTAAGAAGAAATAAAATTAAATTCATTATTAACACGTTGATGGATATATCGGCTGATATAATGCTGTACGACGTTATAATCTGCAACTGGTTGGTGACTGGTAGGCAGCTTCTAGATTTCGATAGCCGGTACAAGTATTAGAAAGGGCATATGCTGAGACGCAGGCTGCGATGAGGCAGAAATCGGTGATCAGCATGTAATTGGGCGCTGGTCGTTTGTGTTCAGAGTCCGATTCTGATATTGAAATTAATAACTTACTATTTGGCAAAAGTGATTACCTAAAAAAGTGAGATTCTCGTGGGAAAATACTGTCCGCCTTTGTACGCGTCTTGCAGAATCTGCGCCGTGGTGACAGCAAGCGCGTATCCGTTTGTACATTACAAAATCTGCCCTATTCCGCTCTGCACTCAACTGCGCGGAAAGCGTCTCAGCATATTCCCAGTCTTATGCTTTATATCGCAAAGTGAATAAACAATACAGTTCCACCACAACTCATCATAGATCAGAATAAAGATTATGTGTAAGTGTTTTATGAATTAGTTCTGCAGTATAATAAAATTGTTTATTAAAATACAACACTGGTTTTACAAACGTTCCTCGAGCACAGATACAAATCCAGTGAAGTAAGTAATTTATTTACTAACCATAAAACAAAAGATGTTTCGTCAATTCACGATAAAACTCTTACAAGTTTGATTGTAAGCAGTTACTCAATTTATTACAAATAATTTGTCGTTTATTATTAAAAAAATTTAAGCAGTAATAAACAATAAATGTTTCTAGACACTTCTCACACACACAAATCCAGTGAAGTTATTAATTTCTTTATTTACCACAAAGTTATGAAATGTATACATGTTCAGAATATTTGTAATACGAGTTATTTGAATCAAATTGTACAGCTCAAGGGAAACTGTACCTAATCTGCAAAGGTCGTCTCTTTGATGTGACGCATGTGAAATACTTAGCCTGTCGTCCTATTGAATCGGTGATGGTAAGGAATCAACGTAAACCGAAGACCCTGCACAGAAAAGTCCCGCAATGGCTGCGCTGCAAACATTGAAAAACTTTCCTTTTCCGTGTAGGTTCTTCGGTTTATTTCGATTTCTTTCCTTTATAGTGACCAAATCAAACGACGGGTTAAATTTAAATTTACCGATACTTTAAAAGAAAGTTTCGCCATATTATACACATCAGTGGGCACATGATTAAAATAATGATTTAAGTCAGGTTGTTTTAGGGTTCATTTTGGCCTCAAACCTTAGGGCTGGCTACCAAAGAGTCAAATGTTAAACTAAAAAGAAATATTACCGCTAAAACAGACATCCGAACGACACACGTTTTTCTCTTAAAATATATGCACTTAGTAAAGTATATTATAATCGTTACACATGTAATTTTAGATTAAACCTAACGAATAAAACAGAGTTTCCACGATATAATCACAAAGTGTCCATACTGCTACCACTGGGGTGGTATTTCCACAAATACTGTTTAGGAGGGGATGTTTATTTCTTCTCGGCCGGGGCCGATGCGTTGCCCATTGTTGCGTAACCCTGCAAATAAATAATTCAGATTAAATAATGTAAAAAGCATCAACTATTTATAATTGCACATAAAATGGGGGCATGTGCCTAGTTAATTATAAGCAGTACATATATATTTTATGTAACATTTTTCTATTTCGAAGAAAGAATTATACAATTTTTTTCCACACAAATGTCACCATCTCAATGAAATTTTTTTTTTTCAAACTTTCTTCAGGTGGGTACTATAATATTGAAAAGCTCTCTCATAAAACGAGAATTAGTCAACTATCAAGTCGCCTAGTCAAAGTTAACCGCCTAGTCAAAGTTAACCGCCTAGTTAAAGTTAGGCACCTACACAAAATTAGCTAGTTAGCCGTATGGTCAAAGTTAGTCGCCTAATCAAAATTAGCCGCCTGGTCAGAGGAAGGCTTGCTTGAATAATTAAGTAGATTTTAGAAAACGTAAATCAATCAAATTAGCCGCCTGGTCAGAGGAAGGCTTGCTTGAATAATTAAGCAGATTTTAGAAAACGTAAATCAATCAAATTAGCCGCCTGGTCAGAGGAAGGCTTGCTTGAATAATTAAGTAAATTTTAGAAAACGTAAATCAATCAAATTAGCCGCCTGGTCAGAGGAAGGCTTGCTTGAATAATTAAGTAGATTTTAGAAAACGTAAATCAATCAAATTAGCCGCCTGGTCAGAGGAAGGCTTGCTTGAATAATTAAGTAGATTTTAGAAAACGTAAATCAATCAAATTAGCCGCCTGGTCAGAGGAAGGCTTGCTTGAATAATTAAGTAGATTTTAGAAAACGTAAATCAATCAACTATGAAGCCGCCCAGTTAAAATCAGCCGCCCAGTAAAAGTTAGCCACAGATGTAATTCCAAACGGTTGAGTTAAAAAAGGACTTAGTTAATAAATTCAAAACCCCACTTGTGAAAAGAGATAATAACCTCAAAATAAAACAAAAAAGCTCAAGCACAAGTTGGCGCAACATGTTGGATCAACGCGCTGGCCCAACATGTTGGGCCATCTGTATATTGGATCAACCAACTAAAGGATCTTGACGTAAACAATGTTCACATTTAACCTCATCAGTCAGTATCAAGTCAGCATACACTATCTTCTTTTATACTGTTTTTTTTTGTCACACTTGCAATAATTCCCACATCCATCTTGATCATATGGCCAATGCAGACTTGACCCAACACACTGGCCAAACATTGGCCCAACACACTACCCAAACATTGGCCTAACAAACTGGCCAAATATTGGCCCAACACACTAGCATAACATTGGCCCAACAAAGTGGCCAAAAGTTGGCCCAAACATTTGCCCAACACACTGACCAAACATTGGCCCAACACACTACCCAAACATTGGCCCAACATTAACCCAACATTGGTCAAACATTGGCCCGACACACTAGCCAAACATTGGTCCAACACACTACCCAAACATTGGCCCCACAAACTGGCCAAATATTGGCCCAACACACTAGCATAACATTGGCCCAACAAAGTGGCCAAAAGTTGGCCCTAAAGTTGGCACAAAAGTTGGCCCAAACATTTGCCCAACACACCACACTGACATTGGCCCCACACACTACCCAAACATTGGCCCAACACACTACCCAAACATTGTCCCAACATTGGCCAAACATTGACCCAACACACTGGACAAACATTAGCCAAACATTGGCCCAACACACTACTTAAACATTGGCCCAATACACATGCCCAAAATGTAAACAGAGACCTATTTTCGACCCAGCTCATAAGTCAACATTGGTCCAACATTCTGGACAAACTTTGGCCCAATACACTAGTTAAACATTGGCCCAACACACTAGTTACACATTGGCCCAACACACTAGTTAAACATTGGCCCAACACACTAGATAAACATTGGCCCAATACAAATACACAAAATGTAAACAGCGACCTATTTTTGACCCAACGAGTAAGTCAAACATTGACCCAACACATTGGTCAAACATTGGTCCCCAACATTCTGGACAAACTTTGGCTCAACACACTAGTTAAAAATTGGCCCAACACACCAGCCCAAAATGTAAACAGCGACCTATTTTTGACCAGCGCACAAGAATTCAAGCAATCGCATGCCCAATTGGAGAATGTTCTGTGGCTGAAGGGAGTGAAGATAAGGAAGAGGAAAATTGGGAAATTAGCAATAAAATCATTGAGCCCCATTTGCTGACCTGTTGCGCATAGGCCTGTGCGTACTGCGCCCATATCTGTTGCTGAGAGGCGGCGGTCTGCTGCTGGGCCACGGCCCCGGTGGCCTGAGCCCCGGCGGCCGGGGCTGCCACGGCCTTGGCGCCCGCCGTCGCCTTGTTGCCGTATTGCTGGGAAATATGACAACGTCCTCATTATTGTTAGTGATGATTGGTGGATAGATTGGCAAGCAGTTTGTTGACCGGTTTAAACAATTAGATTATTAATTGACTAATAGGTTATTATTGACTGGTGTAAACGATAATTAGATTACATAGTTCATTGACAAGCAGGTTTTAATTTTTTTTTTTTTTAACCACTCAGCAACGTAAGCACATATACACACACGTTAATATGACAATAGCAGTCAAGTACAATAAGCATGTTTTCACGTCAACGCATATGTTTCCACAGAAATCATTATAACTCCGATATTGTTCTAGTGACATCCCTAAAACAAAAAGTAGAAGCTCAATAATAAATCAAGCTATCCATCACTATTCAAGTTGTCCATAGAAATACATAAAAAGACCTATTCTGTCAGATACACGGTTGTACATATTTTACCCGCGAAATTGCCGACGCGCCGCTAAATGTTAATTTTTATTAAATATTCTTGTACGAAATGATCAAAAAGTGAGGTGACTAAATTATTTATTATACATTTATACAATAGAATAAATATTGTTTTTTTACATAATCTGTGATTTTTGTACTGTTTTCACATAAAAACATCACATGAGTCATTTTAACATTTTTTTACGTTTGCATTCTAAATTTTAATATTTACAAATGTTAATATTTATTTGTAATATAACAATTTGAAAGCTTATTTCGTAACCTTTCAAAAACAATGCGGAAAATGTTGCTTGTGTTGTGATGGAGGACTTAGTCAGTCGAGGAATTGAACACGGGACGCCCAGGTGGGATCCAAACGCGATGCCAATTTAGCCGCCGACTGGTCAAAATTAGGTGGAACAATCATTTGATTGGAGGACTGATTGACTAGTAGTCTGTTGGCTAAGAGATTATTATTTTGTTTATTGATGATTGATTTGTTGTTTATGATTGTTGGTTGACTAGGATAGATGATAATTAGGTCAGTTCATTAGAGCAGCAGATTTTTAACTGGTTGGTGAATGGGTTGAAGGAGTTAAAGTAGTGATGAGCGATCGTTTTAAACAGAGGGCCAAAGTATCCATTTTCAATTTATACCCGGGTAGGTTATATACAGATTAACCTGGTTAACTCTGCAGTCTGATATGTCGCTAACGAGAAGTATGGTAATGGAATTTTATAAAATGTAAAATTATTTTGAGCGGCTGATACAAAATTTGCGAAAGAATGAAGAATGAATTTTTAAAAAATACCCTTTTACAGAACAGAAACTTGTTTAAAAAATTTACTGTAATTGTTTTAAATATTTTATTTAGTCAAGACAGTGGGCCATGCGAAAAGGTTCTATGGCTGTACAAATTGGGCTTGGTTGATTGCAAAGATATTGAAATACAAGACATGTGCTATGATGTCCGCCCGACCGTCGGCATACTACTACCTACCTAATGGGCATAGTTTGAATACGGAAAGAATTAGTTCAATTAGTTGATTTTTGAAGTAAAACTTCTTTACGCACGCTTGACTTGGGGAGTAAGATAGTGAATGTGTGACGAGAGCATTACGAAAAGTGTGATCGGCGAGGCGAACGGAAGTTGAGAGGGAGATATAAGTTAGTGAAGATGGAAAGAGAGAGAGTTACGTTTCGTGTATTACTGTAGGGGCGAGAGAGAGGTGCGAGCACAAGAAATCATTTATTGAAAAACAATGCCATAGGTCACCCCAAGGTCGTAGGTCACCCCAAGGTCGTAGGTCACCCCAAGGTCGTAGGTCACCCCAAGGTCATAGGTCACCCCAAGGTCATAGGTCACCCCAATGTTATAGGTCACCCCAAGGTCGTAGGTCATTCCAAGGTCGTAGGTCACCCCAGGGTCGTAGGTCACCCCAGGGTCCTAGGTCACCCCACTGTCATAGATCACCCCACGGTCATATGTCACCCCATGGTCAAATGTCACCCCAAGGTCGTAGGTCACCCTAGGGTCGTAGGTCACCCCAGGGTCCTAGGTCACCCCACGGTCATAGGTCACCCCATGGTCATTAGTCACCCCAATGTCATATGTCTCCCCAATGTCATATGTCACCCCAGTGTCACATGTTCTTTTATAAGTTAGTAAGGTTTTACTTCAGTCGTGTCGTCTAAAGCACACTTGTTTTTTTTTTAAGGTGTGCAGTAATATTGGTTAACAATGTCAGCGAATTCAGGAAACACAGTCCCACCCAGTAAAACCCGCCCATAGCACATCTCTTGTATATCAATATGTTTAGTTGATGGAATGAGTTGATGAATTGATGATAGTGATTGTTTGGTTACCTGCTGAGGCCACTGCTGCTGCCCCCAGTATCCCGGCTGCTGCTGCTGCGACCAGGTGCCCCACTGTCCGGGGTCGCCCCCCGCCTGCGCCGCCTGCCCCGCCTGCCCGGCCTGTCCCGCCTGTCCCGCCTGCCCCGCCTTGCCCCACTGTCCCTGCTGCTGGCCGGCCTGGCCCTGTCCCTGCTGCTGGTTGTTCCAGTTGTTCCACTGGTTCCAGTTGGCGCCCCAGCCCGGGTTCTGCCAGCCCTGCTGCCCGCCGCCGCCCCAGTGCTGCTGCGGCCAGCCTTGCTGCTGCTGTCCGCTGCCCCAGCCTTGCTGCTGTTGCTGCTGCCAGTTACCACCGCCTCCCTGCTGCCCGCCCGAGTTGCTCTGGACAAACAATGTACATTTATATATCTGTTTAAAAATTGAAGTTTTACTGACCTCTAGCGTAACACTTTGAAGCTAGTTATTAGTGCAGATTCCTACCTGCACCGGACAGTATAATTTCGAAGCTATTTGTAGTTGATAACACAGATTTCTGTATATCATAGTCTAGCATAATATGTGTGTTATTGTTTTTATTTGTATTAGTTTTATAGGTTAGAAATACGGTGTTCGGCTGAATTAAGGTCTCTTTTCTCTTGAAAACACCTAGAATCAACTAAGTTATAGTCTGAAGACCTTTTTAGTGCTTTGTCGGGTTGGGAAAAAGTTTTGTTGTAAAATGTACTTATAATTTAATAAATCAGTTTGTTAAGCCAGTGAAGAATTATTGCTTCTTTATTAAAGATCTTCTAACATAAAAAACCAAACCCAAACAATATATATAACAGACATAACTGGGAAGACTTCAGTGGCTAGGTAGGTCATGTGGAGAGAATGACCGAGCATCAAGCACCAAAGTCCCTGCTGAACTCAAGACCGATAGGGCGAAGGAACCTGGGAAGGTCAAGATTAAGATGGAGCGACAACGTCCTCACAGATATATCTACCTTGGAGCTTCTAAACTGGAGAGAGCTGGCACAAACTCGAGATGAGTGGAGGAAGACTCTTGAGGAGGCCAAGACCCACCAGGGGTTGTAGAGCCAAGAGTGATGATGATGATATATAACAGTAAGGCTCATTGTGGAATATTTTAAGTATTTTATGTGATGCGAAAAACAACCGCTCTGCCCATTAAGATTAACAGGCAGTAAGGGTCATTTTCAGTTCCAACGTACCGTGACTTTTGGCCATACAAATATCGGTTCCTGTTGTACTTAAAAACTAGCCCTTTAAGACACGATTTCGTAATGAAAAACTGATACAAAATTAAAGGAAAACTCTGGCGGCGAAAACTGGTACCCCTCATTGTTCACTGAAGAAATTTGGCAGTAGTTATATTTGGGGCGTCTACTAATATCTACAGGAATTCCAAAAACTGAACAAATCGGATTAATATCTATGAGAATCCATGTTGTGACTTATATCTATACGAGGTATGTTGGAACAATATCAATGGGAACCAAAGTGAGGACAAATATCTACAGCTCAAACTGCTGACTAATATCTATGGAACATGTGATGTCGACGAATATCTACAGCACTGGCAGAGGTTAGGTTAGGTGCTCAGCTGCCCTCTGTGGATATTAGTCCACCTACGCTCCATAGATATTAGTCACCACTGGGACCGTCATAGATATTTATCCGACCTTAGCTCTGTAGATATTAGTCTTAACTTTGAAGTTTATAGATATTTGTCCAATATATGAGCTGTAGATATTCGTCCGACATACAGGCTGTAGACATTAGTAACTGGAGTTGTTATATTTCCAGACGACGGGTTCGCCCACCACAAACATCTTTTTTATACGGAAAATTTTGTTTTTAAAAATTAGTAATGTTTTTCACTAACCCTGTTGTAGTTCTGCCTGGCGGGTGCGGCAGGTCCACCCCTGGCGGGCGCTGCGGAAGCCCCGGGGCCGGCCTGACGGTGGTAGGGAACAGGGGGTGCTCCCCCCCGACCTCCGGCACCCCCGGCCGGACCTCGCGGCTGCTGTTCGCCGCTGCTCGGAGCGCGGCGAGGAGCGTCATTGGGGCGACTATCGCGTCCGCCTCCACCTCCGCCACCACTGGAACAAAACACAGATAGGGGATGATTATAGAGCCAACAAAGATCATTGCACAAAGATATCTGCATATAATATCGACGGTCCCGAAGAACAATGTTGGATCTGACAAAAATTGAAAATCGTTCTGTTGGCTTATTTATTGGCTTATTAAAAGTCTGTATTTTCGGATTTTTTAATGAAATGAGATGAAGTATCAATGATCAAAACAACACTACATCTCTTGATATCAAAAACAGTAAGCATGCAGAAACGATACTTTAAAAAGATCCGCTACAAAAATTAAAAATCACACAACCGGCAGTTCTTCGGGACCGTCGATATATTATATATAAAAATCTCGTGTCACAATGTTTGTTCGAGATAAACTTCGAAACTACTTAGCCGATTTTCATGAAATTTGGCTTACAAAGTGTAATTTGGTCCGACTTAAAAGATTTTATCTCTATTATTGACTTCAATATTTATTATTGCAAATTAAATGTTTGTTATAGGACAATAATGCTTTGTAATTCGGTGAGTTAATTTATGAACACAACACTTGGTTATCTAGGTTGGGTAACCATCCAGTAGATGGCGTGGTGTTTCGTTAGCCACAGCAACGCATGTCCGAGTCGGCTAGTAGAGATAGAGGTGAACAGGTTTACAGAGACTATAACTATATTGTAATTGTAAGTATGGGTGCAGTACCGTCCCTGCTGAGACCAGCGGTCGCCGCCTCCACCCTGGCGGTAGGGCTCCCGAGAGCGTTGGTCGCGGCCGCCCCCGTGGGGGTGCATGTCACGGCCCCATCCTCCTCCTCCGCCGCCACCCTCCCCGCGACCTCCCTCCCAACCGCGGCCTCCGGACCAGCCGCCGCCGCCACCTCCACGACGGTCATCTGGAATTAAAACACAAATTAATCCTTCCGTACCCAAGGTGGCACCTTTCATTACCTGTCTTAAATCTTTATTTTATCCATAAGTCAACACAAAGCCAGCTTCAAATTTTAGGTAAAATAGCTTAAAATATAATTTTAAATCATTAACCCTCCGCCCGTCGCGCCTTTTTTTTAACGCAAGGTGCCGCGTGGGGTCGTTTAGGACCCCAAAAATAAATGTTGTTACATAAAAGTATTTGTAACAAGGTGTGTGCACCCTCTTATACACACTTCATTTATGGTTTCGGTGTGTGGCACCTCTAGTGCTTGCCCAGTGACAATTGGGCATTGGTAATGTTGCGAGCCCTGCAATATTTTTGAATGCAACAGTTGCTGATCCTGGACAAAATTCAAATCTGCAGATTTGAAAAGAGAGCTGGACATTCTTTGTATCACAGCAGAGGGCTCAGGGCTGACTGGAAGTCATCCTGGAGAGATGATTGGCATCCAGAGGCATCCGCCTTTGCTGTTTCTGGAGGGTCCTTTTGGCTGGGAGCCATTTCTCAGGAGTCCTGCCCATACCACGATGTGAGATTCGTTTCACAAAAGAAGAATTTAACCTAAGCAAGCCCAAGCCAGACAGCCTTAGTTGTAGGATGTCCTTTTTTTGATTTAATACATATTTATTTTGTATTTCTAATACCTTCTTTTCGTTGAAAATCCACCTAATCCTTACATCTGCAATGCGAGTCATTTTTGCTCTTAATAATTTACTTTATACATTGTTGCTGTCTCATCCCTGGTAACAATGTGACTAAATTCTTGTTATAGCAAACATTTTGTGTTATTTTAACTGATTATATATAGTCATGTAAAATAAAAAGAAATATTAAAAATTAGATGCTTATTTTCAATATAAAAGCTTAAAAAGCAACAAGGAATATTCTTTTATAATTTTAAATCATACTTTTTTAATAGTCTTGTTTTTAAATTTAACCAATTTCTATCAAACTTATAATTATTTGAGATTGATAGACTTATTATTTCAACAAAAAAAATCAACAAAGTACAATGAAAAAACATATATAATGAAAAAACATATATAATGAAAAAACATATATAATGAAAAAACATATACAATGAAAAAACATATACAATGAAAAAACATATACAATGAAAAAACATATACAATGAAAAAACTTATACAATGAAAAACATATAAACTGATAAAAACAAAAACATTTTCAAAAACATACACATGATGTATAATAAGGTCAGCCACTGCAATTGCAGCTTCGTACTGTGGGTTGGCACAATTCTACAAAACTGCAAATGCAGGGGTTCCACTACTAAGTGTTAAAAACTTAAAAATGAAGGTAATATTTACCTCGCCGGTCATTCCTCCTCATGGGGCCGCCGCCACCTCCGCCCTGGCGACCGCGGTCATACCGCCCCCTGTCGGAATCAAAGCGGCGTCGGTTGCCACCACCCCCGCCCTGACCGCCGCGAGAACTGCCGCTGCTGCCGCCGCGCCCGCCTCCTCCGCCGCTCTGGTTGGGCCCGAAGCCCGCTTGCCGTCCCTCGCGGTTGTAGCTGCCCACCGTCTTCTTGGATTCCTCTTCACCTTGCTCCGAGAACACCACCTCGTCTAGCCACATGCACTTCTCCGGCAGGACAAAGTTGGCTGGAATGGTATAACACACGTATTGCAGAAACCATTTGACCACAACCATCCTAACTAGTTCATCCTCAAACAAAACACAAATGTAACTGTTATTTCCCTTTTTTTGTATTTTTTACGTTTATCTCTATTTTTATGTTACCTATTTCAGAAGAATTATTCTACAGACTGCTACTTCTATTTCTCTTTGTATTATAAATAAATAAATAAATAAATTATGTTAATGTAAGTATGTACTTGCATACTGCTTACTAACATAATATGCATGGACATTGGAGGGTCTAGAGTAGAGATGCCACGAATATTCGGCTACTATTCGGTATTCGGCCTATTCAGCTATTTTTTTACTATTCGGTATTCGGCCGAATATTGCAAACCATTCGGCTGAATACCAAATCGTGATTAAGTTAATCTATCAGTGTTAAGTTATGACGAATGCAAACATTTTTTTCAACATTTGTTGATAGCTGCTTCCAAAAAAGCCGCTCACTATAGACACTGCTACCGGGAGATGATAAATAAATCTCAACAAATTATGTAAGGCTTGGATACTGTTATGCGTTTGCTGATCACCACTTGTAAGGGTCTGGAATCCGATATAGGCGAACAATTTTCATGTATTTTTTATATACATGCTACAAGTTTCAATGTATTTTTTTATGATATGCACACTATAAGTAACACAATTTGATGTAACAATCTACAAATAATGCGTGTTGTGACACGACCTATTCGCAAATAAAACAAATACGCCCCACGGCGTGGTTACCGCATGCACTTCAATGATGCAGCTAATATTTGGTGGTCGAATATTCGACGCTTCGGCCGAGAGCCTAGCCGAATATTCGGTATTCGGTAAAATCACTATTTGTGGCATCTCTAGTTAAAACCACTAGTTCTGTGTTTTCGTATAAACCATACTTTTATGTGACATTTTGTCAAACTTTCTTCAGGTGAAAAATATGGATTCCCTTTAGGGTGTGGTAATTTAACAGGATAAAGAATAAATACAATTATCCCCAACCGCTAAAATTGAGTACACACTCTCCCGAGGACCGACAAACTCTCGATGAAAATTGCAACGCTACAGCGGTGGGCCCCACCATGACAGTTAATGAGGATTACTCTGGCGTTAAGAATACATAACTATAAGTTTGTATCTTGACACAAGCGCAGTCTTTAGTTCATTAACTGCATTTAAGAAAACTGTCAAAATGTCGTACACGGCTGATTTAACATGCTTCACGCTGTTCTAAAACATACAGAATCACCTTTCTGATGTCTGTTAGTACTACCACAAAGAATATTGACCTTGTTCACTATTCGTAATCCCTATATAAGAACTGAGCTTCTATGAATATCCATAGAGAAAACAAGAACATTTGTGCTTTGGAGGAATCAATACGAGATGGAATTTGCTTTGAAAAAAAACTTTTGCTTTATGTATGTAAAATATAAAAGTGTCGAAGTCAATAAAACTAAATTGATGTTACATCCAATCCTCGGAATCCTTACACCCTTCATCCTAGCAAAAGAATTTTTTTTTAGTTTCTAATGATGATAATTGAAAGAATTTTAAAATAAAATATGCAAAATTGTTGCAATTCTAACTGATGCATTGGTATCCTATATGAGCTTTAAGATAAAAAAAAATATAAACAGGAATAATTTATATATGTATTGCTAGATCAAAAATTTGCATAAATCTATCAAATAATATATAATGATTAAGAACTGCATCCCACGTCAAAAAGCGCCAAGTGTTGAAGAGATCAAAATCAACACACAGGAAATTCTGCCGCACAAATTTGAGAAGTGTCCCTCTATCCCTAAATAAATGTTATTAGTAAAATTTTCAAAATCTAGAACCAAATAAATTAGAATTGTTTTTTTTTTTTTGGAGAAGATAATTTAAGACATGTAAAAAATAATACCAGATAAAACAAAACCACCAAAGAGAAATAATGAGACATGATTGGAAGTGTTTGGAAAAATGTGAATTTTAAAATAAAATTTGCATCAATAAATCAAAATCGTGTCACCATTTTGAAATCAGGGAAACGGAATAGACGAGGAACTAGGAGCGGAAAGCACAATTTATCGGAACCAGTGTAAAGTGGTAAAGAAAAAAATTATATTTAGCTTTGCTGTTTCATAATCAAATTACAACTTTTAATTTACATTTTACTGTTGTTTTTTTAAGATATTCGAGGCATAGGTAATTTACAACAGCAAACATAATAAAAAAAGGCAAACGATAAATAAATAAAAATAAGCGGTAAATTAAAACAGCGAAGATTTTTTTTAGCGTGAATGTGCGACATATTTATGGCAATTTTAAAGATGGGAGAAATTTAAAAAAAAAAACTGTTCAAATTGTGAAAACTCGAAAAAAAAAATGTGTAAAGTAATATAATGTCATATTTAATCAAATGAAAACAATATTAACGAACTCAATCAAAAATTTGGAAACAGAAAAATCAGAAAAAGATATTGGCACCTCTGGGACCAGCGGTGCCAATATCTTTTTCTGTTTCCAGATTTTAGATTGAGTTTTGATAAAATTGTATTCATTTAATTAAATATTACAATTTGAGGATTTACTCATAAAGTTAAAAATAAAAATAAATAATATAATGTCGCACACACGGGTAATTTGATTGATTGTTTGTTTAAACATTGTAGCGTTGAATGTTTGTTTGTTTATTGCGTACCTTTCATTTCTAGCACGGCCCCATCGGGAACATCCTTGCCGTCCCTTTCTTCGCGCAACTTTTGGCGCTCGGCGAAGGTTTCCTCGGTGGGCACGATGACGACGGCCGTTCGCTTGTATCCGTTGTTGAAATCGCGCATTTTGCGCCGCTGAGCCGACGGGTAGACATTAGTCTGTTGTTGTCCATCAATTGATACAGTGACAAGGACGGTGGTGCGGGTGCACACGGTCCATTGCGATCCAGCGACGAATTATTTATGTTTTGATTGGTATTTTAGTATTTCCACGTTGTCAAGATTATGTGTTTTGAGATTGATACCACAAGAAGACATCGAGGTGGGGGGCAGACATCGGGGCAGTCCAAGTTAGGCAGCATCCATTGGGTAGATATCCGGATATATGATAGAGAGCAAAACAGATTTAATTTAGATAGTTTTCAATTACAGTTTTCTTCCGAAGGGTTGTTGATTGTTGGTGAGTGGTTACAACCCACCAATTTGTTGTTACACACACAAACAAATTCAAGTGTTTCTCTTTACCTCCAGCACAACTCGTTATTATTCAAAATGATACCTTTGTGTTTGCCAACAGATTTGATAAACTTGCTTAAATAAACATAACATAAAATGAATACATTCATTGCCACCATAAAAGCTCTAATGGCCGTAGCATGTTATCGGACCTCCCTCCACCTGCCGCTAGTTAAAATGTAATGTGTTCCTAAGTACAATCATTCTTACAGTCCAATAGTAAATTAAGAGAGATTTCAGAAGGTTGTATAACAGAATGGTGGACAGTTCTCACTTTGGAACTGAAATATGTAAATTAGCCCTTATGCGGAAAAACAGCATTATTGAAATAACACCTAAAATCATAAAAATCTCACGCACAAATTGCAGAATACAGCCCTAGAGTGACGACCAGTAGCGAGCGAGCGTGCGTGCTCCTTTGTATGATGGTTTGTCATGTATTGTATTTTGTTCGATCACTAATGAAAATGATTCTGATAGTCAGCGGTGACACTGAATAAACTGATTTTATGGAAACACAATATTAAGAAATTGCAAATTAAGGGTATTCTCAAAATATATTTAGAAACTTCACACCGATAGATGGCGTTATTTTCAATATTGTCGAATAAAACGCTTTTAACACGTTATGCTTTTTAATATTGGGATGAATGATTGGTTTGCGAACGTACGTAATCTGCTTAAATAGTTTTGCATACCTATACTTTTATAATGTTAAAATGCGGCTGAAAAAAGCACAATTTTATTACAAAATTAACACGTAAAAAATACATTTGCTACAATCCCGCGCGCGCTCATACAAAATTTTATTTTACCCAACCGAAACATATTTGCGAAACAGGTGCGTTTCATAAATTTAACGGTAAAACTCACGAGTTCGAAAGAGACGGAATACAAAAGGTTTGTTGGATTCAGTAAATTAAATCAACACCCGGGTAGATAGAATAATTTATAAAAAGGGCCGGCTAGGTTACAAGAGCATATCTTGCGGTTGCTGGCGTCAACTGGACCTTTTTTTAAAGACCGCTTGCAAGACTTACTTCGCTGTGTACGATATTCGGGCAACAGCGAAGTCCGTATTACATGGTTCAAGAAAACTGTATTGTATTTTTTTCTAGTGAATTATATTTTTTCCATCGAAAAGTTCCAAGTTTTATGGAGGTGTCCGTAAATAATATGTGCTGCTGCCGAAAATTTCCCACTCCTTCAACGCCACCTGTAATTTTAGAACCCTCTTTAGCTGCAAAATTAATGAATTTCAACGTAGATACCTATCGCTTCTGTAGAAAAATCGTCAACAGTATCTTTTCTTAGTGGAAGTTGTTTATACTTCAAAATAATGCACCACCTCTCATAATTTTTTTTGTCTTCCCTTCACGTAAAATAAGCTTCATTTGCTCAATGAAGAACGTTGAAATTATATTTTTTGAAGTAAAACTTCTTTACGCACGATCGACACTTGGGGGTAAACTGGTGAATGCGTTACGAAAAGTGGTTATTGTTGTGAAAAATGACATGCGAACGGTAATCGATGCGAACGGTGATCAATGTCATTAAAAAAGGAAAACGAAGTGCAACTTTTGCCCAAAAAGAAAAAAAAAATGCATGAGTGTGTACTACTGTGCAAAAAGCAACAAACCATACTGTCTGGAATGTCAATGTTAATGTCACCCCAATGTCAAATGTTCTTTTATAAGTTAGTGAAATTTTACTTTAGTAGTGTGATCTAAAGCATACTCTTTTTTTTTAAATAATTTAAAGTGCTTACCCACTTAAGGGCCTCCAAGTAACTGGAGTAATTTTAATCAGTTTTAAATATTTTAGATACTATAATAGTGTTTAATGAGATCGCGAAGAGTTAGTATAAGAGAGATAATATATATACATATATTACAATAGAAAGTCTAAAAACACGTGCGGCTCGCAAAAACTTAGAAACGAGTCCCGGTACGATCTAATGAGTTATATGGTGTGGTAGATCTCTATCCCCCCCTCCAGGATGACGGTTCCCGCTTTTACCTAAAGGGCGTGTTTTTAAAGAAATAAGGGCTGGAAGTTTCGTCCTCTTGTAATTTCTAGAACAGTCTCGAGTAGGTTCCATAGAACTCTAGAAAGTTCTGGAAGGAGTCGCGGAGTATGTGGTGTAATTTTGGGGAATAGGGAATAGTGAACATCATTGTGGAACATTCCAAACACTCTGGAATTGATGTCCTGAGCCTGAAGCCGGGTAACCCAGCTAGTATAACATAAGACCTGTGCCACACGCAGCTATAAGGGAATATATGGCGAGAAATATGCTGAAATAGGCCAAGCCACATATTTTATCTGCACATGTGGTACCGCTTTAAGTGTTATATTACATGAAATTAAACAACTTAAAATTCATATATTTTTTATTCGTGTTTAAGTGATGTTAGTTACACTAACAGCCGCTGTTCCCAATTCTGCTAAGCCGAAACTAAAGTTCGAAACTGCTTAAGCATCACTTAGTCTAGATTAAGTGATGTTTAAGTAGTTTTGAACCTTAGTTTTGGCTTAGTAGAATCGGGAACTTGTAATTGGGTTATTATAAGTATTGGGTAAATTCAACGTAGTTTTATTGTGATATTACTCTGAATCAGAATAGAACGGTAATTAAAATAAGTTTTTCCCCCAAAACCCGCAGATGAAAATCCCGCAAATTCGCAGGATAAAATGTGCTGAAATCGCTAGTAACTAACTAACTAAACATCACGCCGTTTCCCCGCAGGGGTAGGCAGAGAGGACGGACCGCCAAACAACTCGGGTCTTGGCACATACTCTGTACCTCATTCATATTCACACATACTTGGTCTCATACACACTCTTCTATTATTCTGACTCTTAAGAGCGCGCAGGAGCGCCGAGAAATTTTAACGATAGGTATTTGTAAAAATTATTTCTATTTCGTTCATCTCAGTGGGGACAGCAAAAGCGCTATCGGTGTATTGGTGAACCCCAATGCGTGTGTGTGCGTGGCTGCAGGTGTTGGAAGCACGAATCGCCGCGCCGCGCCCGCCAGCGACTTCGCGTTCTTATTATTTCATTTACTGTTATTCATTTATTCCAAAAATTAAGTAGGTGCCTAGGTACATATTCGTAATAAAATAGCGAGGTCTACATTATTTAATATTGTATTATACTTAACTTTATTATTATTATTACTTACTACAAATACATGTGACTGCCTGCTCCGAGCTCATCTTCTGCACACGCACAAGTCAATGAGACTTGTGGGTGCGTGTATACAGGTTGCTGCCTGCTGCAACAGATAAGTCAATACGCGTCGCGACTTGAGCGTGCGTATTCCTATATAATAGATATCTTCTGCGCTCATAGTTCATTCATCTTGTTACTATTAGTAAAGGCAAGATGCACGCTGTTTTGGTTTAGTAATATCGGGAGATTCATACCATCTTTTTTTATAAAACGGCAGCATAGGCGCAGTAGGTACATCACGTACTTTGTGATTGTATAGTGTTTTTATTTTTCGCTGGCTGCATCACTCTACTGTTTTTGTCTAGCCTTTTTACTGGAAACTATTCTACGTCAAATACAGACCTTCGAATTTTGACCCTGAAACCCCCTTGAATATTGAAATCTGTTTGGTCATTTCTCACGATTTACACATATAGGACATATGGTGAGTAGATACCTACTAAACTATTCATAAATTATTCATAAACTATTATTATAAACATAAACTATTCATTCATAAAAACTCAATATTACAACACAATTTCCTTTTTTAATTAAACATATAAATATCGCTAAAAATGTTGTTGTTTTTTGGCTCTCCCTGAATAACGTAAATTCATCAGTTTTGACTGTATGCATAAAGTGCATTAGTGCAAGTCGGTACATTTGTTAACATATCTAGTAACCTATAATAAATATTATTCTACGTCTTAGGCTGCGTATACACACGCCAGCCGAACAACGGATTATGGGAAAGGAACGAAGCAAAAGCAAACTGCCCGAAACGCTGCGCCGCTTGCGGTTGCTTCGTACCTTTACCATAATTCGTGGTTCGGCTCGCGTCTCTGTCCGCAAAGAGTGGCGTGCACTGATTTTTCAGTGGGCTAGAATCCTAAGATTGAAAATACGACATTAATGATGTTGTCGAAGCTGAAAATTATTTTTTTTCCGAAATTTCAATTTTCAAATTCTGTGCACGCCACTATTCGCAAATATATACGTAGCATAAGATATGTGTATTTAGAAATTGAGTTACATAAAATCGACTACTATATTACCTACCTTCAACTCAAAAATTTTTTTCTTACAGATAAATAATGGGTAAAAGAAATGGAAACAAAGCGCGTTTGTTTTTATCTACTAGACGAAAAAAACCGATTATTAGTATCAAACGACAGATTCATGTTGCACCACGTTCGACATCTAGGTAAGTCGAAATATCGCTTTCCTGTCACTCTTACTACTGAACCTTCCTAAGGTTACCTTTACGTACGTAAAGTTTTTTTTCCCGTAAGTTGCTCACATAAGAGAGTTATGGCAAAATTACCAATGGGTATCGTTTACATCGATAATTTTGCCATAACTCTCTTACGTGAGCGACTTACGAGAAAAACCTAAAGATTTATGCTATGAGAGCCGTGTATTATGTAGCATGTATAACGGGAAAATGGGATGGACAAATTTAAATAAATAAATCATTTGCATTTACAGGGATATGGATGTCATCGATACTACTTTTGGAAACTTAACTACATCTTCACTAATGCATGAAACTTCCATGGATGAATCATTTGCTCCAAATATAGACGAAAACGCAAGTTCATCATCATCAACAACGCTTGATGATTTGGTGATAGAACCAGACCATATTGATGAAACCGATAATTTCGAAGGTCGCAGAATTGTGGATATAAAATATTTGTTTTCGGAATATCAAATATAAAGCACGAACACACCAACTGCACATTTTCCGATTTAAAATTTATGAAGGAACGACGAAATGGTCTTCTAAGCCAGTATGTTTTCGAGTGCAAAATGTGCAAGAAAATAGAATACATTCACTCCGAAGACCCGAAACGGAAAATGTCTATAAATACTGCTGTCGTCGAAGGAGTGATGTGTACAGGAAATGGGTATTCACAATGGAATGAAATTTGTGGGGTTTTAAATATGCCAAATATGGATTGTAAGACTTACACGAACATAGAACAATGTTTAGCGCCAACAATTGAAGAATGTGCCTTAGAAGAAATGATCGCAGCTGGTGAAGAAGAAAAAAGGCTAGCCATTTTAAACGGTGACGTAGACGAGGGTGGCTATCCTTTGGTAACGGTGGTTGCAGATGGCTCCTGGGCAAAGAGGTCGTACAAAAGTGGATTTAGCTCCTCATCTGGCGCAGGGTGCATAGTTGGACTACGAACTAAAAAGGTTTTATTTCTGGGAGTGCGAAACTCATACTGCTGCATATGTGCTAGAGCTACTAAACTAAACATAGTTGCTTCTGAGCACAGGTGCTTCATAAACTGGCGTGACAGTGCTAATGCCATGGAAGCCCACATTATAGCAGAAGGGTTCTCGAGAAGCATGGAAATGCATGGATTGAAATTTAACAAACTAGTTGGTGATGGCGACTCCAGCATCATGAAAAAAATAATGCAACAAATGCCATATGGTCCTAACCTTATAGTACAAAAAATAGAGTGCAAAAATCACTTACTCCGCAATTTTTGCAACAAAATGAAAGCACTTGGAAAAAAAACCAACAACGCTAAAGGCTTTGTACCAGTTCATATAAGGAAAAAGGTTGAAGCAAACGTTTTACGCATGAGAAGAGCTGTAGTTGGAGCAATAAATTACAGGAAAGAGCAAGAAAACACAGTACAAAGTGATAAAATAAAAAATTTGAAAATGGACATAAAAAATACCGCAAATCATGTGTTTGGTGATCATAAAAATTGTGCATCGTACTATTGCAAGCCGGGGAAGTATACTGATGATCCAAATTTAGTAAGCGATCTTCGAGATTGTGGAATATGGACTGATATCCAACAATTCTTATTGTCTCTAATAGCAAATGCAGAAAGTCTTATTATTGACGTGACAAATAACACTGTGGAGCAATTCAACAACGTTATCGCCAAATTTATAGGTGGAAAAAGGGTAAATTTTACTACAAGAGGATCTTACCAAGCAAGATGTTTTGGAGCAGTAACTTCGTGGAATAGTGAATTGGCAACCCATTCAAGAATACAAAAGAAAATCCAAGGCCACAGTCCCGGCAAATACACGAAGCACTTTATAGAGAGAAAACGACGTTCGAAGGAGAATAAACAAATGTGTCGAAAAAAAAAACTAAAGTATAATGAAAATACGACAGAAAAAAGAAAAAAAGTTACAGGGCCCGATGAAAATTATGGTCAATTGGAATTAGAACCAGATATGCCACCTGAAATATTTGAAACGAAAAAAGAGGAATTTCTCAAAGAATTATCTTCAACCAATAAGGAAGAGCTCGAACGGAATACGGTAGGCCAAAGCAATAACAATCTGTGGGCAATTGAAAGACGTAAGCGGATAACGGCGTCTAACTTTGGAAAAATATATAAGCTTCGGCAAAAAACTTCAGTTACGGGAGTACTAAACTCTTTACTGTACTCACAATTCAAAGGAACTATGGCCACAAATTATGGAAAAGAAAATGAAAGCCTAGCAATAGAGCAATTTTCAAAAAAAAACAAGTTTTCAGGTATCCGCTTGTGGGCTATTTATCGATAAAACCAAAAACTTTTTAGCGGCAAGTCCGGATGGCCTTATCGGTGAGGATTCTATAATTGAAATTAAATGCCCTTATAGTATAGCAAATATGTCACCAGAAGAGGGAATTGCACAAAAGATAATTGATTACTGTAAATTGGAAGACCATTCTTTAACATTAAAACGGAATCATAATTACTTCTACCAAGTACAAGGCCAGTTACATATTACTCGTCGTAATTATTGTTATTTTGTTGTGTGGAGTCCAAAAGGTTTGCTGTATGAAAAAATTGAGAGGGACGATGAAATCTGGCAAAAAATCGTTCCACTGTTAGAAAATTTCTACCACCAATGCCTTTTACCAGAAATAATTGACGGTCGCATACCAAGAAATTTACCGGCGAGGGAAAGGTCTGGACCATAAATTGTTTTAATTTCATTGTGTAGATGTTAAACAGTAATTTTTTTTACAATAAAGCGTTTAAAAACAAAAAAATATTAGATCATTGAAGAAGATTGAAAATGTCAAGTGATGTAGGAGGTATTCCCAAAAGTGCATTTTTCTGTAATAATATAACGTATTAAAAAAGTTAAATAAAAACTAAACTAGTTATGTGTATGTACCTAATATGTAGCACAATAAACAATATGGTGCCTCTTATACATAGATTATAGCCTCTTATAATATTCATTTGTATAATATGATATTATAATAACATAATCGATTCAACAACATGTGGTAGATGCATGTACCACTGAACATACGCTGTACCAGCATTCCATCAAACGATCAGTGGTGTATGTACTTACCATCACACATTTTCTTGTAAAATATAATTTTTTTGAAAAAAAAATCTAGAACAATATATTTAGTCAAATATAAAAGTTTTTTTTTGGTTCGGTAGTTGTATCTTAAAAAAAGTGTCCTATAAAGGGATAATATTATGTTGAGTACAACCTTCAAAAGTTATCAAAAAATATTTTAATTAATTTTTGTGTTCCATATCCAACTCGGCAATACGGAACGGAATCATCTCGGGGTCTGTCTGTCTGTAACAGGTGTTTTTTTTTCAATTTTTTTCCATTAATTTATTTGACGTAAACAAATTAAATTTGTCACAATAACTTTAGTAAATAAGCTCGGTAAGTATTGGCACACTCAAAATAAGTCACCAAACAGAAAAATAATTTTAAAAAAACATCGATAACTCGGGACATGACAACACTAGTGGACTAGTGTATCGATATAATTATTGAGAATGTCACATCACTTCGTTGACTGTATACGTATTCAACAAAACCCTCTCCGCCCCCCCTCACCCCCGAATACTGAGAGAAAGGGACACATGCACCTCAGCCTGATAATACCTAAATAAAATTGTCAAAATCGAGGTTTTGTAGTCCTCATTTTTCTACTCCAAAACTGAACCAATTTCCAAGATTTTTTTTACCAAATGTATTGGAAGAAAACATTCTATGTCTGTACCTTTTGCTTTTTTTAAAAATACATCGTCTAATTTGTATACTGAACGTTTGTTGATGGCGTTAAAAAAAGGCAATTTTTACAATTTTTGAAGGGTTATAACTCCTATAAAAAGTAACTTATCAAAAAAATCAAAACGTACCGACACGCTTGCGGTCAATATTCATATTATGTAAAAAAAATATTTTCTCTAGTGTCAAAATTCAGAGAGGGAAATGAGGAATACGTTTGTATGGAAAAAACACCACCCGGTTTCCTCTTAACATGGCCCGACTCAAGTATCTGATTCACTTGATCGTGCCATGTCTTCCTCGGGCGTCCCCTACTTCTTCGACCATTCACATTGCTACTAGCTTCAAATAGCCAATAATAATAATATTTGGCTAATTTATATAGCACCGTTTTTGTGAAAAATCACCTCAAGGGCACTGTACAAATAAATATATATAAGAATTAATATTACTGGCTTACAACTAAGATTTACAATTATAACTAGTGACTTACATCTAAACTCAAACATGATTGCAAGCGCTGGTTTTTTTCTAATACCAGGCCTAATTTTGCTGACAAGTTTTCAGTTTAATTTTAATAAAAACATAAATGCTTTATCGTGTTTGACGGGCTCTTTCGCCAAGGACGCAAGCTGTATGTAGGCACCCTCGTATCTGCTTGCTTTTCGCCGTGAGGAGATTTATGTTTGTCAAAAAGCAATAAATGAGTGACACCTATTTGTCAAAAGGACCTGTTCCTATATTTGTATGCATCAAATTTATCAAATAAACAAATTGGTGATTATTACTATATCTGAGAAATGGTTTCTCAATCCACGGCAAGTGTACATTATTTACAACTTCATTTTACGTAATAAAAAATAAGTTTGTATTTAGGAGTTTGCTAATTTGGTAATTTCCTACATCGTCTCATAATAATATTATTATGAGACGGTGTAGGAATGTGAATATGACACGATAGTGAAGGGTAAAAGAAGTCGGAGACGCCCGAGGAAGACATTTCAATTTGAGTGGCGGGTTATGGTACCGCCGCCCCGGGAACCATTTATTGAAAAACCAACATACGTCACCCCAAGTGGTTCATTATGTTTGATGACTTAGCAGGGGTTCCCGGGAAAGGGCGCGAAACGTGATGGTTACACAGTAAATAAATAAATTAGATGATAATTACAGTACCTTCCTACCTACCTACCTACATAGCAAATGTTTGTAGAAATAATATGTAAGTGTTTCACCCATTCTGGGATTCGTTTCTTCCCAGAATATTTGTTTATAAAATGCAAGCCTAATGTTACAGAATAACGCTAAACTGTTTTCTGAGAAAATAATGTTATTTATTTATTTTTACAATAGCTACAATAGGAAAATAATTTCCTCCAGGGCCTATGTCATCTTTGGGGATGCTGTGTGGATGGTAATTTAAAGTAAAGGAAGGAGATGATGTTCTGAGAAGGAAAAAGGCATGAGGCGTGGCTACGAATCTGGGGTCAGTGGGTTCAGGAGTGACGGACGAATGAATCCGTCCCTCCCACTGCGGAGCAAGGCGATGGGTCAAGAGAAGAGTGCAGGAAGGCTCAAATAGTCTCCCTCAACAAGTTCCTCCCGATCGGATTTATGTAAAGCTCAGCACCTCTAACTATATCTCTGTGTCTTGAGGTAATTTTTCCCAAAAAACGGCGCAACCAAGTGAATCAATTATTTGAAAACGGTCAGTCAGAATAACAGAAGAGATATATGAAGACTGATAGATCGTGTATATGCGACAATGTGACAGAATGTAAAAACCCATGCAGCTTGATCTATTCATTTTATTGTTTAGTAAGTCGCAACAACAAAATAACTAAGCAAGTCTCTAGTGATATTTACAGTTTTATGAAAGTTCTAAATTATTACAGTGGCCCTTATTATCATTATGTAGTTAATTTCGCCTCTTTTACTGCGTGCCTCGACCGCAAATATTCCCTGCGCCCAGAAACAATAAAATCAGAATAGCAACTTGACATTTTTTCGACAAATAATACTACACCATAGGAATGTGCCGAAAGCGTGCACGAGACGAGCATATCGGGACCGCTCGCACAGTTTGTCGCCTTCTAACATACGGATTCCTATTCCCGCGCCCGCGCCCCGCGCCTTGCGCCCGGTGGTGTAGCGGAATTTAGCTACCCGTGTCGAACGTAAATCTGATGAAAAATAATTACTTTTGTTAATGTAATTACTTGGTTATTATAAGTCATATAACAGTGAAATTTTCGTTAGCGCTAAATTAATTATTAGTATTATTTTTCTGTACTAAAATAAATACAGTATTATCTGTAGTTTACGAATGCGGCTGAAAAATAGATTGTATGAAAATTGTCGCTTCTGTTTCACCTTAATGTTGATTTATGGAAAAATGGCATTATTTTTTTAAAGGGTAAACTTCTTTAGTGTGGTTTGAAACTCGATGATACGAAAAAGCGACACTAAAAAGAGACAAACACATACATCCATCTATAGGATTTAGCCTGTGAGAGAATGAGTTAGAATAATTGGTCTCTTCTTTGTGCAGTGCTTCATAGCCCAGCCACTCTTGTCTTTCATAGCCCACCCACTCTTGTCTTTGGTTTACTGAAGGTTTGACTTCTATTAGTAATTTTTTGTTTTAGTTTTACCTATATATTGCACTCAAAACTAAATAAATTTATTAATATCTGAACGTAAAATAGTATATGACCTAACATGTTTACATAAAATCATAAATTCAATAATTGACAGGCCTGAACTTTTATACTTGATTTCTTTCCATATACCTCGCAATTCAACATTGAGGCACTATCTACCATTCTATTGTGACAACTCCAACACAGAATCACAATTGTATACCCCCGTTCGCCGTATACAAAATTTTGGAAATGACTATAAAGATGTTGACATATTCAACACATCATTCACTAAATATAAACAAGCCATAGTAGAATTTATATCAGAAAGAATTTATTTCACATGTATTGCACTTTTCCCAGTCTACAGTTTTTCCATCTTGCATGGTGGAGTATTTTGTTTTTATTTCAATTTGTTTTTTACTCTATTTTTGTTTTAGATTTGGTTATGATCTTGATTTTGATATTGATTTTGTTTTGGTTTTGTTTATGATTTTGTTTTTTTTTATTTTGTTGTGCACATTTAGATTTAGATGTTCTTTGTTTAAAAAAAATGCATGTAAAAGCCCAGCCGGGTGTGAAATTCCAGATAAATAAAATACCTAAAACAAATTGTCTAAATACCTATTACTAGTGATATATTAGTACGCATTTGCATATTTTGGCTGTTCTCTAAGGTTTTAGCATAAAACCTGCTGATAGGGCATATTGCGACGTTTTAACAGATTCAAATAAATGAAGCCCAACTAAACCATGAAATCGGTGCCATTAAAGATGTAATAAATGGCTTCGACAGTGCAGATTACGATATGGTAATTAGTCAATGCAAGGAAGCATTTGAAGATGCTTCCACGTACAAAATCCTTTCACCATCATTGTAAATAACTGTGTAAAAATGTTAAAAAAATCTCATTTTTAAGATTTTGTAAAGGTTATTTCATAAAAATTCTCAAGCCCTAAAGAGTCCTAAATTCCCCAGTCTTTCAAAATAAATATCAACTCTACTTTTGCCACTAATCTTCTCATAAATGTAATACTAATAGTGATGGAGGTAGCAAATGTAAAATAATGCAATGTCTAGTGTTTTAAATATAATGTCCTCCGCATGTAAAGCCGTATCTTCTCCAAGCATAAACTTTCTAATTAAAGGGTGTTTATCGGACGTAACTTGCAATGCAAGTACGTTTTCTGTATCTATATGTAAATAATAAAATTAGATAGAACCTAAAAAATAAATCGTCCAGCGCCTTGGGGTGGTTTTTCACAAAAACGGTGCTCTACAAATTATAACTAATATTATTATTCTATTAAAAAATATTAGCACCCATTTTCCCCATATACCGAGGAGCATTAAAAAGCTTGAATCTCTTAGTCTCCTACTTATTACATATAAATTTATTTTACTTAAATGTCTGTCAAATAAAATGTTAAACTACTAGAGCGATTTTTGCCACATATTGGCGACATTTTAAATGTCTATGATTGCTTTTCAGATAAAAACGGAAATTATCTCCTAGATTCGGCAAATTTTATTTTTTTAAATATTTGTAGATTCCACGTTTGTTATTTTTGACTTAAAACGAAGGTATTAAAAAGCTTTATCTATTATTACCATGTATGTCGCAAATCCGAACTTCGTAGACTATTTTATAACAATGTTAAAAATAAATTTTTAAAATATTTTTTTCAGGCAGAATTTCCGATCAGCTATTTACGGTTAAAATTAAGTCCTTTCATTATCAAATATACCACAGACAAAATACGAAATGAAAATATTCTATGTTAACTCGAATAAGTTCCTCTCACGGCAGTTTCAAAGTAACAAACACGCAGGATTCACGCGGTTATAAATTTTATGATTTTTTAAATATTTTTTTTATAAATCCTACAAATATGAGATAAATGCTAAAATACAGGTTAATTCATTGGCTATATAGCAATATAATAAGTTTTTTATGTCTCCATGTTAAAATTCAAAGAAATGATTTTTTTTAAATTGGCGAAAAATATTATAAATGATCTTCTGAAAATGTCCAGTAAATGGAAAAAAAGTAGTAAAAATGCACTATCGTTCCAGTGATTAACAACCTATTAATATTTCAGAATACACTTTTTTCACTTGACGCTGTTTTTCCAACTAAGGGCTTAATTTTTTTTAATCATAGGTAATATTGTTACCAAAATATACATGATGTAATGGGCTTAGTAATACATATTTTAAAGTTTTTCTACTCCGATGAAGAGAACCAGCTCTTGAGTTTGGCGTAGAATATAGTTATTGGTGATGTAAATATTTTTAACATTTTGACAATCTGAAACACCCAATTATAAGATTGTATAATCTGAATTTTACAATATGTACTTTGCAATTTGTATCTGTGTTTAGATAAGTTTGTACTGCAAATGGTTTAGATTTCTTTTCATTCCTATCCCCTAAAAAGAGTTGCACAAAATAAATAAAAATGTTCAATGAAATGTTTTCATGGGGTGATTCAAATTTAACCTGTAAAATCATTAAATTCCTATTTTTACAAAATGTACATTGCAACTCTCATCACTTTTGAATACAATATTATTTCAAATTATAAATGTGGATACTGATGATGACCTCACTTGTAAATAGTAATAGGATATTTTCACTATTTTTAATTGTTGAAAAAATTACGATAATAATGGCCTTTTTTATCATTTAATTTTTCTTTTGTTAAGAATAAATTTTCTACAATAATTTTAAATAGGTATGTAGATCGTCCAGTAGATAAGTTAGACATCTCGGAAAAATCTAAATTTCAGGTGAGTATGCAGTTATATGTAAAAGTTTACCCTATAGTAAGTGTACCTATTTCAAAAGAAATATTGTTTCGAGCGTATATTGATGTGTTCAATTTCGAATACTTTCGCTTTCTCGTATCGCTTGTCTCTTATGAATAGATAAGGAATGGTAATTGTTTCGTAACGCTAAATTGGATCTCGATGGGTTTGTTCTGATTGTTGGAATTCGCACTTAAGTGCCTACCCTGGCTGATATCGGTCCTCGAACAGATGTTGTCAAGGAGACGAAAAAGTGTATTTAGTCTACTTATCGTCAAGCTTATGTCAACACCTAAACGTTTTTATCAAGATAAGCTAACAGACTCAAAAAGTAAAAGCATAGAGTGGACATTTCGCTTCACTCTAACCCACGTAAGGTTGTGCCATCAACGGGCTAATCCTACACTAATGGTTAATAAATGTGAACCCAGCTGACAGATATAAGAACACGTTTTCAAATTTTTAAGTTTGCCTTCCGGGATGGCCCGCGCAGCTTCGGGGTTCCAGAGAGAAAAGATACTCGTAATCCTTTTGTTATTAAGTTTAACGAGCAGTTAGGGAACAATTAGGTTTCCTTTTGGTGATTTATTGTTAAAATACCCATAAAGCTACTGTTATAGTTTGTACTGTTTATGATTATTGAACTGTGACATACTTGTAAATTTATTGAACCCACTCCAGTAAAGACTAATAATTGTGATTACCGTATAAAAGTGTGGATTTTTTTAATTATCAACTGCTACCTAGTGAATTAAACAAAATTTTATGTTTTCTGGATCACTAGTAGGATATTAAATTATCATGCTAATTGTCAGTGGCGGTTCTTTACAGGGGGACAATGGGGACAGTCCCCACCAGTTACATTCAAAACCTACTAAAGAAAATAACAGTCGATGCTTTGTCTTCACCAATATGAATGAATTATTTAAACATAAAAGTAATTAACATTTGCAGACATAAAATACAAACAATTAATCCGTATGATTTTAGTAAGACTTTACGCGCTTACAGCGAACAATGTACGGCTATTTTTCAGTGCGCAGAATCTAATGCGCACTTGGGGGACGATCCGAACTATCCCCATACTTTCCTTGCGTTGTTAGGCGATCGTATACAACTGCGCATGCACAGTAGTATGTGAATTCAAGTACCAGCGGGGACAATCCTTTGGATCCCCATAGAACCACTTGTTTGCGAAGTTACGGGCGGGAATCGCTCGCGTTCAAATTAGTTAGACGGTAAAGCTTTATTTTTATTATATTTTATTGTAAATTGGCATATATCTATAGACATTTTATATTATTTTGTGTTGAAATATATCCGACTAGAATAATTAGACCATCAATTTTTTCTACGGGTGGTGAGATTACGGTACAGTACGTAAAAAATGTCGATCCCCACCACTAAAGAAGTGCTCGAGCCGCCACTGCTAATTGTGCCGGACCATTACTCCTGACGGTTTTATTATATAACATACTAGCTGAAGTCTCCGGCGATGCCCGGGCTTTATATAGAGTTTTCGAAATCAAATGTAGACAGGACCTTCCTCTTGTTTTGAAGGTCACATGTGCAAAATTTCATCAACCTCAGCATAAAACTGTAGATTTGCATACAAATCAAATCCGTATCGCCCCTTGCCAGCCTGGTCGTCCACCACATACAGACATTCTCCTTAATATAATTTATATTTCAACCAATTTACACAAAACCTTGACAAACTATATGCCTAAACCTTTCTCACTATTGGTGAAAACCGCATGAAAATCCATTCAGTTTTTCGCGAACAAACAGACGCGGTGGAGGACTTTGTTTTATAATATGTAGAGATTTAATGTGTAAAACACAGACCCGTGTAAGTATTTGATTTATAGTGAGCATTGGAATATTGCATTTATAATCTCAAAACTTAGTATTTGGAGATGTCTGACTAATTAACTGGACGATTGATGTGTGTAATTTTTGCCAATATGATATGTTCAATTTTGTTTGTGCAGTTGGCACTGGTGACATCACGCCGCACAACATCGGTAGGTTACTAACACAGAAGCCTACCTAAGCATTACCTATGTCCTAGTCAAATTTTACCAGTTTATGAAAGTGTGCTTCTAGATCATTAATAAAATCAATAAATATTTATGAAAATATATCCATTTAGGGTGGGTGATCTTGGCCATGTATAAGCTGTTAGTTAATAGTACAGATCGTTCTTAAAGTTAATTTCTTACTCACAATTTTACACAGTGAAAATATTAAAATCACAAATTTTAAATAGATTAATAAAAAAAATAAACTTGAAATCTCACACACATTTTTAATATATCCCTAGTTTTGTGAAAATACCTCATTGCTTTTATGCAAGTGTCTACAGAAGAAAAACAGTATTTCTTTCGATGTTGATTTTGTTTTAATGATTTTACCATTTTATTGTGTATGTATGATATATGTATTGCAAATGACAAAAAAATAAATTAAAAATATAAATGAATGCAACCAAAAATTGGAGTGTTTTAATTTTTAAACTTAGGAAAATGCCTTGAATAATCTTGTAATGAGGAATTATTGGATTTTTTTATATATTCCAGAATGCTTGTTTGAATTTATAGGCCCTGTGGTTAAGCACATAGTTATAAACATCCATTTCATATAGAGCTAATTTAACACAATCTTAAAATTAAAACAAATCATCGCACATCTACCCTGATGATGATGGACACTGTAACGCTGTCCGAAACGTTGGCTAAAGTAGGAGGTAGCGCAACACGGCCATAACACCTCAAAAATAAATAACGAAAATACTTTTTATGGCCATGAAGATCTAAAATCATATCACAAAAAAACTAGGTTTTTTTTAACTAAGATCTATTTTCTATTTTCGACCTAGTTTTGCCGTCTCTTGTGCCGGCTAGAAGCCAATTTCAAAGAGAAAAAAAAATCATTTGACTGATGATTGAATCTTACTTATTACTTACTCCCTAGGGACTGGCTGTGAACTTTTAAAATGTCTTTAACCCCTAGAAGACGGGTAGTATTTTGTAAATATTTAAAACCAAATATAATATTGAAAATTATATTTGAAATAATTGACAGACTTCTACAATATCAACTTTTTTGCTTTGGAATTTTCATGGACAGTAACAAAATGCGTTAAAAACTTCTAAAACCTAGCTCTACACCCACAAATTGCTGTGTATTTGTAGGCGTAGTCATGATTTCACTGCACTGCTATTGTAGTTGGTCGTATCCTAGGGGTTAAAAACTATATTTTTGGTTTGACAGGATTGAACCTTTCTCCCCAGGGACTGGAGTCAACACCACTAACACCTAAGCCAAATCCTAATTGGACATATATTTTGTATATTATCTGCTGTAATTGTTTAAATATAATGTCATAAAATTTCAGAAAAATGAATTGTCTTCGACAACGAGTCCATCTGCCGAGTTTCAGCCCGATCGGATGTCGGGAAGTGGTTTAATTTCCACACCCAAGATTCCATTTCATTTTTTTTTCAAGATAACAAAATTGAAATTCAAATAGATTTTTTTAAAACGAATCAATATGCATATTAAAAATGAAGAAAAATAACACAAAAATGTAAGTATTTCTGAACCAATAAAAAACAAACAGATATAATACAAGCTGGTGATATTTTTATAATCTGCTGGAATAAAAAGCTGAAACTTAAAAACAATATTTGCGAGTTTATCAAATCTGTCGGCAACCTTATTTGTATCAAAAGCACTATTATTTATGAAAACATTTAATGCCGAAGAAAATAGAAACACCTAAACACTCCACTCTGAATTCCAAAATACTTAGAATTTGGCATCAGAATGAAGCAATTTGTTTGGATATTTTCCATAATATATTAAAATCTTCAATCTTCGGGGTCTTGAATCTCCAAAATTCTGCAATTTATATATATTATATATCTCATTATAGGTCCAATAATCAGTTCATAAGTTGCGCTCGCTTTTACAAATCCACTCAGCGCTAACGAGTGTTCAACTTCTTCCACACTTACCTTTTCCAAAATGGACCTAACGACCCATTTAATTTCACTAGAGGAATTAATCTTAATAAATATACTTACAGGATACCAATACCTTGAGTTTCATTTGCCTTCTTGTCTTCGGATGTGCACACAAACCTTTTTACCTTGTTTTCTTACCTTGGTAGATTGTATTTCTGGACACACGGACAGCAAGCGAACCCGAACGAAATAAATGTATTCAAAGTTTCTGCGCACAAAAACTCGCTTGATTTTTGCAAAGTTGTTGAGCGCATACAACCAAATAAATAAAAGGGAGAATGGTAAATTTCAAATCACTTATTCAGTTTAGAAGAAAACCAACGATCGTTAGATGGATTTTTTGTTTTTGCTTTGTGAATAACACCTTGATCAAAAAGTTTTAGGAAATCGATAATGGTTCCCTTCAAAGTACTCCCCGTCAACTGCGATGCACTTACGCCAGCGTTTGATCTAATCCTCGGAAGACCAATGGTACTCAATTTTCAGTATGTCCATCAGAGCCGTTTTTCATGACATCCTCAGGTGCTGTAAAGCGTTCCTCAAAGCGGTTTTTTAAGTCGGTTCAACAGGAAAAAGTCGCAGAGAGCTAGATTAGGCAAACTCGAAAGGCTGCTGGATAGTATTTGTGTTGTTTTTAGTCCAAAACTCGCAGACAAGGCTCGTATTGTGCGACGGTGC
Source organism: Limnephilus lunatus (assembly GCA_917563855.2). Classification (NCBI taxonomy): domain Eukaryota; kingdom Metazoa; phylum Arthropoda; class Insecta; order Trichoptera; family Limnephilidae; genus Limnephilus; species Limnephilus lunatus. The sequence goes on from OU830592.1 coordinate 123,937,062, forward strand.
TTTATTTTGGTGAAAAATTGATGCCATTTTCAGACTTATACAAAATCAAAAACACGCACTCAGTACGTTGTAACTTTTACAAGTCAAGCTATGACGTTTAAATTTAAAGGTAAGTGTCGATGAGAGATGTGGTAACCTAACGAAAAAAAATTATTCCAATCGGGTGACCGACAGCGCCACACGGTGGCCGGTCCTAAAAATTTTTGATCAAGCTGGTATATCAAGGTGCAATATCTTCAAATAATAACCATTGGATTTTCTAAATAAAAGTTTAAAAAATAATACATTTCTACAAACAAGAAATTCCCACGGCAGAAAAAAAAATTGTAATACCTATTTACTTCATAATTATAAATCCGAATATAAACTTAGGTTTGGCTGTTTTAAAATCGAACTCATTTGCAGACCACCAATGTTCAACGCAATTTTGAATTTTCAACTTTGAACATTCCCTTGTTCAACATCGATTTTCTGCCTGCTTCAGATTTCATTCAAATTGGGATCATCTGATCACAAAAGACAGAGAATCTGTGTTAACTGAGAACTTTCAAATGTAGAAAATTTAAAAAGGAGTTGAATTTGTGCATCATGAAATGTGATGGGAGTTTTTAATATAGTTTTTTTTTTTTGTGAATTTAAAATGCATTTTATATGAACTTCAAAAAAGTTCACAATTATTAGTGAAATCTGAAGTTGAATCTATCGTCTTATTGATTACAAATTGGTTGAAGTTAGTCCCCAATTAGTTAGTTAGAGCAAGGGGTATCTGCGAGCTCAACCAGAGCCCAGTTTGTTTGAGCATCGTCGTGGATATGAAGATGTGATGCGTTTAGAATGTTACCTGGTCGAGGATGTAGTTGCGGCGGCGATTGTGGGCGACCTCAATCAGCTTGACGACGCACTTGGTGACTTTGGCGATCACCGTGTCCCAGCGGCCTTCAAACTGGGCCTTGAAGGGCTTGCAGTCCACCTGAAGAAATTAAACCAATAGATTATTATCAACTCCCAACGCATTCAATTGTTTGGCCATAGTCTCACTGGTCAAGGTCCCAATCTGCCATAGGTCACCCCAAGTGGTTTGCTACTTTTGGCGACTTAACAGGGGTGCCTGGGTTCATGGGGTGAGGTTTGTCCGGATCTTGGCAGCAGATGCATTTGCCCACCAACTGTGTGACAGGCCGGATCCGGAGAGACTGGTTGAAGATCTCTTGACCTCTACAGCAGGATTCTCTCAGAACATTAGCCTTGCACCGCAGTGGGAGGGATAGATTCATACGGATAGGAATAGATTTGACGGCCGGCGTAGTCCAGCGGTAAAGCTCTCAACTCACACACCAAAGGTCGCGGGATCGAATCCCGGCGTGGGCAAATAAATTTGTGCTATTGCACAATTTATTCTTTTAAAAAAATAATATATAGTACATTTGCGGCACGTTCCAGAGTGGAAGACACTCTCAGTATCACTCTGGTGTAAGACCACCATTCAGAATTGAAACGTTGCTTAAAATGGCATTAGCCTTGTTTGGTGACCAGATCAGAATAGCTAAGTACTTCCAATCTTCCTCTTACCCATCTCCTTACCTTCCCCACTACCTTCAGCCTCACAACATACCCCAATTGGGGATGCCATAGTCTCACTGGCTTCAGACGGGAACAGTTGGGGACTCTTGTGCGGTATTCATATAAAAAAAAAACATCTGTATCTCCTGGACACGGGTGAGATTTGTCTCGTTCTTGACGGATACATTTTTCCACCTACTACATGGTAGGCCGGATCGGGAGAAGACTGATTGAGGTAGACCTTTTAAACTCTCCAGTTGAACTCCGTCGCCTTGCACCACAGAGAGAAGGATGGATTCATGTGTTTGTTACTCCTGGAAACACTGATCCCCAGATTTCTTCTCACCCCTCATACCTTTTTCCTTCCCAGAACTTCCTCTCCTTCCTTTCCCTAAAAAGACCCTCCACACAGCATAACATAGGCCCTGAGGGGAATTACTTTCCTCAGGGCTTTCTGTGAGGAGCAGACATCAGCGTGTTCAATCTGCTGATGAATGGTACAAAATAAAAATAATAAAAAGTATGGTGTTACCTTCATCCTGTCAATCAGACTGGTGTTCCCCAAGATGTTGAATCTCTTATCTCGGTTCACAGCCACGTACTCCTGGGCCCAGTGGGACTTGCCTGATCCTGGCAGGCCGCACATCATGATCACCTGATGATGGAAAAACATTACATTAATAATCGTGTTTACCTCTCGCTAATTTGTTTGCTTTTAGGAACAATTCATGTAGGTCTCGCAGAAATCATCTTACTATAATGATGAGAAATATGATCTAAACGGTATTAGAAAGAGAAAACACCATGTTTTAGATTCAAATCTAAAAGTTAACCACAAAATAATCAAAATGTAAATCTTCATGAAACCAAAGTTTCCAATCGCGATTTGAAAAAAAATTTATTGGTTACGCCAATACACATACACATACCTACATAGCACACATACATACTGTCACTGCTTGGATTGGTATTAACAGTGTTGCAAAATCCTGTCCTACCTTGCTCCAAAATCCGCACCTAAAAATATTGTCACCACGTGCGCCAGTCTGTAATTAACAGCCCGCCGCAACATATCATATAGCCATTGTGCTCCCGCTATCTGTGAATCGCCATTATCACAATTCCGCCGGGTCTATCAAATAAACGAAACCCACGCCTATTGCTGTTTCTGTGCCTATTGGATTGGGTAGAAAGCAGACAAGTGCATTGGCAGCATGAGAGTTCTTTATCCTTCCGGTGAGTCCTTTCCTTTCTATGCAGCATATGTTCTTCTCATTTCCAGGCAGTGACAGTAACACAAAATCAAGGTCCTTCCGTCAGTCAATCTTTACACAAACATATCAATCCACTCAACACATAAATCTCATTCAATTATGAAACTTTGGGAATTTTTCATTAATTATTTTTACATGAAAAGACAAAAGAATGAGTTGATGATAACAATAATAATAAATTTGGACAACTTGTATAGCGCTGTTTTCGCGAAAAATCACCTCAAGAGCGCTGTATATCATTTATAATACAGTTACCTACAAAAAATTGAGTAATTCATCGCCTTTCAAAAACGCTTAGTTTTCGGATACATTCAGAAATATTCCATTTATTTGGATTTTATTGCAAAGTGGAAATATTTTGACTACAGTCGTACTACTATACAGTCGAGGTCTGAGGGGTAAATAACACTTCCTTAGCTTCTGTAGGTCCAATTCAACTGAATTTTTGGATTTGTGATGATGATAATAATGGTTTGAACAAGATGCAATTAAAAAAATTTAAATGCAGTTGAAAAGTGAGGTCATAAAGCGACCAATGAGCGCAGATAAGCATAATTTTCGTTTCATATCTCAACCAATAGGAGCCTTTAAAAGTGACAGCATAATCAAAGCGGCCAATGAGCGCAGGTGATGCGTTGCAGGTGCAGTAATCGTCATTTCTGTTTCATTCGAAATCCATATTACAGTGGGGTCACAGAAGTTTCACTTCAAAAAATCAATGCCAGAAGAGAGATTTTTTTCATAAAATATAAGAGGCATATCCAGATGCAAGAAGTCCATGTTGGCTGCCAAAGAAAAGTTGAGGAAAGACCAGAGGGTGATCAAGTATACAAGTGTTAGAAAGGACAGTACCTGGCACTCCTCTTCAGGACCTGGTCTCTGGGGCCCAGGAACCAGCTTCTCCAGGGGCACCAGCCCGATGTAGAGGAATCCTTCCAACATCTTGGCTTCCTCTCCATCAATCTCAATGTCCAACTCGAACCTGCACATCAAACAAAATAATCATCAACACAACTGAGGTAAATGGGAAAGTGAGAAAATGAAAAAGCACGGAAAAAATTAATTTTTAAGTACATACCTACTCAATTCCTACCAAAATTTAAAAAAAAAACACTTATTAGCAAATTGTACTGTACAATTCCATAAACAATTTTTTAACCCCTCATGCTAATTTGTTCCACTTTTCAGTATGTGTTTCGGTAAATAAAATCCACAAAATATTACTTCAAAGTGATGCATTCCGTAATTTCCAGTATGCAATAAAAGAAAAAGAAGAAGTTTCAAAAATGGCTCTTGAAAGGTTAAAAATCATCAGAAAATTATTATAATAGACTTAAATGAACAAACCTTGTGACGGTTGTCTTTCCTTCAGCCAGAGCTTCTTCCACTCCATCGGGAAGAGTCTCCTCAACTTTGGCTTCCACTTCCATTTCTTCGGGTTTCTTCTTATCGTCTTCTGCGGGAGCAGGAGTGACGGTGGCCTCATCGATTTTGACTTCCGCAACTGCTGCGTCTTCCGCGGGTTTTGCCTCAGCGACTGCTTCTTTGATTACGGGCTTGGCAGGTTCTTCTTTTTTGTCTTCCTTATCCTTAGCCTCCACCGTGACGTCGGAGTCGGGTTTAGCTACTTCTTTAACGGCATCAGGATTGACTGTAGAAAAAATATAGCACTTGTAACGTTAAATTCACTTTAAGATTAAAAAGTTCAAATATTATTACAGTGAAACCCCTATTTTACGTTTTTTAAGGGACTGAAAAAAAAAAACCTAAACGGAGGGAAAATGTAAATGGGGGGTATTGAAAAAAACACATTTAAAATTTTATTTTTTATTAAAAAAAATCATATGTATCATGTGGGTATTGAAGAAAAACACATTATAAATTTTATTTTTTATTAAAAAAATCACGCAGATTAGTTTGTTGCATTTTTTTTTTCTGTTCTAATTCTTTTTCGATCCTGTATAGACATTTAAAAGTTTCTTCTCGAACGCCACCAATGCTTGAAAAATAGGTTTTAAGACCCTCTATGTACTTTATCGCTTCTTCTTTTGTTGGGATAACATTTATCTCTTCTTCATCGGATGGCTCTTCTTCAGTGGACAAGTTTTCTGGTGCTGCATGACTGTCCACGATGTCATCCACTTCCACCAAGTCTGACGTCATCACATTGGAGTCGAGGTTCATGTAGTCCTCCAAGGGATGATCGGAAATCCTTTCCCAGCTATCGATAATACAATCCTCGGTATTTTCTTCTGCCGCTGCCTCCTGCTCCTTGCTTATGCCAGCTTTACGGAAACAATTTTTGATTGTAATGTCCGTAATTTCTCCCCATGCCTTTACAGTGTAATGCATTGCATCTAAAACGGATATTTTAAACTTTTTGGGGTCCTCACCTCGTTCTAGCTCGGACAATAATTTATTTACCAAGTTTTTTCTGTAGTGGTGCTTGAACGAACGGATTATCCCCAAATCCAGAGGTTGGAGTTCACTCGTACAGTTGGGTGGAAAAAATGCCAACTTAACATTCCTCAGTGTCAGGTTTGTGGGGTGAGCAGGGCACCTATCGAGGAATAATAAGATTTTTCGATTTTTTACTCCCATCGAAGCGTCTAATGCAGTCAGCTGTTTTTCAAAAAGTGTTGAAGTCATCCATGCCTTTTTGTTAGCTGCATATTTTGTTGGCAGCGACCTCACATTTTTGAAGCAGCGGGGCTTTTCAGACTTCCCAATTATTAATGGGGGAAGCTTCTCACTGCCATCTGAATTTGCAATCAAAAGAACAGTGAGCCTCATCTTGCTTAATTTTCCTCCGTGACAGTCCTCCCCTTTGAAGCAGAAAGTCTTTGACGGTAGTACGCTGAAGAAAAGCCCAGTCTCATCCGCATTGAAAATATCTCCGGGAGCATAGTCTGCAATTAACGTCGGAACATCTGTCTGCTTCCAATCTTCAGCAATATCCAAGTCGACACTTTGTGATTCTCCGCAAATCGATCTGTAGACCACATTATGCCTCTTTTTGAAACGATCTATCCATCCATTTGATGCAGTAAATCCTTCGATACTGAGTCGATCCGCGATGCGTAGCGCCTTTTCGCGAATTATCGAACCGCCCACGGGAACATTGCTGGACCTCGCACTGACGAACCACTCTTTTAAAATTTCTTCCAGTTTGTCGTACTTCGACGTAGTGATATATTTTCGTTTTTTCGCCATGTGGCCACATTGAATCGCACTTTTTTCGATTGATTCCCGATTTTTAACGATTGTGGCCAACGTAGTTATGGGTATACCCAAATCACGAGCCAGCGAAACACGTGAACCAACGTGTTTATTAAATTTTTCAATAATGTTCCTTTTCTCCCGCACTGACAATGTTTTTCTTTGTTGAGACATAATAATAATATAAAACACTTTAGATTGCAATAAACTTAACTAAAACAAAACAAGAAACGTAAAAACTATGTGTAAATGATGATAATAAACAAATAATGTCAGAAAGAAGTGGAAAGAAGCGTCACAAGTCGAGTTGGAAACCGAATGACAGATGCATAAACAAACCGAACAGACGATGCTACAGTACACTACCACGTGGCTAAAAAAGAAAAATGTCGGCCAATCGGGCCAATCACCCACATTGTCAACTGTACGCCGACCATTCACGGCCGGCCAAAATTGAAAGATGTCGGCCAATCACCACGTTGCGTGCTGTCCATCGACCAATTACGGCACGGCCGTGTCAAGCGCGCGAAACTCACACTTTTTTGAATATTTTCGACGTAAATTGCGGGAAAAAAAACGTAAAAAGGGGGTATAAATGTACTAAAATATATCGGGACCGAAATAATTACACGTAATTGGCGGGAAAACGTAAAATCTGGGGACGTAAAATTCGGGTTTCACTGTATATGTGTCTGAAAATGTAGGTATTAGGGTACCGAGCGTTTTAATCCCGCAAAAAAACATTCCTGACAAAATATGATCCGACAAAATATCCCTTGACATAATATCCCTAGTACATAATATCCCTAGTACATAATATCCCTAGTACATAATATCCCTAGTACATAATATCCCTAGTACATAATATCCCTAGTACATAATATCCCTAGTACATAATATCCCTAGTACATAATATCTCTAGTACATAATATCCCTAGTACATAATATCCCTAGTACATAATATCCCTAGTACATAATATCCCTAGTACATAATATCCCTAGTACATAATATCCCTAGTACATAATATCCCTAGTACATAATATCCCTAGTACATAATATCCCTAGTACATAATATCCCTAGTACATAATATCCCTAGTACATAATATCCCTAGTACATAATATCCCTAGTACATAATATCCCTAGTACATAATATTCCTAGGACATAATATCCCAAGGACAAAATATCCTATGGACAAAACATCCCCCAACAAGGAAGGAGACAGAGCAAGGAACTTACAGTTTCGACTTAAATTAGACGCCGTAAGGTTTGTTGGGTTAGGTTAGGTTAGATTTAAATTTTTTAATTTGGTGCCGAAAGGTTTTTTTGGGTCAGGTTATGTTAGGTTTTGTTGGGTTAGGTTAGGTTAGGTTTTTTTGGGTTAGGTCAGGATATTTTGTCGGGGATATTTTGTCACGGGATGAAAAGTCCCAGAACCAAGGTATTAGTGTTACTACCACTTTTTTTTAATTGAACAATATGGAGCTATAATATAATGACTTATTTTGAGGCACCATTTTAATCAATATATATTATAGGTGTATAATGTGCGTGCTACTTAAATTCAGAAACAAGTCCCGGTACGATCAAGGGAGTTATATGGTGTGGTAGCCCTCTATCTCCCATCCATGAAAAAGGTTCCCGTTTTTACCTGAAAGGCGTGCTTTTCAAGATATAAGGGCTGGAAGTTTTAATCTTTAGAAATTGCGGAAAGGCGGAATATTTTGACCTTCCGATAAAATGTACCCGAGGCCTGAGGGGGTAAATAAACCCTAACGAGGCGAGCATTACTTGTGAGACGTATCGTTTGCTTCTAAACAATAAAAGTGTACTATGAAAAACCAAGGCCAGAGATGATGAAACCAATGATGGAGAGGAAATTGAAGTTACCGTTACGTTAAATTTACTTCCGAGAGGCAAAATAATAATTCCACCCTACCTTCGACACCTTCTTCCTTTTCCCCATCGTCCATGCAGTCCAGGGGGTCGTACTTCTCGGAACCCTTGCCGTTCTTGGGCGGCGAGTCCCCTAGCTGACCGTTTTCCTTGGCCGGGGCGTCCTTGGTTTCCGCCTTGCCGGAATCCTTGTCTTTCTCGTCACGTTCTTTCTCCTTGTCGTCCTTGTGATCTGTGCGCCTGCGTTTCTCCTAAACAGACAAACAATATCATTCATTTGCATTAACTAATCACAAATGAAGACATCAGTAGGGATTCTAAAATGGATAGTAATTAAACTTTATGTAGCCTTTTGTACTAACTTCCTACTTATGTTCCAATACCAACAATCAATCGACAATGGCGTTTGTGAGTTAATCAAGAAGGATGCAAACCTTGGGTTCATTCCTGGAGCGTTCCCTCTGGCGGTCTTCCCTCCTCTTCCTGTCATCATCCTTCTCCTTCTGGGCGTCATTTATCAGCTTCTGCGCCTCCCTCTCTTTCTGGTCTTTCACTGGAAGAACAAAACAGTTCATATAAGTGTGCTGAACCCAAGTACTTATGGCATAACCACCTGGGGAATGTTACGAGGTTGTGAAGGAGAAGTAAGGGAAAGCAGAAGGTAGTGATAGGGGAAATTGAATGTATTGAGGAAGTGGAAGGAGGAGTGACAGGGGAAGCTGAATGAGAAGTTGAAAGGGAAGTGCTCTATAAGTGGAAGTGGAAGGGGAAGTCGAAGAGAGAGGGGGAGTTGAGGGGAGGAAAATTAAAAGGGAAAGGAAAAGGGAAGTGAAAAGGGAAGTTGAAGAAAAGTGGAAGGGGAAATGGAAGGGGAAGTTGAGGTGAGGGAAATTAAAAGGGAAAGCAAGGGAAAGTAAAAAGGGAAGTTGAAGGGAAGTGGAAGGGGAAATGGAAGGGGAAGTTGAGGTGAGGGAAATTAAAAGGGAAAACAAGGGAAAGTAAAAAGGGAAGTTGAAGGGAAGTGGAAGGGTAACTAGAAGGGAAAGGTGAAGTCAAAAGGAACTCGAAGGAGATGTCGTAAGGGAAATGGAAGGCGGAGTAGAGAGGAGGTAAAAGTTCAAGTAAGGGAAATTAGAGGGGAAGTCGATGGGAATTAGAAGTTGAAATGAGGGAAATTAGAAGAGAAAGCAATAGGGGTTGAAGGGGGAGAAGTTGAAGAGAAGTGGAAGGGTAAGTCGAGGGGTAGGTGAAGGATGAGTCAAAGAGAATTCGAAAGATAAGTCGTAGAGGAAGTGAAAGGGGAAGCAGGAGGGGAAATTGAAGGGGAAATTGAGGGGAGGTCGAAATCAAAGTAAGGGAAATTAGAGGGGAGAAAGCCAAGGAGAGTAGAAGGGGAAATAAAGAAAGGTTTAAAGTCACGGACGTACAAAATATATGGACATGCCCTTACGTGATAAAAGCGTGTTATTTCCCCCTCCCATTGGAACCATTTTTCGGAACCGGCTGGGCTTGCGAGAGCCTCGCGTTAATGTAAAAAATGTGACGTCATCATTCTTGTCCGGACCAGTGTCGAGCTCTTACCGTACATTTTACGCACGGACGTTGTATGTCTATGGAACACATACTATGACATCGAGATACATGGCGACGCGAAACACAAAGCCGTTGTTTACTGGGGTAAAAGTAAATAATGAAACATTTGTAAAAGTGTCTACGGAAACAAAATATTCGACTATGAAAATACTCAGAACCTTACTTTGCGAATTTGGACTTGACATATTTGTTCATAACGTGGCATGCAATTCGCGCTCCCATATAAAAAGGTCTATTCATTCAAAAGCAGATTTTACTTTCAAGAACTAAATGGTGATATTATAGTGCGAGGTGCCTATATGCTGTTAGATTGATTTATTGGCGAATCACAAGTCTCTTTCCTCTCTTCGTCCCGCCATAGTTGGTTTTTACCCCTCATCTGTAAGTTCTCGTCTAGCTATTTGTATGTCTATGTAAAAAGTAGAATAAAGTAGAAAAAGAAGATTCAGAAGTAACTGATTATTCACTACTATTAACCTTCTCTAACTGGTGAACTCTCTATCAGGATACCGAGAGCATCATAATTCTCGAATAAGCGGGTAAAAAGTAAAAAACAAATAATCACCTCTCTTCTCCGCGATGAGGGTCTCAATGGACACCTCAATGGGACGCCTCACCACCTTGGTCTTGGTGAGCAGGCTGAACTTGTCGTGGCCGTAGTTGGCCTTGTAGCAACAGTTGCGGCTGAGCACGTGGGGGAACACGGCAGCGCCCTCCAGCACGCTCGACTCAAACTCAAAGGCGGTGCCTTGCTCCTTGCCGTTGATGGTGTACGACACGGTGCACGGGCTGGACTCCAGATCCTGAGAATTAACAACAGCTTATTTATTACTAGCAGGGTTACCCGGCTTTGCTCAGGACAACATTCGAGAGTGTTCTGGAATGTTCCACACTGATGTTCCCTATTCCCGAACATTCCACGACATACTCATACTTCATACTCCGCCACTCCTTCCAGAACTTTCTAGAGCTCTATGGAACCTTCTAGAACTTTCCGAAAGACTTCTAGAAATTTCAAGAGGGCGAAACTTCCAGCCCTTATATCTTCAAAAGCACACCCTTTAGGTAAAAACGGGAACCGTCATCCTGGAGGGGGGATAAAGATCCACCACACCATATAACTCCCTTGATTGTACCGGGACTCGTTTAAGAGTTTTTGCGAGCCGCACGTTTTTTAGACTTTCTTTTATAATATATATTTATATTTATTAGTGTTGGTATCCAACCCTGATGGTCAGTTTTAATTCTGTGCATATTGCAGACCACAGCAGACAATTCGCTTTTTCTATGGAGTCAAATGTCAAAACTTATAAAAATCGACAGCATGGTTCAATCGAAAGCATGGTTCAATCGACAGCACGGTTTCATAGACAGCAAGGTTCAATTGACAGCATGGTTCAATCTGCAGCATGGTTCAATCTGCAGCATGGTTCAATCGACAGCATGGTTCAATCGACAGCATGGTTCAATCAACAGCTTCTTCTTTACTCACAAAATTTTCAAATCAGTAATATTCTTCAGCAATTTACTTTTAAGGGACAAGATAAAAGCCTTGTTTAACAAGAATGAAAATGTTAACCGAAAAGGGTTTTTTTTAACATTAGCTCCACACAGGAGGTCCTGAGGAAAATCATTCCCCTCAGGACCTATGTCAGCTTTGGGGATGCTTTGTGGAGGGTAGTTTTATAAATGGAAGGAGAGAAAGTTCTGGGAAGGAAAAGGGTAGTAGGGGTGGGTGGGAATCTAGGGGTCAGAGTGTGTGTCCAGGAGTGACGAAAGCATGAATCCATCCCTCCCATTACGGCTGGAGAAGTTGAAGGGACTCCCTCAACCATTCTCTCCCGATCCGGCCTGCCATGCAGCCGGTGGACAGATGCATCTGCCGCCAAGACCCGCACAAACCTCACCCCATGAACCCGGGCACCCCGGCTAAGACACCAAATGTAGTGAACCACTTTGTGGTGACCTATGGCAGGAGGTGTTGGTTATCCAATAAATGGTTCCCAGGGCAGCTGTACCCATATCTGACTCCCAAATTGTAAGTAATTTTTTTTATCTAAATAAGCACTCAATACATAACAAAGTTCTCCATACATTCGCATATAGCTAGTTCAAAATTTACTACCTTGGACTCTGTCAAGGATAGAGAAAACGTAAATAGTAACAAATAATTTATTTTTAAAAATAAAACTTACCAAATAAACCCCGACAACATCCTTCTCGTTCAGTTTCTCGGCATAATCGGCAAACTCAGAGTTGTTGACCTTCCGGCCGGAACTTTCAAAGCCCCAACTCAGCGGGCCCTCGCCCAGGTGCAGGCTGGAGGACAGGGTGGACCAGCCAAATCTAATGGCTGGGCTGCTGGAGTCTGCGGGTGTCTGCATGTTCTCCACGCGAACCTAACATCAAAATTACCATATTAAAATACACACTAGGGCTTTGAAAACTAAAGATTTTTTTTACATCAACTCCACACAGGAAGCCCTGAGGAAAATAATTTCCCTCGGGGCCTATGTCATCTGAGAAGCTGTGTGGAGGGTCTTTTTGAGGAGAGGAAGGAATGAACATTGGTCTTGAAGACACCCATGTTGTAGCAAGTAGAAAACACAGAGGCCGGCTCAAGAACGAGTCGAAGAAGCGACCCGTTCTCATATGACCATGTACATATGTTGGGTGCGCATTGACGCTAGTTCCTCTGAGCATCTTCCATTGAAATATCGATAGAACAAGGATAGCATTCCCACCCGATGCCTGTGCTCTAAAGATTGCAAGGATTGATCTATCTTAAAAAAATGACCGCCTGTTTTTGCACACAGTTAAGGGTTCTTTTTAAGGTATTTTATAGCTCCAAACCAGAGATGGCTGCCAAATTCGACCGTGGGGCGCACTTGCCATTTGTACAGGGTTAGCAGTTGTGTACTATTAAAATATCTGCGGGTCCTGTACAGTACGCCCAGTTTTTGAGAGGTTAACTTAACTCTGGCTTCGATAGCCCCCGTACCTGAGCTGGTCACTGGAGTTACCAAGCATATCAATGGAGGGCCTGTTCGGAAGATTGCTTCTGTTGAAGGAGACTAGATTTTCATTTCGATCCCTTTTAGACGTCATCAGACATGCACTTGCCAATTTGATTTACAGAGAGCAGAAACAAACAAACACTTTGTATTCTTCGCATCAGAGATAAACAGATACAAGTGTGTTGCGAGCGTGTCTGTAAGAATTAGCTCAATTTTTGGTTACCTCGTAACACACTTTCCCCTCGGTGACTCCGTGTGAAGCCCTGGCTCCCGCCCAGCAGTGGCCGAAGCCTCCTTCAGTCAGGGGCACAGCGGCGCTCAGCTCAGGAACCTCAATATGAAGATTTAAGTCACTGTCATCTACAAACAAACAAAAACAACATTTTCACAACTTTACAACATTTTTTTCATAATTGTCATAAATTTAAAATAGTGCAATTTCAGAGGGTAGACAGACGTCCAGTGGGCCACCCCAGACACAGTTGGGCGAGACAACTCCAGAAACTGTGTGAGGAGGGGATGGGACTGCCATGGACGGAGGCCGAACAATCAGCGCAAGACAGGGACGAATGGAGGCGCCTTGTCGATGCAGTGGGTCTCCCCACCCAAACAGGACATAGGGAAGATGAGATGAGGAACTTTACACGATGTGTTACGGGCGTTTAACCAGCCAGCGGCCGAAAATCCACATTTCATTAAAAGATGTTTTTACGAGAGCATCTCCATTTTCCTCAACAATTTAGAATTGTTTTTCCTATTTGATGAGGTGGTTTATACTTACACCAAGAGATGGTGATCTTGTCGGCGGGCACCTCCGGTTCGGGGACATGTGTGGGGCTCTTGCGGCGTGGCGAGGGATCCCGCTGCGGCCGGCGTTCCGATGACCGGCGAGATCGCTCTCGTCTGTCCTCGCCGTCGCGCTCCCTCGGTGCGTCTTCGCCATCGCGGGAGTTTTCCTACGGGACAATGGCAGATGTGTTATAATTATTGCGTGTTACTTTGTTTAGTAGCTAGAATGAATCTACAGTGTGCGAAAGACACGATAATCGGAACGTTCAAATGCATTATACGTAGTAGAGCAGAGGTTTTCAACCTGGGGTACGCAAAGCAATAATTGGGGGTACGCAAAGCAATAATTGGGGGTACACAATATCGTGGCCCGAATGGAGGTTTGTTCAATTTCATATGTAAAACCACTCGTTAAAAATGCCCGAAGTCGTATAACACTATTGTATAAAATTGTATTTGTGTGACTTGATTGTTAAATTCATGCTTTTTTTTTTCATTAACTCCCCACAAAATAATTTCCCTCAGGGCCTATGTCATCTGAGATGCTTGTGTGGAGGGTGTTTTTAAGGAGAGGAAGGAATTAACATTGGTCTTGAAGAGACCCATGTTGTAGGAAGGAGGAAACACAAAGGCCGGCAAATCGTTCCACAGCCGAGCTGTTGAACACAAGAACGAGTTGAATAAGTAAATGATAGTATTAAAAAATTACAAATGAAAAATGTCTTTCATTTTACAAAGTGTAAATATGGAGCTTCTGAGAGGTTAAGAGACAAAATATATTGAATTAAGGGACGTACCTCCTTCTCTCCTCCCTCTGAATTTTCAGGCTGACTGCCCCAGCGGCTGTGCTTATCTCTTCTTCCGCTCCTTCTGTCTCTTTCTCCACGGTCTCGTCTCGAATCCTGACAATAGTAAAACAGACATGTAATATACCATGATAAGGTGGAAACACTGAAAACTTCAGATGTGGTGAAAAGCAACTCACCTCTCTTCTAGAGCTATTCTCGTCAGGTTTCTCTTCTTCTCCTTCCTTGGGCTTCTCTTCTGAAGGTTTGGCACCTTCTTCAACCTCCATCGCCTCAACTGAAAAGAATTTCAATATTTCATTCAGTTTACAAGAGTTTGGTCTCCATCTTACAAAATTCACATTAATAACATTGACCGAATACAAAACCAATTCTGCATTTTATAAATTTTAAATTAAATATCCCACTAGAAGACATAAAATATAATTTCTTATTAAATATTCTAAAAATATTTATATTAGAAGACTAAAAGACTCGTATTTTATTATACGTAAAATAAACGATTTAACCTCTCAGAAATAGACTTTTGTTTATTAAGTGTCCCTTAGAAAACTGTCAAAATGTGATAATATTTGCGTTATTTACGATTTTTACTAAAAGCTTCATAAATCACGTTTTGGGAAACGTAGCCTCAACAAAATGAAATAAACTTTCAAATTGTATTATTACAAATAAATAATAACATTTGTAAATATTAAAATTTAGAATGCAAACATAAAAAAATTGTAAAAATGACCCAAGTGATGTTTTATGTGAAAACGGTACTAAAATCACAGATTATGCACACAAAAAAAAAAAAAAAAACTTATTCTATCCTACAAATGTATAATAAACAATTTTGTCATCTCACTTTTTTACCATTTCATACAAAAATATTTTAATAAAAAACTAACAATGTCTTATTCCATTCGGCTCAGATAATTAATCTCTACGTTCCATAGATATTTTTGAATACAAACGCGTAGCGTTGTTCATTATGGATATTCCGGTTTTTATTTTTATTGGCATTGACTCTTTTCCACAAAAATATTATACATAAATTGATTTCGAAAGACTGTTCCTTTATCTAGTAAAGCTAAGTTTTAAATTTTGAGAAAACATGTTTATTTTTAGTACAATAAGGTTTTACCGTAGGTCATTGGCAGACTTGTTAAATTTTCAAATAAAATTTTGCATTATACAACACACATTTCAAATCATGTAATCGTGCTGTAAAATAAATCAATAAATTATCTGGGAAAGCTATGTTTCAGAATTTGTTTTAGTTTAAATAAAATCTTTTATAAAAAGATCCGCGCACGTGTTTCGCGATGAAAATACTTCAGATTGTCTATTTATTTACGGTCTTACAAACTAATGTATTTAAGATTTTTTTACATTTTTATATTGCTTAGATTTTTTTTACATTTTTTTAATTTTTGTTATTATTTTTATTGTTTAAAAAATAATTACAAAAGTACATTATTTTAATGTTTTATCAACACGCCTTTCAGCATTTTTGAATGTAGGTATAAATTAAAGCAAAGGGGGGGGGGGGCAAATATGCGAGCAAAGCCGGGGGCAAAAGCTAGTGTTAATTATATCTTAACCACAAGTAAGAACACAAAAGAAATTTAGATCTCACCTTTCCCCGGCTGGTCTTCTTTCTGAGGAGACTTCTTCTTGTCTTCTTTAGCAGCGGCATCCTTCACCGGAGTCTTTGGCTTCAGCGGGCAAGCGGAATCCTTAACTTCCTCGGCTTTCTCTTCCTCCACTGACTCCTTAGCTTCTGCGACAGTCGGCTCATCCACCACCATCTTCTCCACCTTGGCCTGCTCTGGCTTCATCGGCTCGGCCGGCTTCGCAGGTGATTTCTCTACGGGTTTCGCCGGAGATTTCTCCGCAAGTTTCTCAACCGGTTTGGCAGGCGACGGCTCTGCGGGTTTGGCGGGAGATGGCTGAATGGGTTTGACCGGTGATTGTTCTACTGGTTTAGCAGGAGCTTGTTGCGCGGGTTTGATGGGAGTTTTCTCTACTGGTTTTGCAGGTGATTGCTGCGTGGGTTTGACGGGGGATTTCTCTGCCGGTTTCGCAGGCGATTGTGTTGCGGGTTTGACCGGTGATGGTTCTGCTGGTTTAGCGGGCGACTGCTGTGTGGGTTTGACAGGGGACGGCTCTGCGGGTTTCGCAGGCGATGGGACTACAAGTTTGACAGACGACGTGACAATTACTTTGGGTGGTGGGACAATTGGTTTTTCGGGGGATTTGTCCTGTTTTGCCTGCTCGACGGGTTTGGCGGGTGATTGCGCAACAACCTCTTTGGGTGATTGCGTGGCCGGAGTGGGTTTGGCGGGAGATTG
Source organism: Limnephilus lunatus (assembly GCA_917563855.2). Classification (NCBI taxonomy): domain Eukaryota; kingdom Metazoa; phylum Arthropoda; class Insecta; order Trichoptera; family Limnephilidae; genus Limnephilus; species Limnephilus lunatus. The sequence continues at coordinate 123,953,556 of OU830592.1, forward strand.
TTGTGCTGGTGGCTCCTTGGCGGGAGACTGGGCAACCGGCACCTCCTTTATTACGGCCAGAGGTTCTTTGGCAGGAACGGCTGCCTTTGCGGGCTCTGCCTTTGATACGCTAAAAAAAATACATACATTATATTTATGTAATTATTATGTAAAACAGTATGGAAAATCTACAGTCTCTCGTATCTAGGATGAACGAAGTATGTATGGAGAATGAGTTAATGATGAATGTAAGTAAATCAAAGTCATGGTATTTGAAAGAGATACTATGAAAACAATGTGCAACATGGAGCTGATAGAGATATTGAAAGAAGGGTAAATGCAGGTAACTCCATTAATGGAGGACTGAACGCCGTTGGCGCCAACAAAATAACTCTCCAAAGAAGCGAAGCTAGCCGTCCATAATGAAGTGCTGGTACCTACCCTGATGTATGGCAGTGAGGCATGGAACTGGCAGAGGAAGGATGAAAGTAGACCGAATACTGTAGAAATGAGATCTCTTGAGGCGTATGTGTGGTAAAACCATGTACAATCGTGTGAGAAATGTGGAGATCCACAAAGAATGCAAAGACACTCAGATGGTTTGGGCATGTAGAGCGAATGAACGAGGAAAGGAGTGTAAGGAGAATATATGACGCAAATGTGAATGGTTTAAATCGGGGACGCCCAAGGAAGACATGGCACGACCAAGTGAATCAGATACTTGAGTCGGGCCATGTCAAGAGTCAAAATAATAGAAGAGCATGTATGAGAAGAGACAAGGAGTGCGCGCCAAGACCGAATTGTTTGGCAGTCCATCCTCTCAGCCTACCACTACGGGGAAACGGCGCGATGGTTAGTTAGTTAGTTAGTCGTGTAATTGTTATAATCAAATTAATTAATTAAAGAATTACCAAATCAGTAACCAAATACAACAGGAATCAATAACCAAATACAACAGGGTAGTGACAATACAAGAGAAACAATGGTAGCTTTTAAAGCTGAGATTCCAAAAGAAATGACAAACCTTTTAGTTGTTGTTGAGGAGCTCTCGGAGTCAGATTCGCTGTCCAGAGAAACAATCTTCTGGCTGCTTTCCTCCGGGATCACCACACTCTTCACAGATGCCTCCGTGGAGTCTCGAACACCTCCCCGACGGCTTGACTGTAAAAAATTCAACACATATTAATAACGGTGGCAGGAGTTGCTTACAGAAATGAAGATTTCTCAAGCCATTTCCTAGGGCATCCCCAACTTCTTCTATCATTCACATACTTACAACCATATAAAAATATAATAACACACTTGTCTCAGAGATCTCATTTACACGGCATTCAGTCTTCTTTCATCCTGTCTCTGCCAGTTCCATGCTCATCAGAACTCCATTGTGGATGCTAGCTTCGCTTCTTTAGATGTAAGGGGCCATCCATAAATTACGTCACACAAATTTCATGATCCCTGTCACACAGTTACATTTGTGAGACCCCCTCCCCCTAGCATGACGTCACATATTTTGCAATTTTAATGTAAAAATTATAGTTGGTAATATTTTAAAGTTTTTAGTCAACATTTGTCAAATCGCCTCTAAAATCCAAGAACATTAAAATCTTTAATGGCCTATATCTTATAATTTAAAGCAAAAATAAATAAAGTAGCTCACATCTGTATTAGATATTTGATATACCAATAATTTTTCAGTTTGGTTGGGTATTTTGATCTCAAATCCAAATCTAAGATTTGTATGAAAAGCGCCGAAATGGGCCGCGCATACGTTCCCCTTAATACCACATTCATAAACGGAGGGGGCATAACGGGATACCACGCACGACGGAAGGGATGTAATGGGAAACCACAACAGAGGGGGCGTAATGGGATAGGGAAAATATTTTTGTGGCAGTCGAATGTGTCGCAGTTATTTTGTGTATGTGATGTCACAAAGCTGATGACCCCCGACCCCCCATACCCCTTGTCACACTTCTCTACTCCCCTCCCCCCTTAAAGTGTGACTTAATTTATGGATGGCCCCTAGCAGGCAAATGTACTTTCAGATCGCTCATTTTTGCACCCAATCCCAAATCATTAAATTTTTGCAATGAGAGTAGGTGGAGATAATTACCCTGGTGGGGGTGGCTGGAGGCTCAGCAGAAGACAGGCGCCTGCGGGTTCGGGATGCGGGACCGGGCTTCCTGCGAGGGGGGGACTCCCCACCCACAGTATCGTCCAGTTCCTCAGTGGATGTGTCGGCGATGGTTGTGTCACCGTGCGCTGGAATAAAAACAACACGTTAATTAATCTATATTAAATGAAAAAAAATACACTTTGTAATGCACCACTTTTTATTTTGAACTAGTGAGTTCCCGGCATGCGTCGCAATGAATAAAGAAATCGTTTCTTCCTGCTTGTCCTCCCCTTCCAGTTTCCCCTTTCCCACGTACTTCTTCCACCCCTCAGCAACCCTTTCTGTGAACCCCCTTCCGTTCCTTCGTTTCCCCTCTCCCCTCCCGGATTCCACTCTCCCTTCCTGCAGCTAAACTTTATAAAATATTCACTTTTCAAACAACTCACAGGCTCTGTTGCAAAAATTTTTATACAAATTTCATAACGCAAGAGTTTACCAGTATATATTGAAAACTTTGCGGGCGTGTGCACAACAACTCACAAAAGTTACATCGCAATCGGATGAATAGTACAGAAAATAATTTCAATTGCCAGAGCTCACTATTATATATAGAAGCCACTGCAGGCGTGCGCACATCAAATCACCAAAGTTTCATCGCAATCGGATGAATGGTTTAGGGACTGCATAAGGGACAAACAAACAAAAAAAACATTTTTATATATTAAGATTAACAAATGTCAGCCAACCGGGTTAATATATTAACTGTGTTTACAAAATATATATTTTTTTTTTTTTTTAATAAAAAATATATATATTTATGTCAGAATTGCCGGCAAATAAAATGAAAGTGACTTTAATTGTGAGTGTCGTCAGCATGATATAAATATGTTGTTTCCATTCTGAAAGACCTCTAAAAGCTACTGTTTACCAATCTGATATAAACAAAGTTTTATAAGACAATAAAATCTAATCTGCATAGAACTAATGCATTCGTCACCTTTAACATTGATAACTCGATATGTGCACTAGTTACAGCAAGCATCCTTCAAACTATATCATTTTATAATCTGAAACATTTAAATAATATCTAAGCTAAATTTAAGACGTTGTTATAAACGTTCAAGAACAATATTACTGCAGACGGTTTTAGAGGTAAATATGTAAATGCGAATGCGCGGTAATATTTAAAAACCGTAAAAATTAAGCCCTCGGGCCTATTATGCTCTAGACCTTAGGGGGTAACAAAATAAGCCTTATTTAAAATACAGCAAATTCTCCTCGACATCGTTAAGGGCCATTTAAAGAAACTCTGATTTTTTTATACCTTTAAAATATACAGGGTGTCCGGGGGTAAAGAGCATTAACTTCGGGGGGGTGATTCTTCACGTTATTATAAGTAAAAAAAAAAGATGGAATTTAGGAAAAAGTTGTTTAATCTTTTTTTACTCCTACCATCATGTAGAATCACCTCCCGAAGTTAATTTAATGCACTTTATCCCCGGACACCCTGTATAACAGAATAAGATGATTATGTTTTTGATCACCGATGCAAGACCGGTGTTATACGTTTGACTTTCTGTGTGTCTGTTTGTGTGTCTGTTTGTCTGTCTGTTTGTTTGTCTGTCTGTCTGTCAGCTACTAAACTAATGGACCGATTATAATGAGGTTTTTTTTGTTTGAAAACAGACGTGATCGAGATAGTTCTTAGCTACAATTCATGAAAATCTGTTCAGGCGTTTCAAGGTCATCAGCTCTTTTATGTGTCGGGGGTTGCTTAAAATTTTGAAATTTACTTATTATAATTTTCATAGCATACTTTGCGATTTTTTTTCTGTCTAGAAAATTTTATAATATTAGTTTTTTAACTTGGCATCCGAAAACAGATTATTCTCAAGAATATTTTTTTTTACAAGAGTACCAACTGCTCCCAACCGCCTGGAGCCAGTAGACTATGGCATCCTCAATTGGAGTATGTTATGAGGCTGAAGGCAAGTGGGGAGAGGAAGGAGATAGGGAAGTACCTGGCTATTCAGATCTGGTCACTAAACACGGCTAACGCCATTTCAAGCAACGTTTTAATTCTGAATGGTGGTCTTACACCAGTGCGGTGCGGTACAATAATTTACATTATTTTAAATGAATTCATTGTGAAATAACACAAATTGGGACTCTTGTGAGGTATTCATACAAAAAAACTTGCTTTTTTCAATCTAATTATGTTTCAATATAAATATGCATGAATTAATTAGCTTACCCAAACTAAGAACCTAATAATCTATTTTTTCTCGTGGTAATTGTTAAAACAAGGTGTCATTTCAATAACAATGATTTGGTATGAATGGAATAAATAAATATAATTGTAATAAAAAGTATAACAAATAAATTACTCACATCTAGACATATTGATTTATGCACATGCTAAGCAAAAGGTGTAATTTACCTTAAGACGAACAGTCCATAACGTTGTAACGACTTTTTAACTTATTTAGTATTGATTTAATGATAAATAACGAGATTCAGACTCAAATTTAACAGCAATGTTAAATTTCGTGTTTTTCACAACGAACATAGACAACTAACCTAACAAAAAATGGCAGCCGTAAAATTTTATTTGCAATTCGACGTTTTGCAGCAATAGAACTAGTAAAACTAAAGCGATAACGATTTTGATAACGATATTTTAAGTGTTACTATATACGACACTCAAGCATTATTATTATTCGATAGGAAATGTAATATTACGATTGGCACACAACGTCGGCATGTTTGACAACCGCCAAACTGTGACAATATAAAAACAAATTTTGCTAGATAATTTTATGTCTCAACTGAATGTTTTGGTCAATGAATTTACTGATAATCCATCAATTTATTAGTTTCGAACCCTCTCCTATCGGAAGTTAGACAACATCCAAGCTTTATTCACATTATTCATATATCGCATTTTTATTTCATAAACATTATTTTTGATACTCGAATAATACAAATAGTTTTTAAAAGTACATAGGAGAATCAAGCGTCGATCAAGCTTTCGAATTGAGATGTTTTGCAATCACCACGATGACTTCATTTATTTAGCAATACAAAAATGACCGGCGGTTGATAATATTATGCATGAAGTACTGAGCGGGAAAATGATTTGTACAGAGATTTTGTTATATAACGCCAGGAAATCAATCCATTTTTGATATTAAGATAAAAATAAGTATTCATATTGTATATTTACCTAGTCCTCCGCTGGATTCCAAAGCTTTCTTCAGCCGATCAACAAGCACGGCCTTAATTCCCTTTGTATCCAAGCCCAGGGCGGTCAATTCCGCCTTCAGCTCGACCACTTTCATTTTCGCGGGATCCATTTTGAGGAAATGGAAACTAATACTTACCAGAAACGAAGCAGTTAATATAATATACCGACGAAATGTTTATATACGGACACTAATCCATCGGATAACCGAAACACCGCGGAGCTCAGCTAACAGCAAAACAGCATGGCGGCAGGAAGCTGACAAGTGAGCGCGAATACAAAAGCTAGCTTATATTTGCTCCCGGTGGTTAAATTAAGAACTAACGAATTATGCGTACATTTTTGTGGATCATTTTTAATTTTCACTGAAAAAAAACGACAGTGGCGCTCTTTTTCTGTTACTATGTAAGCGAATTCGAAGCTCTCTGATTGGATGTATCCGCTTTCGGTTGTAACGACGCCAACGTTTGCACCAATCACAATGCGTGAAAGGTTTGTTGCAAGGCTAACGATTGTGCATTTTTAGCAGCCATGTGAATATGTTAAAAATAACGTTTATGAGCACCTACCTTACGTGGAAAATTATAAATTAAAACTATTATTATTCACAAAGAATGATTACAAGAAATAACGACTCAAAATTAATTATTATCGAGACGAGCCTATTAAATAACTTTTTTACAATATGTTGCCTTTGAACTTCTTTACACCTTTTTTCTTTATCGCAAATTTTGCAAAATTTATTGCAAGGAATCGTTTATATTTGTTTTCCAGTACCACCCAAGTAAAAAAAACAACAGAAATACTCTGTTTGGCTATCTTTTTATTTAGAATCCAAAAAAGTTTTCCTTGATTTAACAAAAAGTGTTTTTTAACTTCTTTATTAAGAGGAATGGCTGCGCGGCACGTTTCTTTAATATAAAATGTAATTTTGGATTTTACGTCAAATTAAATTAAATGAAGACAATAATTAATTAAATTAAGACAACATTAGCGAAACTCAATCGAAAATCTGGAAACAGAAAAATTAGCACCTCTGGTCCCAGAGATGCCAATATCTTTTTCTGATTTTTTGTTTCCAGATTTTCGATTGAGTTTCGCTAAAGTTGTCTTCATTTAATTGAATAATATATTTTGAAATCAAAAGTTACAATGAATGTCTAATATGGATGTGTGCTTTTTTATTTATTTTAATTTTAAATGATGATGTATGGGTAAAAGAATTCAATTTTGCATCATTTTGGAGGAAAATTTGGGATTTTTTGTGAGTTTTATATTATAATTATTTAAAAAAATATCTTACCTAATCTCCTTTTTAATATAATGAAAAATAAAATAAAAAATAAACCATTGTAAAAAATGTTTTATTTAGGTGGTGATATCAATTTATGTACTTTGCCATCTACTGTGTTAATATAATGAAAAATTAAACATCGTAAAAATAGTAATATTAATTTACGTACAACAAATTTGTGTTAACAAATTGTAAGTAAATAGGTCATTTATAATTTAAATTTACACCCATAAAAATGCTTTCTTTTAAATTTTTTTAGTTTTTATTTTATACTAGCGAGTACCCAGCATGCCTAGCAATGCTACTCAAAGAAAAAGGGTTTATGTTTTAATTCTGTTTATTGGAGTGCTTTTGGATTCACAATATTATTATTTTGTTTTTCTGTCTGGCCTGGTTTTCTGAGCAGGCCATGTACAGCTCTACGTGTGAGAAGCTTGGGTTATTCAAATTTACCCGTGCTATCCCCTAATGCTACTACATCTCCTTTGCAATCCTTCCATGTACCCCTCTTTCTTCCCTCACCCCTCCCCTGAGTGTCCTTTCCCATGCTCCTCCTGACAAAGTGCAAAAATATATATTATTATAACTAACTTACTAACCATCACACCGTTTCTCCGCAGGGGTAGGCAGAGAGGACAGACCGCCAAACAACTCGGTCTTGGCACACACTCTTTGCCCCACTCACATTCATACATATTCTTCTATTATTCTGAATTTTGACATTACCTGACTCAAGTATCTGATTCATTTCATCTGGGATCCTCTGGGATCTCATTTCAACAGCATTCAGTTTACTTTCATCCTTTCTCTGCCAGTTCCATGCCTCACTGCCATACATCAGGGTAGGTACCAGGACTCCATTGTGGACTGCTAGCTTCGCTTCTTTTGACAATTTTTTTTATTAGCGCCAACGGCATTCAGTCCTCCATTAAATGGAGTTACCGGCATTCCCCCTTCTTTCAATATCCCTATCAGCCTTCCCATCTCTCTTAAACATACTACCCAAATACACAAACTCATCCTTATTATTATGTTATACAATAGAATGAAAGGATGTTATAATGGTGCAAAAGGCAGCATCTTTAGGTTTATTCCTTTAACCCCTTTGTTATTTTGTTGGACCCTCTTTTGGTTGTCACCTGCTAAACCAGTTATTTTGGCTTCAATTAATAGGATGTCGGCAATACCAACTACCAATTAACAGGTGAAGCGCTCAAATATTGCATTGGTAAAAACTATTGGTGGCCATGGGAATGGGAATGTTGCCATTATTTGCTGAAACTCTGGTTTTTGAAGTGAAAACTTCTTTAGCACCATTGTGATTTGATACTCGATGAAACGAAAAATAGCGACTCTAAAAAGAGAAAAACACATGCATCTATAGCCTCGATTATATTAATTATACTCACAATCCGGAGGTCGCGGGTTCGAACCCGGAGTGCGCAAATAAATTTTATTTGATTAATTTGTATTATTTCACAATAAATTCATTTAAAATATTATATAGTATATTTGCGGCACGTTCCAGAGTGAAAGATACTATCAGTATCGCCCTGGTGTAAGACCACCATTCAGAATTGAAACGTTGCTTGAAAATGGCTTTAGGCGTGTCTGGTGACCAGATCTGAATAGCCAGGTACTTCCCAACCTTCCTCTTCCCCACCTCCTTCCCCTCCCCACTACCTTCAGCCTCACAACATACCCCAATTGGGGATGCCATAGTCTCACTGGCTCCAGACGGGAGCAGTTGAGATTCTTGTGCGATATTCACTGTAAAAAAAAAAAAGCAAGTTTACAAGCTACTAGCCGGTAAGTTTAAAAGCGGGCAAATCGGCGAGTGCGATTGTGATGATGACACACAAAACGTTCCACTCGCTCAGTAGCAAACTAGCTAGTGAAAAGCTGAGTTAAAATAATGACTCCGGCGCAAACTAACTCGGTCAGCATTTTGTAGAAAACTGAGATATTCGCAGTTAGCTCACCGCTAGTAGCTGTTTGCCGGTTATTTAACCGATTGTACAACGAATAATCCAGATCAAGCAGTAGTTTGACAGTTATGAAATCAGCTGTTCGAGGACCTCCATCTTGCCATCCGCCGTACACCCTAGCGAGTAGCGAGCAAAGTTGACCCTCTTTCAACTTTTTACGTAGGTTATTCACAATCTGCTAGTTAGCTAGTAATATGATTACACTGAGCGAGTTTACTAGCAGAGAGTGAATTCACCAGCTTGTAGCTTGTAAACTCGCTCGATGTCATCGAGGCTTATAGGATTTAGCCTGTGAGAGAATGAGATGGTATAATTGATCTCCTCTTTATGCGGTGCTTCGTAGCCTCCCCACTCTTGTCTACTTTAGTTTTCTGGAGGTTTCACTTCTACCTCGTGTGAATTGCAAACTCTTTTTTTTGTTTTAATTTGTCAATATTTATTATACATCTATCACAGACCTGTAAAAAATCACAATCTTAATATATAAAAATGAATGTTTTTGTTTTTGTCCCTATTGCGATGAAACTTTGGTGATTTTTTGTACGCATGCCCGTGAAGGTTTTTATATATAATGGTGAGCTCTGGCATTATGAAATTATTTCCTACACCATTCATCGGATTGTGACAAAACTTTGGTACGTTGTCGTGCGCATACCCGCAAAGGTTTCTATATATACTAGTGAGCTCTGCCGTTATGAAATTTGCATAAAAAAATTACAACAGATGGCGTACGAGTTGTTTGAAAAATGTGTGTATTTCAAATAGTTTAGCGGCAGGGAGGGAAGGAGGGGAACCCAGGAGGGGGGAGGGAAACGATAGAGGGATTTGCGTGAGGGGGATACGGAAGGGTGGAAGACGGGGAAGGTTGAAGAGGAATGAAGAACGGGGGGGCAGGAACGAAGACACATGGGAATGGACACGCAGGGAGAAACAATTTCTTTCTTTATGAGCATTGCAACGCATGCAGGATACTCGCTAGTATTAATATAATTATCAGATTTGTGAAGCCAAAAGTATTTATAAAATATTTGCCTCAGAATTCCCTTCCAAAAAGAAATATTGTCATTTTATTTTTATTTTTAACTTTATGAGTAAAAACTCAAATTATAATATTTAATTAAATGAAGATAATATTAGTGAAACTCAATCAAAATCTGAAGACAGAAAAAGATATTGGTTCCACTGGGACTCGAACCCAGATACCTTAGCATTCATGGCCAACTGCTCTACCGATTGAGCTATGGAACCCATTTCCAATTCGGTCACTTTTAACTGTATCATACTTCGACTAAGAACTACAAACACTATCTTCATTTTCTTAACGCACATATTATTGGCTGCTATCTTTATATATGATTGCAAGATTCAACCCGAACTAAATGCTATCTAGATAGTGTCTGGATAAATATTTATCCATTTTATTTTTAATACGCGACATCTATTGACTTTTTCTGCAAGTCTAGGATGAATATTTTATTCTTATTTTTAACTTTATGAGTAAAAACTCAAATTATAATAAAAAAAAAGAAATATTGTCAGTTTTCTACACAAAAAAATAATATTTTTTGTTAGCGAAACTCAATCAAAATCTGAAGACAGAAAAATCAGAAAACGATATTGGTTTCACTGGGACTCAAACCCAGATACCTTAGCATTCATGGCCAACTGCTCTACCGATTGAGCTATATTATAATTTGAGTTTTTACTCGTAAAGTTAAAAATAAAAATATTCATCCTAGACTTGCAGAAAAGTCAATAGATCTCGCATATTAAAAATAAAATGGATAAATATTTATCCAGACACTATCTAGATAGCATTTAGTTCAGGTTAAATCTTGCAATCATATATAAAGATAGCAGCCAATAATATGTGCGTTAAGAAAAATGAAGATAGTGTTGGTAGTTATTAGTCGAAGTATGATACAGTTAAAAGCGACTTGGAAATGGGTTCCATAGCTCAATCGGTAGAGCAGTTGGCCATGAATGCTAAGGTATCTGGGTTCGAGTCCCAGTGGAACCAATATCGTTTTCTGATTTTTCTGTCTTCAGATTTTGATTGAGTTTCGTTAATATTGTCTTCATTTAATTAAATATTATAATTTGATTTTTTACTCATAAAGTTAAAAATAAAAACATTACATAATAATTAATTAACATTATATAATAATTCTTCTGTAGTTATCTTTAGGATTTGAATATAAAGTATGGTGTTTTCTCTTTCTAACACTATATTTCTTACCATGATAATAAGGGAGACACAACGATTTCTATGAGACCTGTATGAGCTGTTCCTAAAAACAAACAAATTAGCTTGAGGGGTTAATCTTACTCATCATTCTTTGTAGATCTCCACATCGTTCACATGGTTTTACCACACTTTTTCCTCAGGGATTTCATTAATCTTTAAGAAAACACAATTTTTATGTCAGGTTTTATATTTTGTAATCATATCACTCAATAATAAAAATATGGCAGGTAACAAAAAATAATAACAAAAAAAAAACAAAAAATATGCCTTAACATCTAAATATGTATTAAAAAACTTTCGTTACTTTGTACTGATAATTTTTAATGAAACAAATTATTTATAACCTCCAAATACTTAGAAAGTAGGCTGATAACATATGAATGTGATGTTTTGAACAAATTTTTTTTTTTTTTTGAACTACAAGAGTGTTTTAGGATGGAATCATTTATCAAGGATATCTGACTATTCAGATTCAGTCACTTAAAATAATTTTAATATTTGCCAACCTTCATGGCAGAGCGGAAAGCTTCTTGGCTCTTGACAAAAAAGTCAAGAAGTTAAAAAAAAAATATAATTATATATTACAAGTGATTGTAATAAATCAAAATTTGTACTTCATTTCAAAGTGGAGGAAATTCAGTGATGTATTGATAACAAAAACACTTTAAAATTTAAAGGCAATGGCAGAATGCTGTGCAAACTTCTCCCGCTTGGCGGCGCTGGTGTAGTTGTAGACCTGTCATTGATAAAAATGATATTGCTTTGTATCTGGCTTGCGTGTGCATCGTGTGCATTTTGGAAGTAATATTAAAAAATGGTGGATAAATACGGTAGCTGGACTGTGAAGGAGTTAAAAAATGAATTAAAGAATAGAAAGGCAAAATTTGTTGGCAAGAAAGAAGTTCTAATCGAGAGGTAAGCTAAGTGGTTGGAACATAACCTCATTCTTGCACTTCTAAAACAAATTAATTGTGTCGTATTTGTAATAATTCTAGGTACTTTAGCTAACTTTTCTTGTTTATAATGTACCCAAAAATCATAATTATGAATTCCAGATTGGCTGCCTTTGACCGTAATATAACTTTATGGAAATAAATGATTTTAAGTATGAAAGTGAGATAGTAGGTATATTTTGGCCCCCAGATGAATCATATCACAGCATACAGGATTCGCCTGTATTGCCACAAATAGATATAGTCGAATATAGTTAATATAAACCAATACTTTCTTCAATTTTACAAAGGGCAGGAAGGAATGACAATGTATGCAGCAGTTCACAGGAAAGGATACAATATGATGAAGGAATATTTTTGGTAGCTTTTTCAAATTGTTTCGTGCATTGTTGTGAATGTCAGAATTCACAAAAATAATCGCTTTGAACCTACAGTAAACAGACAAAAATTGACGGAACAAAGTTTTGACAGGTCTCTTTTCGTATTTAGGTCTACATTTACACTAGCGCCAACTGGTGTCGATTTGTGAACTACTCAAATTATCCTGCCATTTTGCAAAATTTAAATAATTTTGCTATTTCAACATATTTATATTATAAGGAAGGGGTGTTTCAAACTGCATTACAATACAACTGTAATACTTCACTGCTGTTCCCAATTTGATCAAAAATAAAACGGGCCAAGCAGCCCTGGATCTACGACTTTTTCAAACCGGGGCAGAAACTCGATAGTGGCGGCCCCTCTCGTGAGGTGAGTGATCGTCGCTTCGTTGACGTTCGACCGCTCGGGTTTATTTGGCACAGCTCGTGTCGCCCCTAGTTCTAGATGCGACAGGGATTCCCCTGGCAGAGACATCACGTATCCTATGCACGCGTTCAAAATCGATTTTTTTTTTTTTTTTTTTTTACAGTGAAATACCGCACAAGAATCTCAACTACTCCCGTCTGGAGCCAGTGAGACTATGGCATCCCCAATTGGGGTATGTTGTGAGGCTGAAAGGTAGTGGGGAGGGGAAGGAGGTGGGGAAGAGGAAGGTTGGGAAGTACCTGGCTATTTAGATCTGGTCACCAAACACAGCTAAAGCCATTTTCAAGCAAAGTTTCAATTCTGAATGGTGGTCTTACACCAGGGCGATACTGATAGTATCTTCCACTCTGGAACGTGCCGCAAATATACTATATATTATTTTAAATGAACTAATTGTGAAATAACACAAATTAATCAAATAAAATTTATTTGCGCACGCCGGGTTCGAACACGCGACCTCCGGATTGTGAGTCAAGAGTCTTAGCCACAGGACTACGGAGGTCGACTTAGAATGTGTTCAAAAACCAACTGGGCGTTTTAAAATCAAATGAATAATCGATAGAACAATGTGCACTGGATGCCAGGCTCTTTGTGAATTAATTTATTTTTTCAATCAAATATATAAATAATAAATTACGATTTTGGCGCCCCCTAAAACTGCCGCCCTGGGCAGGCGCTAGATCCGGGGCCAGGGCCAAGAATAGGCATTTAGAGGGGACCCTGCAAATGTCAAATATCCAAAATGGCACCGATTATCAATTTGATGGTTATCAAAAGTGATATGTAGTTTGAAAAACCCTAACCTAAAAATAAAGACATTTTTAAAAACATTTTGATATTTTCAACAAATTTATAAAGTAAGCATATCTTTATGAACTAGTTTCCACACATATTTAAAAATAATGCATTTTAATCTACGGACGGCACACAATTGAAGACGTTGCAAGAAAAAACTATTGGTACTTACATATTTAAACTAGAGCAGTAAACCCGTGAAAAATCAGAATATTATAATTGTAAGATTGATAAATTGCAAAAATATATTTTTCTGGTAAAAAATATTACGTTGTAGATAGGTACTTATTGCATGTCTGAATTCTTGACACATCAGTTCCAATTTAAAAAAAACACTAGAGAGCACTTTACAGTTCGCAATAATGTGCTTTCAAGATAATTTTAGAGAACATTAATAATTGCATTCCGAACATACAAATGGTTTCTATCCAAAGCTCGCAAAAAAGTGATTATTTCAGGGTATTTTTTGAGGAACATTAATAATTATTGCATTCAGAACAAAGGAATGGTTTTTGTAAAGAGATCGCAAGAACGAGATTCTTTTAAGGTTACTTTTGAGAACATTAATAATTGCATTCGGAACAAAGGAATGGTTTTTTTTAAAGAGATTGCAAGAATGAGATTCTTTCAAGGTAATTTTTGAGATCATTAATAATTGCATTCAGAACAAAGGAATGTTTTTTTAAAGAGATCGCAAGAATGAGATTATTTCAAGGTAACTTTTGAGAACATTAATAATTGCACTCACAATATACAAATGTTTTTTTTCCAACGCTCACGAAGAAGTGATTACATCAAGGTATTTGTTGATAACATTAATAATTGCATTCAGAACATATGAATGGTTTCTTATCAGAGCTCGCAAGGAAGTGATTCTTTTTTCGGCATGGAATGCATTATCTTATTTTACATTGATTCGTATGGAAACAATTGTTTCGCGTTACAACTAAAATTCTGGAACGAATTATGCTCGTTAAGCGAGGTTTCATAGCATGTATTTATACCTTTGTTAATTTTGCAACGTCTTCAATATTATTGAACACACTTTTAATTTATTCAGGCATAGTTAAGTAGAATCTATTTAGTACAAAATCACATATATTAAGGACACATTTTTAAAGCTAAAACTGGAAATTTTTACAAATCTAAAGGCACACTCACATACGAGAATCCCTGTAGTATGTAACCATAACATTAATTAGAGTAACAAGAACTAGAATCTACACATTTATAAACGAAAATATACGACTTATCGTCACCTAGTTGGACAAGGTTCTAAATGACAATTTTTTTTTCAAAAATGACCTTTGAACACAAAACCATTTCTTTCGCTCATTTTTAAAAACAAAATATTTTTCAAAATCGTGTTTCATTTCCATAGATACTTGTATGACGAAGTTCTAACATCAAATTTTGAAAACTACCTTTTATTTTACAAGGTTCTAGCATCATTTTGAATCTTTTGCAATTGCAATTTTTTTGGTATCTGACTGTTGATCGTTTTTACGAGGCGCAGTGTATTTCATCACTTTAGTTGGATATGGTTCTAACTTCGCCTTACCATGTTTTGAGAAGTTAAAGTTTGCAAACACAAAGTCTCATAATCTATTTAACAATTTCTGATTTTGAGTTTCGATCTTGTGTCAAGAGGTTTTTAATATATTTTAAAGGAAAATATTTAAATAGAACTTAGCCCTATCTTCGAATGACATTCGGGAAATGTAGTTAGAACCTTATGCAATGAATTATTACACCCTAACTGATTGCATATATGTAGTTCTACCTGCATGCTTAAGCATGTTCTAAAATGGTAAATATACATCCTATATACTTTTTTCTCCAATGGCTCGAGATTTTTTTCCGCCCACATTAAAAAAAATCATGCCTCCGAATTTTAATACAGAGACATACAAACTGATTATAGTTCTATATAGCCAATGAATTCACCCATCTTATGTCGATTATCACATATTCGTAAGATTTATAAAAAAAAATGTACAAAATCGTAAACTTCTACTTAATTACTTACAAATAAGGGAAAATTTGCCAAAATTGGCAGCAAAGCAATCCGGTGTATTTTAAATAGTGCCATATTGTGGCAAATATAGATATCGGTAAATAGATAATGATAAATAGTCTTTGCAAACGTTGATACCTCACATCCCAGAACAAGGAAAAGTGAAGTTATAATCCACTTAATGTAACAAAATATATTTTGTAGGCAAATTTGAAAAGCCAATCATTGAAAAACCCATATGTTGAAAGGAATTTACAAGAATAAAAAAAAAAACAGAGCAAAAGATTCATAAACTTAAATTTAACAGAAATATTTTTCACATCAAATATTAATAAAAAAAAACTAAAAATAACAAAAAAGAGATCAAGTAAGTATTAGGAACATAATAATTAAAATAAAAGTAACTTTCAGATCTTTTTCCTCTTATATATAAAAATATATCGAGATATTTATGTTAGTACATAATATAATCATTTAATTTTTATATCAATAGCATAACTTTTTTCTGTTTGTTGTATTACATAGCAACTTTTTCTTAGGTTTTTTTTGTACTGACCAGAATTTTTACATGACAAGTATAGTATGAATGAAAACAGAGCCTCACAGGTCATTAAAATAAATTAAAACTATATATATTTTTTTTACTGATAAGTAAATTGACTGACTAGTCGAAAGGAATTTAAATTAACTGTGATGTCAACAGTTTAAAAAAAATAGGACATGTTTTTAAAACAAAACTTTAACTTAAAACTAAGGTAACAAATAAAGGATTTTTGACCAGAATTTAAGGAATAACATGTATTAAAAATAATTATACAAGGTCTTAACACAATGTTTGCAGGTGGTTTTTCTATCAATCCCCTCCATAAAACGGACATTTCACGTAAAAGGCTATAACTTCTGAAGTATTTTTCATATTTAACTGGTCATTGGCCGGAGACGCGTAGAACAAATTTTCAAAAAAAAAAAAAAAATGATGCGATTTTAACCCTTATGTATAAAGTAACTGTATGAAGGACAAGGTCAGAATCGCTTGCGACAACGTCATTCTTGTTATAGCCAAAAATTTCATTCACCTAGCCACACCGGAATATTTTTAAATGAATTATCCGTGCAATTTGAATGTCAGATTTTGCCGCGATTCAAAATGTCAAAGTCCGTTGCGTGATAGTTGACAAAAATATCGAAAAACCTATAAAATTACCAAAGCGTGTCCCGCAAACAATGTGTTAAATAAATTCGTCAGTGACTTTGTTATTTTGGCTGAAATTTAAAACAGCTTTGGTATCGGATCAACAGATATGTGACTTTTTCATCATTTAAGGTTATGTTACAAAATGATATCAATAGACGACAAATAGAAATTACCGCAGTATAATAATATGATGTCAACAGATAGTGCTATTATATGACGTCGACAGATGGCACTGTTTTACGCCGTCAATAACTATGTTATGACATCAATAAATGGCACAATGTAATATGACGTCAACAAGAGGGATATGTTATGATCTTATGTTATGGGACGTCAACAGTTGGCGCTGTTATATAACTTCAAAAAGTTGTACATACATACTATGTCATATGACCTCAACAGACAGTAGTACATACATAATATAATATATAACATCAACAGATGGGGACTATGCTACATGACATCAACGGATAGTAATATGTTATACATAATAAAATCAACAAATGTTATATGACGTCAACAAATGACAATATGTTACATGACATCAACAGAGGGGGCTGTGCTGTCTGACGTCAACAAATAGTGCTAATTTTACATGACATCAAAAGATGTTACAATGTCATATGACATCAACTAATAGTAATATGTTATACAGAATGCATGTGGGTAAAGTGCATAAACTTCTGGAGGTGGTTCTACACGATGGTATTAGTAAAAAAATAATAAACTTTTTTCGAAATTCCATTGTTTTTTGGCATACAAAAATATTTTTCCAAAAAAGAGTATTATTTTTTCCATAAAAACCATTCATCTTTTTTACCCGAAAACTACCTTAAAATGTCAGAATTGATTTTTTAAAACTTGTACTATCATGTAAAATCATCTCCCAGGTTTGTGCACTTTATTTACCCTTGGACATTATGTATATAATAACATTAAGGGGTAATTTACGCGAACCGAAATAATATTTCGGGGCGGGGAAGAATGAAGTAAGCTGGAACGGGGAATTCGCTTCGCGCACGGGCGAAGGCAGAGCAGCGAAGAAATCTAGACTAGATGGTACTAGATTGAGTAAGCTTTGAACATGAAACGTTTAATAAATAATGGGCATCTTTCAAATTATGTTTATTAAGTTGAATGTGCATGTTTTAGGTAAATTTAGATAGAAACATTACCGATTGCAAAAGGAGCTCGTGATTTTATGACTCTTTCGATCGGATTTCGATCAAACTTGTTTGATAAATTATTCGATACAATCAACTACACTGCTAGATGGTAGTCAGTCGCTTATGACTCGTAACGGACACGTTCTTCATTGACAGATGTCAAAACAATACGGTATTCAATTACCTACGCACTATTTTCATAATATGTGATCATAATTATATCTGAATATATTGGACAGATAAATAAAATATCGGCCATTTTCAATATTTATTATTATTTTTTACAAAAAGTTACATAAAATAACAAAAAATTATTTATTTATTTTTTATGAATTAACGCCGATTAACGGCGTTTTACATGGAAATTACAATAATTTGAAATGCTACAGAATATACATGATTAAGAAAAAAATGTACATGTGACCAAAAATTAAAAAGTACTTATCGAAGTGACAGCATAAAGTACAAATAATAGTAAGCTATTATAAATACAAATTTGAAGGAAAATAAAACCTCGTATAACATGTATATTAGATATTTTGAAAAAAAAAACGTAAAGGACGTAATAAAAATAAATTTAAATATTCCAGAAGTAAACATTGATGAAGAGTACAAACATTCAAAGTATAGTCGCATGTTCGATTCCTCGGCTGGCTAAGTCCTCCATCACAACATAAGCAATATTTTCGGCTTTCTGTGGTGGTAGTAGGAGATTTTCAAACATTGTTGGGCTGTTCGTAACCCGGGAATGTTTGTCTTTCTTTTTTTAAAAAAAAAAAAAGTTAAACCAATTTAAAAGGTTTATAATATTATTCGTGGCACTCCAAAGGAAATTTTGGAGTGCCACGAAAATTCCGGTTTCCGAGGCGAATACTAAATAAGAGTTACATCACAATATTTGCCTCCGATATTAAAGCCTAGGAAACTACAAAAATGTTTCATACATTCCATAGTTCTCATTAAAAACCTGCGGCAGGAATGTGAACTAACATTTCGTTATTGGTTTTTGTGTGTTATGCCGTGTTGCTCTGCCTCCTTCTTTAGCCGACGTTTCGGACAGCGTTGCAGTGTCCATCATAAGGGCAGATCCAGCAGATCCGAGAGATGTTGCAGGTCCGAAACGTCGGCTAAAGAAGGAGGTAGCGCAACGCGGCATAACACCCCAAAAACAAACAACCAAAATGCTTTTGGCCGTGAAAATCTAAAAACGTATGTGAACTAACATGTTTGAATATTAAATAGCGTAATTTGTTGGTTATTCACATTTGGTCGTTTTAATTATAACTGCAAGGTACGTTAGATTCGTACTGGGAGATTTATGATGAGGATCGTTTCGTGTTTTTATGAAACTTTTTGCCTCCTATTTACAATTATTATCTCTTGTGCAATAAAAAATACTAATAATATCTTTATTTTTACCTAATAAACAAGAAGTTTCACTTCTATCGCGCGTGGACTCCACGCACACAATTTTTATGGTTTATTTTATTTTCGCATTTTATGTATAAAATAGATTTCAATTTTTTTTTTCGTTAATCCTATATTTAATTTTCAGGAGTGTGTCGGCTTCTTTTTGTTTGTTTGCAACCTTTATAATCTATTTTACAATTTTCTTACTTTTTATAACTCTGTAACTCATTTATTTTACCATAATTTATTAGATATACCAATGTTACAACTAACATAACTGTATAATTAGAAATTTATGTAAAAGCCCAGTAGGGCGCAAATGAATAAAACTAGGAATACGATTCTGGTGAAGGCGCACTCTAAATATTCTATGCCGCTGGTTGTAGACAGCGAGCCGAGAAATGGAATTTCTAGTAAAAAAGTCAACTTGGTTCTGAAATAATACACAATATTATTACGACTAGCCTTTAGTGTGACCCCTTTTCTCATGTGCCAACACATTTACGTATTTATTTTTCGTAAAATTTGACGTCGTCCCACTCTCAAAGCATCTCGCGTACTGACAAGAAATAACTTCTGCCTTGGTTTATATAATGGCGCGAGACAAAGTATTATTGAAAAACGGTTTTTATTTTTATAAGCACTGTTTTTATGCTTTTTAAGATAATTTTATTATCTAGCCGTTTAGAAAACATTGATGTGGTGATGATGTTTATTTTTATAATTCTCCGGTATTTAGAATTAAAAGATATAATCGAACTTTGAGCTATTTTTAGAGGTTCCGTAAATATTTTTTTACGCAATTGTTTTAAACATTTTAATACGTTTTGTTAGTTCACCATTTAGAAGAATAATTTATTTGTTCAAAACATAATATTATTTTCTAATAAACAATATAGAAATTTTCTAAAAACTGCATCAAAAACCTGCAAATATGCTGCGATTGCGGTAAGATCCCCTTAACAGATGTTAAAATGTTATACAACATCAACAAAAATGGCAATTCGTTAGATGACATCAACAGATGGGGCTATGTGACGTCAACAAATAATACTAATGTTATATAACATCAACAGATGTTACATGATGTCAAATGGCACTGCATATATTTTATATAGTACATGATGTCAACAGATTGGGCTAAGTTATATGACATCAATAGATAGTTTGATGTTAAAATGTTATATGACATCAAGATAAATGGCAATGGCAATGGCGATGGGGCTATGTTGTATGACATCAACAAATAGTACTAATGTCATTTGTGACGTCAACAGATGGGGCTATGTTGTATGACATCAACAAATAGTACTAATGTCATTTGTGACGTCAACAGATGGGGCTATGTTGTATGACATCAACAAATAGTACTAATGTCATTTGTGACATCAACAGATGAGCTATGTTGTATGACATCAACAGATAGTTTGATGTTGCAATGTTATATGATGTCAACAAATGACACTATGATGTCTGATATCAACAGATGGGGTATGTTACATGACATCAAAAGTTAGTACTAAAGTTATATAACAGCAACAGATGTTCCAATATTATATCACATCAACACTATGTTACATGACGTCAACAGATGGAGCTATGTTAAATGACATCAACAGATAGTTTGATGTTATATGATGTCAACAGATGGGGCTATGTTATATGACGGCATCGGAGCGCAACCCGGGTCGGCTGAGCTCCGTCTTGCTGCTGAAGTCTCCGACAGAGTGTCCAGTGCGGGCGGAACTCTTGGTGGAGGGAGGGTCATAGGCAAATATGCTACGACCACCCTCAGGAGATGTTCGATTTCTTCGGGGTCCTGAAATAAATAAAACATAAGAAATTTTGCTCCTTCATACAATCTGGTCCTCTTCAAGACCCGTATTAACAAATCCCTTCCTATAGCTTCTACCTTAATCTGCCTCACAACGCTGCCCAACCGGGTAGCAATATAGTTCCCCTGTCTTTACACTATGAAGACAGAGATTCAATTTGGGAGACAGGTGTGGGTACCGCCGCCCCGGTAACCATTTATTGGATAACCAACACCCCTGTCATTGGTCACCCCACGTGGTTCGCTACGTTTGGTGACTTGGCAGGGGTGCCTGGGGGAGACTGGTTGAGGGAGACCTTTTGACGTCGCAGTGGGAGGGATGGATTCATAGAGTAAGTTTCTTAACGCAAGCGCAGTATTTAACTCGTTAGCGCAATACTAAATACCGCATTTAAGAAAACTGTCAAATTTTGTCACATGCAGCCAATTTAAAATGCTTTAGATTTTTTAAATTAGCTCCACACAGGAGGCCCTGAGGAATATAATTTCCCTCAGGGCCTATGTCATTTTAGGGGATGCTGTGTGGAGGGCTTTTTAAGGAAAGGAAATAGGTATGAGGGATGGTAGGAATCGAGGGGTCAGTGTGTCCAGGAGTGACAGACTTATGAATGCATCCCTTCAACTGCGGTGCAAGGCGATGGGTCGAGGAATTCTGGCCGTAGAGGTCAAAAGACCTCCTCAACCAATCTTTCTCGATCCTGCCACGCAGCAGGCGGGCAGAAACATCGGCCGCCAAGACCTTGACAAACCTCATCCCATGAACCCGGTTAAGTCATCAAACACAGCGAACCACTTGGGGTGACCTATGGCAGGGGTGTTGGTTATCCAATAAATGGTTCCCGGGGCGGCGGTACCCATATCCACCTCCAAAATTGAAAATCTTGTGAATACAAACAACAACACATTGTACCAACCTTTCAGACTTAACTTCCTCTTCTTGCTCGGGGCCTCAAGCTGAGTGCGTACAATGTGGGAGGCGCTGTGACTTCTTCGGTCATCTGTGCTGGTGACGGCTGTTGCGGAGTCTGCCCCGTTATCGCCATTGTTTCGCGCAACTACGGGAGATGAATGGGTTGCCTTGGGAATCGACCATGACTTTTCTGTGGAATCAAAAACAATGTAAAATTATTGTACGCGGGTAGGCTGAAAAGTAATGCACACATGCTTGTACGGGGCGAACAAAATGACCTTCAGAATCCGAAGGTTACGGGATCGAATCCCAGTGAGCGCAAATAAGTTTTATTTGATTAATTTGTGTTATTTCACAATTAATATATTAAAAATAATTTAAAGTATATTTGCCGCACGTTCCAGGGTGGAAGATACTCTCGGTATCGCCCTGGTGTAAGACCACCAGTCAGAATTGAAACGTTGCTTGTATAAGATTTCAGAAATGTAGTATAACGTTAAAAATACTCAGTTCGCTAAATATTGGGTCGCTACACTTGCAATGGCTTCAGCCGTGTTTGGTGACCAGATGTGAAATGTTGCTTGTGCAACGATGGAGGACTAAGCTAGCAGAGGATTGAACCGGAGATGTGGCAATGGGAACCGACGCATTTTTCTGCACAGCTACCAACCAATCTATAATAAAAAAAATTTTACATCAAGAGGCCCTGGGAAAAAAAATTCCCTCAAGATCTTTGTCATCTTTGGAGATGCTGTGTGGAGGGTCCTTTTAGGGAAAGGAAGTTCTGGGAAGGAAAAGGAATGAGGGGTGGGTAGGAATCTGGGAGTCAATATGTCCAGGAGTAACAGACGTATGAATCTATCCCTGCAACTGTGGTGCAAGGGGATAGTTCGAGGGAACCTGACTGAAGAGTTTAAAAGGTCTACCTCAACCAATCTCTCCCGATCCGGCCCGCCACGTAAAAAGTGGGTAAAACTATCCCCTGCCAAGAACTAGACAAACATCACCCCATGAACCCGGGCACCCCTGCTAAATTACCAAACGAAGCGAACCACAAATTAATGAACTAGAAACGTAATGAAATAATTCTTCTTTTACATACCTCCAAGCTTCGCAGTAGCACTCTTGACTCCTCTAGCAGACTTCACAATAGGCGGCAGTGTCAACTTCTTACTCTCCATCAATTCTTGATCCACACCATCCCCTAAAGAAACCTCCACAAACTTGGAAAAACCAGATGCAGCCGCACCTTCTTCAACACTCTTCGAATCACCGAGATGTTCTTCCGAACGAGCTTCCTTCGCAATCTTACTAATGCCGTGTTTCCGAATCCCCGGACTAGACTGCGGACGAACTTCTTTAGCACGCATCGGACTCTCGATGCTCGCGGAGACATTAAACTTGCGCCTCACAATCGGAGACAGCTTCCTCATGTTCAAACGTGCTTCCAATTTTATCGGAGAAATTTCTTCAAGATCGTTTGGATTCCGCTTACCGAAGAGCGGCGATAATTTTATAACACTCCTTGGACTTTCTAGATTTTCTATCTTATCGAAATCAATGACTCGATTCGCTTCTTTTACGATAATGATGCCGTCTCTCTTCGCATCCAATTCTTCTTGTATTTCTTCGGATAGATTGGTATTATCAATCTTGTAGTTTGGATTTTCGAACGCCGTCAGTAATTCTTCATCATTTGAGTTGCGTGCAGAATTCTGTTTTTGTATGTTGAGGCGTTTTTGTCTGTCGTTGTTCATGTCGGTTTGTACGCGCAGATTGAGTTCGCCATATCTGCGAATCACATAGTTTAGAAGCCAGAGGTACCCCTTATGGAGTCCGGGGTCTATGGTGTTATGTTTGACTTGCGGCGTGTTTGCCGTGTATGCTTCTACACGCGTTGGACATCTACATCTGAAAGATAGATGGATTTTTTCATTACTTATATTACAATTTATGAGCAGCGAAAGTAGATTGAACTTGGATATAAAAATGTAACTAGCCATTAGTCCAGTTATGATCTGGTAATATTTAGTTTTAACATAACTCTATTGACAGCCATTCCTCTTAGAATGCTTTATGCCTCATTCAAGATACCACACGGCAGAACAGACGTTCTATAGCAAAGCATAGCATGACAAGAAGTTTCATGAACGAAGTTTCTAAAACAGCAGATATGTTTTAACTCCCGAGAAATCGAGCGTACTTTGTCAGAAGGTCAAAATATTTCCGCTTTGCAATAAAATACAAATAAATGGAATATTTCTGAAAATATTTGAAAACTAAAAACTGTTTTTAAAAGGTGATGACGTTTATAAATTTTATGATAAGTCCTCCGCCACGTCTGTCTGTCTGTTCAAACTCAAAAACTACTGAACAGATTTTCATGCAGTTTTCACCAATAGATAGAGTGATTCATGAGGAAGGTTTAAGTATATAATTTGTCAAGGTTTTGTGTAAATTGGTTGAAATGTATAATATATAAATGAGAATGTCTGTATTTGGTGGACGAGCTGACTAGCAAGAGGTGTGGATTTGATTTGTATGCAAATCTACAGTTTATACCGAGGTGGATGAAATTTTGCACATGTGACCTTCAAAACAAGAGGAAGGTCACTGTCTACATTTGATTTCGAAAAGTCTGTGTAAAGCCCGGGCATCGCCGGGGACTTCAGCTAATAATTGCTAAAACATAAAGAGGATCAGTGCGTCATATAAATCACATACCTGTTGACAACGGCTTCTATATCCAGTTTTTCTACCAGTTCCAAATCATCCATCGCTCCGTCCAAATCTTGTTTATTTGCCAAAATAAGAACTGGTTTTCCTAAAAAAAAACAAACATATTAACCACTGAGTCAAAAAATGAAACAATATACAGTGTTCTATGGTTTATATGATGTCAAGAGACTAGCGATATAGACAATATTGTTCTTTTTTATCTTTATTACAAGTATAAAAAACGACATAAAAGAAGATTTTGCATTAACTCGATCGATTTTTTAAATATTTTCTAGGTTTTTATGTGCGTGGATGATAGTCCTTTTTATGTGGTTTTGACGAGCATCAGGTGCATGGAAGTTTTTGTGGAGCTGATCGCTGGAATACCTATAGGGTTTACGCAAAATTACTCTAATTATGGATTTCTGGGCCTTCACAAGCGGATCTAAGGTTGTTCTACCTGACGCTCCCCGACCAATGCGGCCGTACGTTGGGATGGGGTTGCACAATCCGGGATATATGTATCTTGGGTCTTGTTGTTTAATTATGTTCCGTAATGCAAAGAATATGTGAATCAATTTTCTTAACCTTGTTGAAGGGTTTTCTGTGTGGTGTTCCGTTTGAGATGGTTGTCTATAGTAACACCTAGATATTTGATGTTTTCTACACATTCCAAAGCTTCACAGTTGCAGCTTTGGAATGTGTAGAAAAGTGCATTTTACGTCTCTATTTTTTATTTTTTATATATCTCTATTTTTTCCATGCTTACGAAGCTTCTTTCGGATTTAATTTTATTTTAGTGGCTGATTAGTTCTTTAAAGTACGATTGGAAAACACTTTAAACATTTTTGAAAACCTTTTATGCTAATGATTCTGATATTTTTGTATGCCTCTACTGAAGTAAAAAGCTGTACTAATTAAACAATTTAGCAGTACATATTTTAACAAGGTCACTGTATAACAGGTATTTTCTGTTTGTTTCTTCTTCACTGCTTTCACTAACTTTGTACTAATATGTATTAATCTTTTGGTTTATTTAAGTATTATGTATGTACTATTTTTCTTTGGTTTATTTTGAAGTAATTTTAAAATTTTACATTTCTTTCTATATTGAAAAAAAAAAAATGTACGTAAAGGACACTGTGCCGTTAATTATAAATTATTAAATATTTTTTGCCTTAGCTTCAGTAAGAAAGATAAAGTTGTTTGGCGATGATTTTTTGATTTGTGTCCCAATATAAATCTGTATATTAAATTTACGCCTATCAAAATGTTTCTGTCAATTTGACTGTCCTAGAACGGGAGACTTCTAATTTGACAGTCAAAGCTTCTTTGTACTGATGTATTATTTGTAACAAAAACAAATAAATAAATAAAATAAAACTCATAACGAAATAAATATTAATTGTAGGGCATTCATCACCGCCAAGCAACGACGTGAGAATGATGTCAAATTGACTTTATCCAATCTCAATCCAACGCTATCTCCGCTAAATCGTTTCTTACATATTCCGGTAAATTATTGCTGCATAAACAAAAATATCTTCCCACCTCCAGAACAAATTTAACGTTCAAATCATGTTTTCATTCGCATCTACAATTCGTTTGACAGAAATGATGTGATTGAAAACATGATTTGAACGTTAAATTTGTTCTGGAGGTGGGAAGATATTTTTGTTTATGCAGCAATAATTTACCGGAATATGTAAGAAACGATTTAGCGGAGATAGCGTTGGATTGAGATTGGATAAAGTCAATTTGACATCATTCTCACGTCGTTGCTTGGCGGTGATGAATGCCCTACAATTAATATTTATTTCGTTATGAGTTTTATTTTATTTATTTATTTGTTTTTGTTACAAAGAATACATCAGTACAAAGAAGCTTTGACTTTGACATCATTTCTGTCAAACGAATTGTAGATGCGAATGAAACTCGCTTAGCGCGCTATCAGCTCTGTTAGTAACGGTAGAATTCAACTGACGTCAAACCCATAGTCGATGTGATGGGTCTAGCAAAATAGTATGGAATGCTATGCGCACAGAACAGGAGTCGTTTGTAAGTGTCTCCGTGTACAAATGGCCTTAGTTATCACCATAATAGTATATAGTTGTATACCTACCTAGCACGATTTTAAACAATACAAGCTTTTTCTATGTGACTCCATCTGCCAGCGTTTCAATATCTGACGATGGCAACCACATAAAACATAGATAAGGATTACAAACATTATTATTATTCAACAAACCTGAGATTTTCTCATGGGACAATACATGGTTCAAGACATCTTTGCACTCGTCCACCCGTTGGAAATCAGTCGAGTCCACCACGAAAATGACCCCATGAACATCGGTGTAGTATTGATCCCAGATCTCTCTGAACTGCGGTCCTCCTCCAAGATCATAAATAGTCACAGGATTGCTTCTGTGAACCAAATTAACTGCTTTAAATCCGACTGTGGGAAGGACATCGCGGTCCCCATCGCCGGTAAGATGATTGGCAGTTCTGGTTTTGCCGGCATTATCGAGCCCCACGAGGAGTAAGACGATTCTCCTGTCTGTCTGCTTCCTGCCGAAACATTTCCCGAATAAATTTCCCATTTTCATAAGTCGTTATCAAACATGTTCGTTATAGTTACAAAAATGGCACAAAACTTGTCAACAAATAACAGATTTTCGTAAACAAAATCCGCGCATTTTTAAACGTAGGCGTAGGTGGGCGGTTGAGGTTTTTTTTTACTAGCCAGATGAACTTTGACAAAGTTAGTGGACCAAATTTAAAAAAACGGGGTTTATTGTTCAATCTCTTAGGCTGCGTATACTCACGAACATCTCACGAAGGAACGAAGCAACTTTTGAACATCTCCAATATAATTTTTAATTAGTCTCTTTAAAATTGTGATATAATAATACGTTTTTGTGATGCTTTGGTGATACGCAAACGATATGGTTCTTCGCAAAGACCTTGCAAAAATTCATTACTTTGTATATTAATGCCAGTCTCCTCCGATAAAAAACACGTGCACATTTTGTGGATGGTTAGGTCAGGGCCTCAATATTTGTGCATTTCGTGGCTAACAAAAGAACGCTGTGGCCCTTTCCTATGTTTGTGGTAATGTTATGGTTTTTTGTGGAAACGGTCACAGGAGACCGACCTCAATAGACCGGTCCAAATCAATCGTAATGCTGCGTATACATTTGCGAACCGAGATGCGAGATGAGTTACGAATTATGGGAAAGCCGTTTGCAGTTGCTTCGTTCATTCTAATGTTTGCTGTTGCACATATAAGGGGCCATCCATAAATTACGTCCCACGAATTTCAAGATTATTTGGACCTCCCTTCCTTGTCACACTTCTGTACTCCCCTCCGGTGTTACGTAATTTATGGATTGCCCCTAAAAGGATAAAACTCTTCTATCAGGGAACTTTTTTAAATTGGGCGAAGCTCTTCAAAAACCTGCATGCAGAGCCTAGCAGCCAAAAACCCACTATAGGGCTGACCCGCTGTAGCGGGTTTTTATCTGCTTGTTTTTATTAATGTACGATATTTTTTTCACACAGTGGGAATTGAGTGAAATATCCTTTAAGTTTATCATTATATCAATATTAGAGAAATAGTAGTTTGGGGGTTTAAGCCCCGTTTATAATAGGAATAAGCCGTAAGAATAGGCCGGTGCCGTAGTCCGTAATATTTTAGATCGTCGTTTATAATTGGAATAGGAATAGAATACGCCCATAGAAGTGACTATGCCGCTGTCACTTGTCTACGTCAATTATTTTCAACCGATAATATATTATACTTTGTTTTATATAAATAAATATTGAAACGATGGATTTGTTGGACATTGTGGAATGTTTTTGTTTATTTTGGGGCTAGCATATACTGCATATGGAGACGTACAGTTGACGAAAAAAACACAAATAAATAAGTTTTTCTACGACAATTCTGTCTTTATAATCTTTTTCTTTCTTGATATATAAAAGACGAAATTGTTCGACCCAAGAAATCAATTCCGCGTCATTTATATTCATTTTTATATTTATATTAGATCATTTTCGTCTTCAGCAAATATATATAAAAAAAATTATTGTTCAACTTAACTGAATATTGAA
This sequence comes from Limnephilus lunatus, assembly GCA_917563855.2. NCBI lineage: Eukaryota > Metazoa > Arthropoda > Insecta > Trichoptera > Limnephilidae > Limnephilus > Limnephilus lunatus. The sequence goes on from OU830592.1 coordinate 123,982,343, forward strand.
TCCAAAGCCATAGAATATCGATCGAAAATACATAAATCTCAAAGCTTTCTGCAAGCCGTAACCATAGATATATATATATATATATATATATATATATATATATATATAATAACTGGATGGATGACTCTCTTTGCCGTAGCGAATTTTGAGCGGTCCACCGGAAATCGGCGTCCGCCATCTTGGAAGTTTCCGGTAGGCCATTTCTATACCAGCAGCCAAGCGAGCCAAGCCGTCTAGTTTGAAGTATAGTTTGAAGTTGAAGTACTCTGAAGTATAAAAATATGTTTGTATATATAATTTGTATACATTTTTTGTCTGTAGGTATATAAGTTGTATAAAATTTTTGTCTGTAAACTTTTGCTGTATAAATGTTTGTTGTATTTGTTTTTGTGTAAGTTAAGTTGTGCAAATTTTGTTGTATAAATGTCAACTCTTTTTTATTATTATTTCTACCCTACATTATATACGACTGTTATTTTTTTGGCACATAATGTTCCCATACTAAATTGTGTAGATTTTTAAGAAATAAAAATGATACACCTATTAAATCTTGTAGTTTTTTTCTGTTTCTAAACATATTATGTTACCTACCCAACCTACACCAAGATTATCACAATAGTTTAAAACAAAGTACAACTGTAGCCCTGAATGAAGTTTCATTATTGAAGTTTACTTCGAATGGAAGATTAATTCGATAAATAAAGTTGTTCCAAGAATCCCTTTTTTTAAATTTGGTGATTTATTTATGCGAAATATACAAAGTTGCATTTTTACTTTATTGCAATTCGTTATGCAACACAAAAAACAGAAATGAATAATGTTTAATAACATTTTTTAGCAACAAAAAACTTGGAATTTGCAAGTTCCCTCTAAGAAGTTCCCTGAGTTCTCGTATCTTTTGCCTACTTTGCATATGGCGGCCGCCGAAACCGGAAGACCGGCCAATTTAAGCGAGTCATCCATCCAGTTATTATATATATATCTATGGCCGTAACCATAAAAGTTAAAGTTGAACCATCTTTTCGGTTATGGAAAAAGTTAACGGCTTATTGCTTTCTATTATAAACGGATACACAGATTTCTTATCTTCCAACTTCTACGGCTTACGGCTTACGGCCTACGGCTTACGGCTTATTCCTATTATAAACGGGCCTTTGAGCTTCGGGCCTAAGAGCTGAGTGGCTTAAACCTTCAAATGAATACCATCGTGGTTATAGATACTTTATATACGAAGACACGTTGTAATTGAGGTGAATCAATAGGTTTTTCTAAAAAATATTCGAATTTATCGTGTCCAGTGATTTTTAAAGTTTAACAAAATATATAGATAATCGTTGCCGAGGGTGTTGTTTATTGCAGTTGTCCAGTTAAAAAGATCAGCCGCAAAAATGAAAATAAAGTGTCCAGTTTTTTGAATTTGAATTCAAGTTTTTAATTTTTAGGTGGTATTCCCGCCCGTATGGCTTTTTCAGCAGAAAAAATGTTAAAATAATAGACAACAAAAGTTCGTTTTTTTTTCTACGCTTTTCTATTCTCTATGCTCTATGTTGTTGTTTTTGACAGAACACAGAACTGTCAAAAAATGTTTTGCTTGAGTTTGTAAATATTGAAACTTTAACTATTTATTTTGTTATTTAAATAATTTTATGAATTAAACACATCGAAAACAGATTCTTGTTTTGAGTACGCATAAAATGGAATAAATTCTAATCGATGAGAGCTTAGAAACAAACAAAAAATTGACATTTAAACTTTTCTAACCTCAAAATTTTATTTAAAATAAAATGAATAGTTTCGAAGCTTTGCTCGTCGAGGCATTTGACAGCAGTGAGAGTTCTGATTCCGAGAGCGATATTTGTGATGGCGATACTTCTGATACAGAAGACGAAGTAGAAGTTATTTTATTTCTAGCGAGAAAAACAAACAAACTCTCTCGCAGACCTTTGCGGATCAAACCGGAGGCGTATCTCAACAATGTCGTGTCAAACTTAAACTCGTATGAATTCAAGAACAATTACAGGTAAGTACTGAGCATAATAAATGAAAGTTCTGAGTAGAACGCCATTATCATAGATAATTTATATCCCTTGCAGAGTCCTTCTCGCCACTAGGAAATGCTCTGAGAAAATTACATTGCAAGCTGAATGTTACATGCTTTTTATAATTCTGGACATTTTTGACATAATAATGGCATAACCCCTCAGGCCATGGGCCTATTTTGTCAGAAGGTCAGAATATTTCCGCTTCGCAATAAAATCCTAATAAATTGAATATTTCTGAACGTATTAAGATATATACATACATATTTTGACCCTCTGACAAAATATGGTCGAGGCCTGGGAGGTTACGGGGGGGGGGGGGGGTAAAATCAGTTTCTCTGATAGGGTCATATGGGTAACAAGACTGAAAAGTTTAGGAACTATTTTTTTACATGAGCTCCACACAGGAAGCCCCGAGGAAAATAATTTCCCTCAGGGCCTATGTCATCTTTGGGGATGCCGTGTGGAGGGTTTTTTTTAGGGAAAGGAAGAAGAGGAGAGTTCTGGGAGCGAAAAGGGTTTAAGGGGTGGGTAGGAATCTGGGGTTAGACCTAGACAAACCTCACCCCATGAACCCGGGCACCCCTGCTAAATCACCAAACGTAGCGAACCACTTGGGGTGACCTATGGCAGAGGTGTTGGTTATGCAATAAAGGTTCTCGGGGCGGCGGTACCCATTCCTGCCTCCCAACTACTGCCGAGCGATTCTATATCTTATGGGGATCTACTTTGTGAGATCTCCTGTCAGATTTGTGTGATTTTCTATGGCTGTCAATTGCTTTTTCTATGGGTATCAGGCCAGCTTCGCCGATTTGTGACAGCTCACAGTTGAAATCTGACGTCGGCTCATAGAAAAAGCAAATACCAGCCATAAAAAATCACACCATCTGACAGGAGATCTCACAAAAAAGATTCCACAAAAGGTATAGAAACGCTCGACTGATCTATGGTTAACATATTTCGGTTTAAGCAGTCAATACGTGAAATTTTTTTTTTTTCAGAATTTCTCCTTCCACCTTTGAGTATGTCCTCTTACTTATTGGAGACTCCATCACCCGACAGAGTTCTGGACATAAGACTATATCGGCCAAGAGGCAGCTCCTCCTAACACTGTGGGTTCTGGCTTCTGGAGAGTCTTACAAGTGTGTATATAACTTTATTATTTTTACGGTGCTCCAGATTTTATGTCCGGGTTAAATCTTTCCCAAATGAAAGACTAAACCCTTCCACACACTTTTCCACAAGTGATTATCTAGTAAATTCACCCAATGTAAGTGCACTATATATAAGTATAATAAATACAAAACAATACAAGAACAATACGTCAATCCACCAGAAACATGATGGGAAAATATTTCACCGACTCCAGATATTTTCATATCAGAGGGTTCGGCTCTGATGAAATCCTAACTGGTCCGATAAATCCTACTGATCCCTCAATATAAATATTTAAAAAATCTTTCGTAATCCTACATGTATTTAAAATGACCGACTTTTGCTGTTATTATAATTATTAATTTATTTATTATTTTCAACGCCCTGATGGACTTTTACATGATTAGTGTATGAAAAAACAGAGACTTCTTCTACTTCTTTGTCCTGTCCAACTCATTGCCTAAGTAGGCTGTTGCGATCGGCTCTTCTTGTTCTTATAAACTTATAACTTCTTAACTTCTTCGATTCTGGGTATTGCTTTCATGAAAAAACAGAGACACAATGTTAAAATAAAAAAGTTTTTTTTTTAACTTTAGCTCCATACAGGAGGCTGAGGAAAATAATTCCCCTTAGGGCCTATGTAATCTTTGGGGATGCTGTGTCTTGGATGGAGGGTCTCTTTAGGAAAGGAAGCAGAGGAAGTTTTGGGAAGGAAAAAAGTATTAGGGGAGGGTAGGAATCTGGAGGTCAGGGTGTCCAGGAGTGACGGAAGTATGAATATCCATCCCTCCTACTGACAAGATAGTGCTAGGCAATGTACCGAGATAGATCTGGCCTGCCATGCAGCTGGTGGGCATATGCATCCGCCGCTGAGACCCGGACAGACCTCACCCCATGAACCCAGGCACCTCCGCTAAGTCACCAAACGTAGTGAACCACTTGGGGTGACCTATGGCAGAGGTGTTGGTCATCTAATAAATGGTTCCCGGGGTGGCGGTACACGTACCCACCTCCCAAATTGAAAATTAAAATACATTTTTTTTACATGAATACCGCACAAAAGTCCCAACTGCTCCCGTCTGAAGCCAGTGGGACGTGGCATCCCCAATTGGGGTATGTTGTGAGGCTGAAGGTAGTGGGGAGGGGAGGGAGATAGGGAGGGGAAGTTGGGGAAGTATCTGGCTATTCAGATCTGGTCACCAAACACGGCTAAAGCCATTTCAAGCATCGTTTCAATTCTAAATGTTGGTCTTACACCAGGGCGATACTGAGAGTATCTTCCACTCTGGAATGTGCCGCAAATATACTATATATTATTCTTAAATAAATTGTGAAATAACACAAATTAATCAAATAAAATTTAGTTGCCAAGCCGGGATTCGATCCCGCGACCTTCGGAGTGCAAGTCAAGAGCCTTACCGCTGGGCTACGCCTGCCGCCATACTACATTTTGACTTACAACATAACCTAATTGGGGAACTTTTCTTTCCAGAAACATCTGCGAACGATTCAGCACAGCTAGAGCCACCGCCGTTGTAAGTTTCCGCAAAGTCCTGACTGCTCTGAAACAGCTGTCTCCGCGCTTCATCAAGTGGCCACTGGGGCCCCTGGCTGCGGAGGTGGCCCAAGGGTACTGCGGGGTGTCGGGACTCGGGGGCGTCATTGGGGCCCTCGATACCACGCACATACCCATACAGCAGCCTCAAGTTGACGCCGAGATATATGTGAACGATGCTGGAAGGCACACGATACAACTTCAAGTTAGTAGCAAGTATTTTGTTTAATTTCTATTAGAACAACTCTCTTTTTATAACTTTTGAATATATATATCATTGAAGAAGAAAACAACATTAATAATCTAAACGAAAATATGAATGAAAACAAGACACAGAAAAATAAAAAGATAACGGTCTCAACTGGGACTAGAACCCAGAAACTCTTGTCTTACCTGGACAAACGTCTTACCAATTTGGTAAGCTGCCACCCTTTATTTAAACACTAGCTGGGTTACCCGGCTTCGCTCAGGACAATAAGATAGTTTTCTGGAATGTTGCACAATGATGTTCCCGATTCTCTATTCCTGAACATTCCACGACATACTCCGCCACTCCTTCCAGAACTTTCTACAGCTTTCAGCCCTTATTTTTTAGAAATTTAATTAAATTTAAATTTGATATGTTAATATCGAGTTCTGCAAGTATTTAAGAAAGTATTTTAGTTACAGCTGTTTCGACTTGTAAGGTCATTTTCAAACTGTGGTGAAGCCACGTACGGACGACTTATTTATAACATTTCAAATGTCAATTTATGAAGGTGTCAAAATTGATTTATTACCGGTAAATCCAATTTGCAGAGACACTAATTGAGAGAGTGATTAAGTGGGATTCCGAATCTTTCCCTTTTTGGTTTCACTTGCACTAAGTGCAAGGGTTTTCTTTATTGATTTAGAATGATGTTATTTCTATGACTCATTTAAGTGCATTATATTGTTTAGGTTTGGTAAAAATACTAAGTAGTGGAGAATAAATAATTTTCCTTACTTTATTAATTAGTGTTATGTTGGGGTCATTCGTTCGTTTATTGATTTCTAATTGTTCAAGCAAATTTAATCTAAGACCCTTTCGTTCTATATGTAATGGTTTTGGCTGGTTGTTTTTAAGTGGAACGTGATTATTTAAAATTAATTTAATATATCCGGTACAAAACAAAAACTTAGAAAAATTTGCATGTCTCGAATTTCTCGGCCCAATATCTTTAAAAATTGCAAAAGAAATTAAAAAAATGTGGTTTAAATATAGCTTTTAGAACCAATAATAATATGGGAACAAACCTTAAAAACTCAAAAAGTAAAAATCCTAAACTAAATAACGGTGGCATATATGAATTAAAATGTGACCACGCCGACTGTAACGCTACTTACATCGGACAAACGGGTAGGGCATTCTCAACTAGATTCAAAGAACATTTACGATGTTATAAAAATAAAAACACCGCTTCAAAATTCGCAGAACATCTCTTAGAAAATAATCACGTTCCACTTAAAATGGAGTTCTACGAATTAAACACAAAAACAATTAATAATTCAGCCCTTATATCTTCAAAAGTACGCCCTTTAGGTAAAAATGGATACCCTTATTCCCCAGGGGGGATAGAGATCTACCACACCATATAACTCCCTTGATCGAACCGGGACTCGTTTCTGAGTTTTTGCGAGCTGCACTTTTTTTTGGATTTTCTTTTATAACATATGCCATATTCAAATAAATAAAATGTTACTCCTTGCATGTCCTTTCCCGTGCGTTCCCCTCCAGCGTTCCACTTCCACCTTCCACCACCGCTCTCCCGCTCCCCCGTCCCGCCAACCCCCCTGGCACTTCATTTCTTGACTCCTCTCCCGCCCGGCCCGTAGCCGAAACTTTTTTCTAATACTAACAATTTTAAACTCGTGATATCTTTCTAATTAAATATCCGAATTGAAAAATTCAAAAAGTTAAATAAAGGTATTTAAGCTGTCTTGAATATGAAGTAATTTATTTTGATACGGATTAAAACCAAGATACAAATAAAGAGCCTTTTCAAGCGGCGACATTTTAATTAAATTTTAAAAATAAAATAATACTTATTGTGGCATAACCATAATAGTTAGACATATGCTGTTGCGACCTTTTTTGTAAATAATGATGTGTTCTACAAAGTCCTAGTACATTATTTTATTCTATCAATAGTTTTCGCAGCGCACGCGATGTAAAGAATATTTTAGGTAATTTTTTTACACCCTGGGTTAGATTATTGAAGGTTTAGTAAGGATGCCTATTTTTTTTGAAAATATAATATAGCCTATGTTACCCAGGGATAGTGTAGCTTCCCAACAGTGAAAGAATTTTTCAAATCGGTTCAGTAGTTTCGGAGCCTATTCAATGCAAACAAACAAACAAACAAACAAATCTTACCTCTTTATATAGTGTAGTAGAAGTAGATGATATTTGTCAATCTTATATTTCAAATTTCTGAATTAACAATATATTATCTTCGACTAATTTTATTTCCATATTATTGGCAACTATCTTTTTCATTGAAAACAAGTGTTCGAAGAACTGGTTTGTTACATAAATAGTGTCCAGGATAAATATATCCGATTTTATTTATATGGAACACTAGCTGGTTCCCTTTATGCGTTGCAATGCCATATTCAAAGAAATACATTATTTCTCCCTGAATCACCTTTCCCGTGCGTCCCCGTTCCCCTCCCCCTAGCTAGCAACATAAATTATAGCCTATATATTATTCTGATGTATGAGCTATGTTATTGTAAAGTTTCATTCAAATTCATTCAGTAGTTTTTGCGTGAAAGAGTAACAAACACACATACAACCATACAAACTTTCGCATTTATAATATTAGTATTACGGAACACGTATTGACCTTTTTAAACGACTTCGAAAAGGAGGAGGTTATCAATTCGACAGTATTTTTATTTTTTATGTTTGTTACCTCAAAACTTTCGATCGGGTGAACCGATATGGATGATTGTTTTTTTATTAGAAAGCTGGTGCTTCCCGTGTGGTCCCATTTTAATTTGATCCAGTTCTGACAATGGGATCCATGAGAAAACCATATATGTCTTAAATTTGCAATAAGTATGTGCGCGACAAATGGACGAATAACTCAATATTACGCCAATAGATTTCGATGATTCTTTTTTTGAAGTAAAACTTCTTTACGTTCAGCCAAGATCTCCACATCTCACCTATAACTACCTATGTATATAGTTACCTTGGCAGACACCGACTCCAAAAATAACAACCGTACAAAATTATTTTTTTACTTTTTAGTGCATTTTTTTAAGTCGTTTTTTGTTTCGTTAAAATTTTTGTTTATTTGTAAATGTCTAAAAGAATATTACGTTTTTATAAGAACAATTCTCTTTTTATAACTTTTGAAGGTTATTCCCATAAATTCAAGACCGTTATCTTTTTATTTTTCTGTGTCTTGTTCTCTTTCATATTTTTGTTTAGATTATTAGTGTTATCTTCTTCTTTAATGACGTATTTTATTTGTTTGTTGACAAAAACTGGACACTTGCCCAGGTTTTTGGTACTGTACCCACTACTGTATTTAAAAGATTGAAACCGTTCATATAATATTGTATATCGACCACCATAACACGGTCGTCAACCTATCATAGTGGTCGAAAAATCCACTAATAATGTAACCATATTAAGTATGCAATGAATAAAGAAAAAAAATTAAACGTGTCTTTTCCAGGTGGTCTGCGATCATCGGAGACGATTCACACACTGTTACGCTGGCCACCCTGGCTCCGTCCACAAACAACAAGTCTTCAACTCCTCAGAAGTCAGCAGCTTCATGCAGGATGACAGCAGCCAAACCTATTTCCCCTCCGATACATATCTGGTAGCAGACCAAACGTACTCCATTTCAAATCACCTCATAGTACCGTACAAAGATTCGGGCTATCTTACACAAAAAGAGAAAGCTTTAAACAGGGGCTTGAATAAGTCACATGTAATCGTTAAAAAAGCGTTAGGTTTGTTAAAAGAACGGTTTCCACGTTTAAAAAACAAAATTCCGATGACACGCGTCGATGTAATACCGTGTTTTGTTATCGCGGCGTGCGTTTTGCACAATATTTGTCTAATTCGACGTGATAATATGCACGAATTTGACGACGTCACGGACGATTGCATCGAGAATTCTTACCCAGCAGTTAAGGGGCCTAGTTCGCAAGTGGCGGCGGGGACGGTCTTGCGGGTACAACTTACGTCTAGTTTGGAAACTATTTAATTCTAGTACAAACCTGTGAAAATCACGGGATGTTATAATTGTAAAAAGCGCACACCATGACACTAAAAAATCACAAAATCTGACTTTACTTGTCAATACAGTAATGTTCGAATTAATGTGAACACAAGTGATCAATTGGAAAAAATAATAAATATTCTTTATTGAGGAAAAAAAATAGAGAAACAATTACAATTTTTTTTTTAATACCAAGTGTGTCCTCCCTTAACTTTTTTAACTTCTTGTATACGGTTTGGCATAGAATCAGCAAGTTTTTTTTACAATTTTCTGATATTTGCGTGTCTCTAAACCATATCCGAATTACTGTCTCAATCAGCTTGGCTTTTGTTGTGCTTGTCTTGCTTTAACTATTTTCAATTGGATTAAGATCCAGAGAGTTACCTGGCTATTCAAGGTATGTATTTTTTTTGTCTTTGAAATATTAACAATCTTAATGCGTTTTTTAAGAGAAATATCCATCTTCAAAAAATAGAAATAAAAAAGCTTTAGTTAAGTTTACCTCTGCAAAAAAACTGTAATTCTAAAAAATTACAAAATTTAACGCATCTGTAGTTTGGTGTGTCTCGTAACTCATTGAATGATTGAACAAGAACACAAAATGGCCGCTATTACAATATGCTGCATACAACTGCGTAAAACAAGATAATTGTGCTAATTATCACGTGTTCACATTAATTCGCACAGTAATGTATTAGTCCCAAGAAATATACTAAAGAAATTCGCATTTCAATTATAGAATTATAACAATTTTCTGGTAAAAAAATTATCGCTTGTCTGTATTCTTGACACATCAGTTTCAATTTTGAAAATGACAATTATTAAAATAGTTTTCTGTTAAAATATTATATCTTAGGTCAGTACTTTATCGTTTGTCTGAATTCTTCACACAATCAGTTCCTATTCTGAAAATTACCCTTAAAATCAAAACAAATCTGATTATCCACTCGAGCGACAGACCGATTTAAAACTTTTTCCTCGGATTGCTCGTGATTTTTTGATGATCATTTTGAATATATTCCGCCCACATTTAAAAAATCGTACCTTAACATAATAATTTAAAATAAGTACAAATGAATCTAGGGAAAATTTGTCTAAAACTGGCAGCAAAGCAATCCGAGGTATTTTAAATAGTGCCATATTGTAGCAAAAAGCGCTCCAGTGGTTTTGAGAGTTTCTATAACTTTTCAACATTAGGAGTTCTGGATTCATTGATTATCCCCCTGCCTCATACCATCCATTCCCTTCCCCACTTTCTTCAACATCACATAACTCAATCGGAGATGCCATAGTTCCACTTGCTCCGTATAGTTGAGACTCTTGTGCAGTTTTCATCTAAAAAAATTGATCTGCAAATGTGCATATATAACTACTTGAAATGAAACAGAACTTGTGAGTCGCTTTTTAATATAAACAATAAGAAATATGTATATATATATACAACAAATAAAATAATCATACAAAAATCAACATTGTTTTTGTTTTTGTAAGATGTACAAATAATTTTAAAGCTAACATTAATTTATTACATATTTTACAATTATTATTACACATTTTATTTATTTACATTGTTTATTTAGCATTTTATTCAATATTCAATAAACTTCAGTCTTCCAAACATGTATTGCTTGATATTGAGCAATGAAATTTGGTTAGGCACTTTCATCATATCTCCATAAAAAAACATTCATCATATCGCTAGCAACAGTCTTCATCACATCTCTACCAACAATATTCATTATATCGCTAGCAACAACCTTCATCATATCTTTACAAACAACATTCATCACATTGCTAGCAACAGCCTTCATTATATCTCTACCTACAACATACATCTACTAATAACATTCATCATATGATAGCAATTTCCTCATACGTCTACTAATAACATTCTTCATATCGCTAGCAACAGCCTTCATTATATCTCTACCTACAACATACATCTACTACATAATAACATTCATCATATGATAGCAATTTCCTCATACGTCTACTAATAACATTCTTCATATCGCTAGCAACAGCCTACATCATATCTCTACCAACATTCAACATATCACTAGCAACACCATTCATCATACCTCTACCAACAACATTTATCATATCTCTACCAATAACATTCATCATATTGCTAGCAACTTTATCATATCTCTACTAATAACATACTTCATATCGCTAGCGACAGCCTTCATGATATCTCTACTAAAACATTCAACAAATTGCTAGCAACTGCCTTCATAATGTTGCTAACAACTTTATCATAGCTCTGCCAATAACATTCTTCATATTGCTAGCAAGAGTCAACAACATTCATCATATCGCTAGCAACAGCCTACATCATATCTCTGCCAACATTCAACATATCGCTAGCAATAAAATATATCAAATATCTATCAACATTCAACATATTGCTAGCAATAACTTATATCATTAGGGTGGATTGACTATTAAAAAAAAAAACTATATCATATCTCTACCAACATTCAACATATCGCTTATCAACTAACAATCGCTTAACAACCTTCATCATATCTCATCACATTGCTTGCACCGTTTCTCCAGCAGTTCTATAAGTCTGGCCCTGTCCTTTCTCCGCTCCTCAGCGAAGCGCAGTCTGTCCTCTCTCTTCTGCAGCTCTAATCTTCTCTTCTCGGCCTCTCTCCTCTCGTCCCGCTCGGCCCGCTGCCGCCGCAGACTCTCCAGATGGCGCTCCAATATTTCTATCAGACCCGTGTTGTCGGATTTTACGAGTTTGGCGCGGAAATTCGCACCTGAAAAAGAATCAAAATACAAAATATTATTGGTACAATCATAATTCTATGGCATTGTGAGAAGCAAGCTGGAGTATGCTAGTGGAGGATACTTGCGTTTCCTTCTGTAAGAGGGACCTTTGTTTTTATTTCCCAAGTAAAATAGTATCCTTACTAGAAGACTCTGCCCCGAAGTTGGATCTGGGGGCTCCAGCCTTTGCTGCGGCCTCCTTCTGTCTGCGAATAAGGATCTTGGTATAGTCTGATGAAGAGGCCACGTTGATGGGCTGGTAGAACGACTTCCCCGAGAAGATATCGTCCATTATCTGCAAAATAACAAAGAAGTGTTTTCAATCAGAATGATATTATACACGTGTTTGTTGTACGAGCTAATAATTTTTTTCTTGAAAAAATGGCTCTGAAAACTTTTGTGTTTTAAATATAGAATAGGTTTTTAGGCATCCTATTAATATTATAAAGGCGAAAGTTTGTATGGATGTTTGTTACTCTTTCACGCAATAAATACTGAATGGAATTTAAAAAATTCTTTCACTAATAGAAAGCTACATTATTTGCGAGTAATATAGGCTATATATATTGGTAAGCTCTGGTGTTATGAATAAGCTGTGGCGTTATGAAATTATTTATCATACGTTTTTTGTCCCTAACAAAATCGAGTTATTGCGAACGTCAGATGAAAAGCAAAAAATTGTTGCCTTGCAAACGATGTTTTTTTTTAAATTAGGCAGTTCACCCTAAAAAGAATGCTTTGTTGGCGTTGTAGTTAATATAATCTCTAAAAATGAATCGCCGAAATGTATGTATGCGCATAACTTCCGAACGACTTCACCAAATTGGATAATTCTTTTTTTTGTTCGTTATTTTGTATAAAACTACTGTTGAGCTCTGACATTATGAAATTTTTATAAAAAATTGAAGTAGGGAGTAGGGGTCACGATTCGCAGCAACGAAGAACCAACTTGAGAAGGAGATTCTACTCACATCAAAATACTGCCAGTTACTCTTCTTCCCAGACAGTTTGATCTTCCTGTAAGACTTCTTGAGACTGATGAGTTTGTTTTGACACTGGAGCCACGAGAAGCTGTGACCATGCTTCGTCATGTCCTTGGCAATCATGTCCCAGCACGCCTTCTGGGACAGCTTGCCGTTGGTGAACACGCCGGAACTGTCCTTCATTCGGTAGATGGTCAGAAGGAGGTAGATGGCTTCCTTGCCCCAGCGGATTCCGTTATCTGGGTGTCAAAAAAGATTACATAATATATAACATTTTTTTAAGTACAGCGATAGCAGTAGTCTTTTTAAGAGAAACTAAGATGGACTCCAAAATTCTTTACATATCCTTTGATATTACAGTGAGAAAAATGATTTAACCACTCAGGTATTTTGCGATTGTGCAAGTTTTTTTGTATTCAGATTTATATAAACTTTGTGTTATTTCCGCTTCGCAATTACAGCTCTATAAATGAAACATTTATGAACGTAGCCGAATACTAAAAACTGTTTTTGAAAGGTTGTGAAATAATCTTTCAAATTGTTATTTTACAAATAAATATTAATGTTTGTAAATATTAAAATTTAGAATGCAAACATAAAAAAATGTTTATAAGACTCACATGATGTTTTTATGTGAAAACGGTACTAAAATCACGGATTATGTAAAAAAACAATACTTATTCTATCGTATAAATGTATAATAAAAAATTTAGTCGCCTCACTTTTTTATCATTTCGTACAAGAATATTTAATAAAAAAATAACGATGTTTAGCAGCGCATAGGCGATTTGGCGGGTAAAATCTGTACCTACCGTGTATCTGACAGAACAGGTCTTTTTATGTGTTTCTATGGACAACTTGACGTGCAGCCTGATTTATTATCGACCTTCTACTTTTTTGTTTTAGGGATGTCACTAGAACAATAAAGAAGTTATAACAATTTCTGTGGAAACACATGCTTTGACGTGAAAACACGCTTATTGTACTTGACTGTTATCGTTATATTATCGTGTATATACGCTTACATATCAGAGTGGTTAAATAATGTTAGAAAGTTACACTTTGTATTTGTTTTTAAAAGTTTACCATAAACACTCCCAATAATTGTAATATATTCCAAAAAGTCATTGAGCGCCATTGCTTTTAAGTTTGATAAAGATTTGTGAATTTTTTATTAATTATTTTTTTACAAAATGACGAAAAAGTGAGATGATAAAAACGTTTGTTGTACATTTATCCATTAAAATATGTGTGTTTTTCTTTCAATAATTTGTCAATCATGACAAATTATTTTTTTAAATGTATAAAATTCTTACCACCATCATCAATAGCTGCGCTGATATTGGCTTCTGATCTGGACTCTGAATCATTTAAGACTCGAGACACCTCTCCAAGAATATCTTCCACATTTTGTTGAGTTTCTTCATCTGTGAAAATATAAATATAATTAAAATTTTATAAAATAATGAACATGTAACTAACCATCATGCCGATTCGCTGCAGAGGGTAGGTAGAGAGGATGGACCACCAAACAACTCGGCCTTGGCACACACTCCTTGCCTCATTAACATTCATACATAATAATCCTATAATCCTTTTCCGTGTTCAATACGAGGCAACCATGCCTCAAAATCAACACGGGTTTGTAATGCCATTTATCCACCAAACCCGTGTCCAGTAAAAGGCAAGCGGCATCCTACTGTGCACGGGTTTGTAACGCCAATTCCCTTCCCAAACCCGTGTTCAGTACGAGGCATGTTAAGTGAATGCATAATAGAAAAGTTTGAACCTGTATTTATAACAGCAGAACATGGAAAGAAATGCATTAGAATAATTACACATACCCTCCAGACAAACCCTGCTTTGCCAAACAAACCATTCAAAACCTGGGATGTTTTTTTAAATTATGATGACTTGCGAGTTTATTTTAGAGAATTTATTTTATAAGATATGTACTATAAAGTGTTATAAGTACTATCTTATAAGTGTTTTTATTTATTTTATTAGTAAGGCTGTTTGCGTTTTATTGCCCATCCATTATATTGTGCCTGTATGCACACACTTCCTTTTTTATGTTATAATCACGTTTGGAGGACGTGTGCCTCGTACTGAACACAGGTTTGGGAAGGGATTGGCGTTACAAACCCGTGCACAGACTGCACAGTAGGATGCCGCTTGCCTTCTACTGGACAGGGATTTGGAGAAAAAATGGCGTTACAAACCCGTGTTGATTTCGAGGCATGGTTGCCTCGTATTGAACACGGAAAAGGAAATACGCGGCCCGACTCAAATATCTTGCAATTTAGGAGGCGGATATGGGTACCGCATTCCCTGGGAACCATTTATTGGATAACCAACACCCCTGCCATAGGTCACCCCAAATGGTTCGCTACGTTTGGCGCGGTGCCCGCGTTCACGAGGTGAGGTATGTCTAGGTCTTGGCGGCCAATGCATTCGCCCACCATGGCAGGCCGGAACGGGAGAGATTGGTTGAGGGAGGCCTATCCTAGACCTCTCCAGAAGCTGGACCGCAGTGGGAGGGATGGATTCATACGTTCATCACTCCTAGACACATTGGCCTCCAGATTCCTACACACCCCTCATACCTTTTTCCTTCCCAGAACTTCCTATCCTTCCTTTACCTAAAAATATCCTCCACACAGCATCCCAGACACAAGATGGCAAAGGTCCCGAGGGATATTTTTTTCCTCAGGGCCTCCTGCATGGAACTAAGGTAAAAAAAATAAAAAATCTGATCCACTCGAGTCTTCCTCAGGCATTTCCGACTTCTACCATTCACATTTGCGTCATACATTCTCCTTACACTCCTTTCTTCGTTCATTTGCTCTACATGCCCAAATATCTGAGCGTCCCTTTCTTAATCTTACTCACACGCCTTGCATTCTTTGCGGATCTCCACATTTCTCACATGATCATACTTGGTTTTTACCACTTGTACAACGCCTCAGGGATCTCATTTCAACAGCATTCAGTCTACTTTCATCCTTCTTCTGCCAGTTCCATGCCTAACATCAATATATGATACGTGTCTACAAGACAACTGTTGTGATAAAATTTACAGATATTAAGTAAAATTTCATGGTGGGTATCTATGATAAGTTTCTTTGTAGTGTCTTATTTATGGTATGTATATTTAATAATTACCAGATGATGTGCGTAGAGGGTAGATGTGTGAGTATGTTTGTAGATGTGAGAAAGTGGTGATGTATATTAGAAATGAGTCGTTCGCGAACGAGTCGGCTCAGTGACCCGGATCTTCACACGGATCCGTAAGATTCGGTTCCGTAAGACAGATCTTCACGGCTCGCGGATCTTTGCGAACGAGTGAGCGGGTGATCCGGTGAGCCGACTGACCCGTATCGTTCAACGGGTCAGTTGGCTCACCAGATCAGCTCGTTCAACGGGTCAGTCGGTTCACCGGCTCGCGGGTCACTACTGAACTGATTCGGATTGATCGTTCGTTCACAGATATGCGCCAATCTAGTCAGCCGCGTGCATCTCAGTGAACATTCTTTGATTTACGACATTTTGCCTGAGGATTTGAAAATTTAACGGTGGGGTGCTTCGATTTCATATGACTAGAAAGGTTTTCTATCAAACCACCACTTCTTGTAATTAGTTGTGAACAGTATGAGTAATTGGATTTATTATTAGCGGCAACAGAAAAATTATTCCAAATTTCACTCTTTTTTCTTGATGACATTTTAAAATTTTTAATTAAAACAACAGACACAAATCAAAGATAATAATTTAAAAAATACGTAATTATGTAGCCCGGGTACAAACTAACAAAAACGACAACAGACGTGCATGCGATTACTGTAATGACATTTCGTTACTGATGTTTCATACCAAAACTCAATCAAACAAAGGATTTCTTGTTTTCATTATAATAAAGAGGAATCCCAATATATTGGGAAGCCCGTTTTAAATGAAGTATTCATTATGGAGCGGGTGGGGCGGGGGAAGATTAGGGGAGAGGGGGGGACTATTCTTTTGCGGACCCGTCGTTCAGTTGAGCCGGCTCACTGAACCGGATCTTTACATTGAACGGGACCTAGTGAAGCGGCTCTCTCAACTGAGCCGCTTCGCACGCCACTAATGTATATGGATGAATATGTATGCCCATTGAACTGTTTATATTATTGATATGATGCTCTTTTCAAATTTAGGCAGTGAATCGGAGAAAATGTTGATGTTAGACTTTATGCAAATATTATTGAACGTATGAAGAGCACGATTAATTGGCGAATTGCAGCATTTGTTTTGTAATTATGCGTGTGGAATAGTTCTGTATGGCGTGTACGTCTTAAGGGTATGTTAAAATTAATTAGGGAAAGAAGTTTGGTAAGGTCGATGTTATTATTTAAAATTCTGTGCATAAATGTTAAATCAGCTATATTGTTGCAAAGTTTGAAATGTGCATTCAAAGTTACAATCAAAACTGAGCATTAATATATATATTGTTGAATTTAAAGATGTTGTGTTCACACAATCAGTATATTTCCAACAAGTCTTGGAAGAAGATTTCTCTTAGGGAAGAAATAGAGTTCTTCGGTTAATCCGAGGTTTATTGATACTTCGCGTACTGCAAGTATTGACTACGATTAGTCGACCTTACTAGGAGCTGGTTCCCGCTATCTACAGTGGGAGCCGCTAACGTTGGCCCTCTGGTGAACTAACTGAGAACCAATCCTGCTGCCATCTTGTGGACTTTTAGGAAAGCTTTTATTCCTGCCATCTATGTGAGGAGCTTGGAAGCTTTTAGACATCTCACAGAAGGAAAGACAGGCAGGGATATTTTCCACTATACTACCGAGGACAGAAGGTAAGAACTAATTAACTAACTAACCATCACGCCGTCACACTGCAGGGGTAGGCAGAGAGGACAGACCGCCAAACAACTCGATTTTGGCACACACTCCTTGCTTCATTCACATTCATACATCGTCTCATACATGCTCTTCACATGGTCCGACTCAAGTATCTGATTCACTTAGTCATGCCATGTCTTCCTTGGGCGTTCCCGACTTCAACCATTCACATTTGCATCATATATTCTCCTTACACTCCTTTCCTCGTTCATTCGCTCTATATGCCCAAACCATTTGAGCGTTCCTTTCTTAATCTTACTCATTACGCTTTACATTAGCCTTGCATTCTTCAAGGATCTCCACATTTCTCACATGATCGTACATGGTTTTACCACACTTACGCCTCAGGGATCTCATTTCTACAGCATTCAGTCTACTTTCATCCTTCCTCTGCCAGTTCCATGCCTCACTGCCATACATCAGGGTAGATACCAGCACTCCATTATGAACGGCTAACTTCGCTTTTTTGGACAGTTTTTTGTTGGTGTCAACGGCGTTCAGTCCTCCATTAATAGAGTTGCCTGCATTTACCCTCCTTTCGATATCTCTATCAGCCTTCCCATCTCTCGTAAACATACTTCCCAAGTACTCAAACTCATCCACCTGCTCCAAATACTAATCATTCACAACTATGTTGCAGAAGGTGAGATATTTTATAAATTTGTTTTGAATATGTTGCTATCTATGTATACTTTGTACTGCGGGTTACAAATTGGCGAGGCATTTGGTGTTAATAATAATCATAACTACCTGGTTCATCAACATCCTGTTCATCATCAGAACCGTTGTCTTCTTTGGCTGCGATCTCAGTCATCTCCGAATCATTTTGGCACAAAGCAATGGCATCGTTCAAAAGTTTCTTCTTATACTGGTTATCTAAAAGCAATTAAAAGAATATAAGGTTAAAAAAAACAGAGTGTGTAATTCACATGCGGTGGAAGTGAAACCATCAGAAAACTAAAGTAGACAAGAGTGGGGAGGCTACGAAGCACCACACAAAGAGGAGACCGATTATACTATCTCATTATCTCGTAGGCTAAATCTTATAGATGTATGTGAAAACTTCTTTAGCACCGAAGAATTTTATGAAACGAAAAATAGAGACACTAAAAAGAGATAAACGCATACATCTATAGGATTTAGCTTGCGAGAATGAGATAGAATAATCGGTCTCCTCTTTGTGCGGTGCTTCGTAGCCTTCCCACTCTTATCTACTTTAGTTTTCTGAAGGTTTCACTATCACCGCATGTGAATTGCACACTCTAATATTTTTTTAATATGGATTGACATTTGCACGAGTTTCGTTTCAATTTAAATACGCATGAATCACTTAGTTAACCCAAACTAAGAACGTATTTTGTGTACGTAACTAGTTGTTTCTTGTAGTAATTGTTGAAATGAAGTGTAATGCCTATAATTTGTGCCCAAAAGTGTGGCAGTTAGGGGAACGATAACAAAAATAAGATTAATTTCATCACTCTGTATAACATCCCATAGTGGGGTTTGTTCTCCTTCACAAGATTAGAAATACAGAAGAATTTTGATACTTCTTGATAAAATTTTGCATATTTGACTTTCAAAATAAGAGGAAAATTACTGTCTACACTAATTTTTTAAAAATCTGTATAAAATCAGGGCAACGTCGGACACTTAAGCTAGTATTATACATAAATATAGCACAATAATCACCTTTTTGGGCTTTCTGAAAATCTTCCAAAGATAACTCAAGTTGATAAGTTGTGCTCGTTTTGGTATCTGTCAACTTTACCATAACCATTTTGTTAAAATTCAAACAAAACTGAAGTAAAAATAATTAAAAACTCATAAAATAGTTCAAAATAACAATATTTATAAATCACAACTTGATACAAAATAATCCTTTATTCTTTTTCTATAATACAAAACTTTCTGGTTTCAACTTAAGTTTCGAACTTAATAAAATAATAATATGAAATAAGTATTCAAAATTAGAACAAATAATATTCAAAACTTTTCGCTTTCAGGTTTTGAATTTCGAACATTCGGATTCGAACAGAGATAATTATTATTATGAGTCTTTTTATGCAGAAAATACAGATAACGACTTTGGAGAAATTGACATGCGTAAAATGGACGACTTTGAATGAAGTAAATTAGGCTCAGGTTATTTACTGCGAAATCTGCACAGTTTTTGTATCAGAATGTGTATTCAAACCGAACGATTATTTGGTAATACGCAGTAAAGAATTATGACAGTTCAATGTTGACTTTTGACCAACATAAAAATTGAGAACTTTTCTCTATGGAAGATATTAAGAAAAAATTGAAAATTTCTATAATCAAAGTGAATACTTGCAATTTGTTTTTAAATTTTGTGAAATATTATAAAGCTGGACGTTGAGGAATATAAGTCATTGCACAGAAGATATTAGAAATTAATACATTAAACTTAAATATAACACTAGTATTACAATGTGGGAGGCGGAGATTTATCAGATAACCAAAATCTCTGCCACAGAGTGGTTCACTACGTTTGGTGACTTAGCAGGGGTGCCTGAGTTCATGGGTGGGGTTTGTCCGGGTCTTGGCGGCAGACGTGTCTGCCTACCAATTGCGTGGTTAGTCGAATCTGGAGAGACTGGTTTAGGGAAACCTATTTATCTCTCCAGCAGGACCCTCTCGGAACATCGTCTATACATCGCAGTGGAAGGGATGGATTCATACGTCGGTACTCCTAGACACCGACCCCCATTCCTATCACCCCTAATACCCTTTTCCTTCCCAGAACTCCTCTCCTTTCTTTTCTTAAAATACCCTCCACAGAACATCCTGTCCCCTGTGTGGAGTTATTGAAAAAAAATAATGTGACTTAACTTATCGGTTCTATTTGTTTGAGTTAATATTCCATGTTTTATCCAATATCACTATTATATTATAAAATTACCATTCCCATATGGGTGTTAATATAATATAAAATTATATTTGTACCATATGGTAAGAATAATGCTTTAAAAAAAACCTTATATTATTTTTATTATATATTGGCTGAGATGCGCACAAAACTGATTCACCATAAATTCAACACAGTGGGAACTGGGAACTTATCGATTATTAACACCTCCAAGTTGGCTGCACTTCTTCAGTTTGACATTTTCCTTGCTCGGAAATTGTACTTGTCAAAATAAAATAAGTTATAAAATGAATACGTTTTAATTAAATATATCGAGTTTTCCATCGTTTTCTGCAGTGAGTACAACACCGACATATAAATAAAATTCATTTAAGACATAGCATATTTACGAAATGTCCTAGTTATAAAATAACGATATTTTTGCTCAAATGAAAATAATATTGATGTGGTATTTATTATTATAATTTATGAATATATCTTCGTTAGATATGTCATATTTTCGCTGTTTTTTTATACGATTATTGTAATTTTTTTTGACATTTGACAGTTTTCTTTGTTAAGGGAGCACTTTTTTGGTCCTGTCATAATTATTTGCTCAAAATTACACCGAAGATACATTGTTTATGTTAAATTATTAAGCTATCTATTAGGATGACATTATTTATATGTATTTTATTACATGTTGTTAAAATGATCTCACAATTATGTCATTTTTGTGTATTTATTGATGCATCATAAAAATGAATCAGCCAAATGTAAGGTAAACGGTTGTTTGTCAGTTGTGTAAAATTTAAAACACGTCTTTTAATAAGGGCCTAAGGGTGTGTGTAACTAAACAATTTGTTTTATTTTTTTTTATAGTCCAGATTATTTGTAATGTGTGAGAAACGTGGAGCCGCAAAGAATGTAAGGCTGATGTAAGCGTAATGAGTAAGATTAAGAAAGGGACCCTCAGATGGTTTGGGCATGTATAGCGAATGAACGAGGAAAGGAGTGTAAGGAGAATATATGAAGCAAATGTGAATGGTAGAAGAAGTCAGGGACGCCCGAGGAAGACATGGCACGACTAAGTGAATTAAATACTTGAGTCAGGCCATGTTAAGAATCAGAATAATAGAAGAGTATCTATGAGACAATGTATGAATGTGAACGAGACAAGGAGTGTGTGCCAAGATCGAGTTGTTTGGTGGTCCGTCCTCTGCCTACCCCTGCGGTGAAACGGCGTGATGGTTAGTTGGTTAGTTAATATTTGTAAACTGAAAATATTTGAATTCTTCCTACTTCCATCATATAGTGGGAAATTGTTGCTTGTGCAGTGATGGATTACTTGGCTAGCAGAGGATTGAACCCAATACTTTTGTCAACCCAGCTACTAAACAGACTTATTATTTATTCCATAAGTCACCGCACTTTTAATAAGCACATATTATGGTAAATACACAAATTTCTGTATTCACAATATTCTAGCGATTGGTATCGTGGACAATGTTCAATATGTGAAGGAATTCAACATGAAATGTCAGCCGTAAACTAGAAATTATGTACATTAAAGTTTTTATCAAATATAAATTTAAATACATATTATTTTTCCATTTATCCTGACTGAAATTTCTTGTGGTAATTAAGTTTAAAAGTAGTGTATTTTCCATAATCTGTGTCTTGTCTAAAAAGGTTTAATAACCAAAGACAATTAGTATTAATTAATTTGCCGGTATTTATTTTCATTAAGGCTCCTTTCCCGGCCCCAAAAAGAAGAAGACGGAGAGATATGAAATTACGAATGTTAGGACATTTACATGCTAACATTTACAACGATAAAATCGGTGCAAAAATCATGAAAATCTTTAATGAAACACGACTCGTTTAAAATATAGCAAAAATCTCACGATAATTGTCTTAAACAGCATTTAAAGAAACGCTGTGAATTTTTTACATACATATAACTTGTGAAATAACTGAAACAAACGTGTTTATAATAATTTTTGGAGCATACTTTGCGATTTTTTTCTATCGAGGGAATTTTTATATAATTTGCATTTGGGCGCGACTAATGTCTAGATATTATCTTCAAGAATAACATATATTTTTTTAAGAGCTTAAAAACTTCAAATGTTTGAGGGAGGTTTTGCAAGAAATCGGTAGAAATTCGAATACCGGCCTCTTAAGCATTAATTCAATAACAGAGCAAGTACCGCTTTATTTCATAACGTAGTTTTGCGACAGCCTAATATGTGTTATTCTGAATCGTGCTAAGGAGCTAAATACTGCGCTTAAGACACCAACTCTTAAAAGTAGTTAGGCTAACGCAAGAGATGATGGCGCGTTTGCCACGTAATCCTCGAAGAAATGTCAGTTGCAGGAAAATTTGCAAATCGAATGTCATTGCGTACAAACATCTATGAACACCTAATGACTTATGTGTACGTAGTTATAATAAATAGAAATTCTTGTTTTTAATTAGGTTATTAATCCACACCTACCGACATCAACATAGGAAAGCCAAAGAAAAACACATAAATTTTACAGCTAATATAATGCATAATGGATGTCTTTCAATATTGGACGGATTTTGCCTTTTTGTCTTTATTTTCTCGTAACGCTGGTTTAACATAAAAAAATACAGAATCTATAATTATGATTTATTGTCTTTCTTTCTTAGTAATATGCAGAGATAATGATATCCTCGCTGGGATCTCCCGTGCTGAGGATTTCATTTACTTATTATAATTTAAATTTTAAGAAATTATTATGAATTTGTTATAAACATATATCATGTAGTATTTTTTTTTAAATAATTAAAGTAAATAAGATAATGTTTTTTTATAATTCAGTTCAGTGGATTCGGTTTTAGTCTGTATTTGTTATCAGTTTATTTTATATTTCTGATCTCCCTATATTTAGTATCTAGCTTTTTATTTGAGATTTAAATGTTATTCTGTTGAGGTTTTTGAGTAAGAGTGGTATTTTATTGAAGAGTTTAATACCATAATATAAGAAGCTTTTTTTCCCAAATGTTGTGTTAGTAGTTACTTGTTGGATATGTTTTTGACCATGAGATGTAGTGTTTCTAGTGTACGTGTTAGTTGTTATTTCTTGGGTTTTGTACTTATGAATGAAAATGAGTATAGTTTTAGAATATAGTTGTTTAATTGACATGATGTTAAGATTGTTGAAGATTTCGTCAGCGCTAGTTCTTACAGGAACTGTCCTGAATCTCCCTTCTGAGCTCTTTTGTATGAAAAAGTAGAAAAGTAAGAGTACATATGAGGCGATGAATGTGAATGAAGCAATGTATGCCAAGACAGAGTTGTATGAGCAAGAGTGTCTACCACTGGGGAAAAAAATATTATGAAATTTAACCAGTTAGTTTTATGATATTATGTAATAATTTAACATTTTAATGTTCTCTACCCCAAATGAACAAATTTTTTATAATTTTTGCACATCACAATCTAGTAATTACATTAACCTTTCACTTTCAGATCAACACAATCAAAAAGTACACAAATAAACTTCCACTTTTAAGGCAACCAAATAAACATGTCGAGTAAAACCGAAGAAGCATTGGAGCATATTAAATCTGCAGAATCGAGCCTCAAAACCTCGCTGCTGAAATGGAGACCAGACTATGATTCAGCCGCTGACGAATACAACAAGGCGGCGACTTGCTACCGACTTGCAAAGTCCACGGAGAAAGCTAAAGAATGTTTGCGCCGCGCCTCGTTCTGCTACAAAGAGAACAAGTCTCTTTTCCACGCCGGTAAAAGTCTCGAGCAAGCTTTGCTACTTTGCAAAGACTCCGGCACTCCGGAAGAGATCAGAAAGTATGCGGAAGACGCTTGTTCGCTGTATCAACAGCACGGTTCCATGGACACGGCTGCGGCAGCTCTCGTAAAAGCCGCATCGATCCTGGAACACCACAACCCGGATATTTCGCTGTATTTATACCAACGGGCTGCCGATGTTGTCTCCATCGAAGACGGAAGCCGCCAAGCTGCCGAATACATCAATAAATCCGCACGCATCATGGTGAAGTTGCAGCTATACGATCAAGCTGCCGATGCGTTACGCAGAGAGATCGGTTGCCAGCAACAATGCGAAGCTTTCCAAGCGATCGGTCGCTTAACGGTCGCTTTGGTTCTCGTGCAGCTAGCTCGTGGAGATTGCGTGGCAGCCGAAAAGGCGTTCAAAGAATGGGGCAACTATTGCGATGCTCCGGAAGTTCACACACTTGAGATGCTGCTTCAGTCTTTCGATGATGAAGATCCCGAGGGAGCTGCGCAAGCGTTGGCCAGCCCTTTCATAAAACACATGGACATCGAGTTTGCTAATTTGGCTAGAACGCTGCCTCTTCCGCAAGGGATTTCGGCACCGAAAGCGGTTGTACGGGAGAATGCGGCTACTGCTTACGTTTCTCCCTCTGGCAACTCCGGGGATCAGCAGCCCCCGGCCGAAGCAAGCGGCGGAGCTGATGATGACGAACTCTGTTAACAATTTTCCTGGAAAGATGAGAAATTATTGCGTTACTATGAATTATTGC
The DNA here is from genome assembly GCA_917563855.2 of Limnephilus lunatus. NCBI lineage: Eukaryota > Metazoa > Arthropoda > Insecta > Trichoptera > Limnephilidae > Limnephilus > Limnephilus lunatus. The sequence goes on from OU830592.1 coordinate 124,007,446, forward strand.
TGTAGGGCAGGACCTCCTTTGCATTTATACATTTTTTTAAAAATGATTAGAAGGCAGTATTTAATTTTTAATTTTACCAGTATATTGTGTACTTATACAATTGCTGACACTATATAAATTGCAAGTACATGATTCCTAGATATTCACTCCTTTGTACAAGAATTCGAGGGCTTTTAGTCAAACTATGAAATCTACAAAAAAAAATACAGATGATATAACAAGATTTGAAAGTGCTTAAATACCTACCCACTTAATTATAAACCATATGTTTGTTTGTAACATTTTTTATTACTTTTAATAAGGTGTTATACAATTTATCCAGACAAACGTCACTATCTCAATGATAATAAATCTTTTTTCAAACTTTCTTCAGGCAGGTAGGTACCACAATATTGAAGAAGTGCAAATAAACGCGACGATTTCACATTTCAAAACAATAATCTTTACTGAACCATTAAAACAGCCACGGCCATCTTGAAGCGGAAACGGAAAGCACAAACAAATTTACAGACAGATGAGATGCAAGACAGTTGAGTTAAAATATGAATTTGCTACGCTCAGTCAATCGTTATATTATTATGACATTATTATTTTTAATTACTTAGAATAATATTATTATATTATGTATGTATATTTGAAAGAGGTCCTGCTTTATATTTTCGAATGTGTACAGTTCAGTTCTGCTAAGAATGATCTTAAATTCAGCACACGTGTTGAGTAAGACATTATCTAGTTTCTATCAAACTCTGTTCACCTATTTTGTCTTCGCACGTAATATTTATGAATCAAAATTTACAACAAATTAGAGATGTATTTGGATATGTGCTGTGTAATATGGTAAGCATTCACGCCATAGGCCCATTGTGCTGTCTCCCATATGCAACCTTATTCCATTGGGAGTAGTTAAGTCCTTCTAATAAAGTTCACCAGGGTTTTTTATTGTGCGTTTGTCCATGTCTCCTGGTTCCACAATATGGTATTCAACTTCCCAGGAATCTGAGCCTTCTTCCCATCAAGGCAGGGAATTAACACAATAAGACAGGACCTAACATGGTGCCCTGTGGTATTCCTATTATTAAGTAAATATGTTTTATCTTGAAAAGGAACATTACTCTTATTATTAATTAGGACAGGGTCTGCATAGCTTCCATAAGTATTCAGACCATAGGTCCATTGTGCCATCTCCCAAGTGCAACCTTACTCCATTGATAGTAGCCAAGTTTCTTTAATAAAGTTCACCAGGGTTTTTATTGTGTGTTTGTCCAAGTCTCCTGGTTCCACGTCATGGTATTCAACTTCTCAGGAATCTGAGCCTTATTTCCATCAAGGCGGGGCATTAACATAATAAAACAGGACCCAACAGGGTGCCTTGTGGTATTCCTATCAAAGTAAATATTTTTGATCTAGAAAAGGAATATTACTCTTATGGGACATGGTCTGCATAGCTTCCATAAGTACTCAGACCAAAGACCCATTGTGCTACAGTAGTCCAGTCCCTTTAATAAAGTTCACCAGTGTTGTCACTGTTGTTTGTACGGCTACAACAACATCCATTAATGTAATTTTTTTGATACTATCACTCTAGCACACCCAAGTCACGAGCCGCCCCGAAAGATTCTTGTATCGCGCTGGTAAAGGAACACCATTCAGAATCGAAACATTGATTGAAATGACTGTAGCCATGTTTGGTTAATAGATCTGAACAGCCTAATACTTCCCAAACTTCCACGTCCCCATCTCAAAGTTAATTTATTAAAAATTTTGATTCTTAAATTTTCTTCTTCCCGTGCCCTGTCCGTTCAACGGATGTTGGCTATCGTGTTGGATATGCGGACTTTATTTACTGCGGTCCGGAACAGCTCTACAGTAGACTGATTAAACCGCTGTCTCAGGTTTTTCAGCCATGATGTTCTCCTTCTTACAGGGCCCCCGTCTTCCGGCAAATTTCACTGCATTATGAGATGCAAGATCTCGTACTTCTATGAATGTCTCATCACATGTCCTAGATATTGAAGTTTTCAGATTTTTATTGTTTTAATAACTTCTTTTTCTTTATTCATCCGAACCATAACATCTTCATTCGTAACCCTGTCCATCCAGCTTATTTTGAGTATTCTTCTGTAGATCCACATCTAGAATGCCTCAAGTCACCTAATTAGTTCTTCAGTAAGCGTACATGCTTCCATTCCATAAAATAATATCAAAAACACGTAGCATCTGACCATTCGCATTCGTAATCCAAGGTTGAAATCATGATTGCTGAACATCTTTTTTATATGGATAAAGGTTGCACGAGCTCGCTAAATACGGCATTTGATTTCAACGGAAGGATCCCATCTTTCATTTAAATTTTCCTTTTGAATATGTTTTACAAAAAACGAGAAACTGTATTAGAACATGTATGAAATTGCTTCTCCCTTCAAATATTAAAAGGTTAGGTAACCATTTCTGTGTTGTGCAATCTAAGGTTATTTTTTGCAGAACTGTACTATGTAATTTAGTTTTGTAGGATGAGCAATCACTAATTAATTATTTCGTTTTGTAGGGATATAATATTTTATTGTTATTCATTGACATAAAATATGCTAGATCGGTAAGTGCTACACCAGAAATGTCACATTAATAATGAGCCTGGTTTATGTGGAAACTAGACTCAACATCGTTAAAAATGTACAATTATATTGAATTAATGTATGTTTTTCCAAAAATATAATCCGTTAGTACTTAATTTCATGTCTACCAAATTTAGATCACGTGTTAAAATGCAATGTTGCCAACATAATGATTTAAAATGTACACAAATATGAAACATTACAAACTATAATATATTACAAAATGTTTACAAGTAATTGTCTTTCAAGTTAACTTAAGACCTTGGGCCTATTTTGTAGGAAGGTCAAAATATTTCCACTTTGCAATAAAATCCAAACCAATGGCTAACTAACTAACCATCACGCTGTTTCTCTGCTGGGGTAGGCAGAGAGGACGGACTGCCAAAAAACTCGATCTTGGCACACACTCCTTGCCTCGTTCACATTCATACATCGTCTCATACATGCTCTTCTAATATTCTGACTCTTGACATGACCCAACTCAAGCATCTGACTCACTTGGTTGTGCCATGTCTTTCTCGGGCGTCCCCGACTTCTTCTATCATTCACATTTGCGTCATATATTCTCCTTACACTCCTTTCCTCGTTTATTCGCTCTACATGCCCAAACCATTTGAGCATTCCTTTCTTACTCTCATAACATTATAATCTCTTTACATTTTTTTTAATGGTAGATACTCTTAACTATTGCCCTGGTTAAAGACTGTCGTTGAGATTCGAAACGTCGCTAAATGGGTTTAGCCAAGTTTGGTGACCAGGAACTTACCCACCTTCCTCTTTCTCATCTCCTTCCCTCCCCACTATCTTCAGGCTCACAACGATGCCATGATCCCACTGGGAGCAGTTGGTACTCTGCATTATTCACATAAAAAAAATTCCAGCGGTAGATGTGACACTAATTTATTTATTCGCTCACCAATCTAGTGTACGTTATGTCAACATATTAAATAAATAAAAATTATTAAAACTCACAGATAAATCACTTTTTTAATGGACACTCTTAGAAACAAATTTATGTCAATTTAAAAAATTGTTTTCTGAACGCGTCCAGTGTAAATTGCAATAGCTGACAACAGCTTCAAAACATTGATGAAAAATATTTATGTAAACGAAATGTAAAAAAAAAAAAATATTATTATAGATATTGTAAATGAAATGATTGTAGAAATAGCTAATTCTTTCGAATTCTTAGAAAAAAGTGTATTTGTATGTATTTTTCCAATATTTTAAACCACAGATGTTATCATTGAGAAAAGGCACAGCCGTCTAGCTTGCCATCAAGCCTAACTTATTCTATCCAAGTTGTGTTATCTACCAACCTTCCTCTACACCATCTCCTTCCCGTACCCCATTTGGGGTTCACAATTCAATTGAAATTTTGAATTTGGGACTTTTCTGCCGTATTCACATAAAAACCTTTCCTGTCTTTTGAAATCTGTTCTACTTGGTAATGCCAGCTTTTGCAAACCGTCCCCAACTTATTTATACATAGTCATTTTTATAATACTCCATTTTGATTTTTAAAAGGCGAAACAGCTGTCACAGGTAAAAATTACTATTATACCTAGCAGAAAGTTAAAAATCGTTTTTAATTAAAATTATAATATTTTTAATGAAAAATTCTTTAAATGTTTTTGATTATTAAATTTGATTTTTATAATAAAATAGTATGTATGTAAATTATATTTTTCATTAATTTGTTGTATATGTATTTTGTAATAAACAAATTTACTCCTGTTCAATTAATAAAACATATTATTATTAATGATTTGAATTTAAAAACTAAACTATTAATTAGTTTTGTTGTAAATTTAATCCAATAGTTGGCTAGAAGAGATAACAATTATATTATATTTTTATTGAATTGCAAATAAAGAATAGCTCAGATGTAACAAATAAATTATGTTATTTGTAAAGAAATAATATATGTATTTTAGGTCTTCAATCCATTCCTAAAATTACTATAATGCTAGTTTTTAAATTATTGCAATAATACTAAAGTGAAGCCCCCTTTAATTAATTTTTCTTAAAATTTAATATTTTGTTTATTTATCAATGTCCTATAAAAGATGATTCGATTGTTAAAAGTTTTACTAATTAGCTTTGAATCCATCTTTGAAATGTTTATCAAATAGCTGTGAATCCATCATTGAAAGATTTGTCAAATAGCTGTGAATCCATCATTGAAAGATTGGTCAAATAGCTGTGAATCCATCCATCGTTGAAAGATTTATCTAATAGCTGTGAATCCATCATTGGAAGATTTATCAAAAAGCTGTAAAACCATCATTGAAAGATTTATCTAATAGCTGTGAATCCATCATTGGAAGCTTTATCTAAATGCTGTGAATCCGTCATTGAAAGATTTATCTAATAGCTGTGAATTTATCATTGAAAGATTTATCTAATAGCTGTAAATCCATCATTGAAAGATTTATTAAATAGCACTTTAATCCATCGTTGAAAGATTTATCAAAGAGCTGTGAATCCATAATTGAAAGATTTTTCTGATAGCTGTGAATCCATCATTGAAAGATTTATCCGATAGCTGAGAATCCATTGTTGAAAGATTTATCTAAAAGCTGTGAATCCATCATTGAAATATTTGTCAAATAGCTGTGAATCCATCATTGAAAGATTTGTCAAATAGCTGTGAATCCATCATTGAAAGATTTATCAAATAGCTGTGAATTCATCATTAAACGAATTATACAATATATTAATTCATCATTGAAAGATTTATCAAACAGCTGTAAATCTGCTATTGAAAGATTAAAGAATAGCTGTGAATCCGTCATTGAAAGATTTATCTAATAGCTGTAAATCCATTATTGAAATATTTATAAAATAAAAGCTATGAATCCATCACTGAAACCGAAACGTAATTTATAAAATCTATTTAGCTATGAAATCATCATCGAAAGGTATGTTAAATAGTTGTGAATCCATCGTTAAAAGGTCTATAAAATAGCTGCGATACAAGAGATACGAAATGTTGTGTTTATTTATCCTTGTTTATTGATTATAAAATCTGAATGTAATTTTTTAATACTTTATATTTTTCCAGGTGGGTTTCCCTCCATTTTGTAGTTTCGACATATTGTTTATATATTTGATAACGCACTATTCACTAACCTAGTCTATTGTTAAAAAGCTTAATTTATTATAATATTGTTATAATTAAGTTGCATTTGTGATAATTATTATTGTAAACTTTAATGTGTAAAATTTAAATAAACTGTTGAAACTCCATGGACTTAATTAATTAATATTATTTTTATAATGAGAATAAATGACGTGAACCTAAATATTTTTGCTCACACATAATACGGAATCATTATCTGACGTGTTTTTCAATAAGTGGGCAATATTTCAAGATTCAATAAAACATGGTTTTCTGTAGGTATTGAAATATTTATTGATATAATAAGATATACGAGGGCTGTCTGTAAAATAAGGTCTCCAAGGTGCTGTGGTCCCGAATAGCGATTTTATGCGAGATCCAGCAATACTGGTGTGTAGCCTGGTTCCCCCACGCCAAATTCCCAGCACGCTGCACTCTCTGTGATGCTTAGTCTCGGCGTGGCAGCCGTTCGCGATGGATCTTCCTTTCGCCAGGTGTGAATTGCGCTCTGTAATTCGTTTTTAAACTTCCACGGCTTCGGCAAATCTGACGCCACTGATGGGATTGTTCCTTTATCTCTGGTGTCGTGTAGTGTACCTAGGTCTCGTCCCCAGTCACAATTGAGTCCAAGAATTCCTCGCTGTCGATGTCTTAGCACTCAAGGAATTCACGGGCTTCTTCAACTTTTAGCAGGAGTGGCGTCTACTAATATCTACAGGAATTCCAAAAACTGAACAAATTGGACTAATATCTATGAGAACAAAAGTGAGGACGAATATCTACAGCTTAAACTGCTGACTAATATCTATGGAACAGGTGATATCGACGAATAATAATATCTACACCACTGGCAGAGGTTGGCTTTGCAATTATGTATAGCATATTGGCATAACGCAATATTGCGTATGCAGTTTAAAATACTTAATTTATGTTAAGTTAGGTTAGGTTAGTATTATGTAATTGAAGTAATTTATGCTTTTCCGTACAACCTCTTGCTCAGCTGCCCTCTGTAGATATTAGTCCCACCTACGCTCTATAGATATTCGTCACCACTGGGACCGTCAGATATTTATCCGACCTTAGCTCTGTAGATATTAGTCTTCACTCTGAAGTTCATGGATATTTGTCCAACATATGAGCTGTAGATATTTGTCCGACATACACTCTGTAGATATTAGTATCTGGAGTCCTTCCCAGCACTTCTTCTCCTTTCTTTTATTAAAAGGATCCTCCACACAACACCCCCAAAAATGACGTAGGCCCTGAGAGAAATTATATTGTGTAGGGTTAATGTAAAAAAAGAAACACAGTTTTATCGTTATGATGACAATAAAATAAAACTAAAATATTGTGTAAAAAATACTTTATTGTAAATCATCAACAACAAAAATAACAAAAACACAATTTTACATGCGTTTTAAAGGAATTGCACAAATAACATTGCAAAAATAATTGTTTACCATTGAAATACAACTTACAGATAGGCGCGCTTGAGAACGAAAGACATGACAAAAACGAAATCCTGATTATATAATCTCTACAATTATGATCTATTGATGTCACTAATTTACATTACAGACCTTTCGACTCCTGTTTTGTCGTTGAAGAAAGAATTTCGAGAATGTTTAACAAATTTCACCTACGAATAAGAAAATTCCCGTTACATTTGACATCATAAACAAATTAACAATTAGCACTATTTAAAAAAAAATTACATCTGAAGGGCCCCGCCGTTAACTGCCGATTCTCGACCCTTCACCATTTGGTCAACCGTTGATAACTATTTTGATTAAACAACCCATCTTAAAATTGGTTCCATGACAACTCAGAATCAACTCAACTCAACACCTCTTTAAAAAGTCATTAAAAGCTATGTTTTTTTTAAAGTAACCTATTCAATAAGTCAGGTACGCTTCATATGTCATAACATGTCTGGTAATGTTGTAGGTAGCTTGACAATAAGCTTATGGGTCTGAGTGGTTAATCACTCCGATCTATTGCGAATATGCAAGTCTTAAACGAAATGTCATATTTACAAAAACTTTGTGTTATTTCTGCTTCACAATTAAAGCTCTAAAAATGAAACATTTCTGAACGTAGCCGAATACTAAAAACTGTTTTTTAAAGGTTACGAAATAAGCTATCAAATCGTTATATTACAAATAAATATTAACATTTGTAAATATTAAAATTTAGAATGCAAACATAAAAAAAATGTAAAAATGACTCACGTGATGTTTTTATGTGAAAACGGTACTAAAATCACAGATTATGTAAAAAATAATACTTATTCTATCGTATAAATGTATAATAAACAATTTAGTCACCTCACTTTTTTATCATTTCGTACAAGAATATTTAATAAAAAAATAACAATGTCTAACGGCGGATAGGCGATTTTGCGGTCTACATTGCATCTGACAGAATAGGTCTTTTCATGTATTTCTATGGACAACTTGAATAGTGATGGGTAGCTTGATTTATTATGGAGCTTCTACTTTTTGTTTTAGGGATGTCACTAGAACAATAACGGAGTTATAACGATTTCAGTGGAAAGACACGCGTTGCTGTGAAAACACGCTTATTGTACTTCACTGCTATCGTTATATTTTCGTGTATATCCGCTTACGTATCAGAGTGGGCATTTTTTTTTTAATAATTTCACTTTTAATGACTTTTTAAAGGAGGTGTTGAGGTGAGATTTTTTGGAGTTGTCCGGTCACCCTTAAAATTTGATCAAACACTGACAGGCCGAGAAATAAGACCTGCCCTATCTTATCTGTAAAACATTGCTTGCAATAAATAAATTAATGTGAAAAATACTTGAAGCGTTGTTATAATTTCAAAATCACTAGAAATTTTGTGGGAAAATAGTAATATGGCGGGTCTTTAGGTTGGTGTGATAGCTCGGTGGTTAGAGCATATACTCGGTGTCAATAACATTGTTTTTTAGATAGAGTGATTCATGAGGAAGATTTTGGTATATAATTTGTCAAGGTTTTGTGTAAATTGGTTGAAATATATAATGTATGTTAACAGATGGCGTTCGTTATAAAGGTTAGGTAATGGCATTGTCAGTAGATGGCGCTGTGTTTCTTTAGCCACAGTAATGTGTGGCCGGGTCTGCTAGCAAATAAATAAAAGCTGAAACAGACTTAGAATTGGCATTTAACGGGAACCTTTCAACTGTAAAAAAAAAAAAAATGGCACTGAATGGCCATTTGCTGACTTTGTCACAAGTGAATTTTTGAACAAAACAATTGGGCCTTGTACATATTTAAAAATATTATTTTTAATATAATGAATATAGATTACATTTATACATATATATATGTTACAAAATATTATATTTAAGGACATCATTGATCATGTATACCTTATCAGAAAAGAGGAGCTAAATGTTGTTTAAATATTAGCCAATCTATTCATTTTATTCCAATGGAATCTAAAAATTACGCAGAGTAATAATATCAAATACGCGTAATATTACAAATATATTTTTAAATGTACATTTTTCCTACAAACCAAATAATAATATAAAATTTGAGCAAATTTCACCAGCATCATGATACATTTTTTAAAACAAGGAAAATTAATTTTATATAAACAAAATAGGAGGCGCAATATTATTTAGAGTTGACCCAAACAATACATAATTAGGATTGTGTGTATTGGTGAATATATGTACACATTTTCGACAGTGATGTCATTAACGTCACTGTTGTCTTGTAAATGTATTCATTGTATGAATTTAAATATCTCACATTCCGTAGAAAAGGGTTATAAGTAAAAATTTTCTGTTTTATAAATTTTTATCTTTGAATGGTAAAGTGATTGTGATTATCTAATTAACCAATTAACCATCACGCCGTTTCTCCGCAGGGGTAGGCAGATAGGACAGACTGCCATACAACTCAGTATTAATTCATACATCGTCTCATACATGCTTTTCTATTATTCTGATTCTTGACATGGCCCGACTCAAGTATCTGATTCACCTGATCGTGCCATGTCTTCCTCGTGCGTCCCCGACTTCTTCTACCATATTTTCTTCTTACACTCCTTTCCTCGTTAATTCCCTCTATTTGCTTAGACCTTAAGACTTGCATTCTTTGGGGATCTCCACGTTTCTCACACGATCGTACGTGGTTTTACCATACATAGGCCTCAAGGATTTCATTTTTACAGCATTCAGTCTACTTTCATCCTTCCTCTGCCAGTTCCATGCCTCACTGCCAAACATCAGGGTAGGTACCAGCACTCCATTATGGATGGCTAGCTTCACTTCTTTGGACAGTGTTTTGTTGGCGCCAATGGCGTTTAGTCCTCCATCAAAGGAGTTACCTGCATTTACCCTTCTTTCTATATCTCTATCAGCCTTCTCATCTCTTGTAAACATACTTCCTAAATACACAAACTCGTCCACCTGCTCCAAGTATTCACCATTCACAACTATATTGCACACTGTTTTCATACTCTCTCTTTCAAATACCATGCCTTTAGACTTACTTACATTCATCATTAACTCATTCTTCATACATACTTCGTTCATCCTAAATACGAGAGACTGTAGATCTTCCATACTGTTAGAAATTAGCACCGCGTCATCAGCATACAACAGGCAACATACTTCTATGCCCCACGAAAACCGTATTTAAGCTAGATCACTCAATCTCTGCGAGATGTCGCTAGTTTCTCTATTTGACGGGACCGTTTGTTACATCAATCATTGTTTGTTTTCGTACTCCTCTAAAATTAACTTTTTTGACTTACGACCGTTTTCTACAGGATATGCGATATGTATTCAACAAGTTTTATGGTACATTTTTTTTGATATTAAAATAAACTCTTTTTAAATTTCGCTGGAATTTTTTTTTCTTTAGTGGAAAAACAAGTATGAAACATGCTGTATACAAGCAATGCATCTGTGTGACTGCTGTGTCAACTCTAAGCTATGCTAAAAAATTTTACACTATTAAATAACGATGTAGTTATTTGAATTAAAAGGCAGTATAATTCTACAAACTTAATAAAATTAAATAACGTAATTGCATTCAAATTGCGAACAGAACTTCAATTTTTTGGGTTTCATGCTCATACTGCGAAATTTTAGACAGGCGTAAAAAGTAAAGCCAGGGCCACACTTCATTTATATAAAAAAAAAAAATTACGAAAATTTGTTAGAATTTTTTTATTTTTCATAGATTTATCTTGTTTCGCAGTACGAGTATAAAAAACGACAAAAAATTAACAAAAGCTAAAGCTTTTTTGATAAAATTGAAAAATCAATCAATCGTATTTTAACGGAATGATCTTTTTGTCTTATGTACAAACATTATGTTTTTCACTTAACAATAAATTACATACACAGATATGACATGCGGAATTAAACACTCTTTGCTTATAGTGATGATTCCTTTACTTTACAATAGCACAGGTCTGTTATCTATTATAGTGAAATATCTTCATCACTTTTATTTGTAAGCAATCTATACTTTCATGGCATATAAAAGATGAGGAAAATTTTTTAAACATTTGAATTATGATTTAAAACCAATGTGTAACAACTAACCCCTACCCTCGGTCATAATAATGCAGACAAAAAAGTTCTATAATGATTACAAGTCTTAAACTTCTCATTATCTATGGTTATATTGAAACATACCAAAACCCTTCTATATAAATGCTTAGACACTGAAAATCAAGATAACCGCTAATCTTTTCAAACATATTATTTCTTATATTACAAGCTTCAGAAAATGAATGGAGAATTCAGAAATACCCATTCATCAATCAGAAATATGCGTAGGACTGTTGGGATTTGATATCAAACATTAATACAGTACAATCCGGATATAACAACCGCCAAGGGACCGGCGATACTTTGTCATACTAACCGGATGACGCATAAAATGGCCGGATAATTTAAGCTTGTTTTTACATGAGACACGCCGAACTTCTTCTCGAGGGTTACATTTGATTCGCCGGCTTCTAAACGGTGTAATATAGCACTTTTTACTTCAATTGAAAAACATTTTCGCTTCACAGAACTAATTGTGACGAGCTTTTAACCCTAGTCACAACAGAAGATAAACACTGACTGCGATTTATGCGTGCTAATAAGGATAGGTGTTAGCGCGCGGGGAGTACCGCTTATTTTTGGAACCGGTTCTTTGTGGAATATTTATATAAAATTAAAAATATTAGAAAAATTGGAAAAAAATATCTTTTTTTCATTTTTTTACAGAATTGCTCAATACACCTTCCCATGTTTTTTTTTTTCCTTTTGAAGTAGTGGTTCCAAAGGTAAATGGATAAAGAACCTGTTTTAAATCCAGTAATTTGGAACCGCAGTGACACCAGTTTCAGATACCAACCATCTCTAGTTTGAGGACTTCAAGCTATGTTTTTTTTTACGAAAAGTGCCTGCACAAGCAAACCTTGTTAAATACATTTTCTACGAACCTTGGAACAGGCTACTGTCAAGGGAATAAGGATAAAGCCTGAGTGCTTATGGAAGCTATAGGTATATGAGTCTCTAAATCTATATATATAAAAATTGATGTAAATTTGCTTGGTGATTTGTTTGTTGCTTATGCGTTCCTAAACCATTCATCCGATTGCGATGAAACTTTGGTGATTTGATGAGCGCATGCCTGCGATGGTTTCAATATATAAGAGTGAGCTCTGGTGTTATGAAATTATTTTCTATACCTACTATTCATCCGATTGTAATGAAACTTTGGTGAGTTATTGTGTGCACGTCCGCGAAGGCTTCTATATTATATACACTGGTGAGCTCTGTCATTATAAATTTGTATAAAAATTTTGCAATAGGTGGCACGCAAGTTGTTTGAAAAATAGGTGTATTTCATGTAGTTTAGTGGCAGGGAGGGTAGGCGGGAGGGAAACGGGGACAAATTAGAAAGGATACGTAGGGAGAAATAATATGTTAATTTAAATGGCATTGCAATGCATGCTGGGAACTCGCTAGTCAATAATAATAAATAATAAGTGTCTAAGAACTTATATAGAAAGTTTTTTAGTATACCACCACAAACTCATGTCTGCCAGTGGTGAAGATAGGAACTACAGATTTAAACAAAACTTTGAATTTTTATTATTTTACAATATTGTTCTACTACTGGCATGCTTAAGTTTGTGGTATTTTAACCTTTATAACGCTGTCCCCTTCAAACACAATCCATCACATCATGCAGCATGTTTCAACACAATGTACAGTATGGTCTCTAAACCTCCAGTAATCTGAACCATCGGGCAGTCCTGGATCTACAACTTTTTCAAACCGGGGAAGAAACTTGATAGTGGTGGCCCCTCTCGTGAGGTGAGTGATCGTCACTTCGCTTGACATTCAGCTCAAGTAGCCCCTAGTTCTAGATGCGACGGGGATTCCCCTGACAGAGACATCACGCACATATGCACGCGTTCAAAATCAACTTATGTACGTTCATGAGATGTGTTTAAAAACCAATTGGGTGTTTTAACCACTCCGATCTATCGCGAACATGCACTTTTTACGTCTTAAACGAAATGTCAGATTTACGAAAACTTCGTGTTATTGCCGCTTCACAATTAAAGCTCTATAAATTAAACATTTCTGAACGTAGCCGAATACTAAAAACTGTTTTTGAAAGGTTACGAAATAAGCTTTCAAATTGTTATATTACAAATAAATATTAACATATGTAAATATTAATATTTAGAATGCAAACATTAAAAAAACATAAAAATGATTCAAGTGATGTTTTTATGTGAAAATGGTACTAAAATCACGGATTATGTAAAAAAAAAAATACTTATTCTATCGTATAAATGTATAATAAACAATTTAGTAATCTAACTTTTTTATCATTTCACACAAGAATATTTAGTAAAAATTAACAATGTCAATTTCGCAGGTAAAATAACCGTGTATCTGACAGAATAGGTCTTTTTATGTATTTCTATGGACAACTTGCATAGTGATGGGTAGCTTGCTTTATTATTGAACTTCTACTTTTTGTTTTAGGGATGTCACTAGAACAATAATGGAGTTGTAACGATTTCTGTGGAAACATATGCATTGACGTGAAAACACGCTTATTGTGCTTGACTGCTATTGTCATATTAACGTGTATATCTGCTTACGTTGCTGAGTGGTTAAAGTCAAATGAATAATCGATAGAACAACGTGCGCTGGATGCCAAGCGCTTTGTGAATCAAGTTTTTTTTTTCAGTCAAATATATAAATTACGATTTTGGCGCCCCCTAAAACTGCTTCCCGGGATAGGCGCCCTAGTTTGCTGCCCCCTCTAGATCGGGGGCTGCCATCGGGTGACATGGGTGGGTGGAAAACACAAGATGGTTTCTCGAGGGAATATAACATTGATAAATCCACAGTGTTCGGTTTGAAAGGTAAAAGAATAATTTTTTTTCCTATTTAATATCTTCATTAACCCCTAGGGGACGAAGCTCTGCATTTGCAGTGTTAAAAAATCGTGCCCAAGCACGGTATATAACACTGCAATTGCAGTGTCAACTTTTACGCATTCATTTTGTCTTTGGATTTTACCTCTACTGGGTTAGTCAGAGACAAAAGTAGTTTTCAAGAATAGTATTGTTGGCTTTATAAAAAATATCTTTTTATTTATTGAAGTTTCAAAGTCCTGAAAAAATGTCAAAATCTGTTGCTTAAAATTTTGTCGAAGATAATATTGTTAAATCTGAATTTGAAATATTAGATTGACAAAATGGTTAGTTGAGGCGCCTGTCCCGGTAAGACGAGAGAACCTGGGTTTGAGTCGCAGTTGTGATCGTTACCTTTTTTATTTTTTGTGTCTTGTTCTTTATCATATTTTCGTTTAGAGTTTATTAAAGCTTCCAGTAATCTGAAAATTTATTAAATTGAACAGGCCCAGCTATATTTGTTATGCCCAGTTATAGCCCTCGTTGTTCGGGTTATATAGAGACTATGCTGTACATATTTTAATAAAACTTAATGTATCACATATGATTATTATAAGCAATAATTATTAGCCTGAAACACTCATCTACATTGAAAAAAATCTCCTGAGAAAAGATACATGCCGCCGACGGGACTTGAACCCGCGTCCTTCTGATTTCCGGTCAAATGCTCTATGTCAGGTTATCTCCTACCCACCAAATAATTCAATGTATACTAGTGTTTCATTCAACAATTACTGCTTATTACATTTTTCCACCTGCAAAGAACCAACTTTATTTATATGAGAAAGGCATTGGAAGTGCTAAACGGTGATCGCATACGGCACGACACCCGCATACGGTGATAGCTGCCGAAGGATCACATATACGAGTGCAGCGTAGAAAAGGTTAAATTAGGATCCCCTTTGTAGTTTATCTATGGTAATGTTATAATGATGACTACTAATTGTCTTATGGCTTCTGTTATAACTACATTTTGGTATTTTATCATCGCTGCGCTAAAGCCTCTGATAATATCAGCATTGTGAAACTTCCAATGATGAACAGAGAACAAGGAATAGAAGACAGAAGTCGGTATCTCTCATCTGTAAAAAATAAACAAATATTAATTAGAAACATGAATAACAACTGCAGAATATTACATGTTAGTGACAAAATTTAGATTCAGGAAATTATATGATTTATTTTCGCCAAAATCGAACTTTTTTTAACCAACACAAACCAATTTTTGTGCTTCGACGAAAATAACTGACGAATTAACGAACTTAAAATAAAAAAAAATAAAATTTTCTTAAAAAAATTTTACTGGAGTTTTTGGCAACAATTTTGATTTACGGGTCTTCGAATTAACGGGGTTCAAATTAACAGGGTTTTTTTGTTGCAGTTTTTAAAGGATTTATGAGTTATTGACTTCACAGCGGTCAGATGGTGTAATGATAAATAAAGCAAGCGTATTTGACCTGTCATGTGCGAGGATTTCTTGGTGAATGCCCAGCCTAGGGATCTTTCCACAGCCATTTTCCATTTGGTGTATCTTGCATTGCGTTCTGAAAAAAAAAATCATAATCAATATACATTATTAAAGAAAGCACTACAATGTGTGTGCTGCTAAAACTCAGAAACAAGTCCCGGTACGATTATTATATGGTGTGATAGCCCTCTATCCCTCATCCTAAAGAAGGATCTCGTTTTTACCCGTGCTTTTGAAGATATCTGGGGTGGAAGTTTCGCCCTCTAAAAATTTCTAGAACAGTCCAGAACATTCGAGAGCATTCCACAACATTCCAGAACATCCCGGAACATTCTGGAATGTTGTGGAATATTCAGAAATAGGCTGGAACGTTCGGCAACATTAGAAATTCATAAATTTTTCTTTTCGGGAACATCAGAAATTAATAAATTTTTCTTTTCGGGAAAATCAGAAATTTTCATTTTATAAATTTTTCTCAAAATGCCGTCAGAAACATTGGTTTCATAGATGTACACATTATAATTTTTCAGTAGTTAACTTCTAGATTTGAATATAAAGCATGGTTTTTCTCTTTCTAACACCGTTTTGATAATTTTTCTCACCATGCACAACGATTTCTGTGAGACCTATGCGAGCTGTTCCCAAAAGCGAACAAGGCAGCCTGAGGGGTTAAAGGTTAGGTCCCTCTATACATATGCACCAATACACACACTCTTATATTTGTATTGTTCGAGTCAACTCTAATAATGGCGGGACCTTAATCTAAATCAAAATTTGTCTGTGAATCAAAAAGCGAATTTGTACAAAAAAGTATGTAATGTATAAGTATTTACCAGTTTGGGTTGTGGTGGGGATATAGGGCTCTCCATGAGGCAGTGGTGAGGACTCGATGTCCCAAACCTTCATGGCCATTCCGGCTGCCATGGCCACTCCCAGGGCTGTCATGTCCCAGTGCCGGGATCTGTCTGTAATAAGAGACAATAGGTAAGTTGTCACTAAAGAGTTACACTGCCATAGCGGTGTGTTGTGTACAAAAGAAAACATTGAAGAAAACAAACCTAAGTGTGATAGTTCGACCTATAAGGCATAGATGGCTCTAGTGTAGATAGATCTTAGAGGTTATAGACTTCTCCAACAGATGTCGATAGTATGTAATTTTGCTTTTGCTTTCCCAAACAAGTTAATTAAATAACACTTTATATTTTATCATTAAAATATTTACCAGGATTAAATAACGGTATTTCAACATATGTTCCCAATTATGTCCTATTTATGCAAACTGTTTCCATGACAACTCAACAAAGGGAAAGTGGAAGGTTCATAATTGGCATAATTAACTATCTTATTATTGTATTATGTATTGTGTAATCTCAGATTTGTTTACAACATTCCCTAAATAAGATATACTTACAGACTGGTATCCCACTTAAATCCGCTTGAAGTTGCATCAGCAGGTTGTTAGAGGACATTTTTCCATCCACGTGCAATCTCTTCAATGGGAAGCCGCAGTCCTTGTGCATAGCCTCTAGTACATCTCTGTTTGAGGGAAAATAAGCCTTAGTGACTGACAATAGTAAATTATTACTGAATGAAAAAATATATTTGAAGTAATTTTTCGTAGTTAATTTTACCCTTAAATGTATTTACATAAAAGTATTTTACCTTGTTTGGAAGCAAATGGCCTCAAGAGCGGCTCTGATGAGGTGGTTTTTGGTTGTGAAAGCTGTCAGACCGCAAATGATTCTGTAAACAATATGAATTATATATTATGTAAAATAAGATTAAACATACTAATTTTGGTTGTCCGTGATGTGAAGTATTCTTGAAAGAAAGAAGAAATGAAAAATGAGAAAGAAGGAAAAAGAATGAAGAAATAGCAAACCAGAAAGAGAAAGGGGATAGAAGAAATGAGAAAGTAGAAAGGAGAAACAGGAAAGAAGAAATGAGAAAGAACAAAGGAGAAAGAAGAAAATAAGAAAGAGTAAAGAAGGAATGAGAAAGAAGAAAGAGGAAAAAAGAAAGGGGATAGGAGAAAAGAGAAAATAGAAAGGAGAAATAGGAAAGAAGAAATAAGAAAGAACAAAGGAGAAAGATGAAAGAAGAAAATAAGAAAGAGTAAAGAAGGAAAGAGGAAAGAAGAAAATAAGAAAGAGTAAAGAAGAAATAGGAAAGCAGAAAGAATATGAAAGAATCGAGAAGAAAGAAGAAGGAGGAAAGAATAAAGAAGAAATAAGAAAGAGGAAAGAATAAAGAAGAAAGATAAAAAAAGATGAAAAAAGAGAATGAAAAATGAAGAGAGAAGAAATAAAAAAGAAGAAGAATAAGGAAAGAGAAAATAAAACAAAATATTACCCCCTTGCATCTTTCCTCCAGTAGGGAGCATAGAGGCCGTTGAAGGCGGGCACAAAGTAGACATCACCAGTGGTGGGTGCTGCACTGGCCGCCTCCTCCAGACTCTCTCCCACGTCCTTCACGATGCGCAGTTTGTCTCGCATCCACTTCAGAGCCCCGCCCGCCACCGCCACCGAACCTGGACACAATCACAGTCACCACTTGCGTACAGTTGATCCATCACAAAACAGGACATTAAAGTGATTGAGAGCATCATTCTTGCATTGCCTATAATACCAGCTTGATCAAAAAAACTTTAGGACTTTATTCATAAAATTGAAAATACAAGTTTATTCATCAAAATCCATATGGTTCCCTTCAAAGTACTCCCCATCGACTGCAACGCCAGCGCTTACGTAGCTTACGCCAGCGCTTGATCTAATCCTCGAAACAGTTTTTTAAATCGGTTGAATAGGACAAAGTCGCAGAGAGCCAGATCAGGTGAATTCGAAGGCTGGTGGATAGTATTCGTGTTGTTTTCGGTCAAAAAAGGGATCGCATTGTGTGATGGTGCGTTATTGTGGTGCAAAATTGATGCCATTTTCAAACTTGTAAAAAATCAAAAACATGCACAAAGGTAGAAGGACTCACTACAGCATAACTTTTACAAATGTCAAGCTATGATGCTGAAATTTGAAGGAAATGTCAATGACAGATGTGGTAACATAACAAAGAATTCCAATCGGTTGACTGACGGCGCCACACGGTGGCCGGTCCTTAAACTTTTTGATCAAGCCGGTATATCCAAATCACACTTTCTTATTGGATTAACAGTATTCAAAGTCTTGCACCTCAATCTGTCTCTTACCGAGGGACGAATCACATTTAGGAAGATAAATATTCTGATCAAATCTTTGTACTATTGTACCGCATATAATAAAATTTAGCTTTTGCTTTCCTAAACACATTCATTACAGAACATATTATATATTATTATTAAAATATATACCAGGATTAAATAATGGCATTTCCAATAACATGTGTTCCCAATTATGTCCACTGCATGCAAGCAATAATAAACAGTGTTAATCTTAACCCGTTTGCTTGTTTAGCATGTTTGCAAAACACGTAATTGCGTTATACTTTCATAAGACCAAAAAACGTCCCAGAGTGACCTTACATTTTAAAAGCTATATATCTCTCTTCCTTTCATGCAAACATATGTATTTTCTTTTAACCAGAAAGAGAACGAAATAATGCTTCTTATTGTCTTTGAAATATGAAAGCTATCTTGCATAGATATTTTACAATCTCGATCCAACGTGACGGTTTGACCGGTTTGGTGCGAAAGCGAGGCTTCCGGATTGTGAGGTGTATATTGAACCAAGAGCAGACGGTTTAAGTGATTTCCCAGTTAAGTATGGTCCTGTATATTTTCTACATTTTAACGCAGCATCACGTTCTTTGGTCAAAAGCATTGTACATATAGTATAGTATTAGTGATCGACGAACCGGTGGATGCAAACTTTTAGCCATAAATTGTTATAATAGTGTGTCTAGTTTGGAGTTAGCAGTAAGATAGAGCATTGTAGAAATATATCATACATTTGTACAGCACCCTTGAGGTAATTTTTCACAAAAATGGCTGTTTTTACGGTGCTGTGCTCCAGATTTTATGTCCGTGTTAAATCTTCCCCACAGGAAAAACTAAACCCTTTCACGCACTTTTCCAATAATGTTTATCTAGTCAATTCACGCTATGTAAGTGCACTATATAAGTATAATAAATACAGAACAATACAAGAACAATGCGTCAATCTACCAGAGATCAAATGGGAAAAAATATTCACCGACTCCAGATATTTTCATATCAGAGGGTTCGGCTCGATGGAACTCCTAACTGGACCGATAAATCCTACTGATCCCTCAATATAAATATTTAAAAAGTCTTTCGTAATCCTACATGTATTTAAAATGACTGACTTTTGCATTTTTATATATAAATTCGTTGACAAATCTAATACGCCTAAATTGTGAATGAGAGAGCTAGGTATAATGCCAGTAGCCGAAATAACAAATGGTAATATTTTTATATTCTGAGAATGCAAAATTCTTTTAATCTCATTTCCTTAATCTGTATATTTTCTTATTTTTTCAAACAGTTTTCTGAATATTATATAATGGTGTCGAAACCCGGCACAGTCAATTAAATTTATATAAATTAGTTCAAATTAGATATTAATATGTGTAGGATAAAAAATTTACCTTCCAGAGCGTAAACTGCAGGTGCATTTTTTCCCAATTTGTAAGCCACTGTTGTCACCAGGCCGTGTGAAGAATGCACTATCTAAAATAAAACCACAAATAAATTAAAATCTTACTTTTTTGACCTCTTGAATGTCCTATCCTCAAAATATACTCAAAATACTGCAGATTGTCGGCTGAGAATTCTTAGAACTGTGCGAAAACTACATGAGTTTTACTCAAATTTCGGAATAAAAAATATGATTCATGTTTTTTTTGCAATTATTTTCTGTATACCAAATAATGTTTCTTATTATTCTTATACATTTCCAGCCCTACTTATAAAAAAAACACTTCATGACCCTTAACCGCTCCGATCTATCGCGAATATATACGTTTTTCGTCTTAAACGAAATGTCAGATTTACAAAAACTTTGTGTTATTTCCGCTTCACAATTAAAGCTCTATAAATGAAACATTTCTGATCGTAGCTGAATACTAAAAATTATTTTAGAAAGGTTATGAAATAAGCTTTCAAATTGTTATATTACAAATAAATATTAACATTTGTAAATATTAAAATTTAGAATGCAAACATAAAAAAAATTTAAAAATGACTCACGTGATGTTTTTATGTGAAAACGGTACTAAAATCACGGATTATGTAAAAAACAATACTTATTCTATCTTATAAATGCACAATAAACAATTTTTATCATTTGTTACAAGAATATTTAATAAAAAAAAATCCGTAAAAGTCTAGAGGCGCGTAGGCGATTTCGCAGGTAAAATCTGTTCGACATTGTACCTGACAGAATATGTCTTTTTATGTATTTCTATGGACAACTTGAATAGGGATGTGCAGCTTGATTTATTACGGACCTTCAACCTTTTGTTTTAGGGATGTCACTAGAACGATAACGGAGTTATAACGATTTCTGTGGAAACACACTTGTGACGTGAAAACACGCTTATTGTACTTGACTGCTAACATTATATTATCGTGTATATCCGCTTACGTATCGGAGTGGTTAAACGGTGTTTTTGTTACACATTGTTAAATATTTTATTTTTTGGGACGTTACTAATAAAAAAGTGTCATTATTACGTCGGCAAGATTGAACTTCGGTAAACCCTAAAAACCTTCGGAAAACCTTAAAAAAAAACCCTTGATACAGTTAGCCATGACATACTTCTCAAGAAACTCAAGAAAATTGGTGTAGTTGGTCTTGCTCCTAATCATATCTTAGCAATGGAAAGTAATTCGTTAGCAATCAAAATAGCAACCACGTTCCAATAAACTATGGAGTTCCACAGGGATTCATACTAGGACCACTACTGTTCCAAATTTACATAAATGATATTTCGCAATTAGATTTAAATAGTGATTTTTTTTATATGCAGATGAAACCACAACTTTCTTTTTTCTTGAATAAAAATCTTTAAAAAATAAATAAAACGGTTTTATCTTCTACTTCAATGATTTAAAATAATGATGATTTTATCCATAATCTGATGTCAGTTTACCTTGGTGCCTGTATTATAAAGCAGGAAACATCCTGATCTGTAGGTGTTCTTGGCCTGTCCTTCTTTCAGACACATATGTCCCATCAGAGCTGATTGCTGGTTACCCAAAATCTGAAATTATTACATACAATAATATACACAATGTTGATGCCAAAAACCATATGTAGGATTGTGGATGTTTATTTATTTATATATTACTAGTGAGTACCGGGCAAGAGTTGCAATGCCACTTAAATAAAAAAATTGTTTCTCCCTGCATGTCCGTCCTCGCTTCCCTGCTAAACTATATGAAATACACCCATTTTTCAAATAACTCGCTCACCAACTATTGCAATATTTTTATAGAAATTTCATAATGCCAGAGCTCACTTTTATAAATAGAAACATTCGCATAGCAACTCACCAAAGTTCAGATGAATGGTATAGGAAATAATTTCATAATGCCCAATCTCAATATTATACATAGAAAACATTGTGAGCATACGCACATCAAATCCCCAAATGTTCATCGCAATAGGATGAATGGTATAGGAAAAAAATGTATGACGCCAGAGCTCATTATTATATATATAGAAATAATTGCGGGTAAGCGCACATCAAATCCCCTAAGTTTCATCGCAATCAGTTGAATGATTTAGTAACGCATAAGAGACAAGCAAAGAAACATTCATTTTTATACATTAAGATTTTAAGCCTATACGGGCTTAAGTTGTAGTTGTACAAGGTTAAACAAAACTTTAAAAACTCCGAACTCCATCAAACTCGATGACCATCAAAGGCTAGTAAATAATATTTAAATTTTTAACAGTTATAATTACCCCAGAAATAGGTATTCCATCCAAAACTGACCCATCGCAAACTTTTCCATACACTTCGGCACTGGATCTGATTTCTGGTAGAATTTTATAGTTGATTCTAAATAACCTAAAATTACAAGAAAACACATTATTAGAGTGGTAAATACACTAAGGATGGCTTATTTCAAAGAACTTGAAAAATTCATAAAATTTCAAAGGTAAAATTCAAGTTCAGTGAAAGTTCTACTCAAGTTCTGTTATTCCTCCATCATGGGCCGCTTGTTACACAGTATTTTGATAATAACATAACTTGAATATTAACTTTGAAATTTGAACAATTCATCAAAATTTCATCAAAGCGCAAATCAACAAAGTTTTATTGCAATCGGATGAACGGTATGGCAGCGCATAAAATATGAACCAACAAACATATATATATATACAAGATTTCATACTCTCACTAGTTCAGACTTAAAAAAAAATTGTGAAAAAATCATTTAAAAAATTTACCTTAGCAATGCAGGATCCCAATTTAGAGTTTCCAAATTCATAAGTTGAGTTCTGGATGCATTTGTCACATCTGTAATGTGAAGACCTCCTTTAGGTCCCCCAGTTAAATTCTGTGGAAGAAGACAAAATACAGCATAAGAAAAGACAAAATATATCCGACATCCGTCCTTCCTCCTTCATTTGATCCAGGCCACTTCAAGATTTTATGTCAATCCACAATTTCGGTTGCTTTCTTAAATTTCTTGATTCCAGATTGGCGCTGTAAATTTCATAGCAAAAGCACCACACCCACGGACGTACAAAATATATGGACATGCCCTTACGTGCTAAAAGGCATGTTATTTCCCCCTCCCATTGGAACCATTTTTCGGAACCGGCTGGGCTTGCGAGAGCCCCGCGTTAATCTAAAAAATGTGACGTCATCATTCTTGTCCGGACTAGTGTCGAGCTCTTATCGTACATTTTACGCACGGACATGCTATGGAACACAAACTATGACATCGAGATACATGGCGACGCGAAACACAAAGCCGCTGTTTACTGGGGTAAGTAAATCATGAAACATTTGTAAAAGTGTCTACGGAAACAAAATATTCGACTATGAAAATACTCAGAACCTTACTTTGCGAATTTGGACTTGACACATCTGTTCATAACGTGGCATGCAATTCGCGCTCCCATATAAAAAGGTCTATTCATTCAAAAGCAGATTTTACTTTCAAGAACTAAATGATGATATTATAGTGCGAGGTGCCTATATACTGTTAGATTGATTTATTGGCGAATCACAAGTCTCTTTCCTCTCTTTGTCCCGCCATAGTTGGTTTTTACTCTTCATCTGTAAGTTCTCGTCTAGCTATTTGTATGTCTATGACCACACTACATTTTTTTTTAAATTTCATTTCCTGAAAGATGCATTTGTTAAGAATGCTCTTAATAAAAGTGTTAAAGAAATTCATAGAACTGACGGAGATACAACAAAAAGATACAAATAATCTTTTTTGTTTGTAAGTTGAATTATCCTTCAGCAAAACTTTTTCTCGAAACTACGTTTTTCAATCTGGTTGACGTCACGTATAAAAAAAACTATGCATCCGATTTGCATGCGTCTACGTCTTTATAAACGGCCCCTTCTACTTTTTTTATGAATGATGAAAATTTTCCTTAAAAACCGGAAATAAAATTCGCTGGTCCGCCATTTGTTTTCTTTTTAAACGACTTCGAAAAGGAGGAGGTTATCAATTCGACGGTATTTTATTTTATTTTTATGTTTGTTACCTCAGAACTTTTGATTGGGTGAACCGATATTGATGATTCTTTTTTTATTAGAAAGCTGGTGCTTCCCGTGTGGTCCCATTTTAATTTGATTCAGTTCTGACAATGGGATCCATGAGAAAACCATATGTCTTAAATTTGCAATAAGTATGTGCGCGACAAATGGACGAATAACTCAATATGATGCCAACAGATATCGATGTTTTTTTTTTTGAAGTAAAACTACTTTACGCACGCTCGTCACTAATGTCACGGACTTCAAAAAATGCACTAAAAAGTAAAAAATTTATTTCGTACGATTGTTATTTTTGGAGTCGGTGTCAGCCAAGATCTCCACATCTCACCTATAACTACCTATGTATGTAGTTATCTTGGCTGACACCGACTCCAAAAATAACAATCGTACGAAATTATTTTTTTACTTTTTAGTGCAATTTTTGAAGTCATTTTTTGTTTTGTTAAAATTTTTGTTTATTCATATCAAAATTCCCCTATGTTATGCTGTAAATTTATATGTCTAGTTTCTAAATATATTTTTATTTCATTTTTCTGATAAATCGTATGGCTTAATCGCCGTCAACTACCGAGCACTAATTTCGTGGGAGTATCACAAACTATACTTTAGATTCGTATACAAAAATTTGTATACAGTCTTCTATATGTACATATTGTTTATGAGCATTAATAAAAAAAAAATCCTTTCAACGTTTGCTTGAAAATAATTACGAAAAATACATCCTTGTACCGCCCATGCACCTTGGTGTGGTGTCTTAATGGACGTGTGTTACTTAGTAGAAATTAATTTTCAATCAATCAGTTGGTATCACCATTCCATTGTGGACTGCTAGCTTGACAAAAACATACATTTTTACTTTAGAACATGCCTCACCCAGATAAGCCACGTATCCACAGTTCCGAACAAGCATCGATCGTCAGCTAGCGCCCTCCGGACCGAACGAACGTTGGCTTGAAGCCAGCGAAGTTTGGGTCCACTGAAGTAGGGAGACACGGGGAGCCCACTGGCGAGGGACAGGGCGGGACCGCAGGAGCTGAGGTCTTCACAGATTTGACTGGTGCGATTGTCGTTCCACGCTGGAAGAAGAACGGAAAAGTTGAAATATAATTTATTTTCCTAGTTAACAATTTTTCGGCGGGTAGGGTACTTCTACATTTTAGGCCAGTCCTACTTTTTTCCCTCAGGGCCTACGTCATCTTAGGGGATGCTGTGTGGAGGATTTTTTTAAGGAAAGGAAGGAGAGGAAGTTCTGGGAAGGAAATAGGTACGAGAGGTGGGTAGGAATCTGGGAGTTAGTATGTCCAGGAGTGACGGATGTATGAATCCATCCCTCAACTGCGGTGTAAGGCGATGGGTCGAGAGAGTCCGGCTGGAGAAGTCAAAGGGATTCCCTCAACCATTCTCTCCAGATCCGGCCGGCCACGCAGCAGGTGGGCAGACGCATCCGCCGCCAAGACCTAAACAAAATCTCTGCCCATGAACCCGGGCACCCCTGCTAAGTCACCAAACGTAGCGAACCACTTGGGGTGACCTGTGGCAGAGGTGTTGGTTATCCAATAAATGGTTACCGGGGCGGCGGTACGTATACCCCACTCCTAAATTGTACGTATACTTATTGTAAAAACATAAAAATATTAAATAAATAAAAAAAAAATTAAAAAATTCTTACAGACAGCATTGTAGAGAGGTTCTCCGGACAGCTTGTCCCAGACTACGGTCGTCTCCCTCTGATTTGTCACCCCTAAGGTTACTATGTCATTCTTGGTATAGCCTTAAACAAGAAAACAGAATTTTATTACAATAATTCAATATAAAAAGGTAAAGTTCACAGGTGAGATTTGAACCCAGGAATTAATGAGGACTAGTGTGTGTAAAAAATTAGTAGACCTCATGTTAAAAAAGCAATATACTTGTAAAAAATTATCATTGCCCTCTGTGGGTAAAAACTTAAATTAGGTTCGGTGCTTAGCTAAAACCTACCGTCAATTATGTTAACCTTTAATAGTCCGCATGTTCAAAAAGCAATATACTTGTAAACAACTATCATTGCCCTCTGTAGGTAAAAACTAAAATTAGGTTCAGTGCTTAGCTAAAACCTACCGCCAGTTATGATAACCTTTAATAGTCCGTGTGTTCAAAAAGCAATATGCTTGTAAACAATCATTATTGCCCTCTATGGGTAAAAACTCAATTTAGGTTCGGTGCTTAGCTAAAACCTACCGTCAATTATGTTAATCTTTAATAGTCCGCATGTTCAAAAAGCAATATGCTTGTAAACAACTATCATTGTCCTCTGTGGGTAAAAACTCAAATTAGGTTCGGTGCTTAGCTAAAACCTACCGCCAGTTATGATAACCTTTAATAGTCCGCGTGTTCAAAAAGCAATATATGCTTGTAAACAATTATCATTGCCCTCTGTGGGTAAAAACTGAAATTAGGTTCGGTGCTTAGCTAAAACCTACTGTCAGCTATGTTAATTAATTGCTATACGATCGAACAGATTTCTCTTTCTTAGTTGATAAATAAGACGTATATTTTTTTCTAATAGTTATGCTGACATTTGGGTTTTATTGCTTTAGTATCAGTTATTTAACTCATCGCTTTTCGAGCGTTACAACTTATGTAGGTCTCATGGAAATCGTTTGTCTCCCTTACTTTCATAGTGAAAAATATGATCTAAACAGTGTTAGACAGTGAAAGAACCAAACTTTTATTTAAACCTAAAAATTAACCACAAAAGAAGTAAAATGTACAGCTTTATGAAACCAAAGTTCTCGACAGCAATTTGAAAAGGAATGGCAGAATGCTGTGCTAACTTCTCCCGCTTGGCGGCGCTGGTGTAGTTGTAGACCTGTCATTGATAATAATTAATCTTGCGTGTGCATTTTGGAAGTAATATTAAAAAATGGTGGATAAATACGGTAGCTGGATTGTGAAGGAGTTAAAAAATTAATTAAAGAATAGAAAGGCAAAATGAAGTGGCAAGAAAGAAGTTCTAATCAAGAGGTAAGCTAAGTGGTTGGAACATAACCTCATTCTTGTACTTCTAAAACACGTTAATTGTGTCGTACTTGTAATAATTATAGGTACTTTAGCTAACTTTGCTTGTTTATAATGTACCTAATAATCATAATAATTATTAATTCGAGATTGCCTGCCTATGACCGGAATAATAACTTTATGGATATAAATTATTTTGAGTATGAAAGTGAGATAGTGGGTATATGTTGGCCTACATATGAATCATTTCACAGGA
Organism: Limnephilus lunatus; assembly: GCA_917563855.2. NCBI lineage: Eukaryota > Metazoa > Arthropoda > Insecta > Trichoptera > Limnephilidae > Limnephilus > Limnephilus lunatus. The sequence continues at coordinate 124,035,072 of OU830592.1, forward strand.
TACAGGATTCGCCTGTATTGCCACAAATAGATATAGTTCATATAAACCGATACTTTCTTCAAGTTTACAAAGGGCAGGAAGGAATGACAATGTATGCAGCAGTTCACAGGAAAGGATACAGTATGATGAAGGAATAATTTTTGGGAGCTTTAGTTGTGTCTATTAATGAAGAAAATTGTTTTGTGCATTGTTATGAATGTCAGAATTCACAAAAATAATCGCTTCGAACCTACAGAAAACAAACAAAAATTGATGAAACAAAGTTTTGACAGGTCTCTTTTCGTATTTAGGTCTACATTTACACTAGCGCCAACTGGTGTCGATTTGTGAACTACTCAAAATATCCTGCCATTATAAACCTTTGGGAATTTTTTAATAATGGACTTACCATGTTCCTCTAGTTGTTCGATAGCTTTTTTGGCACATCTCTGCACTGCGTTGAGGATGATGCGCGGGTCCTGCTCCACCCAACCCTCGCGAGGGTTCTCCTGGCAGATGTCCTCCTGCGCGGAGACCAGCTCCTCACTGCATTGGCTCTTGAAGATCTGCAGACAAAAACAATAAGAGATGTTAAAAATATAAAGTTAATTTTAATTTGGAAGGCAAGTATGGGCACTGCCGCCCCAGGAACCATTTATTGGATAACCTACACTTCTGCCACAGGTCACCCCAAGTGGTTCGCTACGTTTGGTGACTTAGCAGGGGTGCCCGGGTTCATCAGATGTACCTATGTTAGGTACTAAATTAGATTGATTGTTCTTGTAATATACAAAAATTAATATTTGTAATATATGGAAAATGAAAATTTAATAAAAAATTGTAATAGGTGAGCTGTTTGAAAACTGAATGTACTGGGACTGAATATATGGAACGCGGGAGGGGGGTTGGCGGGACGGGGAAGCGGGAGAGGGGAGAGGGTAGGCGAGGAAGGTGGAAGGGGAATGCGGGAGGGGAAGGGTATGCGGGAGGAAAACGGGGACGCACGGGAAAGGACATGCAGGGAGAAACAATTTATTTTTTGAATATGGCAAAGCATGCCGGGAAACAGCTAGCAAACTTATAAGGAAGAACATATTAGACCGGTCAAGTCCAATCTAAAGCATTCACTCTCGTTCTTTCACAATTGTTAATCAAAAACATCAAAAAATACATTTTTACAAAAATATGTATAACCGGGGAATGTTGTGAAGTTGAGAAAGGCTGTGTGGGGAAGGAGATAGGGTAGAGGAAGGTTTGAAATTCAGAACTGGTCACTAAACACGGCTTAAGCCATTTCAAGTGTATTCTTTCACAGTTCATTACGAAACCAACTAAAAGCCATCTCAAACAACGTTTCGATTCTGCATGGTGATCTTGCACCAGGGCGATACTGAGAGTATCTCTCGCACCTTACATTACATGGATTAAAAGCGAAATAATACAATTAAATATTAAAAAATTGTGCAAGTCGGGATTCAAACCTGCGACCTCTGAATCGAGAGTTTGACCACAGAGGTCGTTTAGTTATCATAAAATTATTATATATATTTTTTACATTTCCGTCAGAGCCCATGTCATCTTTGAAGATGCTGGGTGGAGAGTCTTTTTAGGAAAAGAAGTTCTGGGAATGTAAAAGGTATGAGGGGTGGGTAGGAATCTGAGGGTTAACACGTCCAGGTATGACAGATGAATGAATCCATCTCACCCATTGCGGTACAAGGCATTGGGTCGAAAGAGTCCGGCCGGAGAAGTCAAAAGTTCTCCATTAAACAGTCTCTCCTGATCCGGCCTTCCATGCAGGAGGTGGCAAACGCATGTGCCACCAAGACCTAGACAAACTTCACCCCATGAACCTGGACACCCATGCTAAGTCACAAAACGTAGTGAACCACTTTGGGTAACTTATGGCAGGAGTGTTAATTTTTTAATAAATGGTTCCTGGGGCAGCGGTACCATACCTGCTTCTCAAATCAAAAAATTATATTATCTATTAGATATAACTTCTATCAGACATTTGATTAGAAATAATTATTACCACAGTTAATTCCAGGAATTACAAAGTATAAAACATATAATATAATGTCATATTTTTTTCTAAGAATTTCTTCATCACAAAATTCCATCGTAATACGCAAACCAACAGACAATGTATTTTATTTTCTATAGTCATCGAATTCTTTTCAATAAAAAATAATTCTGTATAAATTAGTCAACAAAAATATTTAATGCTCGGATTTGCTAAATAAGATTTTAAATGTTCCTGCGCGCTCCACATGCTCATCCGTCCTATTCAAAGTGGAGCAATGCAAAACAAACTGTAAACAAAATTCTTTCTTGAGCAGACTATGTGATAATTAAAATAACATGACATAACAGATGGACAATTTCAATAATTGTGAGCTGAATAAATATACAAAGTCCATATAAGAGTTTTTTTCTGACATTCGTCACCTCAGTTGCACAAGGTTCTAACTGACATTTTTTGAATGTCAGTTAGAACCTTGTCTTTACGCATGCTTGACTTGGGCAGCAAGCTGGTGAATGCGCGACGAGAGCGTTACGAAAAGTGTGATCGAGCGAGGCGAACGGAAGTTGAGAGGGAGATATAAGTTAGTGAAGATAGAAAGAGAGAGAGTTTCGTGTTTACTGAAGGGGCATGAGAGAGAGGTGCGAGCACACATTTTCTTTTTCTCTTTCTCTCATAGCCATTTCGTATATCTAAGACACAGTGCAGGCCTATTGTCTGTATCACACTGTAGGAGCAAGAGAGAGCAGTGCGCGCGCACATTTTCTTTCTCTTTTCTTTTATAAGTTAGTGAAGTTTTACTTCAGTCGTGTGGTCTAAAGCACACTTTTTTTTTTCTTTCTAAAATGACTTTTAACCCTTCAAAAATTTGGCATATTTTTCAAATGGTCAAAATATTTTCGCTTTACAATAAAATGCAAATATTTGGAATATGTCTGAGCACATTCCAAAACTAAAAACTGTTTTAGAAAGGTGATGAAATACGCTTTCAAATAATATAATTCAAAATAAACAAATGTTTTTTTAATTATAAAAATTTGGCATACAAACATAAAATATTTTTCAAAATGGCTCATTTTACGTTTTTTCTAACTTAAGTTACCGATAATAAAAAAATAATAAAAACACATACATATTTTATTAGACAAATGTATAACAAACACATATTGTATCCTCACTTTTTTGTCGCTAAAAATAATTTATAAAAAATTCCCGAAGTTTCAAATTTTTTTTTCAATTTGCGATTCAAAACTTTGTATACATAAAAGTGTACATTTTACTTTTATGGTGGCTATTTTTTAGATTGGAATATAAAGCGTGGTGTTTTCCCTTTTTAAAATCGATTAAAACATATTTCTCACTATGATAGTAAGGGAGTTACAGCGTTTTATATGAGACCTATGTGCGTTGGGACAAATATGATCTCCTGTGATCAAACGGGTTAAATGCAAAACCATTTTTCTTTTACTCATTTCTAAAACAAAAATGAGAAGAATGAGGCAATCCAAAGAACTCATAAACGGACCGGACCCCAGACGGACCAGGAAACTACTCGATTTGGACAGAAACTCGCTGAGGGAACTGGTAGGACTACTAACGGGACACTGCCATCTCAGGAGACACATGCAGCTATTGGGAGTGGAAAGCACCAATAGATGTAGAAAATGTGAAGAGACTCCAATTCACTTATGGTGCCAATGTCGTGCCCTGGTGGGAACTAGGCTCAGATACCCGGGGAGACACACAATTTGCCACAAAACTTCGTAATATCCTTCCATAAAACTAATAAAAAAAAATTAATGAGTACAAATCAAGAATAAAAATATGGCTGAACAATGAAAAAACCCTAATGAAGACACTAAAAACGACATAGAAGACAAATAAACTATATTTAAATAACTTTAGTCCTTCTCAGCACAGGACCCCCTAGTGAGGAGAACTAAGAAATACAATATCTATACTTAATTTCACCATTATATTTTGTATTTATTATTATTTTAGACAGACGCTAAAACAAAAACAAAAAGTAATCCCACAATCAATATTGATATTAGTGCATTTTGCTTACCACAAATCTAACGGATTTAGTTCCTTCGTCTATGACGCCGATCAGCGGAGGCTTGCCCTCTCTCATGGGAACGTGCTTGTCTGAAAAAATGTAAAAAAAATACATTAGTTATTTGTCTCATCTTATCTTCTTCCCCTTGTCACATTCGGGTAGGGACCCATTGCCTAGACAGGGACGGCAAGTCTCTCTTCAAGTGGCCTTCTGTAGTCGATTCAACCAAGTTATTAATTAATAAATTAATTTTCTACTATACTTTCTTTAAATTAGGTCGTTTTATCATACATGAGGATGCTGTGTGGAGGATATTTTAAGAAAATGAAGGAAGAGGTTCTGGGGATGCATCTGCCCACCAGCTGCATGGCAGGCCGGCTCGGGAGAGAATGGTTGAGGGAGTCCCTTGGACTTCTCCAGTCATACACCGCATTGCACCACATTGGGAAGGATGAATTCATACGTCCGCGCTCCTGGACACACTGACACACAGATTCTTATCCACCCCTCATACCCTTTTCCTTCCCAGAACTTCTTCTCCTTCCTTTCTTAAAAAGACCCTCCACGCAGCATCCCCAAAGATCACATAGGCCCTGGGGAAATTATTTTCCTCAAAGCCTGTGTGGAGCTAATGTAAAAAAATATATATAGTATATACAGTACTGTGCGAATTAGTGTGAACACGTGATAATTAGCACAGTAATCTTGTTTTTCGTAGTTGTATGCAGCATATTGTAATAGCGGCCATTTTGTGTTCTTGTTCAATCATTCAATGAGTTACGAGACACACCAAACTTCATATGCGTTAAATTTTGTAATTTTTTTATAATTACAGTTTTTTTGCAGAGGTAAACTTAACTAAAGCTTTTTTGATTCTAATTTTTGAAGATGGATATTTCTCTTGAAAAACGCACTAAGATTGTAATATTTCAAAGACAAAAAAATACATACCTTTAATAGACAGGTAACTCTCCAGATCTTAATCCAATTGAAAATCGGTGGGCTATAGTTAAAGCAAGACAAGCACAACAAAAACCAAGCTGATTGAGACAGTAATTCAGATATGGTTTAGAGACACGCAAATATCAGAAAATTGTAAAAAAACTTGCTGATTCTATGCCAAACCGTGTACAAGAAGTAAAAGAAGTTAAGGGAGGACACACTTGGTATATTAAAAAAAAAAGAATTGTAATTTTTTCTCTATTTTTTTTCCTCAATAAAGAATATTTATTATTTTTTCCAATTGATCACTTGTGTTCACATTAATTCGAACAGTACTAATTATTGATTTTATTATTTCAATATTGATTTCCAAATTTCATGTCTCCACACACTTATGTCCTTTTTATGACTATTACTCATACATTCATTAGTTAAGTTTAAAAAACCATTATCATCTCAGGAAATTACCTATGATATCCTATGGCCTTAAGTAATATTTGCTATAACCGTGCAATAATTTAATTTAACCCGATTAATGGCAGGAGACCATATATGTCCCAGCTCACATACGTCTCTGTAAATACTATATATATTATACATAGGTCTCATAAATTGCTGTAACTCTCAGTATCAGAGTGAGAAATATGTTATAAACGGTGTTAGAAAGGCAAAACACCACGCTTTTTAGTCAAATCTAAAAAATAACCACCAAAAAAGTTAAATGATACACCTCTATGAGTAGAAATTTTTTTTTTAAATTTCGGGAATTTTTTATTAATTATTTTCATTTGAAAAGAAAAAAAGTGAGGTGACAATAACGTTTAAAATACATTTGTGTAATAAAATATGTGTGTGTTTTTTTTTCTTAATTATCAGTAATTTTAGTTAGAAAAAATGTAAGTCGAGCCATTTTTAAAACTTTTTTATGTTTGCATGCAAAATTTTTATATTTAAAAAATTATATGTTTATTAAGAATTATAAAATTTGAAAGCTTATTTCATCACCTTTCAAAAACAGTTTTTAGTTTTGGGATATGTTCAGAAATATTTAATTTATTTACATTTTATTTGTAAAGCGAAAATAATAAATAATTTTGACCATCTGAAAAATACACCAAAATTCTGATAGTCCAAGATCCCATGACGATCAGACCTTCGTTATTTTATAAAACCTGAAAGTTTATCTATGTTTAACTCTAATACAGGTAAAGACGATCCCCGACTATGAAGTTTGGATCACGGTGGCTTTGAAAGATATTATATTAATTAATTATAATTGTACTTAAGTTAAAGTATAAAAGCTGAACTTTATATATGTAAGGTAAATGCAATAATCAATGAAAGGAACTCGTCCAGTGCGATTATCTTTGGCGATTTTAATGCAGATCCCAAAAGTCTGTTCGGCCGAGAACTGGAAAAGTTCTGCGAACTTTATATATGTAAGGTAAATGCAATAATCAATGAAAGGAACTCGTCCAGTGCGATTATCTTTGGCGATTTTAATGCAGATCCCAAAAGTCTGTTCGGCCGAGAACTGGAAAAGTTCTGCGAAGAGTTTAAGTACGTTTGCGCCGATACAAAGCTGATGAACTGTGATACTTTTACGTATGTGAGTGATGCCCATAGCACCACAAGTTGGTTAGATCACTGCGTCGTCACAAAAGCACTGGAAAATGCTATAAGTAGCGTAAATGTACTATATGATGCGGTGTGGTCCGATCACTTGCCAATGATTATAAATCTAAACCTTCAATTTTTACCAGCCTTTGTGGAATCGTGTAATGATAATATAATTAATCCTTCTAGATGGAATCCGAAATCTAATGTTGATATAATGAGATACACTGAAGCTATCAATAACAAACTTCTAAACATAATTCAAGATTTCTCCCAATTAGAACTTGATAAAAAATCAACCGATGAAACACACAAAAATCAAATAAATTCCCTATATAAAAATGTTGTAGACGCACTGCGAAATGCTGCCTCCACCACATTCAATAACCCAAATCGAAAAAATAGAAACATTCCGGGATGGAATCATATGGTTGCAGCCAAATACGCAGAATCCAGACGCGCCTTTCTTTCATGGCTCGAAGCCGGAAAACCGCTCTCAGGGCCGGTTGCCGAAGACAGGAAGAAATACCGAACGATTTTCAAAGTAGCTCTGAAAAAATGTCAACAGACAGAAATGCAAAAGCGAATGGATGGTATTGCCACCTCACTAATAAATAAAGATTTTCATAAATTTTGGCAAAAAACATCTTCAGAATTGAAAACGAATATGAAAACTCCTCTCTGTGTTAATGGAGTAAGAGGAAAGGAAAATATCGCCAATGAATTTCGTAATTTCCTCTCTATGGCGGGTGAAGAAGCGGCAGAAAAATCTCTGGATATAAATTTTTGCTTGAAAACTGAATATAGTACCACCGCTATCAGTATTACTCCGTGTATGGTTGAAAAAGCTTTAAGAGAAATGGCAGCAGGAAAAGCCACAGGACATGACTCAATAGCTCTTGAACACATTAAGTATGCTGGACCAGCGATTCATTTCATCCTAGCAAAACTATTCTCAAATATTTTGCGTTACAGGCACATCCCGAATGAAATGACAAAAACGGTAATTATTCCCATAATTAAATCAACAAATCTTGATCCATCCGTGATCAATAACTACCGACCAATTTCACTCTCAACCGCCGTGGCGAGATTATTTGAAAAAATTTTATCCGTTGTTGTAACAGACCATCTAAAAACAGAAGATAACCAGTTCGGATTCAAACCTGCACTGTCAACATCTATGGCAATATATTCCCTAAAAGAAACCATCAGCTATTATAAACTAAGGAAAACGCCAATCTATACCTGCTTTCTAGATCTAAGCAAAGCGTTTGACCGTGTACGTCATAATACACTGTGGGAAAAACTAAGGAAAAGAGCAGTTCCGGAAGATGTAATAGCGATTCTTTCAATTTGGCACACGCAACAAGAAAATATTGTGAAATGGTCTGGGGAGCTGTCTAATCCATTCTATTTAAAAAGTGGCGTAAGGCAAGGAGGAAGCATGTCTCCGGTTCTGTTCAATCTGTATACCGATGATCTTATTAAAAAACTTAATGCCACGAAAATAGGATGCCATATACATGGAGTATGTGTGAACAACATTAATTACGCAGATGACATGGTTCTTCTTGCACCGTCACTAAGCGCATTACAGAAGTTACTAAGAATTTGTGAAAACTTTGCAAAAAACCATAACCTGTTATATAATACTACCAAGTCAGTAGTTATGGTTTTTAAAAACAAAAACGAAACCATTCAAACACCCTCAGTATGGTTAGATGACAGGAAAATGAATGTTTATCACAGCGTTAAGTACCTGGGACACATCATCACAGACGACCTTAAGGATATCGAGGATATGGAAAGGCAGAGAAGAGCGATATCTGTTAGAGCGGGTATGCTGTCAAGACGTTTTTACCTATGCAGCCCAAAAGTAAAAAGAATATTGTTCAACGCTTTCTGTACCTCGCTGTATACATCAGAACTGTGGGTTGACTACACTGCATCCCAATGGAACAAGTTAAAGGTTGCTTACAACAACGCATACCGTCAACTTTTCCGCCTACCGAGATACTGCAGTGCTACGGAAATGTTCCTGGAGGGACGAGTGCACACTTTCCGAGCACTTCTCCGCCACCGCATGGGAAGTTTATGGCGCAGACTACGCCAATCGAAGAATGCAATCATCACCGCCATGACTACCTGGTTGGAGTCCCCCCTGATGGCCCTCTGGAGACGGGAGACGATAAAATACCCTCCGTAAACAGCTGCATGAATTAATTTTACTGTTTATTATTATTTTTCTCATGTTGTTCATGCTTATTCGTTTTCTTTTTTTTGTTTTTAAATTTATTTATATGTTTTATTTACTTTATTTTTAACATTAACCCATTTTTTGTTTCAAAATATGGAATGTATTGCATTGCACTACCCCTGCATACATTCTGGAATAAACTTTTATTATTATTATTATTATTATATATGTTACTTGAGGGACAATTAGCATATGTTTTCTCAGTTATCAGACAGTTTCTATGGTTCCTTCACCCTGTCAGACACATTAAAAGTCGTTCCTAGGTGCGAGCGCGATATATACATGCAAGCGGGTGGGAGTGAAATAGAGCGAAATTTCGAAGCTAGCAGACTACTATCTTGTAAAAGTGCAACCAAAATGCTCTTGAAATTGTGGTGCAATTTTATATACCTTTGCAACCTGCTATCGTTCAAGGCCACCGTGATCCAAACTTCATAGTCGGGGATCGTCTTTCCTGTATTAGGGATATACACAGAGAAACTTTCAGGTTTTATAAAATAACGAAGGTCTGAACGTCACGGGATCTTGCTCTATGAAGGAATACCTTATAACTTGAATCATAATTTATTTATTTATTTATTTATTTACGGACTTACGTCCAATTTACAACATGGTATAACGAAAATTTGGGAATGTACATTGTAAGGGTGAAAATGGTACATGAGAGCAAAGACAAACAGAAAATAGAAGTGTCAAGTCAAGTCAAGACTTTGCAAAAATTACAGTAAATATAAAATATCATCATTTATTTAAAGAGCGACAGAATTCATTCAAGCTTATACCAAAAAAATCAAGGTCTTGTCGTGAGTTGACCATTCTACACATTCTGGACAGTGGTGAGTTGTAACCATAATTAGTGGAGTGCTGATTGAGGAAGAGTAGGTCTTTATTTCTGAGTCTACGAGAAGGTATATTGAATGGGATGAGTTGTAGTAATGTAGGTGAATCGATTATGTAGTTAATAATTTTGAAGAAACAGATGAGATCGGATTTTTTCCGACGGTCTTCTAAAGGAGAAAGGTTTAGAGTTTTTTCAATTTCAGCATACGAATAATTGCCTCGCTCTAATCCTAGCCTCCTAGCAATCCCTCTTAAGAACCTATGTTGAACGGATTCAATATGACGAATATGGACAGCATAAAAAGGAGACCATATAACACAAGCATATTCAAGATGGGGGCGAACCAAGGAGCAGTAAAGAGTTCTTAAGGTATTTATGTTTTTGAAGTCGGAAGTGATTCTAGTGATGAAACCAAGCAGTTTGAGAGATTTATTAATAATCACATTTAAATGTTCCCGAAAAGAAAGCTTGCTATCAAGAGTGACACCAAGGTCTTTAATATATTGAACAGTTGTTAGGCAATTATTATTTAGTTTGTATTCGAAAACGATCGGATTTTTAGATCTGTAGAAGGACATAATTTTGCACTTATCGACATTTAGTTCCAAGCAATTAACTTTACACCAGTCATTGAATGAGTCAATATCTGATTGGAAAAGAAGGCAGTCATGGTAATTATTTATTATTTTTAGGATCTTGTTGTCATCAGCAAAGAGCCAAAAGCGCGTATGTGAGAAAATACTAATAATGTCGTTTATAAACAAGTTGAAAAGAAGCGGGGCTAAATGTGCTCCTTGCGGTACGCCGGATGTAACTTCAATAATAATAGACATAATGTTATTTATTTTAACTCTTTGTTTTCTGTTACTTAAATAAGAACTAATAAAGGATAGAAATGGGTCTCGAATACCTATAGCATATAGCTTGGCCATGAGGATTGCATGTTTTACTCTGTCAAAAGCTTTAGAAAAGTCGGTGTATAGAACATCTACTTGTGATTTATCTTCTAGGCCGTTGACTATGGTATTGGTGAAGGAGAGTAAGTTTGTAGTGGTAGATTTAGCAGATCTAAAGCCATGCTGCTCCTCAATCAGCACATTTTTGAAAATAGGTGTTATTTTCTTTGTGATTATAGACTCAAAGATTTTAGGAATATGAGATAAAATCGATATAGGTCTATAGTTTTCTACGTTCGACTTATTACCTGATTTAAAAATAGGTCTTATATAGGAAACCTTCCAGGAATCCGGAAAAGTGGCGGATGATAGTGATAAGTTGTATAATAAACAAATTGGCTCAGATACAGTAGATTTACATTCTTTCAATAATATTTCAGGTATACCATCAGGACCAGTGCTTGATTTGCTGGGAAGATTTTTTAAGTAGTTGAAGACATCAATAAGTGTGATTTCGCAATTATTAAGGTCAATAGTATTAGCATATTTAAGTGGAGGGATGGTACATTTGTTATCGGAATAGACGGAGGAGAAATGTTTAGCAAAAAGATTGGCAATATCGAAATCGTTGGTAGCGTGAGTTTCATTAAAGAATAAACTTGAAGGGAGATCGTTAACAACACGTTTTTGTTTAACAAATTTCCAGAATTGTTTAGGGTTAAGATTTAATTTTGTCTCAGTGAGTTCAATGTACGATTTGTAACATGTGGCAGATTCAATTTTGGATAATTCTCTTAAATGAGAAAATTTTTGATAAAGCACTAAGTTGTTCGTTAATTTGAATAACTTGTGTATTTTCTTTTTTTCAATAATCAACTGCTTTAATTTCACACTGAACCAAATAGGAAATTTAGGCTGAAAATAAGTTCCCCTTGGAACGAACAAGTCTATAGCATGAGTTAAACATTCATTGAATTTAAATACAGCATCGTTAATATTGGTGTTTGATAACATAGAAGTCCAGTCATATTGGGCAAGATACCTGTTCATGCCAGTATAGTCACCTTTGTTAAATTTGTAGTGGTATGTAGCTGTTGACTTCAGAGTATCACTTTTGAAAGGATTAGAGAAGTTAATGTCGAGTGGTGGGTGATATTTATCTATTGGTAATATTGAGTCAGTAGCTTCACATACACAAACGCTAGGCATGTTGGTAAATATCAGATCAAGACAGTATCCTACACAGTTATTGATCGAGTTTAGTTGGAACATATTCAAGTAGGCATAGAAATTTACTATTATAGAAGCTTGAAGGGAAACATTATTAGGAGTTTTCACACCCTGACTATCATTAAGCCACACTATTTTAGGTAGATTGTAATCACCACAAATAAATAAGAAATCCGCATTAATGGAAACACGCTCAACAGCTTCAGTATGTGACTTATAGATTTCTGTTGAAGATGAGGGAGGAATGTAGACACAACCAATGACAAGTTTCTTGGAACCAAGTAGAACACAAATAAATAATTGTTCAGATACATTATTAGACGATTCTAGAAAGTGGCAAGGGTATTTTTTTTTAATACATATCATAATGTACCGTGTACGTCTTAATTAACAAACGAGCCAAATTTAAATGCGTCAATTCATGTTTTTGTGCCAATTTGGACTTAGTAACAAAAAATAATAAAAATACAAAACATAAAGGAAAATATTACCACTTCACCCATTTGTTATTTTTTGTTTTACATTAATTACAGATTATTTTTATTTTTATCAACATCCGTTTTTTAATAGAATCTAATACTTTAGTATCGGATTTGACGAATCAAATATTTTTGAACTTGAACTTCGAACACCGCTAATGACGAGTTTTTTTCCACCATTCTTGCTAAGATTAATATCAAATAAAATCTACCGGTTGATAAGAGTTTACAATAATTACTTGTATTTCCAATATAACAAAAAAAAACGACTTTAACGACTGAAAAGTGTGTGGATCTGTTCTTTTTAAACTTGAAACAAAGCTGGTACAGTAGAATCCGGATATAACGATTGGTGATACTTTGCCGTACTATCATTAAAATAGGTGACATTAATTTTTTTTTTTTTTTTACATAAATACCGCACAAGAGTCCCAACTGCTCCCGTCTGGAGACTATGGCATCCCCAATTGGGGTATGTTGTGAGGTTGAAGGTAGTGGGGAGGGGAAGGAGATAGGGAAGAGTAAGGTGAGAAAGTACCTGGCTATTCAGATCTGGTCACCAAACACGGCTAATGCCATTTCAAGCAACGTTTCAATTCTGAATGGTGGTCTTACACCAGGGCGATACTGAGAGTACTAGTAAAATATACTATATATTATTTTAAATGAATAAATTGTGAAATAACACAAATTGATCAAATACAATTTATTTGCCACCCCGGGATTCGATCCCGCGACCTTCGGAGTGCGAGTCAAGAGCCTTACCGCTGGACTACGCCGGCCGTCTACGGCTTTAAGCAGTTGGTCGCTTAAAACTGAGTCACACTAAACGGATATGTTTTCCTAGTACCTAATTATGAAACCTAATGTGAGTTTACATTGTTGTCACTAAAAACGGTGAGCCATTATAAGCGAAGTCATTATATCCGAATTCTACTGTAGTCCATAATGGAGTTCTGGTACCTACCCATATGTTTATTATTATCATTTTTTTAAATGGAATACTGCACAACAGTCTTATCTGCCCCATTCGTGTGGAGCCAGTGAGACTATGGCATCCCCAATTGGGGCATGTTGTCAGGGTGGTGGGGAAGGGAAAAATAATGAATTTCACAATTTATGAAATTGAAATTATTATAAGAGTGGGTAGGAATCTGGGGGTCAGTGGGTCCAGGAGTGACGGACGTATGAATCCATCCCTCCCACTACGGTGCAAGGCGACGTTCCAAAAAAGTTCTGCTTGAGAGGTCACAAGGTCTTCCTCAACCAGTCCCTCCCGATCCGGCCTGCCACGCAGCTGGTGGGCAGACACATCCGCCGCCAAAACCCAGACAAACCTCACCCCATGCACCCGGGCACCCCTGCGAAATCAAAAACGTGGCGAACCACTTGGGGTGACCTACGGCAGAGGTGTTGGTTATCCAATAAATGGTCCCCGGGGAGGCGGTCCCCATACCCTCCTCACAAATTACATGTAGTAGATTTGCGGCACGTTCAATAGTGGCCTGGTGTAAGACCACCATTCAGAATTGAAAATATGTTTAAAATGGCTTAAATTAGCCATGTTTGGTGTCCAGATCTGAATAACCAGGTACTTCCTCTTCCCCATCTCCTTCCCCTCCCCACTATCTTCCTGGCTCCAGAAAGGCGCAGTTAGAACTCTTGTGTAGAAAAAAAAAAGTGTGCTTTAGACCACACAACTGAAGTAAAACTACAAGACAAACCTCGCCCCATGAACCCAGGTATCCCTGTTAAGTTATCAAACGTAGCGAACGGGGTGACCTATGACCTAGGGGTGACATATGACATTGGGGTGACATATGACCATGGGGTGACCTATGACCCTGGGGTAACTTATGACCGTGGGGTGACCTACGATCTTGGGGTGACCTATGAATTTGGGGTGACCTACGACTTTGGGGTGACCTACGACCTTGGTGTGACCTATGGCATGGTAAATGATTTCTTGTGCTCGCACCTCTCTCTCTTGCCCATACAGTAATATACGAAACGTAACTCTCTCTCTTTCTATATTCACTAACTTATATCTCCCTTTCAACTTCCGTTCGCCCCGCCCGATCACACTTTTCGTAACGCTCTCGTCACGTATTCACCAGCTTACTCCCCAAGTTAAGAAATTTTACTTTAAAAAAACTCGACAACGGAGGCCCTGATTAATACACAATTTGATAAATTATATATTAATTAGAAAGATAACAATTTGGCAGGACAATAAAACCACTTCCAAGAAAAAATAAAAATACTGATAAAAAAGTATACGTAGTCACACACCCCTTTTCACCTTATATTTCTACGATTATTATCAAATACACAGTGTCAGTCACAACAGGAAAACAGATTGTAGACTGATAGAGTCAACAATCAACACCTCATTATCCTCAAAGATATAGATACAGAAGGCGCCATTAGCGACTTTATCCTTGTAAACAAATCTGTACCCTAGAAGCATAAGGATGCAAGTCCAAAATTCGAAGAAATGAGTTTTTAATGCAGACTCGAAGTAAATTATCAGGTTTATCAGGGGCAGAAAGATACAAGATATCATGAAGAAAAATAGGATTTTCAAAAATGTATACGGATGCAACAACTATCTTAGAAGCATGGATGCATCTTTATGATTTAGTTGCATTTTGAGTATTATGACTCAAATCCATTTGCATCCTTCTGCCTATAACATTCTATGCTTTCTACGTAAGAAAACAATTTCGAAATAAATGAAAACAGAATGAGCAAAAGAATAAATAATATATTTTACACCCCACAAACCAATATTAAATTATTGCAGACACATAGCAGTTTCATTGGTCCTCGTACATTTAACCTTCTACCGCTACAAACTCAAATGATAAATAAAATGATAAAATATGTAAAAGAGGTAAAATTATGGCTGAATAATGTAGATATTGAAACGCTTTTTCTATAAATTTATCCATCCTTCTACAACTCACTTTCTTTAACTTTCTAAACTGTATTACAATATGTTTTCTGTTTTTTTTTTTTTTTTTATAATAACTAAAAAAAAAAAAAAAATTAAAAATCAGTATGTTTTTCTCCATATTTTTAATTTTATTTTTATAATAGCTGAAAAAACCTGTTTCACTTATTCTACCTATGTAATACTAACTTTTTATACTAACTTTATATTTAATATGTTTTTTTTACAGTCTATTTTATACTTTGGGTACTTGGAAATATAGTATTTTGTTTTAATATTAAACACACTCAGGCAGTGCCTTAGTGGGTTTTCATTTCTTGTTCATACTAATTGTTATTATATATTATGTCAGAGGTTCCCAAAGTGGGGTCCCGCGGACAAAGGTCAGGGGTGCCGCGAGGCGCTCCTGATGTCTCTACTAAAAACCAAAATTGATATGAACGAATACAAACATTTTATGGGATGGAAAATCACCCGCGTGGCCGGTCCGCGCTCTGGGAATGGATTGGGTGGGAGGCACAGGAGTGGGGATACGGTTGTGGTGCTGTGGTGGCCGCGTGCCGCATTCAGTTGTAGTTTTTTCATTCAAGATTTCATCATTCAGGAAAAAACTACAAGTGTGGAAGAGAAAAATGGGTGATGATGGAGGCAAAGATTGTTTTCCAATATTGCAACAGTACACCGACAGCAGCCTTCTTTGCAAGTTTTCCTATCAATAAATGCACTTATTCATTTTACGAGTTGTATTACTTAGTGGAGTAGGTAAAAATTGATCCTTTGTCCTGGGGGGGTGTGGGGGGGGGGGGGGGGGTGGCTAGAGAGATCCCGAGGCTACCACAGATAAACATTATACATTTTTTATACAAAATTTCAAACATTGATCCTTTCATAAATAATGATGTGAATGAATCCACATGTCATAACAAAATATTCCATTGCATTTTGAAGCAAAAGGACTCAAGTCCGTGTTTTTGTTTGACTCAAGTCAGCTTTTTTTTGGCTTTACATATAAAATATTTAATTTTATTTGCTCGTTTTTAAAACAAAACTAATTGATTTAATAATATTTTTTTTTGTTATGTATCAGCATGGATATCCGAAGAAGTTATGAGACTATAGTTACAGATAAAATAGTTTTTTGGCTCTCCTGAACATTTTTACCTTTTTGGACTTGCATACGTATTCTTCTCGGGTACAGAAATTATGGTATAAAAATAGCATAATTACACGAATTCTACATCATTCTTCCATATAAAGACGAGTATCAAGCGCAATTTGTTTATTTGTACAACGTATTCGTGATGAATCACACGAAATAAAATAAAATAAATTGTATTTCTTGGGCATTAAGAAGGAATAACGAGACAAAACCGAAAATTTGTTATTTTTAAATTAAATTTTAGACGTATTGACTCTTTTCCACAAAAAATTATAAATTGATTTCGAAAGATTGTTCTTTTATCTAGTAAAGCTAAGTTTTAAATTTTGAGAAAATACCTATGTTTATTTTTAGTACAATAAGTTTTTACCCTAGGTCGTTGGCAGATTTGTTAATTTTTTAAACAAATTTTTTCATTATACAATACACATTTCAAATCATATAATCATGCAGTAAAATAAATCAATAAATTATCTGGGAAATCTATGTTTGTGAATTTTAATTTTAGTTTAAATAAAATCATTTAAAAATATATCAGCACACGTGTTTTGTGACAAAAATATTTCAGTTTGTCTATTTATTTACGGTCTTACAAACTAATATATTTTAGATTTTTTTTACATTCGTATTTTGCTATTGAAAAATTATAAATACTTATGATAAAAAAATAATTACAAATAGTACATAATTTTAATAGTTTTTTCATCACGCCTTTCAGCATTTTTGAATGTTGACAAAAATTAAAACAAATTTTGAATGAAATAAAATCGATATTGAGTTATTATTTTAAAAAGCTGGTACAGAGAATAATTAATCTTTCTAATTGGAACCGCCCTGTACGATCGTAAGAACATCTTTCGACGAAATATGAATTCTCGGCCGCTGGCTGATTAATGTGACTTTCTTAGAAACAAAAACAAATTCTAGACATTTTGTTTCGAAGATTTTTACTATGATAATATTCATTTTAAATTTTATTTTAATAAATTAAACATAATATAAATATCATTTAAAGAAACACTGAGAATTTTTTCATATATGTAATGTAAAATAACCGAAAAAAACATGTTAATAATTTTCGGAGCATACTTTGCGATTTTCAAACAATTACCGGAGTTTTTTCCAACAATCTTGCAAATATTAATATCAAACAAAATCTAAAATTTGATAAGAGTTTACAATAATTATTTGTATTTCCAATATATAAAAAAACGACATTAACGACTGAAAAGTGTGTGGATGAAAAATAATTATGTAGATTTTCATACTTCGTCATGGCAAATGTGCAGTTATTATCCTATTTTTTTTAGAAACTTTAAGTGTTCAAATGAAATACTCGTATGTCATAAAGGTTCCATGCCAACTCAGAATCAAGTCAACTCGACACCGCTTTGAAAATTCATTAGAAGCTATGAACAAAAAAAAAATATAACCCCTAACGTGACCTATTTAACCAATTTTTTAAATATATTTTTCTTATCATTTTAAAAAGGTGGTGTTGATTTCATTCCGAGTTGTCCAGTCACCGTTATAAAACGGTAGAAATTCGGGTAGCCGCGGCTTAAGCCGCCATTACCTATCTCCTTTAAACATTTGAAGTTTTTTTTGTTTTTCTATGTGATGTCAGATGACGATACATAGAAAATCATGGCTAAGTTCGCCAAGAGACCGCGTGGAAAGAATGTCAGACGACAATGTACCGAAAATCACCACTAAGTGGCCATGTGGAAAGAATGTCAGATGACATGGCACCGAAAATCACGACTAAGTTGCCGTGTGGAAAGAATGTCAGATGGCAAGGCAACGAAAATCACGAGAAGTGGCCGCGTGTAAAGAATGTCAGATGACAAGGCACCAAAATCGCGAATAAGTGACCATGTAGAAAGAATATCAGATGACAAGGCACCGAAAATCACGACTAAGTGGCAATGTGGAAAGAATGTCAGATGACAAGGCACCGAAAAGCACGACTAAGTGGCCATGTGGAAAAAATGTCAGATGACAAGGCACCGAAAAGCACGTCTAAGTGTCCATGTGGAAAGAATGTCAGATGATAAGGCACCGAAAATCACTACTAAGTGACCACGTGGAAAGAATGTCGACTGACAAGGAACCAAAAATCGCGAATAAGTGACCATGTAGAAAGAATATTAGATGACAAGGCACCAAAAATCACGACTAAGTGGCCATGTGGAAAAAATGTTAGATGACAAGGCACCGAAAAGCACGACTAAGTGTCCATGTGGAAAGAATGTCAGATGACAAGGCACCGAAAATCACTACTAAGTGACCACGTGGAAAGAATGTCGACTGACAAGGAACCGAAAATCGCGAATAAGTGACCATGTAGAAAGAATATTAGATGACAAGGCACCAAAAATCACGACTAAGTGGCCATGTGGAAAAAATGTTAGATGACAAGGCACCGAAAAGCACGACTAAGTGTCCATGTGGAAAGAATGTCAGATGACAAGGCACTGAAAATCGTGACCAAGTGACCATGTGGAAAGAATGTCAGATGACAAGGCATTGAAAATCACGACTAAATGACCATGTGAAAAGAATGTCAGATGACAAGGCACCGAAAACCACGACTAAATTTAACAAATGACCATGTGGAAAGAATGTCAGATCTGATGACAAGGAACCGAAAATATTGACTAAGTTTAACAAGTGACCATGTGGAAAGAATGACAGATGACAAGGCCCTGATCATGACTAAGTTAATACAATCGACCATGTGGAAAGAATGACAGATGATCGAAAATCATTACCAAGTTCACCAAGGGACAGAGTGAAAAAATGTTAGATGACAAGACATCGACAATCGCGACCAAGCGTTGAAGTGTACCGTAACTCCCGTAACCCTGGTGTTTGTCTTTCTTTTTGGAAATAACAGGTTTAATTATTTTAGATTTCACAAAAAGCGCGTGGGCTTCGTGTACTTAACAAACCTGTTAAAACCAGAAGTCATTAATACTATGATAAGAGATAACGCACGGACGTCAAAACAAGAATGGATAGCCTTAGGTCCTGTTGTTTATTAATTGTTTTTGTGTTTAATTCTTAGAACTTCATTTTAATTTTAAAAAATGTAATAAAATTAAATTTGATAATGTTATTATCGAGTTAATTCGATAATAACATTATCAAATTTAATACTGATGTTTATATTAAACTAGCTGGTTCCCGGCATGCGTTGCAATGCCATATTCCAAGAAATAAATTGTTTCTCCCTGTATGTCCTTTTCCGTGCGTCTCCGTTCCCCTCCCGCGTCCCCTTCCCTTCTCGCGTTCCCCTTCCACCTTCCCCGCCTTCTCTCTCCTCTCTCCCCCGTCCCGCCAAGCTCCCTCCCGCGTTCCATATATTCAGTCCCAGTACATTAAGTTTTCAAACAGCTCGCGTGCCACTTATTGCAATTTTTTTTTTACAAATTTTCATTCTTCATATATTCCAAACATTCATTTTTGTATATTATAAGAACAATCAATCAAATTTGGTATCTAACAAAGGTACCTACCTGTATAAAATATCTACAATTCTCGATTAAATACAAAGTATTAGGCGAGTACTTCAAATAAATTCATTCATTTAAAGAGTTTCAAAAATTGAATTTTGATTTAACAATCGATGTTTGCAAAATGTCATTATTAAATTGTGGCATTTTTGACAGTTTCGTAAGAGTTTTAATAATTAAAAAAAAAATCAGATGTATTGTCATGTGGTTATAATAGTGCAGAAACCTCCGCGAGGTTTTAAAGAAGGCATTTTGAAAGTTTCAAACATTTCCTATGCTTAATACATGGACAACCCACATAAATGGTGTAGTATCCGCAAGCTTGCTTCAGCATGGCAACATTTACGGAAATAGCCGAACGCTTCCGATGGCACCCGAAGTCGGTAGTCAGAGGCAGGCAGCGCGCGGTACATCGGCCGCCGAGCGCTCATTGAGCTCATTCTCTTGTAGACCGTAGCATAGGAGATACTATTACACTGTAAACTTTATAACGTCAATAAACTCGTCTATTAGGATCTTATTCTCCTCATTACAAATTCATTTGTTTGTCTTGTTTATAAGTCTATCAAGGACATTACAAATAGAAATAAGCATATATTGATTTTTTATATATGCATAGATTTTTTACCACCCTGTGCCTATAAACAACGTGCAAATTTCGGATACAAAAAATGACAGTGACTGAAGTCTGTTTTGCATGAACACGCCTACCAGCTACAAACGTGTTTAAATAATAAAAATAATATTGAATTTTCTAATAAACCGGTCGACCTTGGACTTACCTTTGCGAAACCACAAACCGAATACCAGGTATAGACATAATATCTATTTATACGATAGTATAACTTATAATAGCCAATGAACAGAAAATTCGTAGAAGTGTCGTTTCCCAATTCGCTTGATTCCTGAAACGCAGAAAGGTCAATATAATTTAAAGCAAAATTTCCTTAATCCGTTTATTTCTTAAGACGACACTATACCCTAAAATATATTCAGAATCTTAACGACGTAAGTAAAGAAGCCGTGTGTACAAATTGCGACTCGCGACCCGTGCATTGGACGGACCTACTGTCGAATTTACCCTATATTAACGACATAAGTGAAGAAAGCGTGGAAACAAATATGCGCCCGCGGCACGGCGTATTGGACGGACGTACGGTCGAATTCACGCTAGCAGGCCTGAGGATTCGACCTTTCCGCCGGGTTCATTTTAATTAATTCTGAAGAACGCGTTACTAATATTTAAGATGTTTCTAAATGAATACCTCCCGAAGTTATGAAGTCATCGTCTAGAAAAATAAAATCTGGTGCTCACCACTAACTTTAGTTGTATAACGTTTTACATTTTTTTTAAGGCGTTGTACGTTAAAAAAATTATGGCAACGTACTGTTTTTATTAATCTAAAATATAAATAACTCGCATCCCTTGTGAGGCATGGAAATAAAAATGAAAATTCAGTTACGAATTCACCGAAATAAATTAAAATGTGAGCCTCGGGCAAACCCCCGATAAACGTGGTTATGTCTCGCTTTAAGAGGAACCGGGCGGCGTTTTGTCTAATAAAACGTATTCCCCAATTTCCTCTCTGGATTTTGACACTAGTGCAATTTTTAAATATAATATTAGATATAGACCACTAGCATGTTGGTACGTTATGCCTTTTTTGATTAGTTACTTCTTGCAGGAGTTAGAACCCTCCAAAAATCGTTAAAATTGCCCGGTTTGAACGCCACCAACAGACGTTCAGTACGTATATACAAACTATTCATATTTATTTATTCATTTGTTTGACATAATATTTTACATTTCAAAAATAAAATCAACAATGTCGGCCTCACTGGGTAGCTCACCTGTGCTGAGGCCTCCATTTTATAAAACAAAAACAAAATAAACTAAAAATTAAAATTGATAATTAAGTTAAAATTATAGGATAAAATGAATTATTTTACTACTAAAAAAATAAATTAAAATCGGTATATATTACATATATTAAGTGTTGTGTGTTTGTGAGTGATGTGTATTTTATATTGGTTTTGAGTGTTTCGTGTAGTTGTGTTTTATTTTTATTTTGTAATGAAATTTTGGTAATATTGTCTTTTTTGTTCTTTAATCCATTTTGTAATTTTGAGTACGAAATTATTTTTGTTTTCTTCCATTTTAATTTCAAGGGTAAGACTGTTGAATGCTTTTATAGCATAATATTTATAGTGCCTTTGTCCAAAGCTTGTATTTACCGTCGGAGTTTTTAGGTTATTTTTGTACGATTGTCTAACTGGTCTGTTAGTGATATTTTGAGATTGTTGAAATTTGTTTTTCTGGTCAAAAATGTAGTTTAGTGTTTTAACATATAATTGGCGTATATCTAGTACGTCACAACTGTTGAATATTTGGTATACCTACATAAAGGATTTTCTTCTAATACGGTTAGTAAAAAACAATTTTAAAATCGGTTCAGTTTCGGAGGAGAAAAATGGGGAATAAAAAAACCTTAGATATTGGTAATTTTTTCTAGGTATTATCGGCCCGAGGTGCAGTTGTACCTTTCGCTCAGTATCCAGGGGAGTAAGAAAGGACAGTGACAGCAACAGTTTGGTAAAATACCTGTTGTTTGTTGGGGTTTTCTTTAAATACGCCCAAATTATTTTTAAAAACGCTTCATTTTAGACATTATTCCGGCAGACCCACATCTGCCGGATCTGCCCTGTTGATGGACACTGCAACGCTGTCCGAAACGTTGGCTAAAGAAGGAGGTAACCCAACACGGCATAACACCCCAAAAACCAATAACGAGAACACTTCATTTTAATTAAAGGCGAATATTAATGCTAAATAAAAACAATATTTCCCATTAACCTTTACTACGATTTGGTTTACATTATTAATACAAAAAAATATGTTTTGGATAAATTTGATGCTTTTGCTACCGTTTCCGTTAGAATTCGAGTAGAATTAAATAAAATCGTTAACCACTTTATAAAAAACTAGCTGGTTCCCGGCATGCGTTGCTATGCCATTAAAAGAAATAAATTGTTTATCCCTAAATGTTTAGGGTTAATATATAAATAAATAAATGGATATTCTCATGCGTCCCTTTTCCTTCCTGCGTTCCCCTTCCATCCTTTTGACATTAACTCCCCTCCCGTATGGCGCGTATCCCAGTGACGCCTAGATCGCATAAGATGTTGCCTAGCTAGCCGAGCGGGGTGACCGGCGACAACGCATTTTTTTTCTAATACTTACATTTTTAAACTCGTGATATCTTTCGAATGGGATGTCCGAATTGAATAATTCAAAAAGTTATATAAAGGTATTGAAACAGTCTTGAATATAAAGTAATTTATTTTGATAAGGATTAATACCAAGATACAAATAAAGAGCCTTTTCTAGCGGCGGCATTTCAATTAAATTTTTAAAATAAAAAAAACACTTATTGTGGCATAACTATAATAGTTAGACATATGCTGTCGCGTCACTTTTTGTAAATAATGATGTGTTCTGCAAAGTCGTGGTACATTATTTTATTCTATCATCAATAGTTTTCGCAGCGCACGCGATGCAAAGAATATTTTAGGTAATTTTTTTACACCTTGGGTTTTAATAAGGATCTCTAATTTTTTTGAAAATATAATATAGCCCATGTCACCCGGAGATAGTGTAGCTTCCCACCAGTGAAAGAAGTTTTCAAATCGGTTTAGTAGTTTCGGAGCCTATTCAATGCAAACAAACAAACAAACAAATCTTGCCTCTTTATATAGTGTCTTAGATATAAGCGTAAAGTACTAAAAATATACATTTTTTCATTAGAAATATAATGAACGCACATAAAAAAAAAACTTTTTAAAATGTAATTTTATTTAGGCTAAAATTATCTGACAGTTTCCATTGATTGACTTTTTTTTTTTTTATTAAAAACAGTCACAAAATAAATTTTAAAAAAAGAAACACTTTCGCGCTTGTAAAGCTCTTAAGCACATGTTATTCTTGAAGATAATGTCTATTCATTTGCTAGGCCGAAACAGTAATTATACGAAATTCCCACGATAGAAAAAAATCGTAAAGTATGCTCCGAAAATTATTATAAACGTTACTAAAAAACCCCGTAAATTGGTAAAAAAACACGTTTTTTCAGTTATTTTATAAGTCATATGAATGAAAAAATTTACAGTGTTCTTTTAATGCTATTTTAGATATTCCCCACGAGATTATTCCCCCTCTATTTGAAACGAGCCGTTTTTTATTATCGCTGAAATATTATCATTTTGAATATTAGCGCGGTCCCTCTAACACTTGTGTTTACATATCTCTCCTTCTTCTTTTTGATCGGATACTACTCTGCTCGTTCGTAGATGGCGGTAATTTAATTATTTTAAGAAAACAATTTTTGCAAATTATGCTTTAAAATTTTAAAATGATTTTTTTTATTTTATTTAATAACTAGCTGGACCTACCCGGCTTCGCTCAGGACAATAAGATAGTGTTCTGGAATGTTGCACAATGATGTTCCCGATTCCCTATTCCTGATCATTCTACGACATACTCCGCCACTCCTTCCACAACTTTCTACAGCTCTATGGAACCTTCTAGAACTTTCCGGAAGACTGTTCTAGAAATTTCAAGAGGGCGAAACTTTCAGCCCTTATATTTTTAAAAGCACGCCCTTTAGGTAAAAACGGATACCCTTATTCCCTAGGGGGGATAGAGATCTAGCACACCATATAACTCCCTTGATCGAACCGGGACTCGTTTCTGAGTTTTTGCGAGCTGCACGTTTTTTTGGACTTTCTTTTATAATATATGCCATATTCAAATAAATAAAATGTTACTCCTTACATGTCCTTTCCCGTGCGTTCCCCTCCAGCTTTCCACTTCCACCTTCCCCACCACCGCTCTCCCGCTCCCCCGTCCCGCCAACCCCCCTGGCACTGCATTTCTTGACTCCTCTCCCGCCCGGCCCGTAGCCGAAACTTTTTTCTAATACTAACAATTTTAAACTCGTGATATCTTTCTAATTAAATATCCGAATTGAAAAATTCAAAAAGTTAAATAAAGGTATTGAAGCTGTCTTGAATATGAAGTAATTTATTTTGATAAGGATTAAAACCAAGACACAAATAAAATGCCTTTTCAAGCGGCGACATTTAAATTAAATTTTTAAAATAAAAGAATACTTAGTGTGGCATAACCATAATAGTTAGACATATGCTGTCACGATCTTTTTTGTAAACAATGATGTGTTCTATAAAGTCGTAGTACATTATTTTATTCTATCATCAATAGTTTTCGCAGCGCACGCGATTTAAAGAATATTTTAGGTAATTTTTTTACACCCTGGGTTACATTATTGAAGTATTAGTAAGGATGCCTATTTTTTTTAAAAATATAATATAGCCTATGTCACCCAGGGATAGTGTAGCTTCCTAACAGCGAAAGAATTTTTCAAATCGGTTCAGTAGTTTCGGAGCCTATTCGATGCAAACAAACAAACACACAAACAGACAAATATTACCTCTTTATATAGTGTAGTAGAGTAGATAGTAGACAATATGAGATAAAGTAAAATTACAAAATAAGTCAAAATACCAAGTTATGTGGTTTGTTTACAGTCCTCCTCACTAGGTATTCCTGTTCCGATGAGGACTGTATGTTGCTGAATGGGTGCTGATCTTTATTTCCCCATCTTATAGTTTCTTGATAATCACAAAATAAAATAAAAGTATTTATGTTTGTTGTCTGCAGGTTACATTTGGGTTACTTCATAATTTTAATGATTTCCTCATCTTCTTGTTTACTTAACCATAATTTGATGTCTTTTTTAAATTTTTGTATCTCCATGGTGTTCTTAGTTTCAATTGGAAGGGCATTATATTTATTTCCTCTCATTATATGTCCTCTGCGTGCGAACTGTGTCTTAATTGCTCTAAATAAACAATAACAGTGTTAATCTCTAGTGACCCTCCAGGTAAGTATGGTCTTGTATATATTTTCTGCCTGTACAGTGCATTTTTACAGCAGCATCGCGTTCATTGGTCAAATCATTGCACATATAGTTTCGTATCGGTGATCGATGAACCGGTGGATGCAATTTTTAGCCATAAGTTGTTGTTGTCTATAGTTAAAATAAGATTGTATAAACGTTTTATAAATTTGTACAGCGCCCTTGAGGTGATTTTTCACAAAAACGGCGCTATACAAGTCATCCAAGTATTATTATTATTATTATATAATTTTGTAGCATTGAAATTATGGGTTTTCTGGCGAAAATATGTATTTAATTAGGTATTTGCTTGCGCTCATACGTACGCAATATGAATGAATAGTTTTGAATGTATATTTATTCAAACAGCCGTGCATTTATATTTACATAAAAATTCCCAAAGTTTCATAATTTTTTTCAAATTGCGGTAGGTAACTTTAGATTCATAGCGTGTTGTTTTCTCTTTCCAACACCGTTTAGATCATAATTCTCACTATGTTAGTAAGGGAGACAAAACGATTTCTATGAGACATATGCGAGCTGGGACAAATATGATCTCCTGCGATCCACTTGTACAGGAAAAAATCGAAATCGGAATTCACGCCCTTTTATGGGAGGAGTTTAAAAATACTTGAGAAAAAGCTTTTGGAAAGGTTGGAAAAGATATTTGAGATTTTTTTTTACATGTTGATTTCGTAAAGGCCTGTAAAAAACATTAATTCCTTTTTTATGCATTGTTTATTGCAATAAAACGGAATTTTTAAATTGATTTCACGAAAATAAGCGGCGCGGAGCATAACACGACTGCTCTCCGCTCCGTTCGGAGGACTGGAGGAGTAATGACGGAAGACAGGGGGGCGGCTGCCAGTCGTTCTTCGGTGGACGGTATAAGGTTCACTTTGATATAACAAATTCGTCGACTGCCGTATTGTCGCCGTGATGTCAAAAATACCGAAGCGAAAATGCATATTATATTTTATTTTGCAAGGTTCGGGCGTAAATATAATTTTTTTTCGCGATAATTATATAAGAAACTGAATTTGCCACATTATGCAATAAAACCATATCCGAAAAAGTGTTTATAAGTAGGAGAGTTTTCAGTTAAAAATGTTTTTTTATAGACCTAATACTTTATTTTTTTCTAAGCTTATTAAAAGACTTATTAAAAAAAATGACCGATATTTTTAAGGGTTAAAGTATGTTCTACACGCAGTATTTAATTGAAGCATCTATAATACTTCTAAGCGGTCAAATTTTCAAAACTAAAACATACGATTTTGTATGATTTTGAATTATTTAGTATGGCTTCATCTTAAACGGGTTAATTGGGGACTTCAGTTTTCTTTAAAATCGGTACAGATCACACTTCTACATATTATAATTGTTCACTGGCAAAACTGAATGGTTGTTCTTTACATTATGTACTCTAGCAGTGTAAAATTGACTTTTATTATTGACGTGAATTTTCATATCCATCAAAGTTTTTATAATGCTGCCTATACATGCACGAACATGAACGCGAGCTGAGGCACGAATTATGAGAAAGGAACTAAGTAACTGCAAGCGCCGTTTGCGGTAGCTTCGTTCCTTTCTCATAATGCACATTTCTTCAGACTGATTCACGGATGGTTCGAAAACTCGGCTTTCATGGAGAGCATTTGTTTCTATGTTTTTATTCCGCGACAATATATTTCCGACAAAATATCCTAAGGACAAAATATCCTAAGGACAAAATATCCTACGGACAAAATATCCTAAGGACAAAATATCCTACGGACAAAAATCCTACGGACAAAATATCCTACGGACAAAATATCCTAAGGACAAAATATCCTAAGGACAAAATATCCTAAGGACAAAATATCCTACGGACAAAATATCCTAAGGACAAAATATCCTAAGGACAAAATATCCTACGGACAAAATATCCTAAGGACAAAATATCCTAAGGACAAAATATCCTACGGACAAAATATCCTAAGGACAAAATATCCTAAGGACAAAATATCCTAAGGACAAAATATCCTACGGACAAAATATCCTAAGGACAAAATATCCTACGGACAAAAATCCTACGGACAAAACATCTCCTAACAAAATAGGTATAAATGGGGAAAAACACCGCACTCGCGGTCACGAGTTCGAGCGCATAACATTATTTTGCATTTGCCTGGCCTAATAGCCGCTATACACGACATCATTTTTCAGCCCGATTCCAATTAGAGACCAAAGTTAACATTTTTCGCTTTACGCGATTGCTATTTTCACCTATATTTTCATATCTACGACTTCAATTGTCATCACTGCAAACAACACACGAACCATACTGTTTGTTGAGATGCCAACTTAAATCGTAGGTATGAAAATAGAGATGAAAATCGGGCTGAAAAAAGATGTCGCGTATTACGGGCTTAAGAGGTCCTGTCCGATCGAAAAAAGAGATGACTTCGCTTGAAATTCCTATAAATGTCATATCCTATAAATGATATCTTTTTCAATGAAAAAGATATCACTAAACAATGGGTTAAAATCCCTTATATTGGCGAAATATCAACAAAAATATCCAGATTAACTAATAATGATAAATGCAAAACAGCTTTTTATAATGTGAATTCTCTAGGGAGAATTTTAATCAATAATAAAGATAAGAGAGAAAAACTTGAAAACTCAGGCGTTTACCAAGTAAACTGCGCTGACTGCCCATCGTATTACGTTGGTCAAACAGGGAGATCATTCAAAACCCGAATTAAAGAACACTTTACAAACTGGGTGAATGACAAAGGAGAATTGTCGAATGTAGCATCACATTTATTAGAAAATAAACACTCGTTTGATAAAGACAGAGATGTTAAAGTTCTTCATACTTGCAATAAAGGTCATAAACTAGATAGACTAGAATCTTTAGAAATTACTCGCTTAACTAAAAAAATAGACCCTAACTTTGTAATGAATAAACAATTAGAATCATTTGCTAAGTCTCCGCTTTTGTATCCATTGTAATTTTCATAATAATTTCGAAATTTAAAATATGTATTTAGTTTAAACCATTCCTAATCTAATGTAAACATGCATCCCTTCAAAACAGTAACTTTGTAATTAATAAGCTATTAGAATCATTTACTGAAACACCAGGTTGTTATCCGGTATAATTTTCATAATAATTTTGAAATTAAAATATGTATTTAGGTTGACCATTCCCACTACAATGTAAACATGCATCCCTTCAAAAAGCAATTAAAAAATCCCATTGATCATAGATATGTATAATAACGATTTGACAATAAAATTAGTCCATTAATAATTCAAATTACTTGTAAGGTTTTTCCCTAATCAATAGATATTGAAGTGAGCTACAAACCCAAAGTAATTAGCCCACTGGAATTACCAAAATACTTAGAAAATCGACAGTCTAAAACGACTCAGTAACAAAAATAATTCATTAAAATCCTTGTAGACTACCCCTCTCCCCCTCCCCCATATGTTATGTATATAAACCGTAGGCTAAGAATTATTTGTACCAGTCTGAAGATGGCTCTGACGAGCTGAAACCGGTTACGGTCAAATAAAATTAAGTGGAATAAAGTTTTTTATTTGTTTTATTATAATCTATACTTATGGAATTATTTTATATAGTCGCTTAAATAAAAAAAAAAATAAAAAAGACATGTGTAAATAATATTTCATGTATGGTAAGCATTCGAATATTCATTACGAACATTAACTTACAATCACTGAAAGAATCTCTAATGATTCTGTGATAAATTCAAAGAGAATCCTAAACTATAAACGTAACATTATTAATTGATGTACATAGCAATAACACTTAGGATTTTCCAGACAGTGGGGAATAACAGTTTATTAATGGGGTAATTAGTGTTATTAAACACAATATGGTACTTTATTATAGTTAAACTCCCGCTATTTAAAAAATTACGTTTTATTGGTATGCAGTATTGATCTTTCTTAGACAGCAATCAATCAAAGATTAAATAATAATAAAAAAAATGATGAAAAATACAATCATTCTTTAAAAATGCAATTACTAGAGTAGTTGATGGTATTGACGCGCGTAACACGGAATCTCTACTATATAATTTTGCTGCACCGATGATGGGCACTAGAACACTGTCCTAAACATGGTCTGAAGAAGGAGGATACACAACAAGGCATAGTTATCCAAAAATATATCACGATAATGTCATAATATCTCCCTTTGCTTTTATTATCTATGGTTTCTACCAGAGGCGGCTCTAGGGGTCCAGAAGTGGATGGTTATTTAAAATAAAATGGATATTATGATACAATATCAAATTAAATACGATAATATTAATTTGTAGGTACCTCACGAGTTTTAAAGTCAAATTACATTTGTGGTAAATTATTTCATGCGACAAGCGTACAATATGCAAAATCAACCTACGTTTATCAAACCATCTCTTACAGATGCATAATATTCATCATGATATCTCGCTCACGGCAATGACCCAAACTGTCTTCAGAATCCGAAAACATTTTTACTAGGCGACATAGTGCCAGATACGTTTTTGGATTTTCACGGCCAAAAGTATTTTCGTTATTTGTTTTGGGGTGTTATGGCGTGTTGCGCTACCTCCTTCTTTAGCCAATGTTTCGGACAGCGTTGCAGTGTCCATCATTAGGGCAGATCCGACAGACTGTCCGAAACGCTGGCTAAAGAAGGAGATAGCGCAACATGTCATAACACCCCAAAAACAAATAACGAAAAGACATAGTGCCATCTTGTTTTTGTACGGTGCATAAAGAGACAGAAGATATGATATCGGGACATTTGATAAATTGACCTAGCCAATCATAGTGCGTGGGAAAGAAAGCTTCCATTTAAGACGTTAGATGTCACTGCTTGCCGCTGCCCGCTATCTCGCGGTGCATTTCAAATGCATTAGAATAATACCAGTTGTTTTGATTTGTATAATATTTCATAATATTATGTTTTACTGATATTTCATAATTTTGGGTGGTCTTTGACCAATTGACCAGAAGGAAGGACCACCACTGGTTTCTACTATCAGGTTTGTTATTGTTTATGCTATTAGTCATTATAATCATTATGGGTACTCTATCGATAAGCTAATTGAAGTAAATTTATCAGGTGCAGATAATGGTACGTCAACGGCAATTTTATTAGTAGTGCAACGATTATTTATTAATTAATCATTGTACCATTATGATTAGAAGTTTTGGGTGTTACGTAGTGGCGTACTAACGGAGGGGGGGGGGGGGGACGAAAGGGACGGCCCGCCCCGAGCTTCTGGTTCTGGGGGGCCTCCAAGTTCCTCCATGTTCCCTTGATCAAATCCTAAACAAGGCTTTAAGGCACCAGGACAATGTAAAAAAAACTTTTTTTATTTAATTTTTTGAATATGCATTTGTTAAGAATGCTCACCAAATGTTTTAAAGAAATTCAAAAAATTGAGGGAGATACAGCATTTTATATGAAATCATTTGAACCAGTTTGTATGTTGAATTATCCTTCAGCAAAACTTTGAATGCGTTTTTCTCTAACCTTTTTTTCAACCTGGTTGACAACGAATAAAAAAAATATACATCCAATTTGCATGCACCAAGTCTTAAACTGTTCGAAAATCCAGTGCCTATGGCACCGCGTAAAGGAATTTTGATATCTAAAAAAAAAGAAAAAATGGCAGACCAGCGAAATTTATTTTCCATTTTTTATGGAATATTTTCATCGTTCATAAAAAAAATAGAAGGAGGCCATTTATAAAAAAATCCCTACGTGGTGCCATAGTGACTGGATTTTCAAACAGTTTACGACTTGGTGCATGCAAATCGGATGTATAGTTTTTCTAATACGTTGTCAATCAGGTAGAAAAACGTAGTTTCGAGAAAACCGCGTTCAGAGTTTTTCTAAAGGATAATTCAACATACAAACTGTTTAAAACGGTTTTTATATAAAATGCTGTATCTTCGTCAATTTTACGAATTTCCGTAAAACATTTGGTGGGAGCATTAATAACAAATGCATCTTTCAGAAAATGAAATAAAAATGACATTTTTTTTAGAGTCCTGGTGCCTTTAAGCCTTGTTTATGATTTGATCGAGGGAACATGGAGGCGTTTGGAGGCCCCCCAGGACACAACTGAATAAAAAGCTTGTAAAATTAATTTTTTTTAAAACCAGGGGGGCTCATTCAGCTTTGCCGCCCCGGGCCTCTGACGGGCTTAGTCCGCCACTGGTGTTAGGTGTTACCTACACTGAAATTAAAATGTAACATTGCCATCAAGTGGCCAATCAAAACAGCGCCATTTTGTTTGTTTTAACATTTGAAAAATTCCCGTTAAACGCTGATTCTAGGTTGGTTTCAGCTTTTGAACAAACTGCGGTCAGTAGAAAGGAACAACTCTCTTGTTGTTTTGCTTGAAAAGGGATTACAATTCGATAGACAGATCGACAGATTTTTAGTATTGCCATTTGAATAACAGTGGCACCCTCCTTTGTTTCCTACTCTTATTTGACAAACCGTATTGTTACAATATAATGATCTGGTTATAGCAGTTACCGCGAGCAGTAACCGGATTCTCCAGAGCTGGGTTCAATGTCAGCGAAAGTCGTTAAACGGCGAAACAACATTAAAAAACTGGATTTTACACTGGGTACCTTTTTACTATAGTATACTAACTTACAACATAGCGGGAGATGCGAAAGGAATTTGTAAAGGTATCACAACCAGGATGGGTCCAACAATTTTTTGAAGTAGCTAAAACTTCTTTACGCACGCTTGACTTGGGGAGTAACCTGGTGAATGCGTGACGAGAGCGTTACGAAAAGTGTGATCGGGCGAGGTGAACGGAAGTTGACAGGGGGATGGATATAAGTTAATAATAATAATAAAAACATTTATTAATAAAAAGATTTTTTACAGTATTATACATTTAGTTCTTTAATCATTGAGTCTATTGATGAAAAGGTGACTGCTCAGTTACAATTCAAGATTTCTCCTGGAATACAGCTGGTTTTCAGCAGTTCCTCCACTATAAAAAAAAAAACAGAAAATAAAATAAAAAATTAAATTATGTAATAAAATTAAATCAAATCCCTAATTCAACACACGCAATATAATATCTTATCTTACTAATATTATAAATGCGAAAGTTTGTACGGATGGTCCTTACGCTTTCACGCAATAAATATCGAATGGAATTTATAAATTCTTTCACTAATCGAAAGCTACATTATTTGCGAGGAACAACGGCTTTATATATTGGTAAGCTCTGGCGTTATGAATGAGCTGTAGCGTTATGAAATTATGTATCATACGTTTTCTGTCCCTAACAAAATCGAGTTATTGCAAACGTCAAATTGTTACCTTGGAAACGATGTTTTTTATTTTAAATTTTAGGCTTAAAAAGAGTGCTTTGTTGCGATTAAAAAGAGTACCTTTTTGGCGTCGTAGTTAATATCTACATATCTCTAAAAATGTTAATTCTCCGAACAAAAAGCATAGCGTTTGAAGTGGACTGTCATTTTCTTATTTTTTTAGGTTACTCTGGATTCAAATATGAATAAAATACTAATAAAGGGAGTAGGTACTTAAAATTAATTTCTATTTCTGTAATTTAAATATTTTCTAAAATATAATTTTTATTTGCGAAATGTCATTCTCAAATTTTGAAATTTTCTATTAAACATTAATTATTTTCTATTAGACAAAATAGCAAGAATAATAACAATTATGCCAATAATTATGCCAGTAATTTCCCACTAATACTATGCGAGCGAAGCCGTGGGTAAAAGCTAGTAAATAAATAAAAGATATTAAAATAAAAATAAAAAATTAATAATGTAAATCGGAATTCAAAGTAAATCTTAATATAAAATAAAATTAACTCAAATACAAAATAAAATCAATTCAAATAAAATATAATATTATAAAATTAGTTCAAATTCAAAATAAAATCAATTCCAGTATAAAATATAATCAAAAACATAATCAAAAATATAATCAAAATAAATAATGTAATCAAATCAAATCAAAAACATAAGTTAGTGAAGATAGGAAGAGAGAGAGTTACGTTTCGTATATTACTGTAGGAGCAAGAGAGAGAGAGGTGCGAGCACACATTTTCTTTCTCTCTTTCTCTTATAGCCAGTTACGTTTCATATATCTAAGACACAGTGCAGGCCTATTGTCTGTACCACACTGTATGAGCAAGAGAGAGAGCGCATTTTCTCTTCTTTTATAAGTTAACGAAGTTTTACTTCAGTCGTGTGGTCTAAAGCACACTCTTTGTTGGTAACCCGACAGTTGATCGACTATCATGGAGAGAATTAGTTTCTATGTTCCCGATGGTTATCTCCGTCACCGACAGCATAGACTGTTTTATCTTCTGCCTTGCAGAACTATCTTGCCAATGGTCATGCCAGTCTTTATCCGTAAACAGCTGTTAAAAATTCGGCGGGAAAAAATATTTTAAAAATTTATTTTTAACATTGTTCTAAAATAGTATACGGAGTTCAGATTTGCCACATCTATGGTCATAATAGATAAAGCATTTCAATAGCTTCGTGTTAAAATAAACGGCTGGCCAAGGAAATGTTTTAAATAATTACTATAAATGTTTTACGAATGGTAGGAAAATTTTGTCCATTTTTGGACCGAAATCACTCACAGAAAAATAAAAGTGGTCCATTTTTGGACCGAAATAGCTCCTTGTAATGTGGTATACACAGTATATAAGAGAAGCAGATTTCCCTTGATGAATTTGAATGTAAATGTGTTTTATATTTTTGTTATTTGGCGGTACATCCTCTTTGCACACCTTTTCGGGGTTACTTTAGTGTAATTAGGTATAGCGTATTTTCTCTAAACCGACTGTACATTGTATATAAGTACACCGGGGGCCAATTTTCGGCCGATCAACTATCATGGAACCATTTTTTTTACATCAACTCCACACAGGAGGGCCTGAGGAAAATAATTTCCCTTAGGGCCTGTCATACTTGAAGATTCGTAGCCGAAAATCATAACCACTCAACCATGGAAGCCGTCAAATTGTCACGAGAAAATAATTTGAAAATGAACATCAACATTAATTTCCAGATATCGAAGACTTCAAATCATTATTCAATTCATCATATTAAGCAACACATATTTAATCGGCGTCCCCTTTACTAATGAAGGTGTTTTAAATGTTGCACAGCCGACAAACAACCATTTCCCACAGATTTGCTTGCTTATCAGTTGTGTAAAATTTAAAACACGTTTATTGGTATGCCCATGTCTTACTGATATAAAATAAAACATTTACAAAAATAATCTTTTGGTTTTTATATAAAGACTTTAGACGTACTTTGAATATTTGAGAATGACTAAAAAAGCGGAAATTTTATAAATAAAAACTTTAAATAACTAACTAACTAACCATCACGCCGTTTCCCCGCAGGGGTAGGCAGAGAGGACGGACCGCCACACAACTCGATCTTGGCACACACTCTTTGCCTCGTTCACATTCATACATCGTCTCATACACGCTCTTCTATTATTCCGACTCTTCACATGGCCCGACTCAAGTATCTGATTCACTTGGTCGTGCCATGTCTTCCTCGGGCGTCCCCGACTTCTTCTACCATTCACATTTGCATCATATATTCTCCTTACACTCCTTTCCTCGTTCATTCGCTCTACATGCCCAAACCATCGGAGAGTCCCTTTCTTAATCTTACACATTACGCTTACGTTTACACATCTTACACATCACGCTCACGCATCACGCTTTAAATATTTACTTACTATCTACAGTTGATTTATATCAATACATTTGTCTCTTTTTATTGTCGCTATTTTTCGTTTAATCGAGTTTAAAATCACAACGGTGCTAAAGAAATTTTCACTTAAAAAGATTTCGAAACTAACACATCAATAATTTAACATTTAACGTAAACAACTCAGCACAGGTTCTCCTAATGAGGTGATCACGAAACATAATTATAATCTTCAATTTCACAAATCAGCAAACACTATATTATTGTAAAAGGTGATCGGACAACTCAGAACCTCCTTTTAAAGACCATTTATTTTTTATTAGAATAAGTTAACAATAATAATCTAAACGAAAATATGAAAGAGAACAAGACACAGAAAAAGACAATGGTCGCAACTGGGACTTGAACCCAGACCTCTCCGTCTAACCGGGACGAGCGCGTTAACAAATTTCGCTATTGTCACCATTTATTTATTTATTTATTGATCCTATATGTATAAGGTATGTTTACATTATATTATTCATTGCCTGTCTCACTAGGGTATACCTCTGTTGAGAAAGGCGTAGAGATACATAAATGAATATCATATTATATGTATTTAAGCATATCATAAGAATATTTGAGGTTAAAAACATATTAAATTGATTACAATTAAAACATATAACATATACACGTGCAAAGTCGTATCTTTCCCAAGCATAAACTTTTTAATAAAGTGTGTTTTTCGGAAGTAACCTGCAGGTAAGTATGTTTTTGTATCTATCTGTTAATAATAAAATTAAATAGAACCTAGAAATTCGTAATGAATTGTAAAGCGCCCTTGAGGTGATTTTTCACAAAAACGGCGCTCTACAAATTGTCCAATTATTATTAGGCCAACAAAACTACAAATACTTGGGAACAAATTTCTTTAATAAATTACCAGAAAATATAAGATCCCTTTGTGACAGTTTCAAAAATTTCAAAACACAATAAAAAAAATATACTGAAAACCTTAACTAAAAAATAAATAAATTATAATAAGAAAAATTTATATATATACATATATTTATATAAACATACATTTATCTTATTATTTACATAAACTAAATTTCAAAGTACTAAATATAAATAAAAACAGCAATAAAAAAAAAAATCAAAATAACCAAACGAATAACACTTCCTCCCGTACACACAAGCATTTCCTTATTATGGGAGAATAATTTAAAAATATATATTATATAATTGTAATAATTATAATTGCATTAAGCTTTTATATACTTTCATTATATTTATGTATCTATTGTATGTATTGTACCAAAGGAAAATTTTTTCAATAAAAAAAAAAAATTATTATTATCAGAGTATTTAAGAATATCATAAGAATATTTAAGGTTATGTGCATATAAATTTGAATATAATTAAACATAAAGATGATTGAGAGTGTGGGTAAATCTCATAAAGAGAGTTATCTTATAAATGAAGGACGAGATACAGTACAGTAGTAAATCCTGTCAAATCTATTTATGGAGTTAGATTATATAGGATTTAATTATTTTAATTGGTTTTATATGGGTAAGGACGTATGTAAATTGATATTTCTGTCTATTTGTAATTTATTTTACAGATGTTTGCAATAGTGTGACGACCAATACTTATAATCCATTTCTTTATAACTTGTTAATCACATTAAAAGTGATGAAAATATGTAAAAAATGGGTTACGTTAGGTTAGGGTTATGGGCTATTTTAAAATGATTTTTTTCATAGATTTAATAACTTTTCAAAGAGGTGTAGAGTTACCGTAGAGTAGAATGCGCCGGTATTATAGTATTTTATCTGAATACAGTAAAATGTGTACATTATTTATTTTGAAATAGACTAAATTCTGTAGAAATCAGATTTCTGAGGCATATGTGTGGTAAAACATGTGAGAAATGTTGAGATTCGCAATGCAAAAATGCAAGGCCGATGTAAGCGTAATGAGTAAGATTAAGAAAGGGAGGCTCAGTTGGTTTGGGCACAAAGAAAAGAGTTTAAGGACAGTAGAAGTCGGGGACACCCGAGGAAGACATGACACTATCAAGTGAATCAGATACTTTAGTCTGACCATGTCAAGATTCAGAATAACAAGAGTACGTATGAAACGATGTATGAATGTAAATAAAGCGAGCAATGTGTGCCAAGACCGAGTCGTTTGCTCATCTTCACTGCCTACCCCTGTCGAGAAATTGTATAATGGTTAACTGTTACAACAAAAACTACGAGCGAAACCGGTTAGTAAAACTAGCTTTAAAACTCACTTATAATGGACCATGTTAAGAGTAAAAATTACAATAGTATGTATGAAACGATGTATGCACGTGATTGAAGCAAGCAATGTTAGGATGGGTAGCTGTTACAACAAAAACTAAATTACGAGCAAAACCGGTTAGTAAAACTAGCTTTAAAACTCACTTATAATGGACCATGTTAAGAGTAAAAATTACAAGAGTATGTATGAAACAATGTATGCACGTGATTGAAGCAAGCGATGTTAGGATGGTTAGCTGTCACAACAACAAAAACCAAATTACGAGCGAAACCGGTTAGTAAAACTAGCAATAAAAATAAAAAAAACTCACTTATAATGGACCATGTCAAAAGTCAGAACAACAAGAGTATGTATGAAACTGTGTATAAATGTGAATAAAGCGAGCAATGTGTGGTTAAAACCGAGTTGTTGGCTCGTCCTCACTGCCTACCCTTGTCGAGAAATTGTACGATGGTTAACTGTTACAACAACAAAAATTAAGAGCGAAACCGGTTAGTAAAACTAACATTAATTCACTTATAATGGACCATGTCAGAATATCAAGAATATATATGAAACGATGTATGCACGTGATTGAAGCAAGCAATGTTAGGATGGTTAGCTGTCACAAAAACAAAAACTAAATTACGAGCGAAACCGGTTAGTAAAACTAGCAATAAAAAAACACTCACTTATAATAAATTCACTTCCCATACTTGTATAAAATAAAACACAATTTTAAATTCAACAAAAAACAGCACACGAAAATCACCAGCGTTAAAATCTCTTTTGAACAACGAAAACTTAGTTAATATATGTAAATTTATTCTTCGAGTATAAACTACAATGACAATATACACATTTCTATATTAATCAATTCGTTTTATATTTAAGTACCTATTGTAAATACGCGCCGATCGTCTGTATAACGAATAAAGGTTATATAAGGACGACTATATCGACAGACAGACGAAACACGACTAACTGACTGACTAAAAGACAGTCTAATAATAATACAAAAATTCCAACTTGGAATTCTTTAGCCAAGGTGTACCGTAGAGCGAAATGTCACATTACTTGATGACGTTTCAAAAAATACAAATTACACAATCCGTAAAAACATCCAAACTCGAGTAACTGGTTGCAATTTTCATACAGATTTGTGGAAGTTTTTTTAGGGCACGCGGTGATAATTTTGAAATGTGGTTTTGCAATTTGAATTGATCACGTGGGCGTGACGTCACAAACACACCCGCGGCCTGCGATTGGTCGATTTCTTTTGACAGCAACAAAACTACAGGGCGATACGAAAGTTTTACACATATTGTCATTATTTTTGTTTTAATTAATTAAAAAAAT
Source organism: Limnephilus lunatus (assembly GCA_917563855.2). Classification (NCBI taxonomy): domain Eukaryota; kingdom Metazoa; phylum Arthropoda; class Insecta; order Trichoptera; family Limnephilidae; genus Limnephilus; species Limnephilus lunatus. The sequence goes on from OU830592.1 coordinate 124,074,398, forward strand.
TGTTATTTGTAATAATTAATCTTACTTAATATTATAAATGCGAAAGTTTGAATGGATGACCCTTGCTCTTTCACGCAATAAATATCGAATGGAATTTAAAAATTCTTTCACTAATCGAAAGCTACATTATTTGCGAGTAACATAGGCTATATATATTGGTAAGTTCTGGCGTTATGAATAAGTTGTGGCGTTATGAAATTATGTATCATACGTTTTCTGTCCCTAACAAAATCGAGTTATTGTAAACGTCAAACAAATTGTTACCTTGGAAAAAATGTTTTTTTTTTTTAAATTTTAGGCTTAAAAAGAGTGCTTTGTTGTGATTAAAAAGAGTACTTTTTTGGCGTCGTAGTTAATATCTATATATCTCTAAAAATGATTATTCTCCGAATAAAAAGCATAACGTTGCTATGCATAGCGTTTGAAGTGGACTGTCATTTTCTTATTTTTTTAGGTTATTCTGGATTCAAATATGAATAAAATACTAATAAAGGGAGTAGGTACTTAAAATACATTTCTATTTCTATATTTTAAATATTTTCTAAAATAGAATTTTTATTTGCGAAATGTCATTATCAAATTTTGAAATTTTCTATTAAACAATAATTATTTTCTATTAGACAAAAAAGCAAGAATAATAAAAATTATGCCAATAATTATGCCAGTAATTTCCCACTAATAATATGCGAGCGAAGCCGTGGGTAAAAGCTAGTGTTAAATATATCATTAAAGAAGAAGATGACACTAATAATCTAAATATACATACGAAAGAGAATTAGACACAGAAAAATTAAAAAAGATAATGGTCGCAACTAGGACTCGAACCCAGAACCTCTCGTCTAACCGGGACGGGCGCCTCTATCAATTCGGCCATAGCCACCTTCTGCCAAACCGTCATATTTGTCAATCTCATTTTTCAAATTTTAGAATTAACAATATTATCTTCGTCGAAATTTATCCATATTACCCATCTGTTGTATATGCCGGATCTACCCCAATGATGGACACTTCAATGCTGTCCGAAACGTTGGCTAAAGAATAGCGCAACACGGCATAACACCCCAAAAACAAATAATGAAAATATATCCATCTTATTTAGGTTACAAACCAGTTTTTAGAACGATTGTTTCCAATAAAAAGAATATGGAAAAAATAATATTGTTATTTATGAGATTGATAAATATGACGTATTGACAGAGGATGGCAATGGCTGAATTGGTAGAGGCGCCCGTCCCGGTTAGACAAGAGGTTCTGGGGTCGAGTCACAGTTGCGCCCATAATATTTTTAATTTTTCTGTGTTTTGTTCTCTTTCACATTATCGTTTAGATTATTGGTGTTATCTTCTTATTCAGTGATATATTATATTGATGGGAAAAACTCTAAAAATTTATAAAAAGAGAGTTGTTCTTATAAAAAAATTTAATGTTCAATATTTTAAGTTTGTAAATTTTTTTTTTACCTAATTAACTAGCTAGTCCGGCCGATTCTCCGCAGAGGTAGGCAGAGAGGGTAGACCACCTCGAAAATCTGTTTTGGCACACACTTACTTACAGCAAGCTTCATTTACACTCATACACAGTTTTCTGGTTTTTTAACTCTTGATATAACTAATTTACATTAGCTCCACACAGGAGGCCCTGAGGAAAACAATTTCCCTCAGGGCCTATGTCATCTTTACGGATGCTGTGTGGATGTTCTTGGGAAGAAAAAAGGTATGTGGGGTGGGTAGGAATCTAGGGCTCAATGTATCCAGGAGTGACGGATGTATGAATCCATCCCTCCCACTGCGGTGCAAGGCGATGGTTTGAGAGATTTCAACTGGAAATATCAAAAGATCTCCCTCAACCAGACTCTCCCGATCCAGCCCACCACGCAGTAGATGGGCAAAAGCATCCGCTGCCAAGACCTAGACAAACCTCACCCAATGAACTCGGGCACCCCTGTTAAGTCACCTGCCTCCCAAATTGGGGATATTATAGTCTCACTGGACCCAGACGGTTGGGAGGAGTAAAGCCTAATCAGCCTTTCCAACTCTCGTAAACATACTTCCCAAGTACACAAACTCATCCATCTGCTCCAAGTATTCATCATTCACAACTATATTGCACATTGTTTTGGTACTCTCTCTTTCAAATACCATGACATTAGACTTACTTACATTCATCATTAACTCATACTACATACATACTTCGATAGAATAGAATAATTATTGCGTTTAATTTGTATTTAATGACTTTTATCACAAACATAAAAACGATAAGAAAATTCCTTTTACTGTAATTAGCGAATTCATCGAGTGCTCGTCTGTGAACTTTATTTCGACAAACCGAGTATAAATTAACATTTATTACTCGATCACACGATAAGATAACAAACGTTTTATTGAAAACTAACCGAAAATACATTATCATACCAATAAGTATATTTTTGCATTTCTTTTTATCTAAATGGCGCACGGTAAAAATATTTTATTACTATTTTTGATAAGGAATACAAGTTTCGTACAACAAATGTGCTGTATTTTTTTTAATATTAAGGTGATACAAAAAATTCAAAATCTACAAGATGTTTATTTCTAGAAATGTCATTTATACCGATTTACTCATCAATACACATTGTAAAAGAAAGCGTAAAAAAATGTGCATCCCTCTAAAACCCAGAAACGAGTCCCGGTACGATCAAGGGAGTTATATGGTGTGGTAGCCCTCTATCCCCCATCGACGAAGAAGGTTCCTGTTTTTACCTGAAGGGCGTGCTTTTGAAGATATAAGCAGTGGCGGTCCTTCACAGGGGGACAATGGGGACAGTCCCCACCAGTTACACTTTAAACCTACTAAAGGAAATAACAGTCGATGCTTTGTCTTCGCCAAAATGAATGAATTCTTTAAACATAAAAGTAATTAACATTTGCAGAAATAAAACACAAACAATTATTCCAGATGATTTTAATAAGACCCTACGCGGGTACAGCGAACAATGTACGGCGCAAAAAACAGCGGGTTTATCTCTCAGTGCGCAGAATCTAATGTGCACTTGGGGGACGATCCGAACTATCCCTATACTTTCCTTGCGTTGTTTCGCGATCGTATGCAACTGCGCATGCGCAGTAGTATGTGAGTTCAAATACCCGCGGGGACAATCCTTCGGATCCCCGCAGAACCATTTGTTTGCGAAGTTACGGGCGGGAATCGCTCGCGTTCAAATTAGTTCTATAATAATCTTGCAAGATAAAACTTTATTTTTATTATACTATATTGTAAATTGGCATATATGTATCTACATTTTATATTTTTTGCGTTAAATATATCCGACTAGCATGATTAGACCATAAAATATTTTTTTCGAGAAATTTTATATTATATTCTACGGGTGGTGAGATTACGGTACAGTACCTAGGTAAAAAATGTCGATTCCCACCACTAAAGAAGGGCCACCACTGGATATAAGGCCTGGAAGTTTCGCTCTCTAGAAATTTCTAGAACAGTCCAGAACATTTGAGAGTATTCGAGAGAATTCCACAACATTCCAGAACATTCCAGAACATCCCGGAACATTCTGGAATGTTGTGGAATGTTCGGGAATAGAGATTCGAGAACATCATTGTGGAACATTTAAGAACACTCTCGAATGTTGTGGAATGTTCTGGAACATTGTGGACCATTCGAATCCTTTTTTGTATGGGTGGGGCTACCCATTGGTAGGGGTATATAAAGCAAGATCCGTCGTGGGTTCGAACATCACTTCAATCTCATATCAACTTCCTGAGTGAAGCCGGGTACCCCAGCTAGATTTATACAAGACCTCTCGACTTCTAGGCAACGGACAGATTAATGAAATTGATTGATTGTAAAAAAAAAGTATTTCGCTTTTTGAAAAGTTTTGATTAACATTGCTGTCATGGTTCGGATGAACACAGAAAAAGAAGTCACTAAAACTATAAAAATCCGAAAACTTCAATATCTTAGACATGCAATGAGACATCCAGAGAAGTATCTTATAATGCAGGGAAAGATTGTCAGAAGACGGGGCCCTGGAAGAAGGAGAACATCATGGCTAAAAAACCTGAGACAGTGGTTTGGTCAGTTTACTGTAGAGCTATTCCAGCCGCAGTAAACCAAGTCCGCATAGCCAACATCCGTTGAACGGACAGGGCCCAAGAAGAAGCACATGGGATTACCTATGGCAGTGTTTTTGATACAGTGAATTTGCAAATATTCCAAGAATCTTATCATTTGGAGTTTGGAGGCAAATACATTATTAATACTAGATTAAATCCGGTATTAACAAATAAATAAGGAAATAAGACGTCTGATTAAGACTGTACTAACAATCAGATTAAATTATAATGACAATTATATACCAATGAATTAAAAGCTAATGATGGATTGCAAATTTCAACCATTGACCCAAAGGTCCAAAATACTTTTAAAAAATCTCTTATCTTCTCTGGATGGCTCTGCGTTAAAAAATGCTGACTCAACTTCAGAAGGTGTGGCTTTTATCGTCAAAGTTGCTTATGCAATGATGGAGATCGTAGCTAGCAAAGGATTGAAGCCACGACACCTGCTGAGTGGAGGGTTTTTTAAAATTTAATTAATAACTGATAACTTTGTATAAACCACTTTTTAATAAACAATATCGACATGTTTCAATAATAACAATTAGTATAATAACATATCCTGAAGAAGATAACATTTTTAACACTTTTTAATAAAAAATATCGACATGTTTCAATAACATTGTTAAGATAACATTGTTATTGAAACATGTCGATATTGTTTATTAAAAAGTGGTTTATACAAAGTTATCAGTTATTAATTAAATAATAAATAATGCCACAAAGTTATTTTGCAAAGATTGAAGAAGGTTTTTTTTAACCCTAGAGTGCTCGTGCTATGAGCATTTTGCTGCCCGCGGAAAAAAAAATCGTGTTATTTTGTACACGATGCATTTGACAAGGTCAAGCGTCCTAGTAGCTCCGTACCTCACCTCATTGTTTTAGAAATTAGAAAAAATTTGGTGCACATGTGACCGCAGGAGCCAAGGGTCGTTGACGGTCTGTCGCGTTTGGCGGCATATTGCTCACCGTGCGACTACTCACGTAAGTAAAAATCGTGTGTCGGTTTTTTACTGTAGTTGAAATATTATTAGTTTTCATTGCATATTATATCAACTTGGTGTTTACCTTGATAGCAAACTTATTTTTAATAATCACATCGACTCAATCGTTCACAGGTCATATAAAATGCTTGGTTTTGTTCTTCGTATAAGTAAAGTGTTCAGTAACTCGCGCACAGTAGTTATGTTATATTAAGCATTAATCAGAAGTATACTGGAATATGCCTCGCCAATTTGGAACCCGCAGTACAAATTATACATAGATAGCATAGAACATATTCAAAACAAATTTATAAAATATCTTAAATTCAAATTCAACAATAATTATGAATGCACATTTCAAACTTTGCAACAAAGACGAGTAATTGCTGATTTGACATTTATACACAAAATTTTAAATAATAACATCAATTGTACCGAACTACTTTCCCTAATTAATTTTAACATACCATTAAGACGTACACGCCATATGGAACTATTCCACACGCTTAATTACAAGACAAATGCAGCAACTAATTCGCCAATCAATTGTGCTCTTCATGTATTCAATAATATTAATCTAAATTATATCATCGACATGTTCTCCGATTCATTGCCCAAATTTAAAAAGAGCATCATGTCAATCATATAAATTGTTTAATGCGAATTCTCACATACATACATACACATATATTTACACACACACACACACACACAGATACACACACACACACCTCTCCCTCAATAATTTGCTAATTTAATATAGGTAAAATTTATAATTTGTCACTTAAAAATATATATTATATAACAGCGACATGTCATTGGTACCAATTATTGTATTAATTCTACAACTTGTAACTACTTTCTAACATGTAATTATGTACTGTTTGTTTCTGAAAAATAAATAAATAAATAAATAATGTTTGGTTAGATGTAAATATCGTAATAATATTGATATTTAGTTTGTTTTGATTAATTATTTATTATTGGGCATAAATACTCAAATAATATACCAAGAAAATACTAACCATTTAGTATTTTTCTTTTACATAAGCTCCACACAAAGGAAGTTCTGGGGAGGAAAAAGGTTAGAGGGGTGCGTAGGAATCTAGGGTCCAGTGTGTCAAGATCATCCGCCACCAGATCCAGAAAAACCTTACCCCATGAACCCGGGCACCCCTGCTAAGTCACCAAACGTAATGAACCGCTTGGTGGCACCTATGGCAGAGGTATTGGTTATCCAATAAATGATTCCCAGTATGTGTTCAATAAATACGGCGGTACCCATTCCCGCCTCCCAAATTATGAAGATCTGACGATCCGACGTAAACACTTTGCAGAAACAGCTGAGAAACCAAATTGCCTGATTTTTGCCATCGGCACACAAAAATTTACCCTCAGGTAGAGAAGGTGTATGCGCTGTATGTCCGTCCATGAAAAATAGAAGCACCAAAAAAGGGTGCAATAGATGTGCAAAGTTTCTGTGCAATGAATATTTTATGTACATGTGTCAGGACTGCTTTATATGCTCCCCGTCTGGAGCTAGTGAGACTATGGCATCCCCAATTGGGGTATGTTGTGAGGCTGAAGGTAGTGGAAAGTGGAAGGAGATGGGGAAGGTGGGGACGTATCTGGCTATTCAGATCTGGTCACCAAATACACGGGCTAAAGCCATTTGAAGCAACTTTTCAATTCGGAATGGTGGTCTTACACCAGGACGATACTGAGAGTATCTTCCACTCTGGAACGTGCCGCAAATATACTATATATTATTTTTAAATGATCTAATTGTGAAATAACAAAAATTAATCAAATAAAATTTATTTGCGCAGGCAGAGATTCGATCCCGTGACCTCCGGATTGTGAGTCAAGAGCTCCTAGATCACGGTGGCCGTTATGGGACATGGCACAATTAAGTGAATCAAAGTCAATAATGACAGAAGTATATGTATGTGAGACAATGTATGAAGCAAGGAGGATGTGCCAAGACATTTATTAGAGTATTGTACACTTCTTTAGTAAGAAGCCAGGTAGAGTACAATTCGCCAATTTGGACCCCAATGTATAAAATCCATTCCAACAATATAGAAAGGGTACAGCACAAATTTCTAAGATTTATCAACTTTAAGCTGAATATTCCAATTCAAAATATTAACTATGTCCTTTTGATGAAACAACTCAACATAATTACGCTGTCAGATAGGCGGATCATCTTTGACCTTGTACTATTAAATAAAATTATTAATAATTGCATTAACAACCCTGAAATTCTCTCCAAAATAAAATTTTACATACCGACCAGAAATACGAGACAAAGTGCTACCTTTTTCTGTGACAATTTCAAAACGAATTATGAGGCTCATACACCTATTAATAGAATGCATCATCTGGGCAATAAATTTGGGAATACTGTAGACATATTTAAAGATTCCGTATTAGTCACAAAACGAAGTCTTTATAATTATTTTAGTAAAATGTATGATTTCACGACTCCGTAGTGAATACACTCTATATTTCTATTTTCTTTTAGTTTTTATATGTCTTTTTAAAAAATTTCGTTTTCCATACCTATACATTTAATTTTTCTTAAATTTATCATAAACCAATATATATTGAATACTATGTATTTGCTAACACAACTGTATTACTTATGTATCTATCTTGTAAAAGCCCAGTAGGGCGTAAATAAATAAATAAATTCATTCATCATTTATTCTATTGACAAAAAGGTCACTGCTCAGCTGCAATTCAGGATTTCTGCTAGAAAGAAGCTGGTTTTCAGCAGTGCCTCTAAATTTCAGAAATACTACATTTATTTGGATTTTATTGCAAAACAGAAATATTTTGACCTTCCAACAAAATAGACCTAAGTGAGTGAATCCATCCGTGTAATTTTATTTTTCTTTGTTTATTTACGCAGTACCTTTTTCTTTACATTCTTAGATCGTTATAACGTATTGTGTAAAGTTAAGCAAATATTACGCCGTCATTTTATCATTCTTTTACAGTTGAATCGTCAAGATAATATGGTTTTACAATGGTGATAAGGACGAGAATTTAAGCTTTCAAATTATACTTATTATCTACATAGCAAAAAAACCCAAGCCATTTGATAACGAGACTAAAAATTACAGACAAATCTCCGTGAAATGTCACAAGATTATCTGGGATTTTCGACTTATATAATACTAGCTTTTACCCACGGCTTCGCTTGCATATTATTAGTTGGAAATTACTAGCATAATTGTTATTATTATTGCTATTTTGTCTAATAGAAAATAATTATTTTTTAATTGAAAATTTCAAAATTTGAGAATGACATTTCGCAAATAAAAATTCTATTTTAGAAAATATTTAAATTATAGAAATAGAAATTTATTTTAAGTACCTAATCCCTTTATTAGTATTTTATTCATATTTGAATCCAGAGTAACCTAAAAAAATGACAGTCCACTTCAAACGCTATGCTTTATAGCAACGTTATGCTTTTTGTTCGGAGAATAAACATTTTTAGAGATATGTAGATATTAACTACGACGCCAAAAAAGTACTCTTTTTAATCACAACAAAGCACTCTTTTTAAGCCTAAAATTAAAAAAAAAAAAACACATTGTTTCCAAGGTAACAATTTGTTTGACGTTTGCAATAACTCGATTTTGTTAGGGACAGAAAACGTATGATACATAATTTCATAACGCCAGAGCTTACCAATATATAAAGCCGTTGTTACTCGCAAATAATGTAGCTTTCGATTAGTGAAAGAATTTTTAAATTCCATTCGATATTTATTGCATGAAAGAGTAAGGACCATCCAACCATCCATACAAACTTTCGCATTTATAATATTAGTAAGATAAGATATTTCTTTCTTTTCTTTTCTAGGTTAAGTTTGACGACCTCTAGAGCAGTAAATTTGTTGACTCTGGAACCAGAGGTTCAAAACTCAGTGTGTCTGAATAAATATGAACTATTTTTATTTATATTTTTAACTAATGAAGGGCTGTGGAACGATTTGCCGGCTACTGTGTTTCCTCCTTCCTACAACACGGGTCTATTCAAGACAAATGTTCATTCCTTCCTCTCCTCAAAAAAAACCCTCCACACAGCATCACAACATTTGGCCGGAAAACCTTTGGAGACCGACTAAGACGCGGAGAGAGAGGTGATTGCATTTTTGGCGGCGGAGTTCTAGGATAAAGGAATCAAGAAAATTGTGCCAAGGCTCACCAAGTGCATCGATCATAAAGGGGACTATATCGAAAAATAGTGGAGATCTGTACCTAAAATTTTGTGATTTTTTGTAAACATAAATTTTTCCTGATTTTTAAAATTAGAACGGTCTTTAATTCTTGGACAACCCTTGTAGTTCGAATTAGGAGTTTTTAATTTTTTTACTTATCCATAATTTCTTTCACTTCCAACCCAAATAATAACGATTCTACTGTATTGGGTACATTACATATTTACGTTACATATTTACAGTAATGAGTAAATACAAGGTTTTCTTAGAACTCACATACATTTTTATCATATTTCTCGCTCTATGGCCATTTTCACACTTATGGCCACTTTCACCATTAAAACTGACCGAACAAAAACAAAAACAACTTTTCCGAAGACTCGTATTCTGTTGATAATTTGTTAAACCATTCCCTCTTATTCAATTTTTTATAGCTAGATTATTCCACACCTTCCTCTGCCCCATCTCCTTTCCCTCCCCACTACCATCAGCCACTCAACATACCCCAATTGGGGATATCATAGTCTCACTGACTCCAGACGGGAGCAGTTGGGACTCTCGTGCGGTATTCACATAAAAATGCCTTTGAATTCTCAAAATAATATCTTTTAAACCATATCACATAGCACATAGCTGTCGTATCATAGGAATGATATCCAACCACACAAGCGCCATCTATTTCCAGCTTTCCAGATTACCTGCTATTCAATTTTTTATAGCTAGATTATTCCACACCTTCCTCTGCCCCATCTCCTTTCCCTCCCCACTACCATCAGCCACTCAACATACCCCAATTGGGGATATCATAGTCTCACTGACTCCAGACGGGAGCAGTTGGGACTCTCGTGCGGTATTCACATAAAAATGCCTTTGAATTCTCAAAATAATATCTTTTAAACCATATCACATAGCACATAGCTGTCGTATCATAGGAATGATATCCAACCACACAAGCGCCATCTATTTCCAGCTTTCCAGATTACCTGCTATTCAATTTATTTTACTGCTATTGAATTAATTAATACCCAAAATAAGTTGAATGGACAGAGTTACGTATGAAGATGTTATGGTTCGGATGAATAAACAAAAAGAAGTTAGATAACAAATATTATAATCAATAATTATCAGCCTGAAACACTCATCTACATTGAAAAAAATTTCCGAGAAAAGATACTGGCCGCCAACGGGAATTGAACCCGTGTCCTTCTGATTACCGGCAATCAGAGGGACACGGGTTCAATTCCCGTTGGCGGCCAGTATCTTTTCTCGGAAGATTTTATGGAGTAGTAGAAATATAAAATGAATTATTGTATAACCTTGCACATGTTATCATTTGTATTGTAAAAACAAAATTCTTGAAATAAATAAATAAAAAATAAAAAAAAATTTGTCTCCTACCAGGCCCTCGGCGACCCTCAATCTTGCCTTTCAATATAAAATGGAGCAAGTGATACTTCTCCCCTCGAAGTATGTGACCCAGATATGAAATTTTCTTGATTTTTATTAATGTAAGCAGTTCTCTATCTGCTCTAGCCTGCCTGAGAATTTCTGTGTTGGTGATCATGTCGGTCCATGGGACCTTGAGCATTCTCCGGTGAAGCCACATTTCGAAACCTGTTCGTGGTATTTATTTTCACGGTCCATGTTTCACAACCATACAGCAAGACCGACCACACATAACATTTTAGCATTCTCTGCCTTAGTTTTAAGCTGATATTGTCATTGCAGAAGAGGGATTTTATTTTTATGAACGCAGTTCTTGCTGCTTCAATTCTGCACCTAATCTCTATATCTGGGTCAAGAGTCTCCGTGAGAATACTGCCGAAGTATCTAATTAATTTTATATAAAGTAATACTCACAGTCTCCATAGTCCAAAATAGTTGGCCTCTTGTAGGGAATCATTTTTGGTTTTTCTCCTTATTTTCCGGACACAGTGAAATTATGCTGCAACAAAAAAATAAACATAATCAGCCTTACTAAAAAACAAAAAAAATGTTGTGTATATTTTATTCAATTGATAAACAATTGTGTATGTAGAAACCTTACTAATATAGAAACTATCAAGAAATAGTTCATGGAAAGATAATAATAAACCTTTTCCCCTCACATGTTCCCTCTCCCCACTCCCTCTCCCACTTCCTCTGTCCCGCGAACCCCCCTCCCTTCTCCCGCATTCCATACATTCAGTCCTGGTACATTCAGTTTTCAAACAGCTAGCGTGGCACCTATTGCAATTTTTTTTTACAAATTTCATAATGCCAGAACTCACCAGTATATACATAGAAACCTTCGCGGGCGTGCTCACAACAACTCACCAACATTAACGGCGAATTCCACCAAGGTTTCATCGCAATCGGATGAACGGTTTAGCAATGCATAATTTCATGATACCAGAGCTCACTATTATATATAGAAACTATTGCGGGCATACGCACATCAAATTCTCAAAGTTTCATAGCAATCGGATGAATGGTTAGCAATGCATAATTTCATGATGTCAGAACTCACTATTAGTATAGAAACCATCGCAGGCATGCGCACATCAAATCCCCAAAGTTTCATCGCAATGCATAGGCATCTCATTTACTCACATAAATACACCCATGTATAGATATGTATTTTTCTAAATTATACATACATATACAGTGATTATGGAGGTCACAGGTTCGAATTTTGGCATGAGCAAATAAATTTCTTTAAGTAAATATGTTTTTATATATTTGCATCTCATTCTACGATATTATAACTCAGGTACGCCTCATACATCATACGTATGTCTAGTATTGTTAATCATTATATTATCTATCAGTCTTCCAATCTCTCGTAAACATACTTCCCAAATACATATTAATATAACTACAATATACCGGAATATGTAAGAAAGGATTTAGCGTAGAAGGCGTGAATTGAGGTTAGAATTTTGAAATGACATTAGCCGTTGTGATTAGTGACCAGATTCAAATAGTCGGATACTTTCCAACCTTCTTCTACACATCTCCTTTCTGTACCCACTTCCTTCAACCTCACAATGTATCGAATTGCGGATGCTATAATCTCCTGGTTATGGGAGCATTTGGGACTCTTAATCACAAATAAAAAAAAAATATTGAAATCAAAGAAAAAATATTGTACAATTTATTTATTAAATTAAACAATACATATAAGTGATAACAAAATAATGTTACTACTAACGCCATCTGTTAATTTTGAAACACAACATTAATGTATATTTCCATATATGTTATTAAATAACAGATGTGAAATCTTAATACATAAAACAAAGTCGGGTTAGTTATACTATTTATAACTCGAGAATAGCTGGATTCATTTTTATGATCATTGATTTCTTGGATTTGTCTCCGCCCCAAATAGCAGAATAGCTATTAAAACATTGGAAAAATTCACAAAAAAAATAATTATAAAGAAAAGTCTTTTCCTCATACATTTTGTATGGAACGAATTCTCATCTTTTGAAAGAGCTTCAGCAATATTGTGATAAGTATAATATTGAATAGTTAATAGTTAATAGTTAATATTGAATAGTTATTGAATATTGAATAGTTAATAGTTAATATTGAATAGTTAGTATAATATTGAATAGTTAATAAGTTAATAGTGAATTCCAAAAATTAAAAAAAGTCAAATGTCAATGCGCTGATTGCTTTGCTTTTGTTCTTAAATGTATAATGCTGCTCCTCTTTCTTACACACTAAATGACAATAGTCGAAAAATGAGACAAACGGTGAACGTATGCCTACAAAATAATTATAATAAATCTCCCTCACATGTATAAAGAATTCCTATGTGGAAAAGTAAGAAAATTACAAAAAATATAAATCCATACACAACGCCATCTCTGATACTGACAAAAACAAAACACGGACAGTTGTGTATCAATAATTGCTTCAATTTTGAACTTAATAAAAAAACTGAATCTAATTCATCTTTAATAAGTTAACACAGCAGTTATTGATTCTGAGGCTGTGCGAAATTCGCCGGGTCAGCTAGACAATAAATATTAGTGTTAACAAAATAATGTAACTACTAACGCCATCTGTTAATTTTGGAACAAAACATTAATTTATATTTCCACTTCTGTTATTTATTTATTAACAGACTTTAGGCGGAGAAAATGGAATTTGTTTTAAACCAGTATACTATCTTTGAAAATAAATTGTATATTTTAATGATGAACAATCCATGTGAGGCATATAAAGGCGTCAATGTATTTAAAAAGGGTTTCAAACCCAACACATCTCTTTGCAGAGATAGTAATGGAGACATAATAGGAGATAAGGAAAAGATCAAGACTAGGTGGAAAGAATATTTCCAACAGCTCTTAAATCCCAATAACAACCTGACAGTCGAACCAACTCACATTCCGGACGAGCTAAATAGTGATGAAACAACGAGAGCACCAACAATGGCAGAATTAAGGGCTGCACTAAAGAAACTGAAAAACAATAAAACTCCGGGAGGAGATAATATCCCTGCAGAGCTCTATAAATATGGAAATGAACAACTGAAGAACCTGCTACACAATCTCATTGTGAAAAATGGACCGCCGAAAGAGTACCAGAAGAATGGCAAACTAGCATAATATGCCCCATACATAAAAAGGGAGACAAATTGAAGTGTGAAAATCACAGAGGAATATCGTTACTTTGCACAGCGTATAAAATTTTCACAATGATTTTGAAAGAAAGACTAGAATATTACTCAGAGAACTTACTAGGAGAATATCAGGCAGGTTTCAGGAGGGGGAGATCCACCACTGATCAACTCTTCATTACTCGACAAATCCTGACAAAATGCTGGGAATTCGATATAGATATATATCAACTATTTGTTGACTTCAAACAGGCGTATGACAGCATAGATAGGGAAAAGATTTATGAAATACTCCTAAATTTTGGAATACTGCCCAAAATAGTCAAGCTTGTAAAAGCAACAATGGTCGGCTCACGGTGTCGAGTAAGGATAGGAGGTGAAACAACGGAGGATTTTAACGTCTCCCAGGGGCTGAAACAAGGTGATGGCTTAGCACCTACCCTTTTCAATATTGTACTGGAGCACGTCGTTAGGAAGACAATGATCAGTACCGATTCAAACATCTGCTACAGAAGCAATCAAATAGTTGGCTACGCAGATGACCTTAACATTGTCGGAAGATCCCTACAGGCTGTAAGAGATGTGTTTGACCCTTTGGAGACTGCGGCAAAAGAGGTGGGGTTGCAAATCAATGAAAATAAAACAAAAATCATGATGCAAACCAGAACCCCTCACCGCAGAATAAAAGATAAAGTGAAATTTAAAGACAATTATAATTTCAAAGTGGTCGAAGAGTTTACCTACCTGGGCTCCATCATAACGCAGGACAATGAAGACCCAGTAGAAGTAAGAAAGCGCATCACAGCCGCTAACAACACTTACTTCGCGTTGCTGCCAGTGTTCAAATCACGAAACGTCCATAGGAAAACCAAAATAACCTTATATAAAACAATTATCAGAACGGTCTTGGCCTATGGATGTGAGGCGGGAACACTGACAGCAAAGTCAGCAGAACAGCTGGACATCTTCGAAAGAAAGGTACTGCGAAGAATCTTAGGAGCGGTGCGAGAGGGAGAGGCATGGAGAATCCGCCACAACAATGAGCTCTATGATATTTATCAAGCTCCCAGACTCTCCACCCATTTAAGGCTCCAAAGATTAAGATGGGCCGGACATGTGCACCGAATGCCAAGCACACGAGTACCGAAGAAGGTTCTGACAGGACACCCGGGAGGTAAACGAAAGGCGGGCAGACCTAGACTGAGATGGGAGGATGATGTCAGGAAGGATGCAAGAGGATTACTCCATGTTGCAGATTGGAAGACGACGGCCGAGGACAGAGGGCGGTGGAGGCTTATTTTGAAGGAGGCCAAGGCTCGAAATGGGCTGTAGCGCCATTGAAGAAGAGAAGAATGATTTTTTTTTATATAGTACTCCCCACACCACAATTATAAAAGTTATTGTCTAAAATTATAGCCTACTTTGTAACAGCACTCCATAAACACAAGCTAAAGTAAGTGTTGGGCCATTTAGTAATGTTTTATGTGTAAAAAATGTACTATTTTATAAGATTACAAAAAAAATGGTTTTAACTTTGGTACAAATCATTACAAAAAAATAACAATTTGAGCATCAAACCACCTACAATCAGTACAAAATTCTATGGCTAAGTTATTAGTTCAAAAACATATTTTTTCACAGAGACGAAACATATCATTGTTGTATCGGAATTTAACAATATTACCGGTGCAGGCCTTATTATGTCTGAGTCTGATTATAAGAGGAAAGTGGAACATGAACATAATACAAGGTTCACAAAGAATGAAGGAATGCTTGTTCCAGAATATAATAATAACTACGGACGGCGAACCATGTTGAACCATGAAAAAATATTTAACATGTTACCAATTAATATAAAAAATTGCGATTCTACAAATAGATTGAGATATATGCTGAAACAATGATTTCTTAATAGAGATAGTTTATATTAATTCATATGTGTTAATTTTGACAATCTGTATATTCCCCCCCCCCCTGCCCAATCAATCAACAATCAAATACGCGCCGTTTCGCATTCATAATATTAGTATAGCTGTTGACTTAGGTCAAAATGTAGATAAGTACCTTATTTTATATTTTTACACTAAATATTCATATTTGAATTTTTGCTATCAAAGAAATCTCCATAGTAACCTAAACAAATAACAATATGACAGCCCACGTCAAACATTTACTTAGCAACACGCTTTGCCAATAAACGTATAATAAATAATTTCATAACGCCACAGCTTATTCATAACCCCAGAGCTTACCAATATATATTGCCTATGTTACTTGCAAATAATGTAACTTTCGATTAGTGAAAGAATTTTTAAATTCCATTCGATATTTATTGCGTGAAAGAGTAAGGACCATCCATACAAACTTTCGCATATATAATATTAGTAAGATATTATGTCTGAATGTTTAAATTGTAATTGAACATTAACATACCGTTGAAAAACTGCTTTATTGCGGTACGGGATTGTACCTTGGAAACCATTTTTTTTTTTAAAATAAAAATCTCCAGTGCCAAAGTGTAAGTTGAATTTTTATAAAATATTCTTCCACACAAAAGACAAGGAGATAAGAAGATGGGGAAGACTTGCATATCTACAAATACTAAGATTTGAGATAATGAGTGTGGAATACCTAAAAACTTCCGAGTTTGTCACATAGAGGGCAGTGCTAAGAGCTGTCCCGAAAGTCCGCTGGATGGCAGGTAGTTTAGTTCGGAGTTTGGACACCAGAGGGGCACCGCCAAACGACTCGGTCTTGGCACACACTCCTTGCCTCATACATTGATACTTACTTGCTACATTCATACATCGTCTCATACATACTCTTCTGTTATTCTGACTCTTGACATGGCCCGACTCAAGTATCTGATTCACTTGGTCGTGACATGTCTTTCTCGGGCGTCCCCGCCTTCTTCTACCATTCACATTTGCGTCATATATTCTCCTTACACTTCTTTCCTCGTTCATTCGCTCTACATGCCCAAAAATAGGAGCGTCCCTTTCTTAAACTTATACTTACTCATTACGCTTACATCAGCCTTGTATTCTTTGCGGATCTCCACATTGCTCATGGTTTTGCCACACATACCTCAGGGATCTCATTTATACAGCATTCAGTCTACTTTCATCCTTCCTCTGCCAGTTCCATGCCTCACTGCCATACATCAGGGTAGATACCACCACATCGCTTCGCTTCTTTGGCCAGTTTTCAATATCTCTATCAGCCTTCCCATTTCTCGTAAACATACTTCCCAAATAAACAAACTCATCCACCTGCTCCAAGTATTTATCATTGACAACTATGTTGCACATTGTTTTCGTGCTCTCTCTTTCAAACACCATGACTTTAGACTTACTTACATTCATCATTCTTCATACTTGGTTCATCCTAGACAAGACAGACTGTAGATATTCCATAATGTTAGAAATCAGCACTGCGTCATCAGCATACAACAGCCAACATACTTTCAGATTACTTTAAGATTAGGTTATGATAAAATAAGAAACTAAAAAACCAAAATACTACATAAAATATACACTATTGACACTATTCACAGAAATTTTACTAAAACCAAAAAAGGTATTTATTACATATATAACTTACAAATTTAATTTTAAAAACATTAATTCAGTATGACAGTAGAAAAATAAAACAATAGTGACCCAACATGTTTGAAGAACAATCAAAACGCAAATATACCAGTATCAAAGATTCTCAAACTTAAAATTTTTGAAGTGGAAACTACTTTAGCGCCGTTGTGATTTTAAAATCGATGAAACGAAAAATAGCAACACTAAAAAGAGACAAACACATACATCTATAAGATTTAGCCTGCGAGAGAATGAGATAGTATAATCGGTCTCCTCTTTATGCGCTGTTTCGTGTCCTCTTTGTGCGGTGCTTCGTATACCACACGGCAGAAGAGATGTTCTAGCAGAGAGAAATGAAACCAGTGTGCAATATAGTTGTGAATGAAGAATACTTGGAGCAGGCGGATGTTTGTGTATTTGGGAAGTATGTTTACGAGAGATAAAAGGACTGATAGAGATATTGAAAGAAGGGTTAACGCAGGTAACTCCATTAATGGAGGACTGAATGCCGTTGGCGCTAATGTAGTACCATGTGGAGAAGTTCACAATGGAGTGCTGGTACCTACCCTGATGTACGGCGGTGAGGCGTGAAATTAATAGAGGAAGGATGAAAGTAGACTGAATGCTCTACAAATGAAGTAAGATTAAGAAAGGGACAGATAGATTGTTTGTAGCATGAAGAGCGAATGAATAAAGAAAAGAGTGTAAGAAGAATTTTTGATATGAACGTAAAGGAAGACAAGACACGATCAAGTAAACCAAATACTTGAGTCGGGTCTTGTCAAAAGCTTAAATAACAGAAGGATATGCATGAGACATTGCATGAATGTGAATGAAACAAGGAGTGTATGCCAAGACCGAGTTTGCTGGTTCGTCCTCTCTGCTTACCCCCGCGGGAAACAGCGTAAAGATTAGTTAGACGGTCTCCACACGGTGCTGCCGCAGCACCAACTGCTGCAGAACTTTAGTTGACTGTAGTCAAAAGCGCCAGCCGTATTGTTATTACAATAAAAATACGGCTGGCGCTTTTGACTACAGACAATACGATTTTTAGTCAGTTCTTCGGCAGTTGTTACTGCGGCAGCACCGTGTGGAGACCCCTTTAGTCAGATCCCTTTTCTACAGCATTCGGTCTACTTTTATTCTTTATCTGCAAGTTTGATCCCTCACAGCCAGTTAAAAAATAATTTAACCAGTCAGGCCTATTTTTTTGGAAGGTCAAAATATTTTGGCTTTGCAATAAAATCCAAATAAATGGAATATTTCTGAACGCATTCGAAAACTAAAAACTGTTTTTGAAAGGTGATAAAATAGTCATCCAAATTTTATTATTCGGAATAAACAAATAATGTTAAAGTATAAATTTTTTTAATGCAATCTATAAAAGTTTTAAAAATTGCTAATAACAAAAAAAAATAAAAACACGGACATATTTTATTAGGCAAATGTATTATAAATATTATCCTCAATTTTTTTTGTCGTTTTATGTAAAAATATATATTTTTTTAAATTCCTTAAGTTTCCAAAATGCGGTCAGAAACCTTCGTTTAATAAAGGTGTACAATTATTTTGTGGTTAACTTTTAGAGTCGAACATAAAATGTGGTGTTTTCTCTTTCTAAGACCATTTAGATCATATTTTTAACCATAATAGTAAGGGAGATACCGCAATTTCTATGAGACCCACATTTTTTACGGTAAATTTTGGATAGGGCCTGACACGCTTATTACGAATAATTTTTAGAAAAAAACTTTATATTCGCCTTAATTACTATAAAAGGAAACTTTTTGCATTTCGGGCGGCGGAAAATTATGCATTTTAATTTTCAATTGCGTAAAACCAAAATTCACTTCGCGAACTGATCAGCGATTGTCAGCGGCCATTAGGTACGTCACTGTTATGTTGGTATCCCTGATACATTGCAAAGAACTAAATACTACTGTGGCCAACTTCGTGGGGTACATGAAAACACGGTTAAACTACGAAAGCTGCATGTCATCATAATTTTAAAAAACATCCCAGGTTTTGAATGGTTTGTTTGGCAAAGCAGGGTTTGTCTAGCGGGTTTGTGTAATTATGATTTAATTGTGTTTTTCATAATAACACACGTCTTCTTGTATCCCACGAAGATGGCTACGGTCGTATTTAGCTCTTGTTAATGCATCAGGGATACCAACCTAACAGTGACGTACCTAATGGCCGCTGACAGTTGCCGATCGGTTCACGAAGTGAATTTTAATTTACGCTATTGAAAATTAAAATGCATAATTTTCCGCCGCCCGAAATGCAAAAAGTTTCCTTTTATAGTAATTAAGGCGAATCTTAAGTTTTTTTCTAAAAATTATTCATAATTAGCGTGTCAGGCCCTATCCAAAAATTACCAAGCGAACAAATTAGTCTGAGGGGTTAAATCAAAATAAAACGGATAATAGGGAGCACAAGGTTGAGAAACAGTGGACCGGTATATACTGCCCACACATTCTTGTAATTAATAAGTGAGTTAAGAATATTTAAATACTTCAGTAAAAGGAAATGCAAACTAAGGTCACAAATAAAATTTTAATTATAATTGAGGACTGTTTTCACAAAGAGAAAAGTCTAGTTTTTTGAACCACTCCGATCGATCGCGAATATGCACGTTTTTCATCTTAAACGAAATGTCAGATTTACAAAAACTTGTTATTTCCGCTTCACAATTAAAGCTCTGTAAATGAAACATTTCTGAACGTAGCCAAATACTAAAAACTGTTTTTGAAAGGTTATGAAATAAGCTTTCAAATTGTTATATTACAAATATTAAAATTTAGAATGCAAACGGTGCTAAAATCACGGATTATGTAAAAAACAATACTTATTCTATCGTATAAATGTATAATAAACAATTTAGTCACCTCACTTTTTTATCATTTCATACAAGAATATCTAATAAAAAAAATAACAATGTTTAGCGGCGCGTAGGCGATTTGGCGGGTAAAATCGGTATCTACCGTGTATCTGACAGAATAGGTCTTTATAAGTATTTCTAAGGACAACTTGAATAGATATGTGCAGCTTGATTTATTATGGACCTTCTACTTTTTGTTTTAGGATTGTCACTAGAACAATAACGGAGTTATAACGATTTCTGTGGAACACAAGCGTTGATGTGAAAACACGCTTATTGCACTTGACTGCTATTGTTATATTATCGTGTATATCCGCTTACGTATCGGAGTAGTTAAAATTCTTATTCTATAAGTAGATGTCTACGAAACGGCTAATTTAGATTTTTTTTAAATTATTTAATTAAATGTAGACAATATTAGCGAAACTCAATCGAAAATCTGGAGACAAAAAAATCAGAAAAAGATATTGGCACCTTTGGGGCTCGAATCCAGGACCTTTCGCTTTCCGGGCGACAGCCCTGGCCTCTGAGCTAAGGTGTCTCTATCAGATTCGGTCATTTTTAACTGTATCATACTTCGACTGAGAACTAACAACATTATCTCCATTTTTCTTAATGCATATTTTATTGGCTGCTATCTTTATGTATGATTGCAAGATTCAAACGCGAACTAAATGCTATCTAGCCCGTTTAATGACAGGAGACCATATTTGTCCCAACACACATAGATCTCGTGTAAAACGCTGTAACTCCCTTACTATCATAGTGAGAATTATGTTCTAAACGGTGTTAGAAAGGAAAAACACTACGCTTTATATTCCAATCTAAAAAATACTCACTATAAAAGTAAAATGTACACTTTTAAGTATACAAAGTTTTGAAAATCGCAAATTGAAAAAAAAATTTGAAATTCGGGAATTTTTTATAAATTATTTTTACATACAGCGACAAAAAAGTGAAATAACAATATGTGTTTGTTATAAATTTGTCTAATAAAACATGTATGTGTTTTTATTTTTTTTTATTATAAGTAATTTTAGTTAGAAAAAACGTAAGGTGAGCCATTTTGAAAACTTTTTTACGTTTGTATGCAAACATTTTATAATAAAAAAAATATATATTTATTTCGAATTATATAATTAGAGAGCGTATTTCATCACCTTTCTAAAACAGTTTTTAGTTTTTGAATGTGCTCAGAAATATTCCAAATATTTGCATTTTATTGTAAGTAAATCGAAAATATTTTGAACGTCTGAAAAAAATGCCAAATTTTTGAAGGGCTAGATAGTTTTTGGATAAATTTTTATCACCACGAATGATGTCACCAACTCGCTCAATATTGCGTGCAGTCACTGTTATCAACGACCTGCCGCTCTGCTTTTTGTCAGCCAGCGGTGTTTGTCCTTCAGCTTCGTTACAGCAATGAACCCATCGTCTAGAAGTGCTGACATCCACTGTTGCATTATGGTACATATCAGTCTTTCATGAAAACGAAAAGGCACCTTCTACAGTAAAAATTCAATCACAGAACGCTGTCTTATACGAACATCGATTTCGGCCATTTCGCAAGCGACTGCAGTGCTGCCACCTGTTGACGCAAAAAGTTACTACTGCAGCAAATTGTAGAAGAAGGTTTGAGGAATATGTAGCACCAAATTCAAAATTTTCACTCAACTAACTTTATTTAAGTTGAAAAAATAGGAGGCATTACTTTTGACAGACCCTCGTATTTTTTTAATCACAATCAATTTTTTCATTTATTATTGTCTCACATACACGAAGAGGAGGGTTACACGCTCAGTCTGGCATCAATTCAGTCCATGATTGTGGTCAGAATAACGTCAAACTGATTGTATAATGCGTTGACAGACAGACTGCTGAACCGGATTGACAGATATTTAAATATCTGTTATCAGTCTGGTGCAGATTGATGGCAGACTGATCAGACACAGTGGCAAATTATTTTCCTCAGGGCCTCCCGTGTGGAGCTAATGTAGCTATTGCACATATTGTATTGTATTTTATTGCAAAGCGGAAATATTTTGACCTTCCCACAAAATAGGCCCGAGGGGGTTAATATGTGTGGAATACTGTGCGCATTGCTAAGCTAATAATATAGTTTGGGTTATCGCCAACAATTAGCTTAGCGCAGACCAGATGTGACTACGATTCTATTTTTATATAAATGACTGATAAGTGTAGACAATTGCATTAGTCATAAATTTGCAATCAATTCATTAAATGTCAGTTAAAATTGGCTTCAGCTTCCGAAAGCTTTAAATTCTATCAATGAATGGAAACACACTAAGAAATTAGGATTTAATTTTTTTAAACGCTCAACTGAACCCTTGCCTGGAATAATTTAAATAATTTCTCAAGTGCGGAACCCAGGCTATCTTACTACTTTCAAAATACTTTATTTCTCATACGTTCATAGTATCCTTGAATACGCATCTAAAGTGTGGAACCCAGACTATGCAAAATAGAATTGAAGCTTTCAAAATAGATTTTTAAGGTACCTCAATTTCCGCTCTTTTCGATCTCATGTTAGTAATGAAGACTCTGCAAAGTTCTTCAAAATACAGACGTTAACTTGTCAAAGAAAGTTAGCAGATTCGGTAATGTTATTTAAAATTATACATAACTTAATCGATTGTCCAGATCTTCTTAAAAGCCTATCATTCCATGTTCCAAATCGCAATAGCAGACCGTCGCTTACCTTTGATCTCCCTCTTTGCAAGACCAACTCCAAACAGAACTCATTTATTTACAGATCCACACTCATTTAACTTAAATTATTACCACACTGACATTTTTAACTCGACGTTACGTTACATAAAACGAAAACTCAATAAGCAACATGACTAAAACTAGAAAATTCAATCCCTATATATTCCAGTCCTCTGCCTCTTAATCCTATTCCTATGTCCCTCCCCCCCCTTTTTCATATAATGTAACAAAAAAATAATTAATTAAGAAAACACCCTTACAATGTCACACTTTATCATTCACTATTCAGTGGAAAGTTCATAATTGGCATAATTAACATCTTATTATTGTATTATTTAAAAAAAAAAAAAAAAAAAAGTCTATGGAGTTACATATTTCTGAAGATTACACTAAAGAAACTTTGGAGAAGAGGAAGGCATTACTCCCACAACTAAAGGAAGAACGTAACAAAGGAAACGTAGCCTACCTAAAGTATTATAAACTCATTGTCAAGGAAAGCGCAGGCTTAAATGATAAAAGAAAAAGAGAACCATCTGCCTCCCCGTATGCTAACTCGCAACCGAAGAAACAGCAGTTGACATCCTCTATGAAAACAGAACAAATGCATTTGACTTGATGAGGGCTCGATCTAATTCTCTTACATCCCAACCAACAGGAAAACAACAATAGCAATCAACTATCGGCGAACGGAAACAAGAACACTAAGAAAAAGACAAACAAACAACAACAACACGCCCTCCCCCAAGCCGACTGGTCCTCGTGGGGGAAAATGACCAAGACCCTTTAAAGATAAACAAAAGACCTTCAGATACACATATATAGCAACATTTAACTAAAGTTTGTTAAGGACACCTAAGAATAGCTATCTTAAACATATTACTACCAGTTAGCAAAGAGGAAAAATGGTCAATCATTCAACCATATTCGCCTACAGAAACAAATAAAAAAGAAGATATAATGAAGATAGAAAAGTTCTACCATGATTTGCAAACAACCATACAAAAAAACACACAAACAAATCATTGTGGTTTTAACGACCAGATTGGAACATGCAATAATGGAGAAGAATACACAATTGGCAAATATGGACACGGCAAAAGAAGTAAAAATGGTGCAAACATAGTCACATTCGCTTAAACAAACTTAGCATTCTCAACAGCTTTTACAGGAAAAAGGAATTAAAAAGATGGACGTGGATTTTCCGGAATGGATCAGAGTTGCAAAGGATAGAGAAAAATGGAAATCTCTAGAGGAGGCCTATGTCGAAAGGCAAGCTGTTTCTAAAAATAACGACTCGAAAGCTGATAATTTTTAATAATATTTAACAAAAAAAAATATATATATATTAAGTTGATTAGAAAAATGTTTATATGTTTAACAGCAATAAAGGCTAATTTAATTTAATATTGTATTATTATGTAATCTCTGATTTGCTGTCAACTTTCCCTAAAATAAATAAAATAAAATAAAAAATAATGTTGTATCCAACGATTTTTTGTATTTCTTGGCCATTGACTAGGTCACAATTTTTAGACCAGCGATCGGCAATTGGCGGCCAACCTTCAATCTTGCCCGCTAGGCCAGACGGGAGAGTTTCCAAACTAATGAGTATTCCTTACCACCATACTTGGCAGACCATCGGTCATAATTATATATTTTAGAAACATAATTTTTTAACTTGGGAGGGGGTATGAGTACCGCCGCCCCGGGAACCATTTAGTGTATAACCAACACATCTATGACTTTGCGGGTCAATTTGGCAACTGTCAAAAGCGAAAATATCAATGTTTAACATTTTCAAATACCTATAAAGGTCTTTATTTATCTGAAAACTCCTTTGAATTGTGTTTTTTCATGTTGGGTATGTATTCAGGTTTGTGTAGAAATAATAAAATGAGTTTATATTTGTATGAATATATTTTTTGACAATTATTTCAAAAATTTGAGATTTTTTAATCTTTTTTTAGTTAGTCAGCTATTCAGGAAAAATTTTTTACAATAATTTTAATAAAAAATAAATTAATAAATGAAGATAATAATATAATATTTATATATTTTAATATAATATAATATTATATATAATATTATAAATAATATTTTAATAAATTTAAGATATATTATCTGGTAAACAGAAAACTATAGCTTTGTTTTTATAACTATACTAGCGAGTTCCCGGCACGCGTTGCTATGCCACTAATAAAGAAATTGTTTCTCCCTGCGTGTCTTTTCCCATTCGTCCCGTTCCCCTTCCGTTTCCCTTTCCCCTCCCATGTCCCCTTCCTCTCACGCGTTCCCCCTCCACCTTCCCTACCTTTCCCCTCTCCACTCTCCTGCAAACCACTCTCCCCTCTCCCGCGTTCAATATATTCAGTTCCGGTACATTCAGATTTTCAAACAGCTCGCGTGCCACCTATTGCAATTTTCTTTATAAATTTTTATTTTTTACATGTTACAAACATTCATTTTTGTATATTATAAGAACAATCAATCAAATTTGGTACCTAACATAGGTACCTATTGTTACGATACGCCCTTGAAGCGAGTAGTTTCGAGAACGCAGCGAGCCCGCAGTTCGGCCGCCGCCTCTCCCCGCCCCGTATCCTGTTTCCCTTTGCCTCGCCCCCGTGCCCTGCCAATCGGCATTCCCGCTGCGCTCGCCAGACGAAATCTGAGCGCCTTTGAGAACGCACGCTCGCGGCTCCCTTGTAGCCGGCGGACCCAATTCAATGGGGCCGCGATGTATTATTGAAATACTTTTGAGTAGAATCAGTCTTTTGCCACTATAGTTCGGTCTATTTAGACTACGAAAGTGCCTGATGAAGCTGCCACATGAGACGAGGTTCCTGCCAACCTACATGTAAGCTGTATCTTGATTTCCTCCTTAAATGTTGTCCGTAATTCAGTGAAATGTAGGGCCCCCGCGGAAATCACGACTCGGAGAGTTTCGTTTTGAGAGAGAGTCAGAGAGAGTTAAACACTTTAGCTAGGTTTGTGTAATTTGCTTTTCTTGTAATTGAATTGTACTGTAGAAACCTATGTATGTGTTTGAGTTTACAATACATGTCTAAATGATTTAACATTGTTATTATTCTGCTACGGCGGGAGGATTGTTGACCAGTGAGGATCCCGTGGGTCACCGGAGGATGGAGAGAAGTTCCCTAGCCTTGAGCTGCCCACCCCCCTGAATAGAGAGTACCATAGTCCCGCTGAGAGCTAGTCAGGGACGTGTTTGGGCCCTGGTGTTGGTTTAGAAGCCGACATCGAGGCACCCTAACAACTGACGCATCAACGTGGAGCCTGGAATTTTTTTTCTATCCCGGTCACTTTGCGGGACCCTTGTTTGTCGAAATCCTCCCCCTAACAACTGTCGCCCGATCGTTGGGGTTGGAATTTTTTTTCTCTATCCCGGTCGCTTTGCGGGACCTTCCTTTGTCGAAATCCTTCCCGCATAACAACTATTTTGTAAACATTAATTATGCCTTGTTATTCTACAGTGAATCCTGTGAAAAAACCACAGAAACCAATATGTAAATTAGATCCATAACGGATCTGACTGGAATTATAAATTGCATCGCAAGTTGAAACAACGGCCATTTTGAGTACCCGAAACGCCGCGAATCTGATTGCGCACGCGTCACCAAGCGGCGGGCGCGTAGCAACAGTTATTCGCGCCCAAATCCAACGGCCTTTGTTTCACGCGATATTCCGGATTGTGCGCGCAAATGCCTTGCTCCCGCCGATATCCTAACCGACTGTTGCTAGGCTGCGTTTTAAATCCAAACCGTTTTTTATGACTGAACCGGGATACCAACGGAAATCATTGATTCTGGAACCCCAGTTATTTTGCGAATTCCTTAATGAAAATTTCGGACTTACGTATTTTTATTATTTCTGCACAATATACCAATTGGCCCACTTGTGTCTGTCAAATTAGTACAATTTAATGTTTCTCCAAATGGACAAAATAATGACTTTCTTTCCCCATTGTACATTATAGGTACTGTTTTTTTCAGCATAAGTGAAAGTGAATTGTGTTTTTTCCCTTACATAAGTGAAAAGTGGAATAATAATAAAGCCAATGACTGATTCCATGAATAAATAAAATAATTTTAATATGGTTGGATGCAATAAACCCCATATTCAGTCATTTTCATCCGGAAGTTTGTCCTTTATTTGCCAGAAATGTGCCTTTTGTGAACTTTAGTGCCTTTCTCAGTGCAAAGTGTTTTGTGAAAATAAAAAACCTGTTTTCTAAAGGTCAGTCCTGGCAAAATTTTTCTAAAATAAATAAATACTTGTGAATTTCACAGTTTTCTCAAAAGTGGTCAGTGAAATACAAAAACCTTTACCACTAAGGTCTTTCCACGCAAAATTTTTTCTCGTCTGCCTCTCCTTGACAAGAATTCTGGTGTCATGTATACAAAACACATTTGGAAGTGCCAACAGTGATCACCAAGTGAAAAGTGCCTCACAAAAAATTAATTTTTGCGCTTTCTAAAGGAAACCCCTGGCCAATTTTTTTTTCTTCTCCTCACCACCCAGGAAACTCGCAATGGAGGACAAGCAAGCTATTACACCATCCAACTTGGGTACCATTCCCAATGTGCATAGTTTATCCAAAGCCCACTTACAAGCTGCTTTAAGGGATAGAGGACTCTCGCCATCAAGCAAATCTAAATCTACATTGAAGGCATATGCACTTTTATTCAACAAAAAGTACATTAGGAGAATAAATCTCGCCCCCTCCAACGAAAATAATTCATGTTCGGCTACGCAAGTTTTGGATAATCTTGACAAAGAACCTACGCCGCATGTAATGATAAAACAGGACGTCGCACCCATCTTGACACAAGATAAAACTTACGACTTATCCTCTTGGAAAGTCAAATATAATGGCGTCTCCGATGTGCTGGATTTCATTGACCGTATTGAAGAAACGGCTACAATCAAAAATATCCCATTCGAGATTCTACGGAGAAACTTTATAGAACTCATCTCCCCAGAATTAATTCCGTGGCACCGCATCCAAAAGACTAAATGCAAAGATTGGAATAAACTCAGAGCTGCCCTAATCTCTAGCTTTGGAAAAAAGGAGGCCCAGCACCGGATCAAACTATCTCTACTATCTATTAAACAACTAGTAGATGAACCTGTGGCTACATTCATAGAAAGGGCTGAGTCCATCAACATCAAGCTTTCACATCCTGTTCCGGAAGCTGAACTATTACCAGTCATAACTGATGGCCTTTTAAGCAAATACGAGAACATCATCACCTCACAGAAAATTGCATCCCTGGCCCAGCTAAACGAAGTCTGCCTCCTCCTGGAATCGTACCAGGATAGGAAAAACATAAAGAATGTGTCGAATAATGTGGTTGTGCCAAGCCGTTCGTCTGGTTTAAAGCCAGAATTCGACAACAAAAAAGTGTGCTCCTTTTGCAAAAAAGTAGGCCACCTGGCCGCTACTTGTTTCAAGCAAGCAAGACTTCTGGAATCCAAGGAACCCCGAACCTCCAAGAGACACCACTCTAGGGACCGCTCTCCTCCACGCGACGAACTGCGCAACATTTTCAAGAGATCAAGGCACAATGCAGAAAGGTTACAAAACCCAAGCGATGTCAGACCTCAGGTGGATTTCTCCAAGCCCCCACCAAATTTCTACATGAAGAGGCCAAAAAACTAAATAATAACCTCTCAGGTACCCATTCTGAACCAAGGTCTAAAGAATGGACTGATTGGTTATCACACATTAAGTATTTTAACCAGACCGTAAATGTTTCCTCGGTTTGTTGCAAACAAGCTAAAGATGGGAGACCCTATGCTCTTTTCTCTGTTAACAATGTGCCCTTTTCCGGATTACTTGATAGCGGTGCATCTGTCAGCTGTCTTGGCAACAATGCTCACCTGCCTTTTGTTAACAGTGATTTTAAAATTTCGCCACAAACAACACACCTGACGACTGCGGATAATGTTTCCCAGCCGGTCATCGGTACCCTTGCACTGCCAATTAATTGTAACAATAAAATAATTACAATCAATTTTCTAATAGTGCCCTCTATATCCCAGAATTTCATCCTTGGCGTTGACTTCTGGAAGGCTTTTAACGTTGCTCCCCAAGTATTTAATACTCTTGGCGAAACCTCCACTGCTGCTCAAATTAGTGAGATCCGCACAATAATACCTCACGAAAATTTAAGCACGGACCAAGCTCTCCAACTAAAGGAAATGGTCAATAAATTCGAATCAATATCTTTCGAAAAATGTGGATTGGGTTTGACAAATTTGGTAGAACACCACATTAAAACCAATGGCCCACCCATAAAGCAACGTTATTACAACTTAGCCCCCCAAAAGCTTAAACTTTTGGAAAAAGAACTTGATGAAATGTTAAAAATGGGTGTGGTGGTTCCCAGCAGAAGTGCATGGACCAACCCAACTCTTTTGGTTTCTAAAAAAGATGGCTCCGCACGTTTCTGTCTCGACAGTAGACGTTTAAATTCTTGTACGGAAGCTGACGCATACCCCTTACCTTACGTCCACGCGACCTTAGACAAAATGCGCAACGCCAAGTTCATCTCCTCTGTTGACCTAAGCAAAGCTTTTTGGCAAATACCTTTGGACGCAGAATCGTGTGAAAAAACTGCTTTCGTTGTACCTGGTAGGGGAATGTTCCATTTTAAAAGATTACCCTTTGGTCTAAAGAACAGCCCCGCCGAATTACAAAGACTGATGGACAAACTCTTCGGTCCTGAAGTCGATAACAGCCTGTTTTGTTACCTTGACGACCTCATCATCGTCAGCGACACCTTTGAAAAACACCTATTAATGTTGGAAAAGGTTTTTCAACAACTCAAGTTCGCTGGTTTAACCATCAACTTGAAGAAGTCTGAATTCTGTAAGTCCCGTTTACGTTATTTGGGATTCATTGTCGACGAAAAAGGTCTAAGAACAGACCCCGCTAAGGTGGAAGCCATGGCAAATTTCCCCCGACCCAAAAACGCGAAAGAAGTCAAAGGTTTCCTTGGACTTGCAGGTTACTACAGAAGATTCATCAAAGACTTTTCCACAATTGCAGCCCCCTTAAATAAAATTACCGGCACCCGTAAAGGTGTCAGCAACTTCCGATGGTCTGCTGAAACTGAAGAAGCGTTTACAACTTTAAAAAATGCCCTTCAAAAAGCCCCCGTTCTGAATTGCCCGGATTTTGCACTCTCTTTTACCCTCCACACGGATGCCTCCAACGTAGGAATCGGTGGAGTCCTAACTCAAGAATTCCCAGATGGCGAACACCCTGTAGCGTATTTTTCCCGTACACTAAATAAACACGAGAAAAACTACGGAATTACCGAAAAGGAGTTATTGGCTGTATTGGATTCTGTTCACCATTTCCGCGGTTACATAGACGGTAGCAAATTTACTGTAGTCACAGACCATAGTAGTTTGAAATGGTTGATCTCTTTAAGTAATCCCTCCGGTAGACTCGCTCGTTGGGCCTCCCGTTTGTCTCAATTCAATTTTGATGTTGTACACCGTAAAGGCGCGGACAATATTGTTCCTGACGCTCTTTCAAGAATTGAATTGGCTTCATTAAATGTTGACACAATTGCCCCCCCTCCATCCACAAAAGATGAATGGTACTTGAAAATCTTCGAAGGTTGTAAAAATAATCAACAAAAGTTTCCTAATTTTATCATAAAAGAAGGACAACTATACCGTAATTGCAAGGCACCACTATCCATCCTCGAAGATTACTCTTGGAAACTTGTCGTTCCCCTCGAAGGAAGAGAACAAATAATAATTGACAATCATAGTGCTCCCGACTCTATACACCCAGGAACTTTCAAGACGTATAAAAAGATTTCCTTGAAGTATTACTGGCCTGGTCTTTTCAAACAAATTCGCAATTACATCTCTAAATGTGAAACTTGTAAAGCTTATAAACATAGCACGGCAGCACCTGCCGGCCTAATGGGTAACCCCAAACGCGCCGACAGACCCCTACAGTCATTGTCAATGGACCTCGTCGGACCTTTTCCTCGAAGTTATGCCGGATACATGCACATACTTAGTGTAGTGGATGTTTTCACCAAATTCTGTTGGATCTTCCCTTTAAAAAGAGCCAACGCGTCCGCCATCATCAAACTTCTGGAAAAACACATTTTTATACCTTACGGAACACCCAGAACCGTAATTGTTGATAACGGAAAACAGTTTATTGCCCAGGAATTCAAAGAATTTCTTGCCAAATACGGAATCAAGGACATTTATTATAACACCTTGTACACTCCCCAAAACAACACTGTCGAACGTTACAACCAAACAATCAACACAGCTCTAGCTATTCTAGTTGATAAAGATCAACGCACTTGGTGTAAAAACCTAGATAAAATTCAGGCCGCTATGAACAACACTGTTAACCTGGCCACTGGTTACACACCTTTCTTCTTAAAACACGGTATGGAACAAGTCGTCCATGGTTCTCTACATAGGGACACAAACTTTCCTACGTCATCCGCCACCACAAGCAACCCTACCGCAGACTATGCCCATCGCTTGGAAGAACTGTCGGCCATTTACAGTGAAGTCACTGATGCTTTGCTCCTGGCTCACCAAAAGAGTGCGGACAGATATAACTTACGTAGAAAACATGTCACCTTCAATACAGGAGACATAGTTTGGAGAAAGAACAACACACTTTCCCAAGGAGCCATGTATTTCTCTGCTAAGCTGGCACCACGTTTCGTGAAGGCCAAAGTCCTAAGGAAAATATCAGACCTAGTGTACTCCTTGTCTGACTCATCTGGAAAGCACATTGGTAATTACCACATTAAGGACATTGTAAAGTCTGGAAGTGAGGAGTCAAGTAAAACTGCCCCCACTATCTCAGCAAACTTAAAATGATCCAGTATGTACCACATTTTTTCGTAAGCTTACAGAGTCTTACTACGTCAGGCGTGTATTGTGTCAACCACATGCCCATCGTTTCGTAAATGAAACAAGTTGTAAATTATTTTGTAAATTAATGCGTACTCTCCTTGAAGTTACTTTCAAATGTTGTTTTTGCACTGTTTTTTCTTTCCCTCACGGCAATTTTTTTCTTTTATTTTTTTTTCACCTGTTCTAAAACTGATCACTTTGGAACGGAGACACTTTTCGAGTTTCAATGTTTGGGAAGTCGCGAGCCCATTTATTGTCTCAACACGTACACTACGCAATGTTCATGCCACGTCATACCCTGCCTTGTCATGTAATTTTGTAATTTTTCTCCTATTTTTTTGTTGCATTTTTGTCGTGTGGAAAGGAACTTTCTCACCTGTTTATTTTGTTCATGTAAAGTAGTTGACAATTGCCCATCGGCGTGTCGTTCTAGAAGTCGGGTTTTGTAAATTCCAAAGTGTTAAATTCCGACTCAGAACCAGTTAACTATTTTTTACAATTTTTCCTTTTATCTTGTTCATCATGAGTTGTAAAACCTTCCGAGGTATCTCTAGCATGAAAATCAAACAGTGGTTACTTACATAGTCGCCCCTCGTGTATATAAGTTTTTTTCAATTTTTTCCTCTTAAATTAAAAATTGATGGCGTCCTACCCAAATTCATGCTCTTGTACCAAAATTGGATATCGACACGTCCATTTTGGAACTTGTATTTATAAAACCAATGATTGGTCTTTATAACCCTGTATATAAATCAATTTGGCTCGTTTCAACTAAAGTACGTAAAACCGAATCATCCGGTCTTTGGTTGTTATAACAAAGCCACTGCTTTTTTGTTATTTTGTTTTTTTGCTTGTACGTTACGTATGTCTTATATGACACGTTTCAACCCTACGAGACAGGTTAAATAAAACCTTATGGTTATCCTGATTTTGGAATTCACAACTTTTAGGTGTTCATTTAACCAAGTATTTGCAACCCAAATTGCACATAACCTGGTATGTTTGTAACTGCACAAAGGTTATGTAAAACCGTAATTGGTCCCTTTTCTTTGGTCTTCCTCACTGCAGGTTGCCACAACAGACAGTATGTAAAACCATTATAGGTCTGTCTTTGTTTTAAATACTTGGTGTAAGTAGAATTATACTCTGCCATCACCCTTGTATTTTGTAACACATGAAGTAGCATCAAATTGTCTATCTTCTCTGTCGTACGCTCTTGGGCTACGGAGTTAGTTAATCTAACGAATCTTTATAAAATGTGTTAAAATCAAGCATCATTAACGTTTATTGTGTTGTATTTAAACGTGACCCTGTTACATTATAGGAGAGATCCTTAGAACATCCACCGTTATAGGAGGGATCCTTAAAATACCTGCCACGATACGAGAAGTTCGTCATAATCACTTTTGCTCATAGCTAAATGTTATTGAGTTGGTCGTGTGACATATTTGTCATGAGTACCACCCTTTCTGTACAATCTATTTTGGTCGTGTGTCATTCATTTGTCATGAGTACCGCTTTTGTATTTTGGTCGTGTGTCATTCATTTGTCATGAGTACCGCTTTTGTATTTTGGTCGTGTGTCATTCATTTGTCATGAGTACCGCTTGTATGTATAATTGTGTACAACCTTTGTACACGAGACGTGGAGACGTAATAACAATACTTACCGTGATTCGTGCGAACGACATAATATCGGCCTTGCCATCTTCTTTAAGAGGCATTGTATAAACTCTTGACTTCTGTCTATAATTGAGTTTTATCTTGTATGTACTTACATGTTTTTATACACTATACGTGGAGACGTTAAAACACTTACCATGAGTCGTGCGAACGAAATAATATCAAACCTTTTGTGTGCGATCTACGAAATGTAGTCCACAACCCTTTGTTGTCATTCAACGCCAATGCCCGTGGACCTCCTGTTTTTTTTACTTCTTTGCAAAAAGGAAAGAAGCCCAGGAGTATCTACTATCCCAAAAGGACTAGTTTGTAGCTTCACTGCTAACTATGGGGCATAGTGCTGTGGGAGTTAATCGATTGAGCACAAAACCACCCAACTCGTTGTCTGGGGAACGGATAAGAAAACCCCCAGGTTTGTGAAATTGGAGCAAGGGTCTGTCTTTTCTCACAATCACGCAGGAGTTTTTAAAATGACCCCTAATCTTTTGCCCAATACACGCAAAAGATTAGTCTCTTTGTTAATGTGTATTCAAATTTCTCCTCATCCTTTTAACAATTGTAAAGAGTCAGGAAATCTGCTGGTTGATCATGTTTCATTCTCACATGGAGTTTGAAGTGGAAATTAGTCCAGTCTCTAGCAAGTTTCGTCACTCAACTCCTTTCCTTTTCCTTTCCTTTCTCCTCACCATCATGTTCTCAGGTATATGTTATGAAGAGGAAAATCTGTTGTTAACCATAATTCGCCCTCACTGGGAGTGCGAATCGGTAAACTAACCAATTATCAGCAGGCTTTCTCCCTCACTCTCTGCATATGTCTCACCTTTTGTTCTTTTTCTCAATTTCACGAAACACATTCATGAATGTTGGATATGTACGATATGCACTTGGCGTACCGTCTGTCTCCTTTTGACAACCTTTATTCATGAATTGGTTTCTCTGCTTTTACCGTGACTCATTCACGACTTCTTTATCTTGTTCGTTGAAATTCTACAAAAATGTTACCACCTTTATGTTAACATAGGCCATGGAAGGCCGGTTGTTTTTTTAACCAAGACATATTGTCACTCGGCAAACGCCAAGTCATCCTGGTGAAGGAAAATGTTCATGTAATCACAATTTAGTTAGAAAACTCTCTCTTCGTCACTCTCTGGGTCGGTGGTTAAAACTTCGTTTATTTCATTATCTGGACACATTTTGTTTCTCTCCAAACCTTTTCTTCATTGGTCCCTAGGCAGGTAAACTTCAAGAATTTTGCTCTAATAATAATTTCTCCCGGATTAAAAAGAAGCCCAGGCGGATGTCATCACCAACAGCCAAGCTGAGCTCCACTTTCTGACAGCACGCGCTGTGGTTACTAGGTCCCTCCTGCTGCCATTTTTCTACGCATTTGTTCCTGAAAGCACAGACCATACCGCTCATATGTATGTTGTTTTGTCGTGCCACAGCAAGTTGAGTTGTCCCACTATACATTATGACACTCTGAACCACCTTTTGGGCACGCTAGCTCCTAGGTTTGTTCTTACTCTTGCTATCAATGCCAACCATGTCGTCTCTTGCGCTGTCATGCAGTGATGCATATATCGTCATGTGTAAACCATCATTACCTTGACCTCCAGTATTCGCTGAATGCGTACCAATACAAGTTATGTTGAGCTACATTATGCTTCAATAACCATTATATACGATCCGTGTTTACCTTAATAACACTTAGGATTCGTACTGGCATGTCTGCAGACACTGGATTCTCCTCTTCAATGACCTCT
Source organism: Limnephilus lunatus (assembly GCA_917563855.2). Taxonomy (NCBI): domain Eukaryota; kingdom Metazoa; phylum Arthropoda; class Insecta; order Trichoptera; family Limnephilidae; genus Limnephilus; species Limnephilus lunatus. Next base: position 124,109,934 of record OU830592.1, read on the forward strand.
GTAACCATAGTCGCGGCACAGCAACCACAGTCTCCACTTCATGAACTTCGACGTCTTCGACAAAACCAAGTGTTTTCTAAGGCCCAAGTGTACTTTTGAGTGTTATCTCAAAGGGGTCTGACTACAGTGATAATGTAATCCTTAGAATCTGTGAAACCACGTCCTCCTCTTCGAAATTCTCCGAAACCAAACAAATCCACGCTTCGCAAACTTAGCTCCCAGACCAATGAAACTTTAGAATCACACAGGCATTTTTGTTCTTCGATTGTACAAATATGAATTGTTATTTTTCAATTGCATAACCATGTATTGTTATTTTTCAACTGCATAACCATGTATTGTTATTTTTCAATTGCATAACCATGTATTGTTATTTTGTTCAATTGCATAACCATGTATTGTCATCTTTCAATTGCATAATCTTGTATGTTGTTTCACACCATGTACTTTCACCAAAACTGTTCTTTTCCAAACATTGTATGTACCCCTCACCCATTCCCTACAAACATTGTGACCTAAACTATAACATAAATTGCATGTTCTAGCTAGGCATCTCTCAAGCAACGAATCTCTCAAAAACCCCAATGGAAGTTTAAGAGGATTTTTTTTTCCTACAGCTCCATTGCCACGTCGCTTTTTTTCCAAGCGCGGGGGGAAGTGTTACGATACGCCCTTGAAGCGAGTAGTTTCGAGAACGCAGCGAGCCCGCAGTTCGGCCGCCGCCTCTCCCCGCCCCGTATCCTGTTTCCCTTTGCCTCGCCCCCGTGCCCTGCCAATCGGCATTCCCGCTGCGCTCGCCAGACGAAATCTGAGCGCCTTTGAGAACGCACGCTCGCGACTCCCTTGTAGCCGGCGGACCCAATTCAATGGGGCCGCGATGTATTATTGAAATACTTTTGAGTAGAATCAGTCTTTTGCCACTATAGTTCGGTCTATTTAGACTACGAAAGTGCCTGATGAAGCTGCCACATGAGACGAGGTTCCTGCCAACCTACATGTAAGCTGTATCTTGATTTCCTCCTTAAATGTTGTCCGTAATTCAGTGAAATGTAGGGCCCCCGCGGAAATCACGACTCGGAGAGTTTCGTTTTGAGAGAGAGTCAGAGAGAGTTAAACACTTTAGCTAGGTTTGTGTAATTTGCTTTTCTTGTAATTGAATTGTACTGTAGAAACCTATGTATGTGTTTGAGTTTACAATACATGTCTAAATGATTTAACATTGTTATTATTCTGCTACGGCGGGAGGATTGTTGACCAGTGAGGATCCCGTGGGTCACCGGAGGATGGAGAGAAGTTCCCTAGCCTTGAGCTGCCCACCCCCCTGAATAGAGAGTACCATAGTCCCGCTGAGAGCTAGTCAGGGACGTGTTTGGGCCCTGGTGTTGGTTTAGAAGCCGACATCGAGGCACCCTAACACTATTTAAAATAGTATAATATTCAATTAGATTCAAAGTATTCGATTTTGATTAGTACCATAAGTGAGTTCTTCGATTAAATTCATTAATTTAAAAAGTTTATTCGAATATTGAATTTTGATTGAACAATCTATTTTTGTAAAATGTTATTTTCAAATTGTGACATTTTTGTAAGAGTTTTTGTAATGATTAAAAAAACTTTTCAGATGTATTGTCATGTGGTTGTAATAATCCAGAAACCTTCGCGAGGGTGGAAAAAAGGTATTTTGAAAGTTTGAAACATTTCCTATGCTTAATATAGCAACACGTAGCGGACATACATACAAACATTTTTAGATTTATATATATATATATTTGACCAGAACACATCCCATGATCAACAGGTTAATGTTTCCAGTGCATTTATATTTATCTAATGTATCCAGACTTCCTATGGCTTTTCTGGAATTAATAAAATGAATGCTTTTTGTAGACAAAACTAATTGATGTAACTTTCTAAGGCTTCTAGAGACAGCAATTAATTATTCTTACGAACTGTATCTTGTTACTTGTTTTTTGTGTCGCATTCTTTGCATATATTTTGAAGGCCTCTGTGGTCGAGGGGCGAGGCTCTGGACTATCAACCCGGAGGTCACGGGATCAAATCTAGGCGTGCGCAAGTATGGTTTTAAGTTTTCTTGAATGAAGGAAATGGAATCTTGAAATTAGAAATTATCCCAATGACATCCAATCGAGCTGAAACTCGACAGATGGACTCATTGTCGTTGACTATTCATTCGATCAACTTTTGGTGGCACACATACGCACACACAAAAAAGTTAATATAAACAATAAATATGGGTATTATCTAATCAGGATTTGGCTTAGGTGTTAGCGGTATTGACTAGTTAGTCCCTGGGGAGGAAGGTTCAATCCTCAGTCAAACCAAAAAATATATATACAGTACAATCTCACTAATCCGGCACCCTCTGGTTTTTAATAGTGCCGAAAAAATATATGTACAGTAATAATATATAATAATAATATATAAACAGTAATAATAATAATATATAAAAAATATATATATACAGTACAATCTCACTAATCCGGCACTCTCTGGTTTTTAATAGTGCCGGATTAGTGAAATTGTACTGTATATATATTTTTTTGGTTTGACTGAGGATTGAACCTTCCTCCCCAGGGACTAACTAGTCAATACCGCTAACACCTAAGACAAATCCTGATTAGAAAATACCCAAATTTATTGTTTATATCAACTTTTTTGTAAGTGCGTATGTGTGCCACCAAAAGTTGATCGAATGAATAGTCAATGACAACGAGTCCAATTGGAATGTTCGGATTACTGGATTTTATATTATACTGTGTGAATAGTAGCACGCCCAACACCATATTTTTTTGCCAATTTGCACATGTTTTCTCCACTATCTAACTTCTTTAAAATGTCCATTTTATCTTTCAAATCTAGTGTCTTGTGTTTCCGTTTACTTGACATTTTTAATTACACACTATTCTCACTTCAAAACAACAGGTAAATATGTACGCACGTGCACATGTGATAAGTTTTGAGGTTAGACTGCTAGACGACGACGCGGCAATGGAGCGCATAGGCGTAGAGGGGTGAGGGAGGCGCGGGCGGAGGGTGCCGAATTATTGGACGTATCGGTCTATTGAAATGCCGGATTAGTGAGATTGTGCTGTATTTATATATATATTTATTTATTTAAAATTTACGGCGCAAAGTGTCATTTACAAACACGTGTTTATTAAAAAATTTTTAACAGTCGTAATGCATTGAAGAAAGATAGAAATAATAAACTAATACATATATATATATATATAATATATTTTTAGTTTTAAACGATATTTTAAAAATTCACAGCCCTCTGGTCTGCCGTAATGTTCCAGGATTTGTTGCCGATACTTCGTATAAAATCTCGGAAAGAGCACTTTTGAAGTAATATTTTGTGCATTTATTTTGAACTATCGTATATTTTATTGACTGAAACCATAGACATACAAATAGCTAGACGAGAACAGATGAGGGGTAAAAACCAACTATGGCGGGACGAAGAGAGGAAAGAGACTTGTGATTCGCCAATAAATCAATCTAACAGTATATAGGCACCTCGCACTATAATATCACCATTTAGTTCTTGAAAGTAAAATCTGCTTTTGAATGAATAGACCTTTTTATATGGGAACGCGAATTGCATGCCACGTTATGAACAGATGTGTCAAGTCCAAATTCGCAAAGTAAGGTTCTGAGTATTTTCATAGTCGAATATTTTGTTTCCGTAGACACTTTTACAAATGTTTCATGATTTACTTACCCCAGTAAACAGCGGCTTTGTGTTTCGCGTCGCCATAGTATGTGTTCCATAGCATGCAACGTCCGTGCGTAAAATGTACGATAAGAGCTCGACACTGGTCTGGACAAGAATGATGACGTCACATTTTTTAGATTAACGCGACGCTCTCGCAAGCCCAGCCGGTTCCGAAAAATGGTTCGAATGGGAGGGGGAAATAACACGCCTTTTATCACGTAAGGGCATGTCCATATATTTTGTACGTCCGTGACTGAAACACATTCTTTGAACAATAAACTATCGATAAAAACAACATTACTTGTGTTTATTTGATGAATTGATAGGTTTTTTTAAGTTTGAGACAATTTTTGGGGTGGAAGGTTCTGTATTCAGTCAAAAAAAACAATCTTTGAAATTGGCAACTAGCCGGCCCAAAAAATGGCACAACTAGATCGAAGTTTTTTACGGGTTAATTTTTTTAAATCTTTATATTTGAGGCCCTGTTATATGAAAATAATCTACTAAAAAAATGATGACTCAGTAGACTCTAATTAACATAAGATAAATAATTACTATCTATAGTCCAAAATTCAATTACTTACAATAATGATTATTATTATGTAAGAAAATTGGTCTGACAATCTTTAAAAGATGAATTATGTCAGAATAAGGATGTTGTGTTCATAGGCAAACGCAAATTATATAAAATTCTCTCGATAGAAAAAAATCGCAAAGTATACTCCAAAAATTATTATAAACACGTTTCTTTCAGTTATTTTACAAATTAAATGTATGAAAAAATTCACAATGTTTCTAATGCTATCCTGCGAGATTTTTGCTCTATTTTAAATGAGTCATGTTTTATTAAACATTTTAACAATTTTCGCATCGATTTTATCGCTTTAAATTTTAGCGCGCTCCTCTGACATTCGTAATTACTAGACATCGGATTATATGCACTAACAAAGTGCCAAAATATGCATGCAAATATGCACTAAAAAAGGCCGAAATATGCTCTAAAAACTCTTTATATGCCTAAAATATGCACAATGCAAAATCAAAAAACAATTTTTATTTTTATATATTTTAATTAAAGACGATACAAAAACAGCGAAATATTCTTAAAATTATGTGTAGTTTTTGTGACAATATACAATTAAGTATTTTTCCAAATTTTCGAGCAAAAGTTTTTTATGTTTGTCACCCAAAACGCCGAAAACGACTTCTCTACGTCAACTGACGTCATCCGACAAAATTTAAAAAATTTGGCGCCATTTACCTGTTTAGGCAGGGTATGTAGGTATTACCTGTGCCGTTGATGTAGGCATTAATGTTCTTCATGACTTCAAGACTCAGGTTTTTAAACAAAATAGCGTCTAACTTGTCATGACTTCTCTGATATTGAATTGGGAATGGCGTTTGCAAGTTCAATTATTGTTTCCAGTATTTCTATTAAATTAAATAGATGAAGGTTTATGTTTTTTTTTTAAACTTGTGGAAATGTGTTTGAGATGAGGGCGATATTCTGTTTAATGGATGCATCTTCAAATGCTAAATATGCACGATTGGGGAAAAAAGGCTAAAATATGCATTAACGCCGTAATTAGAGAGTTATATGATTTTATGCAAATGCATATAATCTGATGTCTAGTAATTACATATCTCTCCATCTTCTTTATGAGCGCGGATGCGGCGCCTTAAATGATGTCTTGTTGTATATTTAGTTTTGTTCAGTTAAAAATTGGTTATTTCTGAAACATTATTTTTTAATTGACATTTCCGCATGAGTTTAATAAAACTTCCACGAAAGTAATGTTATTTAATAATATATTATGCGTGTATAATAAATACAAAATCGAGAAATCCACATAAATTGTGAAAAAATTAATCAAAAAAGGCAGATTTTTTTCAGTTTTTCTTGGGGAATTATTATAATATTTTTTTATAGTTTTTAATTGTATGAACGAGATAAAAAGTAAAGTGACAGTTTTGTTGCAAATTCTATAAAAGGACTGTGTTTTTTTAATTTTGAATTTTCCATAAATTTTTTAACATTTTAATAGAAAATATTTGGGCTTAGCTTTTTATTCAACTTTTTCATGTTTGAAGCTTAAAATATTACAATTTTTAAACGCTAAAGTATTTTTCAAATACAAAAATCTAGTAATTTTATCTAGTTTCTAAAATGGTATTTAGAAATTATTTTGTTCCCATAAATAAGTATCCAGTTATAGATAAATAGTATTGTTTAAAAATACGACAGATCGACACGTATCATTTTAAACTGAACTTTGTGAATGACAAACAAAATGTTATATTTGCACTTTGAATATTATCGACTGAGAGGTAAATATTACGTCATAAACTGATTAAACATCAATAATAAAAAATCAAAAAACATATATTAAAAACCCACAAACAAGAAGATTCCTAATTATTACAGAATAACAAACAAAATCTTGTAAAAATAATACCATCATAATCAACCCGTTTTTTCGTTAATTCACACAACTTTAAAGTCATAGTAAACGTTCAAAAAAGTCATAATTATTAATTATTATAGACTTAAAACGTAGTATGTATTATTTTCTAATCATTATATTAGAATTTTCTTAAAAAATCAACACTTTTCATTTATAATTTGATAAAATCGGACAATTGTAATTCTCAATCAATATGCACGTCAGCCATTAAAAATTCAAATAAAATCAAGAAATAATACAATACAAACTAAATAACCATAACGCCGTATCTCCGAAGGGTAGACAGAGAGGATGGACCACCACACAATCCTGGTTTTTGCTTTATTCATATTTATAAATCGTCTCATAAAAATATTATCTGTCGTTTAGAATTCTGACACTTGATATCCCCAAAATAGTAATAGCATGGAGTAAAACACAGCATAAAGTAATTAAGGTGTATATTAAGTCATAATATTGGTAATTTTATAACTGCAATTCAATAATAAAGTAATAAAACTTACGTGAATCAATTTAAATGGGGCACTTTGACAGACAGCTGCATAACCTCGAAATTCTCCACCGGCGAACTACACGGCCGTAAAAAAAACAATTATGGCCGATTTTCGACGAAATATTATGTAAAACGTTGATAAGATATGTATAGTGCAGATAATTGGGCCACAATCGTGAAATGATAGCGGGTTAGAGGTAAATCGACTTAAAGGCCTAAGTAATCATGATTGATTCTTGATTGTACACAAACATAACAAAACTCACTCACACTGACACATAGATATGCATAGATATATAATTATATTATAATACCATAGATATACAATATGTCATTAACGGCCGGTCTCCTACGACCACACACATTTTATTGAATATTATTTCATTCCGTCACCTGCGTTTGTTATAAATAAATATATTATAAATATTAGGGCGCGGTGGGCATTTTTTATGTTTATTTATTTACGCCCCTTTTCTGGGCTTTTACATATGAAATTTACAAATTACACTGTGAATAAATAAAATATAAATACTATATGTTTCTTACTACAGAAATATAATAGTGTAACCAATCTCTTTATTTCGAGCGCATATTTGAGAAGATTAGTGTTCATGCTCGAATACTTTCTCTGTCTTGCATTGGTTGTCCCTTACTACCGTTGCCGCTAGGGCAGCGGGCCAATAGGCATATAAAGACAAGCGTAACCTTAGAGTTTTGAGTTTTGACCCGCCGGGGAGTCCCGCGTTGAGCTCCAGGAAAAAGTCGATGTTTACCCGCCGAGGTGTCTCGCGTAACTTCAGGTCTCTAGAGAGAGAATATACTCGTAAATCCTTTGTGTGTAAGGTGACCAGGAAGTAAGGGATAATTATTAGTGTCCTTTGGAGTTATTATAATCATAAAAGGTAACCATAAAGATACTGCAGTTGTAGTTTGTACGTTTAAGTTACTACTGTTTTTTACGATTATTGAACTGTCTACTTGTGTAATTGACTGCACCCACCCAATAAAGACTCATTGTGTTTACAGAAGAAAAGCGTGGATTGATTTTATTTAATTACTCCGCTATAAGAGGTATATATTTATTTTACAAAGAAATATACCTACAGTATTTATTGTACATAACTGAACGGCCTCAGTAACAGAATTTTATATTTGTTCAAAGATAAATTGAAGATGACCACTGACTTGGTATAATTATTTCCCTCCATTGGTTTTCTGTGCAAAAAGAGGAATACATATGGTAGCTAGTTCCAGAATTTTTGCACTAAGATAAATTCTGACTTCTAGGTGTAAATAGACATACTAGAGAATGTATTAGAACATCATAGAAACTAAATAACGGAAAATCAAAGAAATCTACCAGTCCACCTCAGCACAGGACCACCTAGTGAGGAGGACTAAGAACAAACAGATAAAATAGTTATATAAATTATCATATCTTGTAATTCTCATCAAACCTGTATTTAAATAGTCACTAATAAAAAATAAACAATTTAATAAGTAATTTTCAGGAATTAAAAATAGAAGATCGATTGGATTATCGACCCACATATTTTTAAGTCTGTGGTGTAAATTTAAGGCAACTTGAGGCATTCGAGATGTGGATCTACAGAAGAATACTCAAAATAAGCTGGATGGACAGGGTTACGAATGAAGATGTTATGGTTCGGATGAATAAAGAAAAATAAGTTATTAAAACTACAAATATCCAAAAACTTCAATATCATGTTCATGTAATGAGACATCCAGAGAAGATCCATCTCATAATGCAGGGAAAGATTGCCGGAAGACGGGGCCCTGGAAGAAGGAGAACCTCATGGCTGAAAAAGCTGAGACAGTGGTTTGGCCAGTCAACTGTAGAGCTGTTTCGGGCCGTAGTAAACAAAGTCCGCATGAAGAACATCATAGCCAACGTCTGTTGAACGGACAGGGCACAAGAAGAAGAAGAAGAAGAAGAAGAAGAAACAAAATGGATAGACAGCCACGCCGTTTTGCATGTTCGAACAAAATGTTTGAGTTATTGTTTGTGGAAACGGTCGCAGGGGACCGGCCTTTATAACAGCTACACATTTAGGTGCCACCTAAACTGTGTACATTATTTGTTTATGTTATTAAATTGATGAAACTTAACAGGGTTGTACAAAAAATGCAAATTTAAAAGAAAACAGCAATGCAATATGCAATACACTATTTAGTTAGTTAATTACAAAATACGTTAAGAGCTTCTTGGTTTAAAAAGTCCCATTTTCATTTCAAGTTCAAAATTTCCCTCATGAAAAATCTTGTGCCGCCATTTTGGATTTAAGTACAACCATAAAGTAAAACTATGATTGGTTTATTATGGGTGGTTTGGTATACTTATGGGTTTATTTATGGTAAAACTTCTTTACGCACGCTTGAGTGCTTGACTGACGAGAGCGTTAAAAGTGTGATCGGGCGAGACATGGGTGGTTTGGTATTTTTATAGGCGAGACGAACGGAAGTTGAGAGATAGATATAAGTTAGTGAAGATAGAAAGGGAGAGAGTTACGTTTCGTGTATTACTGTAGGGGCAAGAGAGAGGTGCGAGCACAAGGAATCATTTATTGAATAACCATGCCATAGGTCACCCCAAGGTCATAGGTCACTCAATGGTCATAGGTCACCCCAGGGTCATAGGTCACACATTTTCTTTCTCTCTTCAGTGTAGTTTTACTTCAGCTTCACACAGAAGGCCCCGAGGAAAATAATTCCCCTTACGGTCTATGTCATCTTAGGGGATGCTGTGTGGGGGTCTTTTTAGGAAAGGAAGTTCTGGGAAGGAAAAATGTATGAGGGGTGGGTAGGAATCTGGGGCTCAGTGTGTCAGGAGTGACGGACGTATGAATCCATCCCTCCCTCTGCGGAGCAAGGCGATGTTTCGAGAGAGTACGGCTGGAGAAGTCAATTCTGCGGGATTTGAAAAGGATGCGGGATTTACAAACCCTAATTGGAATAGTGTTAGCAAGAAAAAATGCATTCTGTTAGATGATCTGTTTATCTGCTATCGAAAAGGTCGCAGCTATCTTTACTAAGGTCGTTAAACTGGGACATCAATGTACTCGACAATAATTCGCATAGTGATAATGCCGAAATTAATAGGTGCAGTTTGACATACACAACTTTGCAGGAACTGATGAATTATTAATCATACTAATTTCGGCTGTCGGTGATACAGGTAATATAAGTTGTTTGGTAATGTGAAATATTCCTGAGTCATGCGTAACATTATTTATTTATTGAAGTAAAATTTCTTTACGCACGCTCGACTTGGGGGGTAAGCTGGTGAATGCGTTACGAAAAGTGGTAATGTGTTACGAAAAGTGTGGTGCGAACGGTAATCGATGCGAATGCGATGGTGTTGGACAGTTGGAGGCGGGAAAGGGGGTTGGTCGGATACTTGACTGAGTGACCAGTGGCGACGTGCGGAAGAAAAAAAAGTCATCAAAAAAAGTCACCGGAAACCAAAATTTCCTTTACATTTTTTGCTCCAAATAATGTCAGGAATCACAGGTTAAAGAAAGTCAAGTACATCTCTTAACACCCTGTATATACTGGTGAGCTCTGGAATTATGAAGTTTGTATAAAAGGTTGCAATAGGTAGCATGCGAGCTGTTTGAAAACTGAATGTACCGGGACTAAATATATGGAATACGTGAGGGGATCGGAACTTGGGAGGGGGGTTCGCTGGACGGGAGAAGCGGGAGCGGGGAGTGGGGAGAGGGAAGGGGAGGCGGAAAGGGAACGGGACGAATGGGAAAGGACAAGCAGGAAGAAACAATTTCTTTATTAAGTGTCAAAGCAACGCATGTCGGGAACTCGCTAGTAATGTACAATACTTGTGCAAACTTATTTTGAGTTTTCTATTGTATATTTTGTGAAAATATTTTGATTAATACTGTCGTACTCCATAATCTAGGGAAATTTTGATCTGAAATTCAGGGAAAATATATTTTTGGGCATACCATCCCCGACTTTCACATGAGGATGACTTTTATTTTATCACCGCCATCTTTATTTACTGTTATGACTTATCTTATGACATGATTCACTGTCAGAATTTTCTGAAAGTTCAATAAGAAGTTTAATAGGAATGTGAGTGGATTATTTTTTATGATAGGGATTTTTGGTACAAACAGCATCATACTATCTGGATCAACAATTATTTAACAGGTATTGTACAATTACGTAAACACGAAAATATAAAGTTTATCGCGAATCGCGGTAAACAAGTTGCAATCCGTAATGCCCCTAACCCAATCCAACCAAACAACGCTCCCTAGGTTATGTAAAGTTTTTTATTACTACATTTGGTCGATTCCAAAAATGATCTCTGTTTGTACTTTTAGGAATCTCATATTGGATGGTGATCAGGGATAGATGCATCAAAGCTAAGAGCTATGGAGGAAACTGTTTGCACAGTGTCCAAAGGGATTGGACCACCTCTCGAAGATCCCTTTAAGTTGATCACCCTGGCTTGCAAGCACAAGCAGACTCGGCTCTTAAAGTCTCTGGTCAGTAGTCAATCTGAGAGAGTGAGGGTTACGAGAGAGTGGAATTATACTGATGAAGAAGGACACAATGCGGTGTATTATGCAATCCGCTCCAGTGATGTAGAACTCCTGGATACCCTCCTCACACTCCTCAGTAGCTCTGCATGCTCTGGATATTTGGATGAACTTCTATCCGTGTCACTAGAAGAATTACTCTTGAAAAATGTTCTTATAGATGATGAGATGCAATTATTTGTTCAATCCAAGCTGATTAGGTTGCGTTTCTACTCGAAAGACAATGAACTCCCTACTTCTCCAGATAAAGACCTCATCCAACAGAGGCTTCAATTACTTCATGATAATATCTCAACTCTTACGACAGAATACTCCAACAAGAAAGTAGACAGTCGGTTTATATACATAGCCAAGTTCATAGCGCAGAATATGCATATTTCAAAACAAGTATTAAAGTCTACATACTCTGCGGTGCCTTGGGAGGAACTTGAATTTTGTTTGGTGTGTTTAATATCCGCTCACACCGAGCTCAAACAAATGAACTTGTTTTACCTGTCTGTACTGAGAAAGGATACATTGCTAAAGGCATTGGCTGACTTTTCTCAGGCCCTGCGTGATTTGGAGGGATTCATCCAAAGTTCCGACGTCACCAAGCTTCATTCCAGAGTTCGATCGAGCCGTGAAAAGGTTGTTGCAGGCATCATCAGCAAATACCCCCAATTCCAAGATTTGTACGCTGAATACAAGGTTGTACGAGATATCTATTCTCTGGATATCATGAAGAGCTACATTGATTCAGCCTTGCCGGTGAACCCTGCAACAAGAGGAGGGCAGCTGACCATTAAGAGGACTCTGCAGGTGCTGGGAGAACACCTTAAGGACACCCTAGACAGTCCTAATCTGTCCTCTGCTGTTAGTAACTTTCTATTGTCGATGGCACCAAAGGCAACCAGAGACGTTCTTAAAGATTTACGCAACTCAATATCTCACGTACACTTTATCAAAGACAACGACAACACAACAGAAGTTTCTAAATTATACTCAAACATTCTAAATGATATCAAAAAGATTGCAACAGTTATAAGTGACATTGATAACATGAATAAAATAAATATTTTAACACAATTGATTTCGGCGGAATTCACAAACGGCGGAAACTTAGAAGAAATTCTGCGTCAATCACAAATAAATCACTTCTCAATGTTTTCAGTTTTTAAAAGTAACCAATATCTTAACACAAAGGAGCACCAGAATATTGGAGACGTCATTGAAGAAATTTGCCGACTCATATCAGACAAAACTCCGTTCGAGGAGAAGACGATGAATGAAATAAAGTATTTAAGCAAGTCAAAAATAAAAAAACAATATTTACAAGAAAACTATTTTAAAATTATTAACAATCTTTGTTTATTAGACGATCTTTATCAATATACACCTTGCAGCAGCAGGAAGGCTAAACTCTTGGATTGGTGGAGGAAGCATTCTTCTCCTGCAAATGTTACAAGCTACCCAGCCGAAGAAGACAATTTGGAAGTGTTCAGGATATTACAAACATTATCAAACAGCTTCTATGAAAGCGTGTCATTTAGAATCCCCCCTGAAGAAGCATATGAAATAAACTATTTACTTTTTAAAATCCAGACACTACTAAAGAATGAAAAAAACACTATTAACTGGATTGACGAATACAGAACGCAGTCATTGCACATACACCACGATAAAGACATAATTAAAGGAAAGATCTTGAAAGTAGAGGCACAAACTAATAATATTCCCAAAGATGAAGTTTTGGATGAACGCATAACCCTACACCTATGTGAACTTGGAGAAGCCATGGGCACCGGCAGATCACACCACTCATCTCGCAATCTATTTCCATTAGTTCAAAACACTAAGCGTAACAAACTAAGGATCGAAGCCCTCATGCTGGACACCATGTCTCTGTTGGAAGAAAAGACCAAGTGCCTCTCCAATAATTGGCTTTATCTCGAAGACAATATGCCTTTACTGAGTGGAAGAGTGTTGAGGAACTATCTGGCTCACGGCAACCCGTTGGTTGACAGTATTCTATCTAGCGACTCTTTCTCTACCGTCATCTTGAACACCATGATACTTACAGAACCTGACACGGAAGAAATACTTATTTTAAACAATGGAAAAATGGGCAAAATATTAATGCCCAATATTAGGCAACTGGAAATGAAATACGTTCAGAACTCAGAGATTATAAACAAACAGGAAGAGATGTGTAAAGCTTTAGTTGAAGGAAACCTCGAGGGTTTACAAACATGTCTCCGAGAAGGGGCGGACTTATATTTCAGAAGTATCATAGATCGTTCCACTACGTTACACGTCGCTGCCAAGGGAACCAGTGTTGAAATGGTTCAAATGTTAACTGAAAACAACGTAAGCCCAGAATCGAGGGATATTAATGGACAGACCCCTTTGCACATAGCAGCAGCTTTTGGAAGGGACGCCATTGTGCAATTTCTTGTGGAAAAGATGAGCATTTTAATTGATCAACTCGATGCTACCGGGAAGACACCTCTGCACATGGCAGCTCTAAACGGTCACAAGGAAACTGTGGTAACACTGTTGTCTCTCGGAGCAAACGCCAGCATTAAAGATGGTCCAGGCTCCTCTCCTTTATGTTACGCATTAGCAAACAATTTTTTGGAATTGGTCAAAATTCTATTAGAGGTCGGCACTGCGGAAATTGATGATGATGGTGCTTTTACTCCTCTTCATATAGCTGCTGAGCACGGGTATGCAGAGTTGGTGCAGTATCTACTGGAGAATGGAGCTGATGTGAATGCCAAGACTTCTCAAGGCACACGTCCCTTATACATGGCAGCGAGTCATGGTCATCAGGAGGTTGTTATAAATCTTATAAAACACGGAGCCTATGTGAACTTGCAAACTACCAGCGGTTTTACACCTTTACATTCTGCAGTACTTAATAACCACGAGGATGTGGTGAACATACTTTTGAAGGAAGGAGCCTTCGTTGACATAATCTGCAAGAACTCTCGCAACACCCCCTTGCATACGGCCATTATTAATGGCCACCAAAGAATAGTCCAGTTTATTTTGGAAAACCATCCTAATATCAACACTTTGAATAATGACGGGTTGACTCCACTACTTTCTGCAGCGAAGAGCGGAAACCGTGAAATAGTTGAACTTCTCTTAGAAGCTGGGGCTCCGTTGAACTATAAAGGTGCAGATGGTCTTTCTGCATTACACGTCAGTGCTATGTGGGGTCGTAATGATATTGTAAAATCATTGCTTGAACGGGGATTTGCCATTGATACAAGAACTGCAAAGCAACTGTCGCCATTACACCTGGCTGCAGAAGGGGGTCACCGTGAAACTGTAGACATCCTGTTGGCTGCAGGAGCTGATGTTCGCTCTGTTGATGATGATGGTTCAACTCCTCTGCACCTGAGTGCTGCTAAAGGACATGCGGCAGTTTCAGAGTCTTTAATAACAAAAGGTTCCGATGTAAATGCAAAGACCAAAATGTACTTCACACCTTTGCACTTGGCTGCCAAAAAAGCTTGCAATGAGAAAACTGTTCAACTCTTACTAGAGAGAGGAGCTAATGTTGAAGAGGTTTGTGTGAACAGCAACACCGCCTTGCATATAGCATCTTTTTATGGATATAGCAGCGTTGTTAAAGCATTGATTGAAGGAAAGGCAGATGTCCGTGCTGTAAATGAATGCGGTGATTCCCCCTTACATGTAGCAGTAACAGGAAATCACAAAGCAATCGTAAACCTATTAATAGACAGCGGTGCTGATGTAAATGCTCTGAATGTGGAGCAATATTCTGTATTGTGTTCCGTAGTCCACAATAACAATAAAGATCTATTGGATATATTGCTAGCCAAGGGAGCTGATATTAACGCAGGGGGAGGTAAACCACTAACTGCAGCAGTTGCTGCAGGACATAGATTTATAGTTGAAGCGTTGCTTAAACGTAAAGATTTGGATGTTTTTATTAATGTTGAAGGCCCAACCTCCTTGCAGTTAGCGGCCGCATCAGGCTATTGGCACATAGGCCGAGCTCTGATCAACAAAGGAGTCAAGATTGATTCAATTGGTCCAAAAAATTTTACAGCTTTGTTACTGGCCGTGAAAGGTTGTCACAAAGAGTTTGTGGATGTCTTGTTGGAACACGGAGCTGATGCTAATCTAACACCTGATGGATTATGTTCACCGCTGCATTTAGCAGCTACCCTGAACCATCCCGGAGTCGTGGAATCTTTACTTCGTTCGGGTGCCAAACATGACGCACTAGATAATAAAAACTATACACCGATAGAGCTAGCAATTGTTTACAATAGATTGAATAATCTGATTTGTTTTTTTAAACATTGCAACTTGGAAATAAATGCTAGAAGCAGTGACGAATGGTCACTTTTGGGTTTGGCAACTAAAGCGGGAAATCTTGAAGTTGCGAAATACTTGTTGGACCGAGGGTCAGATGTAAATGCTTCAGATTCGGCTGGTTCGAAAGTGATCCACATTGCTGCTTATGGAGGACATGTGAAACTGGTAGAGTTGTTTCTCGAGCGAGGGATGAGTATTGGTGAGCTCGGTGAAAGCGGCGCTACACTGTTACACTTGGCTGCATTAGGTGGACACCCAATACTGGCTCAGTACTTGATAGATAAACACGCTGATGTGAATGCAATCGACGGGGCGGGCAAACAACCTGTTCACTATGCCGCTAGGAAGGGGCACAAGGAACTTATCATTACTTTACTCAGTAACGGTGCTATGTACAACGCTACGAATGATAATGGTAACACACCATTAGAATTGACTAGCGATGCTGACACTAGAGAACTGTTAGTGTCTGTAGGACAATTTTTTAAGGCTGTAAATGAGAATGCTGTTTCAAAAGTAGAAAACTTAATAAAAAAAATTGGAAAATCGGTTGATGCAAAGGGCGCAGATAATTCCTCACTTCTGCATTTGGCGTCTGGGAAAGGTTTTCAAGAGATATGTGATATTCTACTGAAGAATGGAGCTAATCCTAATGCTGTTGGAAAAGGTGGAAAAACTCCTCTCCATTTTGCATCTGAATTCTCTCATCTGGGAATCATTGTATCTTTGTTACAAAATGGCGCAGTGTACAATATCGAGTCAGAGAACGGAAAAACACCATTCGATTTAACAACACAGGAAAATGCTATTTATTTATTGAAACTTGTGGAGGACTCTTTCATAAAAGCTGAAAATTGTGATGTGAAGGTGATCGAAGACATTACCAAAATTGAAGATATCGGGACCATTAAAGCTGTGCTCAAGTCTCGGAATACACAAGGAAGCACTCTTGTGGAGGTTGCTATTAAAAATAACTTTCCTGAAGTAAACAAGTTATATGAGATTTTGCAAGACAATTTTTCTGCCAATATGAAGAGGGTGAAAGGTTTGGTGGAACTAGAAAAACTCACAGAAGCCTTGTATATTTTAAAGGTACTGTTAATTGAAAGAGAACATTTGTTAGGAAAAGACGACCCTGGCGCCCTTCTTATTAAAGAAGAGATAGCTCTCATATTATACAGTCAATTAAAAATTTTCAACGCTCTGTCATTATTTGAAGAAATCTATGCTAAAAGAAAGGATACCCTGGGACCAACTCACCGACTTTCATTTCGAACGAGAAATCGGATTGCCGCAGCACTAGCGCAGCTAGGACGAAACCAGGAGGCTTTGGAAATGTTTCAGGAAGTCATCACTAAACAAAAGGAAGTTCTGGGCGATGACCACATGGTTCTATTGCGAACCAAAATACATATGACCCACTGTCTGGTTAATTTAAAAAAATTTGACGATGCTTTAAAAATGAATTATGAAGTTTTTGAAAAACTACAAACATTGGGTTTGATCAACGATTTAACTTTAATTGTGCAAACGAACATAGCTTCTGTGCTGCGAGAACAAGGGAAGCTTAAGGAAGCTTCAACCATTATCAGGAAGGTTCTAGAAGATAGTAAAAGGTATTACGGAATAAATGACGTCATAACTCTGCAATCTCGGTGTAACTTGGCGCAAATTCTTAGGGCACAAGATCAAACTACGGAGGCGCTGGAGGTCTACCAGGAAGTCTATGCTATTCAGAAGAATGTCTTAGGCCCCAACCACGCTGATACTCTTGTCACCTGTACCAATATTGTGGAAATGTATCTCTACCAAGGTAGACCATTTGAAGCGCACAAAGTTTACAAGGAAGGACTGGAACATCGGGATTCCCAAGTCAATCAGCCAAATATGTTAGCATTGGATTCAACCTTTAAAGTGTATAAAGAATTTACAACAAAAGGATTTCTTTCAGAAATTGATATCTACAGCCTTCAAAGTAGCTGTGAAATGGATATAATTGTGGCCTGTAGCGAAGGTAACATAACCCTTGTGAAGAGTTTGATTCGCAGTGGATCAGATGTGAATACAGCAGACACAAATGGAAGAACACCGTTGCATTTGGCTGCAAGTAGAGGCAATGCAGATATTGTAAAGTTGTTGTTGAAGAGTGGAGCTGATGCTACCGCCGCTTCCGTCAAAGGGAATACAGCATTGCACACTGCCGCCCTCCGAGGTTGTGTGGACAGCGTCAGAACCTTATTGCAGACTGTGAAAACAATTAAAGTTAAAGCTTACGATGATTTCATCAATGCTAAAACTGTAGTGGGTGGTTCCTCTGCTTTGCACGTGGCTGCCAAAAAAGGGTTCATTGATATTGTGATATGTTTGCTAGAGAATGGCGCCATTTACAACATCCCGGATAGGAGCAACGGGCACACAGCGCTCCAATGTTCAGGCAGTCAGGCCGTAACCTCTCTACTGGAGTTAGCCCAGGAGGTGTTTGATTGTGCCGAGAAAGGAGAGATACCGCAGATATCAGCGGAGAAACAGGAATTCTTGCTGGTCGTCCTGGCCTCAAGAGATTTGCAACGCAGGACACCTGTTCAAGTGGCTAGATTCCACCATCACCACAGTGTGGTTGCCTTCCTTGAAGGTGCACAATAAAAAGCACATAGTAGGATACACGTGTCGAGTGTTATCAATTTGTCTCTAATATTAATTGGGTGTTTGTTAATTTATATTTTCCTTTTGATTATATAAGATAAGTTTTAGCTCTTCCCAGTACTTTGGATATTACAAGACTGTCCGAAACATTCTTCTCATTTGGAACGGAGAATAATTATGAAGAGCAATTCCATTGGAATAGTTGTTGGTTAATAGTTTTGTTTAGTTTTTAGTTATGGTTGGTTTACAATCAAACAATGTTTTAAGGGTGTTTAACTAGCCAGCGGCCGAAAATCCACATCTCGTCGAAAGATGTTCTTACGATCGTACAGGGCGGTTCCAATGAGAAAGATTGATTATTCTCCGTACCACCTTTTTAAAATTATAACTCAATATTGATTTTATTTCATTCCAAATTTGCTTTAATTTATACCTACATCAAAAAATGCTGAAAGGCGTGAAGATAAAACTATTAAAATTATGTACTTTTTGTAATTATTTTTTTATCATAAGTATTTATCATTTTTCAATAATGTCTAGCAAAATAAGAATGTAAAAAAATCTGAAACATATTAGTTTGTAAGTGCGCAAATAAATACACAAACGGACCAATTTTCGTTAAGAAACGCATGTATGTATATATTTTTTAATGATTATATTAATTATAATTCTGAAACATACTTTTCCCAGATAATGTATAGATTTATTTTACTGCATGATTATATGATTTGAAATGGGTGTTGTATAACACAAAATCTTTTTTGAAAATTTAACAAATCTGCCAACGAACTATGGTATAACCTTATTATACTAAAAATACACATTTTTTCTCAAAATTAAAAAAAAAAATGTTTACTAGATAAAAGAACAATCTTTTGAAATCAATTTATATTTTTTTGTGGAAAAGAGTCAATAAGTCTAAAATCTGATTTAAAAATGACATATTTCTGGTTTTCTCTGGTTATACCCTCTTAGACTTCTGTGTGATTATTTGCAATTTTGTTAAATATACATATTTCTGACACTTGGATTTAAAAAAAGGATAATGAATAGAAACAGGCCTAAGTCTGTGCCTTGTTGTACACCTAAATATTTTGTAAAAGGTAGATTTAATGATTGACACATTGTCACTATGTTTGTTGCGTTTTTGTCAATATAATGCTTTGCCATCTGTTCAAGTGACTCGATTCCACCATCACCATAGTATGATCGCCTTCATTGAGTGTCACAACAAACTAAACTATACGAGTGTCATACAAAATAACATAAAATTGAAGATTCTCTCGGCCAATAGTGTTCCGTTGTTTGACTTTTGGTGTAATAAGCAATGTTGCTGTTCTTTCCTCTTGTCAAATATCTCCTATCTTGACCTTGGCACCTGTGTCTCCTATCTTGGCCTCGGCACCTATGTCTCCTATCTTGACCTTGGCACCTATCTTGACCTTGACACCTATGTCTCCTATCTTGACCTTGGCACCTGTGTCTCCTATCTTGACCTTGGCACCTGTGTCTCCTATCTTGATCTTGGAACCTGTGTCTCCTATCTTGACCTTGGAACCTATGTCTCCTATCTCGACCTTGGCACCCATGTACAGCTTTTTTCTTTTCTCTATCAGGAAACACTCCCCCAGTCATTGTGATTCTTTAGTGGGGTGAAAACAATAAAGACATCAAATAAAAACACTATATTTATTATTTATTTACAAAAACATGACATAAAATATTCCTTAGAGCAAAATCACTTAAAACTAAAAACTTTTAGGCACATTTTTATTATTTAACAATGAGTAAAACCTCAAACTGTGATATTTAATAACTTGAAGACATATCAGCAACTCTCAATCGAATACTTGAAACAGAGAAATCAGAAAAAATATGATCGCATCTAGGAAATGAACCAGGACCTTAGCCTTGCCGGGACGCTGCTCTACCACTGAGCTAATAAGACCCTATCCCCTTCGGTCATATTTAACAGTATTATACTTCAATTAAGAACTACCAACATTATCATAATTTTCTTAATGCTTATTGGCTGCGTATGATTGCAAATTCTTCCCAGACAAATTTATTCATTTTTATTTAATGTGCGACATCTATTGATTTCTTCCTAGATGCAACCGATCGTTTTTTTGAAATCTCTGTTTCAAATTTTGGATTGAGATTTGCTAATATTGTCTTCAGTGATTATACATTTTGACTCCAGATACTAATATCTACAGCCTGTACATCGGACGAATATCTACAGCTCAAACTGCTGACTAATATCTATGAGAACCAAAGTGAGGACGAATATCTACAGCTCAAACTGCTGACTAATATCTATGAGAACCAAAGTGAGGTTGAATATCTACAGCTCAAACTGCTGATTAATATCTATTGAACAGGTTATGTCGACGAATATCTACAGCACTGGCAGAAGTTGGATTTGCAATTATACGTATATAGCATATTGGCATAATGTAATATTGCGTTATATATAACATAACCTAACTTAACATAAATTAAGTTTTTTAAACTGCATACGCAATATTACGTTATGTCAATATGCTATACATAATTGCAAATCCAACCTCTACCAGTGCTGTAGATATTCGTCGATTTCACCTGTTCCATAGATATTAGTCAGCAGTTTGAGCTGTAGATATTCGTCCTCACTTTGGTTCTCATAGATATTAGTCAGTAGTTTGAGCTGTAGATATTCGTCCTCACTTTGGTTCTCATAGATATTAGTCTGATTTGTTCAGTTTTTGGAATTCCTGTAGATATTAGTAGACGCCTCCTACATTTTTATTAGTTAGAATAATTTTCAAGTACAGTCATAATACTTATAGATATAACATACCTAGTGTCATTTACAAAGCATTGCTGACTTTTATGAACCTTGAATCAGCAAGGTCAACTTGACACACTTATCTTAGCACTTGTCTTGATCACCTGCAGAGATAAGTATGTCAAACTGAACCAATGCGTAAAATTATCCTTCAACTTAGGCCTATTTAATTAAATTAGTAACATCAAATCATCATATAACCATTGGGGCCATTTTGTTTTTTTGACATAAAAGGTCCCCGTTAAACGATGATTCTAGATGTGTTTCAGCTTTCTATCAAATTGTAATAAGCTGACAAGCTTAACGACATGATGGTTGTCCTCTTCTGCTAATCTCAATTCGTTCCAAAGCTGAAACGGACTTAGAATCGGCGTTTAACGGGAACCTTTCAACTGTCAAAAAAACAAAATGGCGCTGAATGCTGCAAAACAACTGGGCCTTTTATAAAAACATCGATCATCCAATCGATTAGTGAGACATCTCCGAAAAATAGAAATTTGAGTTGAGTAATAGGGTTTGTCAATTATTTCAATTTTTGAATTCAGAAACGTCCGGGGTCTCAAAAGTTGCGTCTTACAAAGAAAATGAGAACTGCATTTAAATTAATTTTTTAAAAACAAAAATTTTAACAAAACAAAAAACGACTTCAAAAATGCACTAAAAAGTAAAAAAAATAATTTCGTACGATTGTTATTTTTGGAGTCGGTGTCAGCCAAGGTAACTACATATATAGGTGAGATGTGGAGATCTTGGCTGACACCGACTCCAAAAATAACAATCGTACGAAATTATTTTTTTACTTTTTAGTGCATTATTGAAGTGGTTTTTTGTTTTGTTAAAAATTTTGTTTATTTTTTGATTTTTAGTGACGAGCGTGCGTAAAGAAGTTTTACTTAAAAAAAAAATCATCGAAATCTGTTGGCGTAATATTGAGTTATTCGTCCATTTGTCGCGCACATACTTATTGCAAATTTAAGAGATATATGGTTTTCTCATGGATCCCATTGTCAGAACTGGACCACACGGGAAGCACCGGCTTTCTAATAAAAAAAGAATCATCAATATCGGTTCACCCAATCAAAAGTTCTGAGGTAACAAACATTAAAAAAAAAAATAATAAAAATAAATTTAAAAAATACCGTTGAACTGATAACCTCCTCCTTTTGGAAGTCATTTAAAAAGTGATTATTAGCCTGCCAAAATGCATTGAAAATCAGAAAAAAAACTTTAAAAATAAATTATATAAATTTTTTTTTTCAAAAATTTGACCTTTTATTGTTTATTTGTTATTAAAAAATGCGTAAAGCTGACAAAAATGAAAAAAAAAATCAAGTTTATGAATACAAGTAAGTTAACAAGAATACTGATTTTATCCAGAAAAAGTGTTATTTTCCTCTTTTATATTTTTAACAAACACATCACATATTTAAAAAATATATTTTTTTGCATTCTTTGTACTACAGTTGTGGAAAAAAATTAAGTTTGGTACAAAACATATAATACGGACCCTTTTTTTTTTTTTTTTTCCAAATCACGAAATGTATTTTTTTTTCAAAACTTCCGGCCATTTTAGCGGGCTAATAGTGAACAACAATTTAATTTATTATTACGTTTTCGAATAGCTACAGATCATACGCAACTTTTGAGACCCCGGGCGTTTAAAAATAAGGCCATTTTTTATCTCTCTATGGAGAGCTACACAAGCTATTGAATAAGCAGTTTATGTCAAAATAACATAAGCACCACCAAATCAATTATAATGCACAAAAACTTTTAGTGAATTTCTGGGTCACTAGTAGAATATTTCAAAAAGGCAATACTAATGTACCGGGCTGTCATGCCTCCTGGTGTTATTTTAGAGCATATTCAGTTTGCAAAACATAGACACATATAAATAATATTTGATTTACGGCGAGCATTCGAATATTGCTGTCCTCATTATCTCTAAACATAGTATTTGGAGATGTCTGACTAATCAACTGGATGATCGATATATCGGAGCTGGAAAGGAAAAATGGCTAAAGCGCCATGCAGCTGTGAAATTAATGGATGAAGATGAACCTACACCATAAGCTATATTGTTTGTTCTTGTGTTCATTAAACCAAGTTTTCTAGAGTTTCCCAGATTTTATTTATTTATTTATTACACCCCCTAATGGGCCTTTACCAGAGGCGGCTCTAGGGCTCCAGCTGTGGAAGGTCATTTGAAAAAAAAAAGTGATTAATATTTATTTGACATTGAGAACAATGCCGATACATTATTATTTATATCAATTTAAAGATAGGTAGGGTCATGAATACGCAACTCAAATTACATAGGTATTATTTGTAAATTGCAAAGTCGCTACATAATACATGTACTTGCAGGTACATCATTTTAAAGAGGGCACTTTTCAATATAGTTGTGCACACCAATAGTACCTAAGTATCCAAAATTTAAAAACAAAATTAGATTAGAAATAATATTCAACGTTTATCATGATATAATAAATAATCTTTGAAAAGATCTACTTCTCAATGTACCACCAAACTAAAATTAAAATGTCGCAAATTACATTAATAACAATGTGAATAATTATTTCAAATATCTCTCGAACTGTACAATACAAAAACAACCATTGTTTCATGCGAGACATACGTGCAAAAAGTAAAACTGACCTACGTTTATATCACCATCTCTTTCAACAACACATAAGATTCATAATGCTGTCTCCCTCACGGACATAACCCAAGCGTAGTTAGGATTTCTTTACTACCCATGCGGGAGAATATCAACTCCAGGCGAAGAACATAGTGCTATCTCATTTGTTGTATGGCGCACATAGAGAGAGAAGATATCAACGCTGAGGGCATTGGCAAAATTGACCCAGGGAATACTGTGTGAATGGGAGCTTCCATTTTATGCAATAGATGTCACTGCTCGTCTATGTCGCCGCTAGCCTGCCGTTATTTCGCGATTCATTTCAAATAAAGAATTCGATGCTTTGAGCAGTTTTATCCGTAAAAATGTATTATTATTATGTCTTATAATTTTGGGGGGTCAAACACCCAATGTCTTAAGGGGAGAACCGCCACTGGCCTTAACATTCTTTGTTTATAAGTTATGTTGTGTATCTAAAAAGCTTTCAGCTTTTAGAGACAGATGGAAGTGCTATGAGCTTTCTTTAGATTCCGCTAGATGGCAGGTAGTTTAGTTCCTGTGGGAACCGACAGAGGGTAAAGCAGCTTTGGGTGAGTGTTCACTGGAACCCTCTGTTCAGAATCCTTTCAGCCAGCTTCTAGTTAGGTTGACTAACGTGGTCACATTGTAATACGCGAAGTATAATAATAAACACAGATAACCAAAGAATCTATTATTCCCATTAATCTCCATCCATAAGAGAATCTGCTAGTGAAGTAAATATACACATAAGACTACAGGAGAACACTACAAGTTAAGTATCACAGTACTTTTAAAACAGTAAAAAAAATATAATATAATCAACAAAAGCATATAATATGTCAAATGACATAAAATACATTGGTAAAAATAATAAGAAGTCTCACATAAAAAAATATGCAATATAAACAAAATTGCAGAAATTATCCACGACTATTTGTGTCTAGATGTACCTATAAAAGAATTGGAATAAACAATATTTATACCGGTTATTTCTTGAGGTGAAATTATATCTCCTAGATCAGAATATTTATTTCCGAGATAGTGAAGTCTCGGAATCGGGGAATTTTGGTAAGAGAGTGTCCTGGAGTTGTTGTAAAATGGTAGTAAATGTCGGCAAGATCTTTTGGGAATATGGATGTTGATTAATTGAAGTAATTCAGGACAGTCAATTTTCTAATGCAGTATTTTATGTAATAATATTACATCTGCAGTAATTCTTCTTTCTGAAAGTTGTAATAGAGACATTTAATCCAGTAGGTAGTTATAATCAATATTTAGTACAGGAATATGCAATGTATAGTTTATAAACCTCAGGAACTTAGGTTGAATCTTTTCTATGCTGTCGGAATGAATATTGTAAAATGGAGACCATAACGTAGAGTTATACTCTAGTTGGCATCTTACATGTTCTGGATAACTCTAGAAAACTTTATGAACACCAGCACAAACAAAGAATATAGCTTGTTGTGTAGGTTCATCTTTAATGTTACAGCCTTAGCATGGTGCTTTAGCCATTTTTCCTTTCAAGCGTCGATATGTTCCCTTATAACAGTATAAAGAGTTCAGACTAATTTACTAATTAACCCTCACATCGTTTCACAGCAGGGGTAGGCAGAGAGGACACTCTTTTTTTTTTTTTACATTAGCTCCACACAGGAGGCACTGAGGAAAATAATTCCACTCAGGACCTATGTCATCTTTGGGATGCTGCGTGGAGTTATGGGAAGGAAAAGAGTATGAGGGGTGGGTAGGAATCTGAGGGTCAGTGTGTCCAGGAGGGACAGACGTATGAATCCATCCCTCCCACTGCGGTGCAAGGCGATGTTCCGAGAAAGTATGGCTGGAGAAGTCAAAGACCCGGACAAACCTCATCCCATAAACCCGGGCACTCTGGCTAAGTCACCAAATGTAGCGAATCACTTAGGGTGACCTATGGCAGAGGTGGTAAACCCGCCTCCCAAATGTGCACCTTTTGGGCCTGAGGGTTAAATGGGAAAAAAATTCTTGTGCAACGATGAAGGTATTATTAAGTAGAAGATTTGAACCCATGCCACTGCACTTGGATCCTGATGCACTTAGTTCTTAACCAATTTATCTGTGCGTCAAGTACAGTACCACAATACTTGTCAAAGCGCTGACGAGGAAAATGACGTCAAACCACCGGTGATAGAAGTTGAACTGGAGGTCACCTAGCACCTGCGTGATGATGATTCGGTACTCTGCAGGCATGTTCATGCGCATTAAAAGCACGCTCGAACAAAAGTACATGCCCATTATCTGCGCAAGAATCAACACTATGACGTTTGATGATTTCGAAGATGATATCTTGTAGAAGAACTGGAATAAGAGAGAAATTTTATTAATACATAACTATTGGATTATATACATCGTTATCAAGTGTAGGAAATAATTTCATGACGCCAGAGCATAAGGAACAAACATACATTCCAAGCAACATTAACTTAAATATATTTTTTTTTTTACATGAGCTCCACACAGGAGGCCCTGAGGAAAAAGAATTTCCCTCAGGGCCTATGTCATCTTAAGGGATGCTGTACGGAAGGTTTTTTAAGGAAAGGAAGGAGAGGAGAGTTCTTGGAAGGAAAAGGATTTGAGGGGTGGGTACGAATCTGGGGTTCACTGTGTCCTGGTCATCCACCTCCAAGACCTAGACAAACCTCACTCCATGAACCCGGGCACCTATGACAGAGGTGTTGGTGGCAGTGGCACCAGCTGCATGGCAGGCCGGATCAGTAGAGAATGATTGAGGGAATCCCTTTGACTTCTCCAGCCTAACTTTCTCGGAATATCGCCTTGCCCCGCGGTGGGAGGGACGGATTCATACGTCCGTTACTCCTGGACTCATCGACCCTCAGATTCCTACCCCCCCCTAATACCCCCTTCTTTCCCAGAATTTCCACTCTTTTCTTTCCTAAAAATAACTTCCATACAGCATCCCTAAAGATGACATAGGCCCTGAGGGCAATTATTTTCCTCAGAGCCTCCTGTACGGAGCTAATGTAAAAATAAAAACATCATTTTTGGTTTTCGGATACATTCAGAAATACTTATTCCATTTATTTGGATTTTATTGCAAAGTGGAAATAATCTGACGATCTGATAGAATATGCTCGAAGCTTGAGGGATTAAATAAAAAAATTATGTATATGCTACTGTAAAAGCCCGTAAATTGGTAAATCTTAGGTTTTACTGGAAAATCTTAAGATTTACCTTAGTATAGGCTTTTACAGTAACCTATTATATAATATATGAAAAGGCATACTTTGGTAAAGGTCAGCAAAAGTCCCCTTATGCTGGTGACTACAATACAACCAACGAGGAAGAAGGACACATGTTGCGACCAGAAGGACACGTCAATGTCGAAGCCAACCCAGTGGACGGCAATCTCAATGCCGCGCGTCACCGGGTCTTTTTTGCCTACGCGGTCAAACACTATGTTGATCGTTGACTGAAATAAACAAGTTAAATATTTATGAACTTGTCAAAAGAATTAGGAAATGAATATTTACATATATACATATATATTTACTGACAAACTACATAAGTAGTTAGCGGGTTTAAATGTAAAAAAATAAATTAAATTTTTTTTTTTAATGGGTATTCTAGCAAATTTGTTGATCTTTAACACTCTTTTAAATGATGTGGAAATGCTTAAATTGTCAGACAGAAGAATTTTCACTGACTTGGTATTTCTATATATTTTTTTATTTTATTTATTTATTTTGCAGAAACAAACTGTATATAATTACATATTAGAAAGTAGTTACAAGTTATAGAATTAATACAATAAATGGTACCAATGACATGTCGGTGTTATATAGTATATGTTTTTATGTGACAAATGATGATATAATTTTGATTGATTTGATAGCCCATAATTGCTTTCTATAAGATTTTGAAATATTCTTAGGCTAGAAAACCTAAAAAGAGTGTACTATGCAATCGTTCAATTTATATTAGAATACGGTATTATAGGCTGGGGAGGAACATATGATGTTATTTTAATCCTCTTAAAATAGTTCAAAGATTGATAATTAAGGTTATCCTGAAAAAAAACCATCTACATTTTATACTGAAAAAATCTTTTCAATATTCAATGTACCTATAATAGACAAAATATATAAAAAAACATTCAATACTACTAACTTTTAAAGAAATTCAGCTAAATGACTTAAGTTTCAATATATCAGAAAAAAAAACTTTTTACATTACAAATACATTACTCTGGATCAACAAAATATCTGGAAAAAACCCTTGACTCTGTGTTGAAATGGGCGGTCCGTTTGATAGATTCTCCTATCTTAACAAACGGATTGCAATATTTAGAGCACAGGCATCAGGTGGGAATGCTGTCTTTGTTCTCTGGTATTTCAATGGAAGATGCACCGAGGAACTATCAAAATAACATACTAATGTACCGGACCGTTATACTTCCTGGTGTTATTTTATGGCGTATTTAATATGTAAGACACAGACACGCAGAGGCGGCTCTAGGGCTCCAGCTGTGGAAGGTCATTTGAAAAGTAACAGTGATTAATCTTTATTTGATATTGAGAAAAATGCCAATACATTATTATTTATATCAATTTAAAGATAGGTAGGGTCATGAATAAGCAACTCAAATTACATAGGTATTATTTGTAAATTGCACAGTCGCTACATAATACATGTACTTGCAGGCACATCATTTTAAAGAGGGCACTTTTCAATATAGTTGTGCACACCAATAGTAGCTAAGTATCCAAAATTTAAAAACAAAATTAGATTAGAAATAATATTCAATGTTTATAAGAAAAACTTTCTTTTTATAATTTATTATTTTATAATGTTTTTGTTTTTATGTGTCTTGTTCTCTTTCATATTTTCGTTTAGATTATTATTGTTAACTTATGCTAATAGAAATAATAGACACCGGTACCTAATACTTATATAAAAAAATATAAAACAAAAATTGTTTTAAATCAAGCTGTTTTCTATGTCCGTTGAAAATTGATCATAATAATATAATAAATAATCTTTGAAAAGATCTACTTCCCAATGTACTACCAAATTAAAATTGAAATGTCGCAAATTACATCAATAACAATGTGAATAATTATTTCAAATCTCTCCCGAACTGTTCAATACAAAAACAACCATTGTTTCATGCGAGACATACGTGCAAAAAGCAAAACCGACCTATGTTTATATCACCATCTCTTTCAACAACACATAACATTCATAATGGTGTCTCCCTCACGGACATAACCCAAGCGTAGTTAGGATTTCTTTACTACCTATGCGGGAGAATATCAACTCCAGGCGAAGAACATAGTGCCATCTCATTTATTGTATGGCGCGCGTAGAGAGAGAAGATATCAACGAGGACATTGGCAAAATTGACCCTGGAAATACTGTGTGAATGGGAGCTTCCGTTTTATGCAATAGATGTCACTGCTCGTCTACGTCGCCGCTAGCTGCCGTTATTTCGCGATTCATTTCAAATAAAGAATTCGATGCTTTTAGCAGTTTTATCCGTAAACATGTATTATTATTATGTCTTATAATTTTGGGGGGTCAAACACCCATTGTCCTAAGGGGAGAGCCGCCATTGCAGACACGTGTAAATAATATTTGATTCGTGATGAGCATTATAATATTGCTTTCCTCATTATCCCAAAACTTAGTATTTGTAGATGTCTGACTAATCAACTGGATGATCGACGTACAAAATAAGCTAAATATTAGCAACACTCAAACGAAAATTTGAAACCGTAAAGGATTTGATCGCATCTAGGTATTAAACTTAGGACCTTAGCCTTATCGAGGCTCTGATCTAACCACTGAGCTAATTCGACCCTGTCATTACAGATGTCAGTTAAGTAATACCTTAGTAGAGTGGCGACTGTCGGCGACATATGATCGACAGCTATTGAAGGATGTCGAAATTACATACATAATCCCATACATCACAATAATACTTTTGGT
The DNA here is from genome assembly GCA_917563855.2 of Limnephilus lunatus. Taxonomy (NCBI): domain Eukaryota; kingdom Metazoa; phylum Arthropoda; class Insecta; order Trichoptera; family Limnephilidae; genus Limnephilus; species Limnephilus lunatus. The sequence continues at coordinate 124,139,675 of OU830592.1, forward strand.
TTTAAAAATCTTAAAAAAATTCAATTCCTAAAATCTGTGAATTTAAGCGTTTCAACTTACAATGAAGATCTTCCACAGGCAGTATATGGAGAAGAAGTATCCGAGGCAGTTGAAGTACTTCCCTTGCAGGGTCTGGGACCATTGGATCCTTTCCATCATACTCCTGGCTCCGTGGGCTTCCAGGAACAGCTGCCGCGCCAGTTCCTCCAGTGCCGAGATCTCCGATTTGAGCTGGCTGATGTCTGTAGAGCCAAAAATAAATTGGCATTCAAAGGTCATTTTTGAAAAAAATGACAGATAGCTATTTTTTTTTACATGAGCTCCACGCAGGAGCCCCTTAGGAAAATAATTTCTTTCAGGGCCTATGTCTACTTTGGGGATGCTGTGTGGAGGTATTTTTTTTAAGGAAATGAAGGAGAGGAGAGGGAAGGAAGAGGGATTCAGGGGTGGGTAGGAATCTGGGGTTCAGTGTGTCCTTGTCTCCAAGACTTAGACAAACCTCACACCATGAACCCGGGCACCCCTGCTAAATCACCAAAAGTAGCGAACCACTTGGGGTGACCTGTGACAGGGGTGTTGGTTATCCAACAAATGGTTCAGCAGTACCCATTCCTGCCTACCTATCCAAATAAGGTGATTAAGATTTGTATGAAACGGGCCACGCAAACGTTCCTCTTAACACACAATTGTTAATTCATTTTAAAATCACAGACACCTTTTTAGATGACCGTGTATAACTGTTTTATGGAGACAATGAAAAATAAAGAAAAAATCATGATGATGACCTACTTTCTGTACTGCCGCTTCCTCCTCCGACACTGCTAACAAACTGTGTCCAGAGACTGTGCGCAGAAGTCTTCAAATGCGGCTGACGGGCCCCCGCGGTCTGCGCACGACTCACGGCAATACGCTTCTTCTTCACTACCATCATATCCATGGTCTGAAGCAGCTTCTTCTCGATGGAGTGGACGTCGGATTGCGTTACTGGCCTGAAATGATATACGCGTAAATCCTTAGACCGAGTATAACTAGACAAGGCGCGTGTTCTTAACCACTGGAGCGACCACGCAAAATACATAAATTTCCCTAGATTGCTCGAGATTTCCCAGAAATTAAAAAAAATTTTTAGCCAACATTAAAAAAATCCTACCTCGAATTTTAAATTAATTAACAGGGAGATATAAAAACTTATTATAGTGCTATATAGTCAATGAATTAACCTGTACTTTACAGTTTATCTCATATTTGTAGGATTTATAAAAAAAATATATATAAAAATCGAAAAGTATATAACCGCGCGAATCCTGCGTGTTTGTTACTTTGAAGCTGCTGTGAAGGGTACTTATTCGAGTCAATTCGATTTCTGTATGTTGTCTGTGGTATACTTGATAATAAAAGGTGCACATCTATGGAAAAAGGACTTAATTTTAACCGTAAACAGGTGATTAAAAATTTGGAGTGGAAAAAATAATTAAAAAAATTATTTTTAACAATGTTCCAAAATAGTCAACGAAGTTCGGATTTGTGACATCTATGGTCATAATAGATAAAGCATTTCAATAGCTTCATTTTAAAATAAATGGCTGGCCATGGAAATGTTTTAAATAATTACAATAAATGTTTTACGAATGGTAGGAAAATGTGGTTCAATTTTGGACCGCTATCAATTGCAGAAAAATAAAAGTGGTCCATTTTTTTACCATAATCGCTCCAGTGGCTAAAAATGACACCGGAACCAAAAATATTGGTTTACGAAAACATTTATCAAAAAGAAAATGCATTATCTCACAGTCAAAACTCAAATTAGGTGCTTATAGGCTCCATCAAAGCCAGAGTCAAGTTAGCCTCTCAGAAGTAGAACGTACTGTACAGGGCCCGCAGATATAGTACACAACTGCTAACCCTGTACAAATGGCAAGTGCGCCCCACGGTTGAATTTGGCAGCCACCTCTGGTCTAGAGCCCCGAAATACCTGAAAAAACCCTCGACTCTGTGCAGAAACAGGTGGTCCGTTTGATAGATTCTCCTTCTTAAGAAGCAGATTGCAATCTTTAGAGCACAAACGTCAGGTAGGTATACTGTCCCTGTTCTATCGATATTACAATGGAAGATGCTCTGAGAAACTAGCTATACTGATCCCTTCGGCACCGGTGCATAGTCGAGAAATACGCCAAATGCGCGTCCTACATATTATGTACACGGCTGACATTTCGTCGACTTAGTTCTTAATTGTCCAAATGACCATTTTAGTTTTTGTTCAATCTTCACTTTAAAATTAAAAATAAAGTATAAAAAATCATAGTTAATCACTTAACTAAGAATTATTTTAACGAGACCTTTACATTTATGGAAATAGATTTATCTTAAAAACCTATCATAATGTTTCATTAAAATAATAAAAGAAAACCTTCTACTTGTGTAAAATTTTCTAATAGTCGTTTGGACAATTAAGAACTAAGGTGACGATTTGTCATATCATGACAACGGGTCGTTTCTATGACTCGTTCTTGAGTTCAACAGCTCGGCTATGGAACAATTTGCTGGCCTCTGTGTTTTCTCCTTCCTACAACATGTTCACTCCTTTCTCTTCTCAAAAAGACCCTCCATGCAACATCTTCAAAGATGACATAGGCCGTGAGGGAAATTATTTTTCTCGGTGCCTTCTGTGCGGATTTAGTGGAAAAAAAAGCAATGCATATCAAAAAGATATGTTTATAATGTATTTCCCACCTTATAAATATGGTCATTGATGTATACGGGTAGTTTACAGCACCGAAACCAGAGAGAATGGCCATTACGGTGACACCAATCACACCCACGCGAGACACGCCTTGCTCCATAGACAATATACCCTGAAAAGCATAGATAACTAAATATTAAAGAATGTACAAAAATATGTTAATAATGACAGCTTGACACATTTTACTTTGCAGGCGGCTTAAATAGGAAATAACAAATGAAACAATAAAAAAAATCAAAAGTTATGAATGTCAAGCTGAAGACTAGTTTTTTGCGACCAATGAATGCGTGATAAATACTTTGATAAAAGATCATCATTTAGAATCGAAATGTTTTTTAAATTTAATCTTTAGCCATGTTTGATGACATTATCTGAATAGCTAGGTACTTTGCAACCTTCTTCTCCCCATCTTCATCTTCTCTTCGCTCCTTTCAGTCACACAACACATGCAAATTGCGAATACCATTATTCCACTGGCTCAGGTCGTTTGGGAATAGTTGGAACTCTTGTGCGGCATTCACATTAAAAAAGTTAATAAATATTGAATTTACCTGTTTTGGACTGAGTATTGGAAAAGGGTCACCGATTTTCCAAAAGAAGTAAAGATAGATGAACCAAACCAGTAAAGTCATTGGCCTTATGAAGTTAGGTTTTACTGGAATCATAAAAAAACACAATGTCAGCTGAGTAAAGTCATTGGACGTATGAAGTTAGGTTTCACTGGAATCACAACAAAACACAATGTCAGCTGAGTAAAGTCATTGGTAGGTTTCACTGGAATCACAACAAAACACAATGTCAGCTGAGTAAAGTCATTGGTAGGTTTTACTGGAATCACAACAAAACACAATGTCAGCTGAGTAAAGTCATTGGTAGGTTTTACTGGAATCACAACAAAACACAATGTCAGCTGAGTAAAGTCATTGGCCTTACGAAGTTAAGTATTACTGTAATCACAACGAAACACAATGTCAGCTGAGTAAAGTCATTGGCCTTATGAAGTTAGGTTTTACTGGAATCATAACAAAAAACAATGTGAGTTGGGTAAAGTCATTGCCCTTATGAAGTTAGGTTTTACTGGAATCATAGCAAAACACAATGTCAGCTGAGTAAAGTCATTGGCCTTACGAAGTTAAGTATTACTGTAATCACAACGAAACACAATGTCAGCTGAGTAAAGTCATTGGCCTTATGAAGTTAGGTTTTACTGGAATGATAACAAAACACAATGTCAGCTGAGTAAAGTCATTGGTAGGTTTCACTGGAATCACAACAAAACACAATGTCAGCTGAGTAAAGTCATTGGTAGGTTTTACTGGAATCACAACAAAACACAATGTCAGCTGAGTAAAATTATAGGCCTTAGGTTTTACTGGAATCACAACAAAACACAATGTCAGCTGAGTAAAATTATAGGCCTTAGGTTTCACTGGAATCATAACAAAACACAATGTCAGCTGGGTATGATTTGAGATTTTAATGGCCAAAAGCATAATCGTTATTAATTTTTGGGTTATTCAAGTTATTACAAAAATAGCAATAAAATCAGATTTTAAAATTTAGCATCAGTGATCAAGAAGTTGTAGTTCTTGGTATTACGTTACATGACAAGTAGCACATGACCTTACGTGATGCGTGGCAGTTTGGTACTGAAACTAGGAAAACGAAAACACTACAATTGACTTGTTTTTGGCTTGCCACTTTGAGATTTTTACAGTGAGTCTATGTATACATTGTAAATTGTAACGTCTTTGAATACCAACCAAATCTGATGTTGCTAATACAGAAGTATCCAATGTAGAAGGGTATGACTGCTATGACCATAAATAGCATGAGGTAGAGACCGAGGTTCCAATGGAAGTAGCGTGAACTGAAAATAAACAAGGTTAAAATATATTAATAAAAAAACTATACAAGTACAAATTATATCCATCACGTAGTTCATTGCGGAGAGAGATTTTTTTACTTATACAATGAAATTTTGTTAATGAAGACAATATTAGCGAAACTCAATCGAAAATCTGAAACAGAAAAATCAGAAAAGGATACAGGCACATCTGGGACTCGAACTCAGGACCTTCGACTTTCCGGGCCGCGACTCTATCAATTGAGCTAATGTGTCCCTATCTGATTCGGTCATTTTTAACTGTATCATACTTCGACTAAGAACTTCGCCACCAAGACCCGGACAAACTTCACCAAAGTAGCGAACCACTTGGGGTGACCTATCGCAGAGATGTTGGTTATCCAATAAATGGTTCCCGGGGCGGCGGTACCTATACCCTCCTCCCAAATTGAAAAAAGTAACTCATATTCTTTATATTACAATATAAAATTTTTAAAAAAAATTAACAAAACCAAAAACAACTTCAAAAAATGCACTAAAACATAAAAACATAATTTCGTATTCTTCTACAAATTAAAAATTAACTTACTTTTTCTACTGATCAATATGTAGATACGATTGTTATTTTTGGAGTCGGTGTCAGCCATGGTAGGTTTCTCGCGCGTGCGACACAAGCACATCTCACCTATAACTATGTATGTAGTTTACCTTTGCTGACACCGACTCCAAAAGTAACAATCGTATCTACATATTGAGGAGTATAAAAAGTAAGTTGATTATTAATTTGTAGAAGAATACGAAATTATTTTTTACTTTTTAATGCATTTTTTGAAGTCGTTTTTTGTTTTGTTAAAATTTTTGTTTATTTTTTGATTTTTAGTGAATCTGAAGTACACTAACTAATTTGTCTTACTTCGAAAAAAGAATCATCGAAATCGGTTGGCGTAATATTGAGTTATTCGTCCATTTGTCACGCACATACTTATTGCAAATTTAAGACATGTATGGTTTTCTCATGGATCCCATTGTCAGATCTGGACCAAATTAGAATGGGACCACACGGGAAGCACCAGCTTTCAAATAAAAAAATAATCATCAATATCGGTTCACCCAATCAAAAGATCCGAGGTAACAAACATGAAAAAAATAAAAATTGTCGAATTGAGAACCTCCTCCTTTTCGAAGTCGTTTAAAAAACATTTTTATTATTATAATAATATGTAGGTACTTTTTTACTAATTTTTGTTAATTGGGTTAGCTGTAAGAAATAGGATGTACATACTTGTAAGATATGTGTGCATATTATGTTGTATAATGCCGTTTTTTTTTTATTTTAATAAGTCTAACGCACCTGCTATCGAGGTAACCGATGATCTCGAAGATGATCAGCTCAAACATGGTGCAGCTGAGGGCGAAGGTGACGGAGAAGATAAGTTGCACCAGAGAGTGGTGGACTTCGTAGTCCCGGAAGAGCTGCTTCACAAAGAACACCCAACCTCCCATAAAGAAGAAAATCTGAAAAAAAAAAAACATATACATATACATATATGTACGCCATCGTGAATGATGAATACTTGGAGCAGGTGTATGAGTTTGTGTATCTGGGTAGTATATTTACGACAGACGGGAAGGCTGATAGAGATTTTGAAAGAAGGGTAAATGCAGGTAACTCCATTAATGGAGAACTGAATATCATTGGCGCTAATAAAAAAACTGTCAAAAGAAGAGAAGCTAGCAGTCCACAATGGAATGCTGGTGCCTACCTCGATGTAAGGCAGTGCCAGTTTCATGCCTCACTGCCATACATCAGGGTAGGTACCAACACTCCTTCCTCTCCTCAAAAAGACCCTCCACACAGCATCTCAGATGACATAGGCGCTGAGGGAAATTATTTTCCTAAGGGCCTTCAGTGTGGAGTTAATGTAAAAAAATGAAGTAATTTATGAGTATTTAGATTGAAACAAAACATTGCAAATGTCAAATCGATACAAAAAAAATTAACTTTGAATAAAAATTGAATTTTAATGCATCTTTGCCATCTATCCAAACGTAATTAGTTGTGTCTTGAAGTAATAAATTAAGTTGAAACGAAGTATAATTTCCAAAATTTGTGTCTAAAGTAAGGAGGCTTGTGTAATATTTACCGAAAAATTTTAAACTGTAATGTTTCTGTGACTGTTGCAGCGGAATTCGACAACTTTACTATAAAGACCTAATAACTAATGTTTTGAAGAAAACTTCTTCTAAAAGGTTGTCACTTTGTGATGTCATTATTTATTTATTAAAAGAAAATAACTTAGTTTACATCACTTTATTTTTTGTACACTATCAACATGTTTCGTGAACCATGTTCACTTCTTCAGGAATAAATATACTTTTAATAGTATACTTTTGAATAGTATACTTTTATTCCTGAAGAAGTGAACATGGTTCACGAAACATGTTGATAGTGTACAAAAAATAAAGTGATGTAAACTAAGTTATTTTCTTTTAATACCTAATAACTGTAATGTTTATGTGGAAAGAAATTGGAGTTTGAAATCTGATTTAATTACACTATAATGCCAGAAAATTAGACTGAGATTAAAGCAGAAGATTATATTTTTAGAATTACAAAAACACTGCATTCCATTTACCTATTTTTTAGGACTTGTGCATTTGTGAAGATTAATTAATAACAGGTGTGCAATCGACTTGCTTATTTGAATTTAACTGTAAATTCAATAAGGTTTCTGTGAAAATATTTACCTGAGATATTAGAATTATTAAGGTATCTTCCAAAAACCCCATGGTACATTGTTTAATTCACTTTTCTTATAAAAATAATATAGTCCAGACGAGCTAGTATAATAGGAATACGTGGGAAATGTCAATTTGACGTTTACCGGTGTCACTTTTGAGTTGTCCACAGATAAAATTAATTGAAATTAGTGATGGACAAACATTTTAATACTCGAATTTTCTTACTTCGAAACATTAAAATACTAAAATTGCCAAAGATAGATGCATAGATGCGTCTCACTGGCTCCAGACGGGAGCAGTTGGGACTCTTGTGAAGGTATTCACGTAAATAAATACTTTCCTGGTAGTACACTCCCCCTCATGGGAATGCTGTAGCTACGCCCTTGATTATACAGGGTGTCCGGGGGTAAAGTGCATTAACTTGGGGAGGTGATTCTAAATGATATTTTAAGTAAAAAAAGAAAAGTAACTTTTTTCTAAATTCCAACTTTTAAGGGTAGTTTTGTGGTAAAAAGGTAAAATTTGACCGGCGTGTGCCGCTAGCTTTATTATTTTCCGCTGTACGATACGGGTCAAGCACAACCATGCAACGTTGCCACAATCGTACCCGGCAGGCTCTCAGCAAGTAATATCGTACCTCACACTAAGGATTTTTAGTAGGTACGTCCTTTTGCATGGGAAAAAAAGATGGAATTTCGGAAAAAATTGTTTATCTTTTTTACTTCTACTATCATGTAGAATCACCTCCCGAAGTTAATGCACTTTACCCCCGGACACCCTGTATATAGATTGTGTATAACTACGTACATTTTTAACGAATCAAAATAAAATTAATGACAGAATATTAATGATCGTGAAGTTTTAAAAATAAGAAAATTGATGTAAGCAAGATATATACTAAGACATAGAAATACCAGGAACGAAGCTATTCTGGGAAATTTCAAATGTTTTGAAAAGGATTCAACGAATGAAACAGTAAAAAATGAATTTTTATTATTCTATAATCATCATATACCTGAATTTTTTGTTCCATGAGCCATTTTTTCAAAAGTGAAAACTTCTTTATCACCGTAGTGATTTGAAACTTGATAAAACGAAAAGGCCAAACTAAAAAGAGACAAACACGTAGATCTATTAGATTTAGCCTGCGAGAGAATGATATAGAATAATCGGTATCCTCTTTATGCGGTGCTTCGTAGCCTCCCCGCTCTTGTCTACTTTTATAAATCTCTGTCACAGTCTTTTTTTTGTAAATAGTTAACGATGCTACTAGAGCGATTGCAAATTTTAGTTTTTTGGCGAAGTAGGTGGTATGCTGCGTGTATTCCCTAGAGCATAAATCAACCAGTCATCCCTAGAGGAGCAACGGACAAAATCGAACCAACCATATAGCAATATCCAACGGTCCAACCAAATTGAATGGTCTGTGAGGGGTTCATTCACATTTCACAAAAAAAAAACAATAACTTTCCATGGCCATAGATAAATTCACTCGTTCGCCTTTTCAAATAATAAAACAATTCATAACATTTTTGACAGCTGTCTAAGTGTCTAACGCTGCTTATGGTAATCGAAATTGCGATAATTTTGATTCTTTCATCTAATACTCCAATTTTATTAAACTTATCAATAATTTATTGAAGATATATTGATAAATCATTAAATATGCTTCTGCTACACCATGTTATTTCGTATTCAATCGACCATACTTAAAAATACAGATTGCTTTGCAAAATTTTGGTTAAGTTTTCAAAACATCTTCAATTTAACATTAATACTTTTAAAATCGTAGTTTTCTTTGTATATTACTATAAATATTAATAAAACCGCCATGGAAAATATAACAGAGTAAGTTTATGTTATTTTTTGTGGTAATTAACGAATTGTAAAAGCGTTTGTTTGGAAAATCAAATCAATATTTTGTAGAATTATTTAAAACATAATGTTACTTTTAGGTATATGATAAAACTTTTAGGGTATTTCTTGAGATTGTCTTTTGTTTATTTGTTACTTTCCCGTGTCATAGATTGAAACTTTAGCATTGTTCTCTACCCATATCCTTGTAATACATTGTTTGTTGAATCTACAGTCATACAGTGAAAAAAATGTACGGTCTTTACATGAGCTATTATATTAGTATTTTTTCAAATAATTGTTTGCATATTTTGTTCTGAGAAGAACAGAATGGAATAGGTACCTACCTATACAAAAATTCAGTAAAATTTCCATACTCCGCTTACTTTTAAATAGGTTCGCTCAAATTATTGAAATAACACTTTGTTTCAACTTAATTAGTACAAGAGACAGTTATTTAGAAATGGAATAAACAGATGAAAAAAACATAAAAGTTATCAGTCGAGCTGTTCCCTATTTTTTGGGGATCGTTATTACATATCGGACGTGATCTCCTGTCAGATTTGTGTGATTTTTATGGCTCTTATTTGATTTTTCTATGTACAACGTATATTATAGGAGTAAATAATCATGCATACTTGCAGGAATTCGTGTTTAAATTTTCTTTGAATTTTTTTAAAATTTTTAAAAAAGAGAAACACAACATTGCTTACATAATACTTACATATATGTACATTTATTGATCTAAACTAAAATATGTGACAGTAAATATGTAAAAATCACATAAATCTGACAGGAGGTAACGTCCGTTATCCAATAACGATCCCACAAAAAATACAGAATCGCTCGGTAGGTTCTTAGTTTGGGTTATAATATTTACATACAGTAGAATTCGGATATAACGACTTCGCTTATAACGGCTTACCATTTTTAGGGACGAAAATGTAAACTCAAGTTAGGTTTCATAGCTTTTAGAAGGAAAACACATCCGTTTAGTTGTTAGCGACCAACTGCTGGGGAACGTGTGCACGGCCCATTTCGGCCGGTTTCATACAAATCTTAGATTTGGATTTGAGATCAAAATACCCAACCAAACTGAAACATTACTTTTGTAATCAAAAGGTATATCAAATATAAACATACCAGAAATCCTAACGATTATTTAACATTTACTAAACTACGAAAACAATGTAAGGAATTATCAACAAAATGCTATAGTGACTATATTAACGTAATAGAAAATGAGGTACATCATCACAATGTGAAAAAATTCTGGAATTTTACTAAATCTCAACGAAAAGACAACTGTGGATATCCTAATAGCATGTTCTTTAAAGAAAAATGTGCCGACAGTATTGAGGGTATGGTTAATCTTTTTGCTGACTCTTTTAAAAGTGTTTACGACAAAGATATTCCCGTCAATGCAGCCTTCAGTACTTCAGTGGAAGAGTCATTAAACCTAAGCCAATGTTTTATAAAATTAGAATCCATAGAAAGAAGTATAAAAGCATTAGATAGTAATAAATCTGCTGGGCCGGATGGTATTCCTCCCATATTTTTAATAAATTGCATTGATAGTTTGATATATCCCTTACATAAACTTTTTAACAAATCCTTAGCATCTGGCTGTTTTCCGGCTCTGTGGAAAAAGAGTTATTTAACACCCATTCATAAAAAAGGCGACAAAAGCGATATATCAAACTATAGACCTATTTGTATTATGTCTACTTTACCCAAACTTTTCGAGTCATTAGTATTAGATACCATTGTAAAACCTATCAACAATATTATTGTTCCTAACCAACATGGCTTTATCAGAGGTCGATCTACCTTAAGTAATTTAACTATATATAATAATTACATATCCGAATCCCTTAGTTTGAAACAACAAGTGGATTCTATATACACCGATTTCAGTAAAGCATTTGATAAGGTTCGACATCACATTCTTATAGCCAAACTCCGACTGTTAGGCATCAAAGGTAGTTTATTGACATGGATTATCAGTTACCTCAGTAATAGAGTGCTTAGTGTTAGGATTAATTTTATAGAATCCTATGTATTCGAGGCCACAAGTGGTGTCCCGCAAGGGTCCCACCTCGGCCCAATATTATTCTTAATATTCATTAATGACATTGTAAACATATTTAAAGATGTACAAGTCCTAATTTTTGCAGATGATCTAAAATTGTTTAAAAGAATACGAAATATATATGATTGCCTAATTTTACAAGCTAATTTAGATGAATTTTTTAAATGGTGCGAACAAAATATGTTATTTTTGAACATTGAGAAATGTCAAGTAATACGATTTTCCAGAACTCATTCTCATATCTTACATGAATATAATTTAAATAATGTTAAATTAACACCAGTATCACAAATTCGTGACTTGGGAGTTATATTCGAATCAAACTTAACATTCACAGCACATATAGATGATATAACTAATAAGGCTTTAAAGATTCTTGGCTTCCTTTGTAGAACCCTAACTGATTTTAAGTCCTTGTATTGCATGAAAACACTCTACATTTCACTAGTTAGAAGCCAAGTGGAATATAATTCACCTATTTGGTCTCCTTTCTATAAAGTACACTCTAACAAATTAGAACGGGTTCAACACAAATTTCTTAGGTACTTAAATTTCAAACTCAAAATTCCAATAGAAAACATAAATTATGTAAATTTGATGTATCGACTTAATTTAATTACGCTGTCTGACAGAAGAACCATTTCTGATCTAATTTTATTATACAGAGTCATGAACAACCTTATTGACAGCCCTGCCATCGTTGCTGCTATTAAACTCTATGTACCGACAAGGAATACTAGACAAAGTACAACATTCTTTTGCGACACATACACAACCAACTATCAATCACACTCGCTTACCAATAGGATGCATAATTTGGGCAACAAGTTTGGTGGTATTATAGATATATTTGCTGATTCCCTTTATAATCTTAAATGCAAATTAAACCAACACTTTGTGGAATCCTACAAATTATTGTAACGGGTTTATTATATTTAACGATTTGATGTGTTATTGTAATGTTGTATATTATGTTATTGTCAAATATTATATTGTTTAAAATATTTCTTTACACCATGTTCTTCAAAAACTACTTATATATTTCTTTTAATTTTTCACTTTTATAACTTTTCGTATAAATTCTAACTCGATAACTCAAATATTATATTGTTTAAAATATTTCTTTACGCCATATTCTTCATAAACTTCTTGTATATACTATTTTTAAATTTTTCACTTTTATAACTTTGGTATAAATACTAACTCGATAACTTTTGTAAAACTTATTTATAATCTATGTAAAAGCCCCTATGGGCGTAAAACAATAATAAATAAATAAATAAATAAATACCAAGTACGGATGTGCGCTACTTTATTTATTTTTGCTTTAAATTATAAGACAATAGGCCATTAAATATTTTAATGTTTCTGGATTTTGGAGGTGATTTGGTAAATTATTTGTGAGTAAATGAAAAACAATAAAAATGATTTTACTATACTTATCATATAAATCTGATGAAATATAAAATAAAATATAAAAATTTATAACAAAAAAATCATTTTTATGGGTATAAATTAAAAATACAAATTTATTTACGGTGGAATAAAAAATACTCGTTTTTATATTAAAATTATCTACTATTAAAAAATGCTTATAAAGAATTTTTTATTTTATTTTTCATTGAATTTTTAAAATAAATAGTGTAAAATTTTTTTTAATGTTTTTCATTTACTCACAAATAATTGCCTAAGTTGCCTCCAAAATCATGAAACACTAAAATCTTTAATAACATATATCTTATAATTTAAACCAAAAATAAATAAAGTAGCTCACATCTTACTACATATTTGATATACCTTTTGATTACCTAAATAATTTTTCAGTTTGGTTGGGTATTTTGATCTCAAATCCAAATTTAAGATTTGTATGAAACACGCCGAAATGGGCCGCGCATACGTTCCCCTTAAAGTCTCCTATTTTAATGATAATTCGTCTGGTTAGAATGATGCGCTTTTTTGTTTACAAAACCTACGCACCAATACCTCGCTGCCCCACGCCTCGCCTACTCCCCGTACGCTATCACCTATCCTTCGTAAATCACGGTCAGTATTTATCATCTGTTGTGACTAGGTTAAAAGCTCGACACAATCCGCCTTACTCATAATCGCAGAATAAGATAATACCACGTTAATACAAACGGGTTAGGTGAAATTGTCGTACAAATTTCACCTAACCCGTTCGTATTACCGTGATATTATGTTATTCTGCGATTATGAGTAAGGCGGAATGAGTTTAAGTATTGGTGCTTCAGATTTTATGTCCGGGTTAGATCTTCCCCACAGGTAAAACTAAACCCTTCCACACACTTTTCCACAAATGATTATCTAGTCAATCCACTCTGTGTAAGTGCACTATATACGTATAATAAATACAAAACAATACGTCAATCCACCAGAAACATAATGGGAAAATATTTCACCGACTCCAGATATTTTCATATAAGAGGGTTCGGCTCGGTAGAACTCCTAACTGGACCGATAAATCCTACTGATCCCTCAATATATTTACCTAAAAAGAAATTTATCTATCTATATTATTACATATTTCATAACAATAATTACAATATTAATATTATGTATCATAATAAAAACAAGCTTAAATTGTCCATCCGTTTTGTGCTATGTCCGGTTAGTACGACTAAGTATCGCCGAGCCCTTGAGGGTCGTTATATTTGGATTTGGGGCGATGGAAAATTCTGCATTCAAATTTCAATTTTGTAAAATGAAAATTAGCTTTCGGTGTATGACATGTCGGCTATTTACAATAATTTCTGTGTTTTTGTTATGTTGGTATTTCTGAAAAGTAAATAATAATATTGTAAAAAAACTCGCCTAAAAATCTTTCTTTTATTTTATTTTATTTCCAGAATTCCGCCCAAACTAATGTCTACCTAATATGCGTAGATTATACAGTAATAACGTCTCTTCCGGCCCTTCGTTACGTCGATTTTTTAATACATTTCTATATAAAATTTTCTCTTTATTTGCAGTGAAAACTATGTTTTAAAAGATGCCGCTGAAAAATCTGATGGTATATGTCTGGAATCTGTGAACATGGGAATTCTAATACCTACTGAAAATGATTATCAAGTAATTATTTAAAGCTTAAATTTTTTACGTATTCCCAAATCAGCTGAGCTGATTTCTATATCTTTTGTGCCATAGTTATCGAGATAATGGACGTGATCTCCTGTCAGATTTGTGTTTTTTAATATTTAAATAATGATTTCAATACATTTCCTACAATGATTCAATGATTTGCCAGCCTCTGTATTTCCTACCTCCTACAACATGGGTCTCTTCAAGACCTATGTTCACTCGTTTCTCTCCTCAAAAATACCCTCTGTACAGCATCATTCGATGACGTAGGCCCTGAGGTAAATTATTTCGTCAGGGCCTCCTGTGTGGAGTTAATGTAAAAAAAAGTCTATACTAAATCTTAAGTTATAGTCTTGCAAACTGCTCAAAATGTACTCATTTTGTTTTTTTCTTTCAGGAAAATGATGTAATGGTAATAGAAGAACTCAAGGATAATCAAATTCTGTCGGACGAAACAAAAATAGAATATAAACAAGTTTCATCAGAAGTAATCGATGACTTTGAGATGAAATCTGAAAACTCACCGTCGAATAAAGATAAATGTGATGAAATCTTGCCAGATATTAATTTGCAAATCGATGAAAACTCGTCCAAAATGGACGATACACCGTCAGTAGCAAATATTGAAACAACGCCCTCTCAAAATTATGAAATATTAAGTCATTTATGCAGTCAGGAATATAGTTCAAACATGATTTTAGATTCAACTGATATAGAATCAATTCAATTTGATGGTGTAGAAATGAATAGCTTCTCAAATGTAAATGATTTAGATAACGGTGATTCATCAATGTTAGACGAAGATGCATTATTAAACGATGATTCATCACCCATGGATGATGAAGCAGCTATAAATGAAATTTCATCGCAAATGGATGATGAAAATGAATTATTAAATGAAGATGGGATGGATGAAAGTAATGCTGATCAAATTGATGAAGATACTTTATTAAATGATGAAGAAAGCATTTTAAATGAAAGCTCATCGCAAAAATTAATTGAGATTTTATCGGACAACGATGAAGATAAACTGTTAAATGAGGGCTCATCTTCACAAACTGATAGAAAATCTACTGAATCAGAAGTATATCTGATAGAAACGGATGAAGATACTTTATTAAATGATTCACCACAAATAACAACATCACAAATCGATGAAAACATTGAATCAAGTCAGATTTCATTGCAAGTCGATGAAAACATTGAATCAAGTCAGATTTCATCGCAAGTCGATGAAATCATTGAATCAAGTCAGATTTCATTGCAAGTCGATAAAAACATTGAATCAAGTCAGATTTCATTGCAAGTCGATGAAAACATTGAAACAAGTCAGATTTCATTGCAAGACGATGAAAACATTGAATCAAGTCAGATTTCATTGCAAGTCGATGAAAACATTGAATCAAGTCAGAATTCATTGCAAGTTGATAAAAACATTGAATCAAGTCAAATTTCATTGCAAGTCGATGAAAACATTGAATCAAGCGAGACTTCATCACCTGTTGATGTAAACGCACCATTGAATGCAGTGCAATCACGTGATGTTAAATCATTACTAAAAGATGATTGTATGCTGTACATACCGGTAGCCGAATCATTGCAATCAATTACTGGATTACTGAAAGACGATGGTATGCTTTATATACCAGAAGCAGAATCTTTAATTGATGAAAATTTAGAAGAAAAAAAATCTGAATTAAGTGTGAGTAAATTGCACGATTTATTGAGTACTCCAATTAAAATTAGTTTATCGAATAATTATGTTAATGAACACATTGGAGGTGAATCTATGGACAGTAGAGAAAGTTCCGAAGAAGGTGAAATAGTTACTGGAGACAGTTTGATTATTTCCGGAGAATCCCGATTTCCGAACGGATCAGAAATAAAACAGGAACACATCGAAGATTGCGAACAGTTGACAATCAACGAACAAACGAACTTCGATGATTGTGAAAGTAATATGAATAGTGAAGATATTTTGGATACGGGACAGAAATGCAATGAAATCGATGGACTGTTTATTAAAGAGGAATGCTTGGAAAGAATCGGAGAAGAATCACAAGATTGCAACAATGTAGAAATGGAAGACAATACAATCTTACCGCAAATTGCAATCTGTGAATCATTGCAGAATAAACAAGATACCAACACAGTTAGTAGTCCAACAGACACGGATGTATTTCAAACTGTTATTAAAGAGGAGTGTTTAGAATACGATAGAATCGAAACGTTGGAATCTAACATAAAAGTTGAAATCACAGATATCGATGTTAAAGAAGAAAGTATCGATATTTACGACCAATCAATAGTAAAACAAGAAGTGGGTTATTTCGATGGTGATATACAGCATAAAGAAGACGATTTAAGTTTAAACGTTGTTAACGATACGGATTTTAGTGTTGTGCCGGTATCGTTGAAAAGTAACAGCGAATTCCACAATGGAAATCTTCCCAATTCGATGGAAGAAGAAATCATCATACCATCGTCGGTGACTACAAATTTAAGGCCACGACGCTGTAAAAAGTTTCGGTCTAAAGAAAGCGACGCAATCAGCGATAAAATCGCCAGCGAACCGCACTTACAAGATATGGACGAGGAAGTCGACGATTTGTTAGCTCCACGTGGATTTGCTTGTCCGATCTGTAACAAGAAATACATGAGTATCGTCACTTTAACACGTCATGAAAAAACGCATGAAGAAATCGTTTTAAACGATCCTTCAGGCATTGTAGAAAAAAATGGCATCTATTCGTGTACTTGCGGTAAAGGTTTCAGAAGACGTAGCAGTGCTTTAGCGTGTATCAAAGTTCATGCGAAAACTGGTCTGTCTTGTCAATGGTGTGCGTTGCTTTTCCAAACACAAATGACCTTGCGAAAACATTGCAAAGTGGCGCATCGTGACATGATGCGAATGAGACACCACTGCACGACGTGTAAAAAAACATTCACGCACAAACGTGGCTTGTTAAGACATACACAATTGCATTTACGAGACTTAAAAAAGGAAATTAAAACTAAAAAGAATAAAACTCGAACGGTTCAAACAACACAACAACAAAAAGAAATTGAGGTCATTAACCTGGATTCGGAAGATTCATTAGACAAGCCGCAGTTGTCGTGTGATTTCTGCAGTATCGATTATAAGTCAGTGGCGGATTTGAGGAGTCATTTGATCTGCGCTCATCCCGTCATTCATTCCGCGAGCGAATTGGATCTGGCGAAGAGAAAACCCTTCTCGAAGTTTAAGTTTAATTGCCGAACTTGCGGAAAGGGGCATTCCACACTCGGTGCGTTGACGTTGCATAATAAAACGGATCACAAGAAAGTAAAGGTAACTAAATCTGTTTATAAACTCCGCGTCATCAGCATACAACAGGCAAAATACTCAATTTCACGCCCTATCCCATCTCTTTCAATTCTTGCATACGTATAGATTGAATAACCACGGTGACATTACGCACCTTTACTAACCTTAGTTCACCCTAAT
Organism: Limnephilus lunatus; assembly: GCA_917563855.2. Classification (NCBI taxonomy): domain Eukaryota; kingdom Metazoa; phylum Arthropoda; class Insecta; order Trichoptera; family Limnephilidae; genus Limnephilus; species Limnephilus lunatus. Next base: position 124,157,535 of record OU830592.1, read on the forward strand.
ACATGCAACGCTTCCCTCATACGGAGATGCAATTGCCTGTGTGAGATTTGTATTCACTCCATACTTGGACACCACAAATGCAAAGAGTCAATAGGCTGCGCTCTCTTGCCTTATATTCACAATGTGACTGACAGAATTGCCAGGATGCTGAGAAAAGAATGCGTCAAGACTATTTTCGGAACAATGATAGAAATACAAGACCTTCTGTGCTCTATGGGCAGTTATCAATATTTACGTTATCGATTTTCCGATCGACGATTGATATCTTTTAACCCGGCTGTCTCACAAGGAATTTGGCTCTGCAGTCCTCAGGAGATCTAGTACTGTGAAATCGATAACATTACAATATCGGATAGATAGGTGTAACTTTTGATGATTTTATATCTATATCCCTAGCACAGTTTCACCGTTAATAGCCAAACCGATATTGACAGGGAATAAATAAGTATTCGATATATGCTGGCAACACTATATACGGATCTGAATATGAATTTGCATTCCAAAACTTCAAACGCCAATCAATTACATAAAAATAACTAACTGGGAATGAATAACCCCACCTTTGCTCAGGGAGTTGATAGAATGAACTGACGTTCGAACCTGCGACGGATCTTGCTTTATATACCCCTACCAATGTGTAGCCCCACCCATACAAAAAGGCTTTTGAATGGTCCACAATGTTTCACAACAATCTGGGAAGTTCCCGAATGTTCCAGACTATTTCTAATCATTCCAGAATGTTCCGGGATGTTCTGAAACGTTGTGGAATGCTCTTGAATACTCTCGAATGTTCTGGACTGTTCTAGAAATTTCTAGAGGGCGAAACTTCCAGTTGGGAGAAATACCGCCTCCTAAAATTTTCAATTTGGGAGGCGGGATTGGGTACCGCCGCCCCGGGAACCTTTATTCGATAACCACACAGCATCCCCAAAGATAAAATAGGCCCCGAGGGAAATTATTTTCTTCAGGGCCTCCTGTGTGGAGCTCATGTAAAAAAAAGCCATTATATCTTCAAAAGCAAGCCCTTCAGGTAAAAACGGGAACTTTCTTCATGGATAGGGGAAAGAGGGCTACCGCATCACATAACTCCCTTGATTGTACCGGGACTCTCTTAAGTTTTAGCAGCATGTACAATGTAGTACGCTTTCTTTTATAATATACTAGCTTTTGCCCCCGGCTTCGCTCACATATCCGCCCCGCCCCCCCCCCCCCCCCCCCCCCTCCCCCCGTTTCGCATTCATAATATTTAGTACCTATTTTATATTTGTATACTAAATATTCATATTAGAACATTCATGAGACGATGTATGAATGTGAGTGAGGCAAAGAGTAGTGTCCGTCCTCTCTGCCTACCCCTGCGGAGAAATGGCGTGATGGTTACTTAGTTAGTTAGAATACTCATATTTGAATTTTTGCCATCAAAGAAATCTCCATAGTAACCTAAACAAATAACAAAATGACAGCCCACGTCAAACATTTACTTAGCAACACGCTTTGCCAATAAATGTGTAATTAATAATTTCATAACGCCACAGCTTATTCATAAAGCCAGAGCTTACCAATATACAAGCCTATATTACTCGCAAATAATGTAGCTTTCGATTAGTGAATGAATTTTTAAATTACATTCGGTATTTATTGCGTGAAAGAGTAACAAACATCCACCCATACAAACATTCGCATTTATAATATTAGTAAGATATTGATTATCTTTACTTCAGCATTACATTTCAAGTTTTTTTATTTTTCTAGGTGACCTTTAGTTGTGACCGCTGCCACGAGCGTTTCCCAACCCGCAGCGAGTTGTCATCACATCGACGTCTGCATTGTCGCGGGGTGGCCATCCTGCCCCCCGCACCGCCCCCTACTCCTCCCACTCCCCCCGCACCGCCCCCCGTCATCCTGCCTTACCAATGCGACGTGTGCGGGCTCGGGTTCAGATCCCAGGGGGTCATGCAGCATCACAGGGAGTCACATCCGTTTCTCACTTTTGCGAGGGACGACAACACAAGCACAAAGATATTTTTCAAATAGGACGGAAAAGTTACTTAATTGAGGAAAAAAACAATGAAAAGACTGCTTCCGGTATCGTTTAGTAGCCGAGAGAACAAATGCGTCAGGCTCCCTCTGCGGCTTTGTGCTTTTAATTCTTCTGCTAGCTATATCCTCCATCACTCCCACTACGATGATTGCAGTAGAAGATTTAAAATATTACCTGTTTTTAAAAACCGGTAATGTTTGTCTTTCTTAAAAAATAAATATATGTGTACATATAAGGAAAAGATTGGAAACTACATGGCTGTTCATATTCAGATCTTGTCGAAATGTATATATGCGCGGTGTCTGGAAACTCGTAGTATAAGCATAATGAATCTACATCATATGGAGAATCTAAAAACAATTTTTTTACATTTTTTCGACATCTAAACTCGTTGCGAATAGAAGATTTCCGCTTTGCAGTAAAATTCAAATAAATGGAATATTTATGAATGTATCTAAAAATTAAATACTGTCTTTGAAAAGTGATGAAACACACTTTCAAATTATGTTATTTTATTTTTATACAGTGCTGTACTCCAGTTTTTATATCCGGGTTAAATCTTTCCCACAGGAAAAACTAAACCCTTCCACACACTTTTCTACAAATGTTTATCTAGTCAATCTACGCTATGTAAGTGCACTATATAAGTATAATAAATACAAAATAATACAAGAACAATGCGTCAATCTACCAGGTAAAAACGAATAAAACATGTATTTTTTGAAATATTATAATTTTGAAACCTCAAATGAAAAAAAAATTAATGGCTCTTATTACGTTTTTTGTAACTAAAATTATTGATAATGAAAATAAATAAAAACGTTATTGTCGCCTCACTTTTTTTGTTGTTTCATTTAAAAATAATGATGAATATAAAATTCGCAAAGTTTCATAATTTTTTTTTCAATTATAAAATTTTTCTGTGGTTAACTTCTAGATTTGAATATCAAGCGTGATTTTTTCTCTTTCTAGCACCATTAAAATCATATTTCTCATTGTGATAGTAAGGGAGATACAATGATTTCTATGTGATAGAGATTCACCAGTTTTTACTACAAGTTTCCGTACACCATGTATTTATAGTCATAACTGTCTGGAGCCAGTTGGGTTATTGCATACCTTAATTGGGGTATGTTGTGAGGCAGAAGGAAGTAGGTAGGGGAAGGAGATGGGGGAGAGGAAGGTGGGAAAGTACCTGGCTATTAGATCTGATCACTAAACATATAAATAATTTCAAGCAACTATGCAATTGTGAAACATCACTGAGTAACAACCCTTTCTCTTGCTTATGCTTATTTATTATTGTTTTCAGCAAACAAGCGACAATATGCGTTGTTCGAATTTGAATATTCGAAATTTTTTTACATTGGATTTATTTTATATTACATTATTTTAGAATTTCACTGAAATTTTCATTTATGAAATCAACGAGTTTGAAATGTGCTATATACGAGCAATACTTTGAATACTGTGTTTGTTTCTATGGTGTAGACTGTAATACCTATACCATAGACAATTTGGGCATTTCATTGGGCCCAAATCTCTATGGCATTGAATGACTATAAACTATGAAATCTATAATACATATATAGTTAAAATTACTCTATGGTTTTGATTAAACCAATGTACATAGAAATAATTTTAAAATGCATTATTACTGTCATAATAATTTAGATCTTTTGATAATTAATTTTGGTATAAAGTTTACCAAAATTAATAATGAAATGTTAAAAACTGTTCTACAGATGAAAAATTAAATCGATAATAAAACATTGTGAATTAATCTTTTTGTGTGGCTGTATTGACGTGCTTTAGCGCGCCTCATTGTTGAGTTTGGCACCCACCTCCAATGACGTTATATTATAAATAGACTCGCCATAGTCTCACATACTCACAATATAATGTGGGAAGCAAGCAACACTCTTTTGTTTTCAGCGGTTTTCAGTATAATTTCTAAATTCAAAAGTTCATTCCTGTGTGATAAAGACAGACAATCAAAGAATGTACGTGAGTGAATGTCATAGATTCATAGTAGGGCGGCTTATTAGTTTCTTCGCCGAATACTACTGTCACATCACGGGTGTGACCTATGGGTGTGACTGAGATAACAAGATACTCTTATTCGGTTACACAATATGACAGGGAAGGGTAAAGGCGGGTAAAACGTGACACACGGGCAAATATTTTTATATGTATTATATGAGTAGTAATACAATATTGGTACTATTATAGTAGCATTGTTAAGTACATATTTTATTATACAGTACAGGTTATAGGTTCAAATGATTATACAAATCTATACAGATTAATAACACCTAGGACCGTTACTATTTACAATTTTCATCAACGACATTATTAAATTAAATTAATAAACTTTGTACGTTTTACCCCATCTTTCCCAATGGAATAAAACAAATGCGGGACGCTGTGTGAACCGGTGTTAGTAGGTTGTCCTTGTTATGCTTACTGTCACTTTGTGATGCAATTTTCGCTGTCTCCTTTTCGACTATTTGCCGTTTAATTGAAGCATTTTCTCATCACTTTGCAATACAATTTACTTACTGGTAAGACACGACCTCACTCGAACTGTAGCAGTTTAGTACTAAAGTACTAGAAATAGAGACAGCTACAATTGTCTTGTGTTTGGCTTCCCACTTTTAGATTTCTACCCCGCGTCCAGTATTAATGTCTTTGCCCACCTCTGGTCTGGAGCCACAAGATATCTGAATACAAAACTTGACTCTGTGCAGAAACAGGCGGTCATTTGATAGATTCCCCTATTTTAATTGAATTGCTGTCTTTGTAGCACACATGTCAAATGTTGTCCTTATTCTGCCGGTATTTCAATGGAAGATGCTCCGAGGAACTAGCATCATTGATTCCTTCGGCATCAAGCCAAACGTGTGCTCCACACAGCATTCTTACAGATGACATACGCCCAGCGCCTCCAAACAGGAGGCTCTAAGGAAAAAAAATCCCTCAGGGCCTATGTCATCTTTGGGGATGCTGTGTGGAGAATATTTTTGGGGAAATGAAGGAGAGAAACTTTTGGGAAGGAAAAGGTTTAAGGGGTGGGTAGGAATCTTTATCAATGTGTCCAGAAGTGACGGACGTATGAATCCATCCCTCTCCCATTGCAGCGATATGTCGAGGGAGTCCTAGGAGGATAGATCTAGGTAAGGTCTCCCTCAACCAATCTCTCCTGACCCGGCCTGCCATGCAGTAGGTTGCCACCAATAGGTAGACAAATCTCTTCCCATGAACCAGGGCACCCCTGCCAAGTCATCAAACGTAGCAAACCACATGGGGTGACAGATGGCACCTAACCTAACAGCACCCCTCTTTTCTTATTGTTTCATTTTGCTGATCCCCACACAAGCTCTCTCTCTGTTAGGTTAGGTTAAGAGGGGTATGCACAACGCGTTAACAAGCATTTTGATACAGCCACGCTAAAATTTGCAGTTTTATTTTTGTCTGTATGTATAACCACTCGAGTGATAGAGATTTCCAGGTGTTCGGTATGCGATTCGGCCGCGCTGATTACAAAAATCGTACCTCAAAATATATGTACTGCTTTCTCTAGTTTAAAGCCAATAAATAAACCTGGGTTTCTCCGTTTATCCCATATATTTAGGTTTCCTAAAAAAATAAATGTTAAATTTATAATTAATTTTCAACTGAAGCAATCTTTCGAACAGGCCCTCCATTGATATACTTAATGTAACTATAAGTGACCAGCTCAGGTACGGGGGCTCCATCGAAGACAGAGTTAAATTAGCCTCCTAAAAACTAGGCGCACTGTACAGGGGCCGCAGATACTTTGCTGCTGACCCTGTACAAATCGCAAGTGCGCCTCACGGTTGAATTTGGCAGCCACAAAGCTTTAAAATACTCTAAAGACTCTGCAGAAACAGGCGGTCCGTTTGATAGATTCTCCCATCTTAACAAACGGATTGCAATCTTTAGAGCACAGGCATCGGGTGGGAATGCTATCCTTGTTCTACCGGTATTTCAATGGAAGATGCTCCGAGGGACTAGCGTCATTGATCCCCTCGGCACCGGTGCGTAGTCGGGAAACATACGAAACGCGCGTCCAACATATGTACACGGTTGACATGATCATAACGGATCGCTTCTTCGACTCATTCTTGAATTCAACAGCTCGACTGTGGAACGATTTGCCGGCCTCTGTGTTTTCTCCTTCCTACAACATGGGTCTCTTCAAGACCAATGTTCATTCCTTCCTCTCCTCAAAAAGACCCTCCACAGGCCCTGAAGGAAATTATTTTCCTCAAGACCCCCTGTGTGGAAGGGTAATGTAAAAAAAAAATGTTTAAAAATCTCCTACCCAAATTTGGGTAGCTATCACTCCAGAGGTAAACAATCAATTATGTACTTTATTTGTGCTAGTTCTTTAGGAAATGAAACTAGTTGTGATTTATATTGTTATAATGTCCTGTTGAGTAGTCATCCGCTGTACCCACTGAACAGACAAATCAATAGAAGTGTGCACCTAGTGTTCCAGAAGTAAGGTCAAATTTACCCTACTTCAGATGAATCGATCAAACTTTTTTTTTCAAATTTGATGAGTAGATAATCGATTTTATTGGCCTATTTGGGACCTAGAAAGCTGTCTACAAATTAGCTAGATCACATTTCTAGGTATTATCTGTTCACTGACTGCACGATATATATATTAATATGTAACAATAATATTATTGTTCCCAGTTTACTGGTTCTTGATCTGCCATTTAAGTTTATATATTTTGTAAATAATTTTGTCGTCTAAATAAATGCCATTTTTCTTTATTTTATTTTCATTTATTAACACAATGTACATTTAATAAATTTTATATGTAATCTCTACATATTATAAATTAAAGTCCTCCGCCTCGTCTGTCTGTGTGTTCGTGATAAATTCAAAAACTACTGAACTGAATTTCATGCGGTTTTCACCGATAGATAGAGTGATTCATGAGGAAGGTTTAGGTATATAATTTGTCAAGGTTTTGTGTAAATTGGTTGAAATACATAATTAAAAGAGAATGTCTGATGCGGTATGAGTTAATTTATCGTTGTTATAAAGGTTGCGTAACACCAACCATTAAATGGCGTTGTGTTTCGTTAGCCACAGCAATCCGTTGCTGGGTCAGCTAGTGAAATAATATAAGAATTGTCCAAGGAAGCGAAGCTAGCAGTCCACAATTGAGTGCTGATACCGATCCTACGGCGTGGAACTGGCAGAGAAAGGATGTAAGCAGGCATGTTGGTTTATGGCGAGTATTCTAATATTGCTTTCTTATTATCTTAAAACTTAGTATTTGGAGATGTCTTACTAATCAACTGGACGATCGACATATGTGGTACATAGGATTATAGATGCAGTTTCAACATCCTTCAATACATGTCGTTAGTATAGATAGTTATATGTAGTTTTTAAGTGTCACAACAGATGGCAGTTGAGTACTACCTTAGAAGAGTGTCAACTATCGCCATTCATGTCTCATGTGCGGATCGGTTACACGATAGACAGCTGGACTCCCGCAGTGTTGGGTTCCCTAGTGTCAGAATACTTTAGAGCCTTCTGTAGAATGGACGTCTGGTCCAGTTAATTATTCATTGTAAACCTTACGATAATGTAAATAAAGCAACGTATAATCTCGACAAACCTCGATCTTTATCGGAGTTTTCTCAAACATATTTCAAGTAGCCACAATCACTTGGATTGAAGTACATCATAGATAGATTATATAATATTTTTACAAATATATAAACATCCAACTTTTCTATAAGAACAATTCTCTTTTTATAACTTTTGAAAGTTATTCCCATCAATGTAATATATCGTTGAAGAAGATAACACTAATATTAAAAACTAAAATATGAAAGAGAACTAGAAAGAAATAGAAAACGCAAATATGTCGCAACTGGGACTCGAACCCAAAACCTCTTGTCTAACTGGGACGTGCGTTTTTACCAATTCAGCCATTGCCACCTTCCATCAAACCGTCATAATTGTTAATCTCACATTTTAAAATTTTTTAGAATTAACAAAAATGGGAATAACCTTCAAAAGTTATAAAAAGGGAGTTGTTCTTAAAAAAAATTGAATATTCATTTAGACTTTTATTGAAGGGTGAATATAAGTTTCACATAAATAAAATCGGATACATTTATACAAGACGCTATCTAGGTTACAAACCAGTTCTTTGAATGATTGTTTCAAATGAAAAAAGTAGTTTGAGATTGACAATTATGACGGTTTGATAGAAGATGGCAATGGCTGAATTTGTAAAAGCGCACGTCCCGGATAGACAAGAAGTTCTGGGTTCGAATCACAATTGCGATCATTATCTTATTCTATTTTTCCGTGTCTTGTTCTCTTTCATATTTTCGTTTATTATTATTTTTGTTATCTTCTTCTTCAATGATATATTACATATATGGACTGTACAATTTACAAAAACATCATTTTGCAAAAAAACAAGTTATTACGAAAACTTTGCATCGGCGATCAAGAAGTTAAACAGGGTGAAGAAGAGCAAATACAAAACAATGTATAAATGTGAATAAAGCAAGAAGTGTGCACTGATACAGGGTTGTTTAGCATGCCATCCTTCCTGCTTACCCCTGCAGCTAAATGGAGTATTTTTTTATTTAGTAAAAGATTATATGTATGTACATTTATATACATTATTTAAGAAATGTTTTGACTGCCCAACTAGGAGGATTCCCGTTTTAGGACAGTCAGTATTGTTTAGTTAGTTAGTTAATAAATTACTAAACACAACTGTCCAACTGTTCTAGTTTTGCCAAATCTTCCTTTAACGCCTTTATCTTATTTGAATGCAACAACTGAACTTCTTTAGTTGCTTTAACTTTATATCCTTCCGTTAACATAACAGCTTCTAGCTTATCTAAATTTTTCAACAATTTATCTTTCTTCTTCAACAATTTTTCCGTCCCAATCTTCAAAAACTCCGTCGTTTTCAAATGAGGCAAATCCACGAAAATTTTACAATTATTTTTATCAGAAAAACTCCACAAATCCGTTATATTTTCTTCATTTTCTTTTAAGATAATTTCATTAGCTTTTGTAAGCAGCAAAATAAGTGCTTTATTTTGCAATACGACATCTTTAATATATTCATTTTTACATTCGATCAAAATGTTAGGTTTTTTTTCATTGCCGATTTTATACATACTGAACATTTGTCGTACCGTTGAAATTATGGCGATTGTAGATTCCATTCTTGTTTCTAAATCAAGATTCCTCCAAGTTTCAAAATTTTTGTATTCAGGAAAAGCTAAGTTAGCAATATCGTCCTGATATTCGTAAATACAGTTCTGTTTTAGAGGAATTGACGGTATTAATTCTTCAGTCAAATAAGGCATAAAAGGAGCTAAACATCTCAGAGATGTATTCAAACATACAGATAATGTATTGCAATGCGCAGCCAATTTTTTAACATTTTCATTTTGCTTTAATTCTCCTTTTAACGCTTCTTTCGTGCATTCGATATAAAAGTCGCAAACCTCTCGATATAAAAAAGTTTTGATTGCCGCAGTTGCAACGTGAAAATTATATTCGTCTAAACTTTGGTTCACAGTTTGTACTAGAGAACTCAATCGGCTTAAAATCCAACGATCGATTAATGCTAAATCTGTCGTTTTACAATAATTCAACGAACCGTGTTTTGTACATATTTCGAATGCGTTTCTAAAATAGTTTAAACTCTGCCAAATTTTGTTGCAAAATAGTTTATCTGAATAACATTCTTCGACGTCGAAATGTATGTAGTGATTTTTAATATTTTTACTACATAGCGAAAATCTTAAGGCATCCGCGCCACAAATAGGTATTCCATTAGGAAAAAGCTTGGATTGTCCATCCAAAGCTTTTTTTAATTCTTCCTCCGATAAAGTTCCATTCTCAAAAGACTCGATAGTTTTATAATTCAAGTCTTTTAAACTTATCCCGTTAATAATGTCTTCTGGGTCGATAACATTGCCTTTACTCTTGGACATTTTGGCGCCGGATGGGTCACAAATAACGCCATGTAACAATATATTATCAAACGGTAGTTTGCCGGTCAATTTTGTACCGAGCATTACCATTCTCACGACCCAAAAGCAAAGGATATCGTGTCCCGTGACCATCATATCGAGTGGATATAGTTTTTTAAAGTTTTCTGTTTGTTCAGGCCATCCCCATGAGGAGAAGGGATATATACCGGAAGAAAACCAAGTGTCTAAGACATCTGTATCTTGTTCACAAATAATTTCGACTGTATTTTCAGGGTTGATTGCAGCCGTGGCCTTTTTCAATGCATCTTCCATAGTTTCGGCAGCGATCCAAATGAATTTATCTGAAATTAAATGTAATATTGTTATTGTCAGATATTTTCTATCTATTGTAGCCAGAGTTTAAAGTTTGAGAGATTTTGTTGCTTCTGACAGAGAAATTTAAAAAAAAAATAATACTTAGTTTCAACTTTATTAATACCAAAAACAACTAAGTATTTTGGATTTCAATGACTCAATTTTAAAAAATTAGCAGATAAATTAAAATTTAAGTAATAAAAGTGCATAGAAAGTAAAACTCTTCAAAACCAAATGTCTGCAAATTGTTACATAGTTAATTAATGCCCAAACAAACTTGTTAGAATTATTTGAGATGCGATTTTGACCTTTATGCTTTGAAAAATGGGTGAAGAACAAAATCAGAATCACTTGCGCTAATAAAACTTTAGATTCCACTTTTAATTTTATGAATGGAGACTCTCTGGCTTTCAACAGGTTAAATAACCCAAACTAAGAACCTAATAACCTATTTTGCACATGTTTTACATCTTCCCGGCTAAAATAGTTGTTTCTAGTAGTAATTAAGTTGAAATCGAGTTGAAAAAATTGCACGTGTGAGGCAGAATTCGGCAACATAACTCAAACTGATTACTCTGGAGTTAAAGTTTTGGTAATTATCGGTTCGGACTGGCCACGCTTATTACGAATAATTTTTAGAAAAAAACTTTAGATTCGCCTTAATTACTATATAAGGAAACTTTTTGGCTTGGGGGCGGCGGAAAATAATGTATTTTAATTTTCGATTGCGTAAAATTAAAATTCACTTCGCGAACCGATCGGTGACTGTCAGCGGCCATTAGGCACGTCGCTGTTATGTTGGTATCACTGATACATTGCAAAGAACTAACATTTGTTTTTATTTCACAGGCAATCAATCATAATTACACAAACCCGCTAGACAAACCCTGCTTTGCCAAACAAACCATTCAAAACCTGGGATGTTTTTTAAAATTATGATGACATGCAGCTTTCGTAGTTTAACCGTGTTTTCATGTATCCCACGAAGTTGGCCACAGTAGTATTTAGTTCTTTGCAATGTATCAGGAATACCAACATAACAGTGACGTACCTAATGGCCGCGATTTGACATCGTGTAGATTCGCGAAGTGAATTTTAATTTACGCAATTGAAAATTAAAATGCATTATTTTCCGCCACCCCCAAGCCAAAAAGTTTCCTTTTATAGTAATTAAGTAAGGCGAATCTAAAGTTTTTTTCTAAAAAATTATTCGTAATAAGCGTGGCCAGTCCGAACCGATATTTACCAAAGTTTTTTTTATTTTAAGTATATAAATTGATTATATATAAATAAATACCTGGTTCATTTAATTTATAGCATTTATAAGCTGGGATATGATGTCCCCACCACAACTGTCTTGATATACACCAATCTCTCTCTTCCTCCAACCATCTATTCCAATTATTCAAAAAAGCTTCCGGAACAATCTTTAAATCTCCGTTCTTCACACTTTCTATGGCTTTTGCTGCCATTTCTTTACAATTAATATACCACTGCGATCGCGGTAACAATTCGATAACATCACCGCTTCTACTGCAAATCGGCAGCGTCATAACGTGCGGTTTGATATCACGCAGAAGTTGTTTGCGATCCAATTCTTTCAGCATTAATTCTCTAGCTTTATATCGTTTTAATCCGTTAAATGATGGAAAATCTCCAAACATGCAACCATATTCATTTATAACAGAAACCATTTTTAAATTGTGTCTTTTCGCTATTTCATAATCGTTTTTATCGTGCGCTGGAGTAATTTTTAACGCTCCTGTTCCAAACTCTTTATCCACACTAGAATCGGCAATTATCGGTATTGACTGTTTTGTGAATGGGTGTTCAACGAACCTTCCGATAAATTGTGTATATTTTTCGTCTGTCGGATTAACGGCTATCGCCACATCACCTAATATTGTTTCTGGTCGCGTTGTAGCAACGATAATCTCTTCATCGCTATCTTTTAGTTTGTAAGCGAATTCAGTTAACAATCCGAACTTTACGGGATCGGAATAACCCGGAACTTTGATTTTTGTTGGACCGGGGATATTTAAAATATCAACTTCTATATCTGATATCGTTGAACGCAGTTCGCAACTCCAATTGACTAAGTTATCACCACGGTAAATCAAACCACAATTAAACAGATTTATAAATGCGTAATTAACGGCATTAGATTGTTGTTTGTCCATCGTGAAAACTTCTTTGGACCAGTCGAGGCTAGCTCCAAGCTTTCTCAGTTGTTTTTGAATCTTGCCGCCATTTTTTTCCTTCCATTTCCAGACTTCTTTCTCGAAATTTTCTCTGCCTAACGATTCCCGCTTTATTCCCTTTTTAAGCAAGTGTTTTTCAACGATTGCTTGAGTTGCTATGCCGGCGTGGTCTGTGCCTGGTAACCAAGTCACATTATAACCTTTCATACGTTTCCATCTCGACAAAACGTCCTGCAAAGTTGTGGTTAAAGCATGTCCAAGATGCAATGAACCTGTTACGTTTGGTGGCGGTAAAACCAAGCTGTATTTATCACCATTAATCTCATGTTTTGCTATAAATCTTCCATCTTTTTCCCATTGACTATACTTGTTTGCTTCAACAACTGCAGGGTTATAACCGTCTGCAAGTGGTTTTATTTCGTAACTTTTTAGTAAGACTCTGTCACTGCATATTGCTCTTGCAAAATTGTTCCTTATACTTCTATTGTTCTTTCTTATTTTCACAAATAAATATCTTGAAGTATTCATATTAGCTATAAAGTTACTAATTTAGGAAGTTAAAATTTATAACCTAATCGACCTAATCTATTTGGACCTGTCATATTGACAGTTAGCATCGCATGTTGCCAGTACTGTAAAATTTTCTTTAAAGCAAGAACTTTCAGATCAATATTACATACTGTGGAAAAATTGTGATGTGGGCGCGTCCAAGTGCCCAAAGCTATGTAGATTTTTTTCTTACTTCATACAAAATTGCTTTAACATTTAATTTTCAAATAAAAATCTCAAAATTCTTCATTATCAAGAACCGTATCTGTACTAAATTTCCCGTGTGCGAGCCGCCTTATAAAAATTTCCATAGATACCATATTTTTGTAGAATTTATAATCAATGAAGTAAAGCACAGGTAAATCTTGTTATCAAATCATCTGTCACTGAAGCTGAAACCTACGTTCTCTCTTCAGAGTTCTTGTATTTTTTCATTTTATTTACTAATTTTAAGAGAAAATTGGTTAGTTTTCAACGAAAACATGCTTTAACCACTGTGTGTTGCTAGCAGCGAAGAGAAAGGTGTGTAATATCCTTGTAAGAAGGGTTTTCTTCTACAAAAATATGTTTTTATCTGTCAAATAATATGGGATGGAAGGTATTTTACTTATTATTATTTATTTTAGATGGAGGAAGATACTATCGCGCTAGATCTATGTGCCAAAAATAAGGACATCATTCCCGAAGAAGAAGATGAAGTTATTAAAATTAAAGAAGAACCACTTTTTGACTGTGAAAGTGACGATGACTCCACTGAAGATTTTGAAGCAAAACTTCAAGACGCTTCCTCAACGGAAGACAGTTTTGAATATTCAAATTACGATGACTCTTCACAAGAAGAAAGAGAAGAACTCCAAAGATTAAGGAACAAACAGTATTTGGAAACGGAACGCTTAGAAAATAGAAAGGAAACAAGTATTAGTGAAAGTAAAGAAAAAGAAGAACAAACTAATGATCCTGAAAATCAAACGAATTCTTCTAAAGAAACTGATTTAGCTAATTCAAAATTGGAAGACGAAATTGAAACCACAGATAAAATAGAACAATCCATTCAAGATTTGATCTCAATGCAAAAAGAGCAAGAAATAGCGGGAAAAAATTTGGTAAAGGAAATTGAAGAATGCTTTATAAAAACAGAACCACGAGAATATGTAGACGAAAATGAAACTTTGGTAACGTCTTTGAACGTTCTTAAAACAGAAGTTGACTCAGATTCAGATCTCACGGACATTTTTCTCTGCGACGGGGAATACCTATGCCGAATTTGTAATTACGCTTCACCGATACTCGACAATTTTAAAACTCACGTCAAAATCCATTCGGCAAATCATGTTTACAAGTGCGGATTGTGTAGTTACACGACGCTGCGTGCGGAATACATGGACGATCACAACGCTCTTCACTCCGATATAAAACCACTTCGGTGCGACAATTGTACTTTTACGTGCGTAACCATCAAACGCCTCATAAAACACCAGCTGATCCACACATCGTCAGATGTATACACATGCGAAACTTGCAATTATAAAAGCGTTAATAAAGGCACGTTCAAAAAGCACAAACAGCTGCATTCTGGAAGATTGCCGCATAAGTGTGAGAAGTGCGACTTTAAAACGAACTACCTCCAAGTCATTAAACGACACAAGTTAAAGCACGAAGGCGCTAAACCTTTCGGATGTCCGCATTGCTCTTACACTTCATTACGCTTAGACCACATGAAAGCGCATAAATACACGCACTCTGGCAAAAAACCGTTCTCGTGCGATATTTGCAGTTACTCCAGCACGCACGCCGGTCATTTACGAACGCACAAACTCGTACATACGAAAGAGAAGCGTTTCTCGTGCGATTTTTGCGACTATAAGAGCGCTTTGCTCATAACAATGCAACGGCACACCATGAAACACACTGGCGAAAAGCCGTTCAAATGTGACACATGTTCGTACAGCTGTCGCGACGCTTCGTGCTTGAGACTTCACGTATCGACGCATACCGGTTTTAAACCGTTCAAATGCGGAGATTGCGATTACGCTTGTGCCGAAAACTATCTTTTAAAGCGTCACCAGAAAGTACACTCGGATGTTAGGCCGTATATTTGCGGCGAGTGTAATTATACAAGTACACGTATCGATAATATACGGAAACACAGCTTGGTACACTCCGGAGAGAAGCCATACTCTTGTCAGGAATGTACGTATGTTACAAAAGATCAGAGTAACCTCAAGCGACATATGGTGATACACTCGAGTGCCAAGCCTCTCAAGTGTAAATCATGTGATTTCGAGTCTCGTACAAAGCGTGAGTTGAAACGGCACGTCAAGTCACACAATTGATTCATAGTATTATTTTTCGTCGTTATGTTTTTGAGATTATTTATTTATTGTTGTTTTTTGTTATTTATTGTTGTCTATGTGAATTATATGTATTAGTCAATTGAAATTTGTCTTTAATTTATTTATTACTTGGGAACCTGGCGTGTGTTACAATGCCACTCAAAGAAAGGAATTGTTTCTCCCTGCATGTCCTTTTCCAAGTGTCCCCGTTCCCATCCCCATTCCCGCATCCCCTTAACCTCCCACATTCTCCTTCCACCTTCCCCCCTCCTGCGAACTCTCCCATCCTTCGTTCCTGTCCTACAGCTAAAATATATGAAATACTCACACTTTTCAAACAAATCGTGTGCCACATATTGTTAAATTTTTACACAAATTTCATAAAGCCAGAGCATACCATTATATATAGAAATCTTCGGTGGCGTGCGCACAACAACTCACCAAGTTCATAGAAATTAAACAGATGGTATAGGAACGCATAGGGGACAAACAAAGAAACAATCATTTTTATACATTAAAGATTTACCTGGTTTGAGTATCGGAATTTCAATATTGAAATGTATGTATAGTTGTAAATGAGGCAAGGAGTGTGTGTCTATACATATAGTATTTAATGACCCTGCGAGTAAATGGCATGATAGCAGGTTAGGTGGGACTTTTTTTTACCCAACCTTCCTTATCCCCGTCTCCTTTCATTCTTTACTTCCTTCAGCCTCACAACATAGTCTCACTGGCTCCAAATAGTTGAGACTCTGGTGCGGTATGCTTGCAAATAAAAAGAAACATCCATTTTATTTTATCTTTATTCAAGTTTTTCGAATACAATCGTTGAAATTCATATTTTTTATACTAAATTTTACTTATATTTCTAAAAGAGCACTTTATACAATAATAAATTCTAATTACATATTTATAATAGGTATCGATAAATTGAAGACATTTGTGTTATAAAATAGTAATATTGTAAAGTATGCAAATAATTTAATTAATATTGTTATTGTTTTAATAACATCTGAATTTGTTTTTTTGACAGTTTAATCTTCTCAGATTCAGTCCTCCATCACTGCACAAGCAATATTTTTCTACTAATATGAAGGTAGTGGGAGATTTAAAATGTCATGTTAATCTGTAATGGCGCAATCTCATCTGATCTTTGAGAATCTATGGTCAATTTAAAGAATGAAAGTCAATTCTCTTTGGGTTTATATTTCATGTAAAAATCTGTTCTCACTGATTTATTTCATACAGATTCTATGGAATAGATCGGGTGTGATCCCGACTAAACGAGTTATGAAATTTATACAAATAAAACAGCAAAAATACTAAACTATAATATGAATATAATATTAACAAGCAGTGGCGGCTGGTGTTCATAAAAATAGGTGGTGCACTAAAATAATAATAATAATGGTCTTTATTTCAAGATGTGGTAAGGTGAGTGCAATCCCACACATCCCATAGAGATATCCCATAAATCTTGGACCTACCTACTCTAATTAAAATAAATTCAACTATGAAAAAATCCTACCTATTTGTAAATTAGGTCGATCCTCCATTATCTCTGGGCGCATGCAACACATTGAGTCTAAATTAATTATATTTATTAAGATAGATTAAATTCTTTTAAAGTTTAACAACATCGTTCAATCTAAACAGATGTCATAAGGATTGTGAGGAACAACTCACTGAAAAAGCATTCCATATTCCATTATTTTAAAAGAGTTCTAGTAAAATAAATATTGATCCATCACCATTTTTAAAGTCGCCGCGATTGTAAATTCAAATTCAATAACAGTTGACTCCTATCCAGAAAATTGTATGTAGATACTTATTGGCACGAAAATCGAGTTAAAAAAATGTTCAGTTTATCACACATCCGAAAGTCTTCCTTACGCTCCGAAACTCCAATGAAATATATACTGTCATAACTCATAACAAATAATGTCCGCAATGTTTGTTGTTATGCTGTCGTTGGTCGATGCTGAGTGAAACATAGCATGAAAAAGAGTAGATATTAAAATAAAGACACGATATGGATAATAATATGGCACAAACGTGTCCCCGTTTAACATGCTACAGAACGAACCATTCCTTTTGATGTGGTGGAAATTTTTGGATCGTCACCTACGATTTCGTAAAATTTGCAAAGCGTTCAACCTACCTACGATTTTGGCTCATTATAGAATTATAGAAGAACTCCTGTGATCGCTTTGCAAAACGAACCACCACTCTGAATATAGGCACACAACGATCTGCTTTGTTACGCGGGCAGTCCAGTAGGCACCTATATTACGCATGCATTATAACCGAGTGTATATTGTGAACTGTGATGAGGCGTGTCGGAAATAAGTATGTTTTTTGGCGCTCGGGAATTTTTTGATTTAAATTAATTAATTAGATTAGATTTAAATTAATAGATATATTTTGGGAGTGCGGCGCTCCTCCGCACCTTAGAGCTGGCCGCCACTGTTAACAAGATTAGATTTGCATACACATTGGTTCTTTTGATCACTATAGTGTAATATTTATCGTGTTCCTTTTTAAAAGAAAAAATATTATCCACAGGAGCGGTCCGCTATACGATCAATTTGAGCTTTGAGCGCCAGGAAATTTTTAAGTGTTCGGATTAGAAATTTCCCGCCTTCTTTAAAAAAATGATGCCCAAATTTTAATATGAAGACAAATAAACTATATGGAGAAAAATAATTACTTGATAATAATGTAATTCTAAAATTTTAAAATATGAGATTGACAAATATGACGGCTTTGACAGAAGGTGGCAATGGCGAAATTGGTTAACGCGCTCGTCCCGGTTAGACGGAGAGGTCTGGGTTCGAGTCCCACTTGCGACCATTGTCTTTTTCTGTTTTTCTGTGTCTTGTTCTCTTTCATATTTTCGTTTAGATTATTATTGTTAACTTATTCTAATACAAATAAACTGCTTATAGTATTAGAGAGTCATTGAATGTACCTATATTTGACTGTCTATCTCATATTTTAAGGATTAAAAAAAATCGTTAAAATTGCCGTTCAAGCTACCTACTCGGAGCAATATTTAATATTATGACTTCAGTGTGTTGTCTATGCCCTAGTAGATTATAACATATGTCGGGGCGGAGCTCTACTACTGAGCTAATGTGACCCTATCCGATTCGTTCTTATTCAACTGAATCATACTTCGACTAAGAACTACCAACATTATCTTCATTTTCTTAAGGCATATTTTTTTCTGCTATTTTTATGTATGATCGCAAGATTCAACTCAAACTAAATGCTACCTAGATAGTGTCTTGGATAAAATTATCCATTTTTATTTAATATGCGAGATCTATTAACTTTTTTGCAAGTGTAGGGTTTATATTTATTTTTATGTAAAAAATTTAGAAAATGTTGGTAGTTCTTAGTTCAAGTCAGTGTTGCCAACACCGCTTGGCCTAATATCGCCGTTTCTCATACATAAAGAAGCCTAATGTAGCTGAAATTCAGTTGCAGTAGCCTAAAGTAGCCCAAATGCCAAAATATCAATACGTATTAAATAAAATGTAATTTTTATCAATTTATTCATTACATATTTATGATGTATTGATAAATAGGCCTAAGCCAAATATGAAACACCGTAATGTATCTTAAAAGAAAGTTAAGTACCTAATTGCTTTTCAAAAACAAAATAAAAAAATAAATTCAGAAAGATTAAGATGATTCCGATTCGTCTTCTGCTAGCAATGATAAAGGCATCAACAAGACTTTCGCAGTAGTATAGTATTAGATAAAGTTGCTGTGCTAGCAGTGCTAGTACTGGCGCAAGATCCACGGGAGACGTACATTTTTCTACCAACATGTAAAGTAACCATTTGATTGCTTGGTTGAAAGTTGTTGCAACACATACCTCTTACATTCGCATGGGTATGAATTCTAAAATTGGCAATGAGCATGGGTAGTTGCAAGCGATTTCTTAATTTTGTTTTGATTGTCCCCATTACGCTGAAAATTCTTTCAACGACAGCATTACTCAAAGGTGGCATCGCATTGAAAAACTCTGCTAGATCTAACTATACTAAAAACAATAATCGCACAGGAGAAGTTGCACAAAGCGAAAGTGACATAATATCTAAGACAAATTCAAGGGATTCTCCGAAACGAACGAATCATAAACAAATATGGTGACCATGTCAATATCAAATTATACCTACATTACACACAGACACACAAATTTACATTTGCGTGAAATATTGTTTTTTTTTTTCTTAATTATTTGCGATTCGACTGATTTAAATAACTTGTCTCTCAAGTAGCCTACGTTGGTAACACTGGTTCAAGTATGATATAGTTAAATATGACCGATTCGGGTAGCGTCACATTAGCCCTAGTTAAATTTAAATTTAAACATGCATTTTTTTATATGTAAACATATGATTTGTAAGAAAGATATTTAAATAATTTCGGTACATGGAATATCAATAACAAATAATTAAGAAGAGATTAGAGACATCTCTTGTTAAACTGTGAAACTATTAAGTTAGCCCGCCTTGTGATTATCCGAAGATCGCAACACGCAGAAACTAAAAAATTTCATTGGTTGTTTTAAAATATCTCTTCAAATTGGCTAAATTTTGGCCAGTGGGCACTCGCAGGTGTTTGCAAATTGACCGAAATGTGGCCAAAAATGCCATGAGTATTTTATTATGTGTCGAAATTATTTAAGTCATGTTATTAATTAAACAAAATAATTTCGGAATGTTTTTAAAGTTTTTGGGACCTCTACGCACCGGAACTTATTATTTTCATCACATTGATAGAAGAGATAGGTGCAAATAAATAAAATATATTAATTTAGGTTGTCAAAACTCCACGGAAAGAAGAATGATAGGGAAAAGACTTCGATAGAATAAAAATTGAAACCATTAAGAAACAAACAAGAACAAAAGATGTCATAAAAACAATAAAAAAGCTAAAGTGGAAGTGGTCAGGCCACACAATCAGAGAAAGTGAAAAATGGTCAAAATTAGTCATGAATTGGTCCACAAGTGACAAGAAAAGAAAACGAGGTAGACTATTTAGACGGTGGTTTGACGACATCAAAGCCATAGCAGGTGGTACATGGACAAGAGTAGCTAATGATAGAGAGAAATGGCGACAGTTGGAGAAGGCCTTTGTCAATTAGTGACATACCAGGCAGTCGATGCGTGATAAGTGTTATAAATAATGTAATGTAATTTACTGTCTGAATAAAGGCTATTATTATTATTATTTAGGTTGTGGGTCTGTCTGTGATTGTAACTCCGGTTTAACCTCTTATCTGTCACAAGCCCGCCGGCAGGCCCAAAAAAATTTGCCAACATTTACAAAGGTCCAATTTGCAGTTAGTTGATAGTCTATATTGTATTTTAACATTTTAACTATAGTTTCATTGTTTTGTTTTTCTAGGTATAGATAGGTGTGTTTGTGTTTTTAATATTAATTCCACACAGGAGGCCCTGAGGAAAATAATTTCCCTCAGGGCCTATGTCATCTGAGATGCTGTGTGGAGGGTCTTTTTGAAGAGAGGAAGAAATGAACATTGGTCTTGAAGAGACCCATGTTGTAGGAAGGAGGAAACACAGAATCTGGCAAATTGTTCCACGATCAAGAATGAGTCGAAGAAGCGACCTGTTTTCCCGTGACTAATGTCAACCATTTACAACCCGACTACACACCGATGCCAAAGGGAACAATGACGCTAGTTCTATTGAAATACCGGTAGAATAAGGATAGCATTCCCACCTGACGCCTGTGCTCTAAAGATTGCAATCCGTTTGTTAAGATGGGAGAATCTATCAAACTGACCGCCCGTTTCTGCAGAGTCGAGGTTTTTTTTCAGATATTTTGGAGCCTCAGACCAGAAGTGGCTGCCAAATTCAACTATGGGGCGCACCTGCGATTTGTACAGGATTAGCAGTTGTGTACTATTAAAGTATCTGCGGGCCCTGTACAGAACACATAGTTTTTGGGGGGCTAATTGGCATACATAAGGCATACTTTAAAAAAAGTTTGTGCTAGTGGGATTATGGATATACATATGAAGTGTTGTGAGGGTGAAGAAAATGGGGTGGAAAGGGAAATGAGTAAGAGGAAGGTTGAAGAACACCTAAAAATACAGTGGGAAGTAACTTTTTATCAAGTTTTCTGGAAGACCTGATCAGCAAAACATATGAATCTTAGAAATTTGGATTAAAAAACTAAGTTTGCATACTTACAAAAGCCAAAAAGGGTAAGTACTTACTTACATACGACTTACAATATTAGTTAGTTATTTCTATGTTTACAAAATAGTTCATATTAAAAAAGATATTGTTTAGATAAGTTTAAAATAGATTGTTAAATATAATCATTACAAATATTGGAAAGGTTTTATATTACATGTTCACATAAATAGTTTGGTCTTACTTATAATATAATACAATTATAATAAGTACTTAAAAATTTTATAAGTTACTGAAATAAATTTTTATATGTATCTAAGTGATAAAGATATGATAATTGTAATAATTTTAAATGCTAAACGTGAAAAGCATTGCAAAGTTTTTTAATTATTATAATTTTTATTACAATTATTTCTTAATTATTTCAAGTGAATTTAATCGCACATTTCCATAAATCGAATTTCTTTCTTTTAGGTAAATTATCGTTTAAGCACAATCTGAAGCCAGTGAGACTATGGCATCCCCAATTAGGGTACCTGTGTTGGGAGGTTGAAGATAGTGGGGAGGGGATTGAAATGGACAAGAGGAAGGTGGGGAATCTGGCTGTTAAAATCTAGTCACCAAACATGGCTAAAGTCATTTCATGCAATTTTTTTTTTCTAAATGGTGGTCTTTCACCATGGCGATACTGAGAGTGTTTTTCACTCTGGAACATGCCATGAATTTACAATAATATAGTATTTTTAATTTATAAATGCGAAACAAGACAAATTTATTTGCGCTTGTCGGGATTTAAACCCGCGACTTCCGGATTGCTAGTTGAGAGCTTTAGGCACCACTCGACAATGGAGGCTATCTATACTGTCTTGGACAGATAATCATTTTCATCCGTCTAAAAATACATAATGCATAAATGCAGCACATTGCAGAGTGGTAGATACTCTCAGTATCACCCTAGTGAAAGATCACCATTCAGAATCAAAACATTGCTTGAAATAACTTTAGCCATGTTTTGTGACTTGATTTGAAAAGCCAGGCCCTTTCCCGCATTTCTCTTCGCCATCTCGTTCCCCTGCGTTTGCCCTTAAGCATCACGACATACCCTGATTGGGGATGCCATAGTCCCGCTGATTGCGGTTAGCAGGGAAAATTTGGGACTCTCGTACAGTATTCATTTAAAAAAATATATGTCGGCAGTAATTACTTAAATGAGGATAATTTTTGTTTTATTTGTAAACTTTATAACTTTGTTCCACTTGAGTGATGGACATATTATGAATCCATCCCTTCTACTGCGGTGCAAGGCGGTATTCCGAGAGATACGTGCAGCAGAGGTCAAGAGGTCTCCCTCAACCTGTCTCTCCTGATTCGGCCCGCCATGTAGTTGGTGGGCAGACCCAAGACCCAGACAAATCTCACCCCAAGAAGAATTGATAAGTCACCAAACTTAGCAAACCACCTGTGGTGACCCATGGCAGAGGTATTGGTTATCCAACAAATGCTCTCATGGCGGCGGTACCCATACCCATCTCCCAAATTGTAAATTGGAATGAACTGTTTCCGCCTTGTTAAGGGCATCTACGAACAAAAATTTACGCTAGGTAATTAATTTTTAAAACTTATGTGTCAGGGATAAAAAACCTTGATTCTCTTATAACATTAAAAAAGTTTAAAAATTATCTTTTATTTTTATCAGAATCAGCAGTAAAAATGTACTGGAAGACCCAAATTGACGAATTAAACATCACAAACCATTGAAAACAACAATCTAACCGACTATCAGGTTTCTCCGCCGGGGTAGGCAGAAAAGATAGACTGCCACATACTTCTTTGTGTACTTAACTTACATTCATCATCTCTTAACATGACTTGACTCAAGTACTTGATTTAGGTAGGTACCTACCTACTCAATCGTGCCATGTCTTTCTCGGGCGTCCCCGATATCTTCCTTCATTTACTTGCGCTCATATATGACTTGACACTCCTTTCTCTGTTCAACCACTCTACATGTACAAACCATCCCTACTAAGTATCCCTTTCTTTCTTCTGCCTTTATTTTCTCTATATTTCTTTAGGTCATGAAGCCTTTGCAGCAGGGAAATATTGATGGAAAACGTTATAGAGGAATACGGAAATCTACGTGGCTGGTACGAGTGCAGTTCCACTAAGTTGTTCCCGACTGCAGGGTGAAGATTGCCCTGATGATGGCCAATCTCCAATATGAAAGATGCTTTATAGAATCAAGGTTTTTCACTTCTGATATTGTAAAGTTTAAAATGCACAGGAATCGGTAGGAATCTGGGGTCAGTGGGTCTAGGAGTGATGTATGAATCCATCCCACCCACTGTGCACAGCGACGGGTCGAGAGAGGTTCTAGAGGTCAAAGGGTCTCTCTCAAATGGCCTCTCTCTACCACCAACACCTGGACAAACCTCACCCATGAACCCGGACACCCCTGCTAAGTCACCGGCCGTAGCTTGCCACTTGGAATGACCTACGATGACAGAGGTATTTTTTATCCAATGATTGATTCCCTGGGCGGTGGTACCCATAACAGCAACACTTAATGAATTCCCAAAGATGTTCGTAGCAGTGTGAAATAAATATATGAAACATAGTTATAAAGTTTGAAAAACAAGACAAAAAATACATGTTTTAATCCTAAAAAACTTTTTGAATCATTTGAAGGTATATATGTATCAACCTTGGAAAAGAAAAATAGCCAAAGCGCCATACAGCTGTGATATTAAAGATGAACCTACATAATTATATATGTATATATATTGTTTGTTTGTGCTTCTGTTCATCAAATCAAGTTTTCTAGAGTTTCCCACATGTTCTGGATAACTCTAGAAAACTTGATTGGATGAACAGAAGCACAAACTTCTCAGATGTTCTGGCTCTAGAAAACTTGATTTGATGAACAGAAGCACAAACTTCCCAGATAGTCTGGATAAATCTAGAAAACTTGATTTAATAAACAGAAGCACAAACTTCCCAGATGTTCTGGATAACTCTAGAAAACTTGATTTCATGAACAGAAGCACAAACGAACAATATAGCTTATTGTGTAGCTTCATCTTTAATGTCACAGCTATATGGCGCTTTAGTCATTTTTCCTTTTCAGCATCAACATGAATATAATGAAAAAAAATACACACACAAAACTCAAATATTTCAATTAATTATGGCCCAGGAATTTGAATTCTGGACATGATGTTAAATGTGATGTAGTCGTCTAATTGACAATTAGTGCTAATTAGATAATTCACCACTCAGCCCGTCAGTGTTTGATCAAATTTTAGGTTGGGTGGTTTGATTAACCGTCAAGTATGGCAACAAAACTTTACCAAACGTGCTGCTATTTGATATGCTATGCTTGACGGAATCATTCAACCTAACAGAATTGATCAAAGACGACGGGCCATTTATGGTCACAGATATTTGAAGCGGAAAATTAAAAATTAATGAGTTCAATCAACCAGTCCAAAGGAAGTAGCTATTTTGATAGATACGTAATATTTTTTTAGTCTATGGCAATTTTATAAAAGTTTTACAATTTTTATTAATTTTATAATTAAAACCCAAGCGTATTTTTAAAAATATCATAAATGTAATACAAGTTCATACTCAAATATTAAAATTTATATTCCTAAGACTGATAAATGAATGAAAAAGGTTAGTATTTTATGATTTAGAAACTTACATATTTTTACATAACCTAAAAATATCAATCGCATTATAAAATCACAGAACTGCTATTAGATTAACATTATTCATCTGAAATGTTACAATGTCTTTCATTTAGTCGCCTATTCTAACCTTACTTTTTAACTTATCTTACTTAAAATTATTTTTTTGTTAGTACTTAGCACATTTTCAATAATTAAATTTTAAGTTTGAATATTTTGAAATCCGCCAAAATGGCGCAATTTGAAACGGGGTGGTAAGTCACAAGTATTTGGAATCGGTTGCAATCATAACTATCGGCGTTGGTTCCATTCACGTCAGATTTGGTCCACAGCACTTATACATTTGGATATTTAACAATTTTTTTAGATACAATATTTTTTTATTTATGATATTTTTATTTAGATTTCTAAGCTATTGAATTTCTCTTACTTGCACCAATAACCTAACCTATGTATTTTAAAATATTTTATTACACACAATAAATTAACTCACTATTAGAAACTTCAAACTCATGGCAAACATTATTTAAAACTGTTTTTGTTTTTAAGCATTTCTCGATAGTTCACTGATTAGCTTCCATTTATCCTCATTTTCGATATCAACCTCCCTCATTGGCTGTATTACAAGCTCTTTCATTGGCTGGTAGAACCCGCTTTCTGATTGGCTCTACAATATCAAGAATCTCATTGGCTGGAATATCTAGCCATTTTATTGGCTGACAGATCTTGTTTTCTGATTGGCTGGACGACATCGAAATTTCTCATTGGCTGGTACATCCAGTTTTCTGATTGGATGTACATATTACAGATAGCTTTCTCACCTGCTGTTTTTCGAGCATTCTGATTGGCTAGGCGATATAATGATAAGCTTTTTCATTGACTGGAAAATCGAGCCCTTTCATTGGCGGACAAATCCTGCTTCCTAAACGTTATCGGAACCTCTCATTGGCTGATACATCTAGCCTTCTAATCTGGTGTATCGAGTCATTCCATTGGCTGGTTGGTCCTGCTTTCTGATTGGCTGTAAGCTCTTTAGCTCTTTGTCCAGTTTTTTAGATGGCTGGAAGAAATCAAGTCTTTCCAGTGCCTGTTTAACCAACCATCTAATTGGCTGATTGATATATCCAGTCCTGCCATTAGTTTCTTATCCAGCCTTATGTTTGGTCCATTAGTTTACAGCCCCCGGGTTGGCTGCATGGATTCCAGTGCGGATGCGGACTGGAACCTTGGCTAAGTGTGCGCTCTGTGATTGTTGGTGGTTGCCGCCGTGGCTGCCTCTGGATCGGGCAGTGTCTTCCTTAATTTTCTATATTTACCTGGAAATAATAACAAATAGGTAAGAGGTTTCATCATTTCATCATAGTATGTAAGTATAATAATACTACTAGCAGTGACTTTAATTTTGTAAGTATGGAATATAGTTTCAAGGATAATATTGAAGTGTGAGTGAATTCCAAAAATTCAAAAACATCAAATGTCAATGCGCTGATGGTTTTGCTTTTGTTCTTAAGCATATAATGCTGCAGCTCCTTCTCACACACTATTTAGTATTTATTTATTTATTTATCTATCTATAATAAAATATATTTACATTGGTTTTATTTGTATGCCTGTCTCATTAGGGTATACCTGTGTCGAGACAGGCGTACAGGTATATAAATGAATATTGTAGTTACAAGGATATTTAAGATAAAATACATATCACTTTGAATAGAATTAAAACAGAAAGGTGATTGGAAGGGTGGTAAATCTTTTAAAGAGAGTTATTTTATAAATGTTGGAGATGAAGTAGAGAAGTAAATTCTGCCTAATCTATTTAAAGGTCAAATTTGAAAGGATTCCATTATTTTCATTTATTTTATATGGGTTAAATTGTATGTGAATAGTTATTTTTGTCTATGTGTAATTTATTTTACAGGTGTTTGTAATAGTGTGGCGTCCAATACTTATAATCCATTTTTTAATATCTTGTTTGAATTTTGTAAAGGATTCAGCTTGTCTGATCGTAGTTGGAAGTGCATTGTATAGTTTGCAAGCTATGTATTTAGAGTGTCTTTGCCCGAAGGTGGTTTTGAAAAAAGGAGTTTGGAGAAGTTCGTTGTTTTTGTCTCGGGTATTGTGTATTGTTTGTGTAGCTTTGTATAGTGTTTTGTTGTTTTTGTGTAAATTAATTAGTATGGATCTTGAGTAGAGCTGTTTTATGTCCATAACGTTAAAGGAATACACTAAACTAACTAACACTAAATAACAACAGTCGAAAATGAGACAAACGGTGAACATATGTCTTCACCCCCCAAAGGAAACATGCAATCATTATCATACATCTCCATCACACATAAAAAAAAAAATTAAACGCAATTCCTGTCGCAAAAAGTAGTAATTTTGAGGAAACAGTTACACAAATTTTAAAGCACACAATAAAGATTAGAATACCAAGTCTGGATGTATTTAAGAAATCCTTAACCCATTTTGCGAGGGGTTACCGGATGGCTTCATTTCAATGTATTTGTAAAAATGTTACTGTATCTGTAAATTGTATTTTTTTATATTTTCTTACTAGATGTATGAAAATAAATTGCGTACATCTAAATACATATTAGGGGTCGTCCATTAATCACGTGATATTTTTTAGCAACTTTTTGACCCCCTCCCCCCCCCCCCCCCTTGGTGATATGTGGTGAGGTTTTAGGCTAACCCCCCCCCCAAATCACGTGCATTTTTTTAGTACAAAGTATAGGACGTTCACCTTTAGAAATCGTGCGTTCAATGAAAAATAAATACACGTGATATCACATTTTACACCCCCCCCCCCGTGATGTTTCGTGATTTTTTTCCGACCCCCCCCTCCCCCTTTCGAGCCTCACGTGATTAATGGACGACCCCTTATGGATATTATTTAGATGTGTGATTTAGATGTGCACCCATATTATGTTGCTAAACACAACACAGCGCTTTTCCACATTTCCCAAAATGGAGATGTTACAGTTCCTCTGACTGCGGAATCTACGTAATTTGTCTTCCCATAGAAAAAAGTATGGAATATTATATAAAATATTATACTAAAAGCAAGCAAAAGAAGGTGCATAGATGACCATCTCTTACTAAGTGCAAAAAGGGACAGGATTTATAAGTAGTTGGCTAGCGTTCGTTGGTGCTTGCCATGCCGCACCCGCCTTGTGCTCTTCATTCTGGAGGTCCCTAGGAATCGGTTTGTTTTTGGTTGAACTATAAGTTGTTTTGTCAGTTAGTTGATTGATGTAATACTCACGAGCTACTTTGATCATGATGGTTGCCCACCAGATGGACCACCCCCAGCCCACAAGGCAGAACAGAACTGTGAACAGCTGACCGAAGCCAACTATGAGGTCTATCACGAAGGCCCCTGAAAACATTACAATATGTAAGTAGACATTAATAATTTTATCTATCGGCTGTGTATCCTTAGATATTTTTGGTCAACAAAAGCTTATAATCACTGTCAAAGCGGAAGTCAGGAGAAGCAGGGAACTTAGAATATTACTGTCAATTTATTCACTCTAAAAACATTACAAAATTAACATTTCAAAGCGTTTTTAAAAGCGAGAAAATATTTAAGATTAGATATATAGATTTAAAGTAACAGCAACAAAGCTTGCCGTCTAAATTGTGTTTCATTGATGTTAAAAATTTCAATATTCGTCTCTATTTAACAACAACACTCCCGACTGGCATGACCATCGGCAAGTTAGTTCTGCAAGCCAGGAGATAAAACAGCCAGACTTCCGCAGCTCTCTTTGCAGTGGACCGCAAGGACTCTCTTCAAGACCCATATTCACCCCTTTCTTTCCTCAAAAAGACCCTTCACGCAGGATCCCCAAAAATGACGTACATCCTGAGGGAAAGTATTTTCCTCAGGGCCTCCTGTATTAATAAATTATATTAATTAAACTCCTGACCTTAATACAACAGAAATAAATAATTATTGTGAGATTTCCGATTGGCCAGATGATATCAACCTTTCTCATTGGCTGTATTACGAGGTTTTTGTATGGCTTGGTAATATCAAGCCTTCTCATTGGCTGGTATATCGAGCCCTTTCATTGGCTGGTAGATCCTGCTTTCTGATTGGCGAATGATATCAAGACTCTTCATTGGCTTTATTACAAGCTTTCTGATTGGCCAGGTGATATCGAGCACTCTCATTGGCTGGTAAATCGAACCCTTTCATTGGCTGATAGATCCTACTTTCTGACTGGGAGGATGATATCAAGCCCATACCAGTATCACAAGCTTTTTGATGGTCCAGGTGATATCGAGCATTGGCTGTAAAACCAGATTTTTGATTGAATAGAAGAAAACAAGCATTCACAAATGCTCAGGTTTCCAGAACTGAAATTGACTGTCGAACCAACCTTCTGATTGGCTGATTGACATCATTGGCTGATTCTAGATTCTTACATGAAATTCTTATGTTTTATAAATGGTCAATTGCTTTTTGGTTACATGTTCGTTGTTTCTTCTCCTGATATCACCAGCTTCTTCATCCTAACATGCTTTCAGTCACACCTGGCTGATATGAGATAGTACAAAATGTAAAGAAGACAAATGCCTTCTCACGGTGGTTAACGTGATTCACAAGTAGTATCTTACATACACGTCCGGATGTTGAGGTAGTATCCGAAGAGATCAAAAGAGAGACGCGAGATAATGGGTCATGTAGAATTAAAACAACCACACACTCGTTTTACTTGAGCATGAAACCATAATTCAAGAGCTCAAAGAATGCCAGATGACAGGATACTGAAAATTATGACATGACCAAGTGAAGAAGTGACCCAGATGCTTGACTTAAGAATCACTTACCAAGAAATGATTTGCCAATCTCTCTAAGAAAAGAAGAAGATATTGCGTTTATGATTAAGATACTGTAAAGTATATTTCTTACCCACTCGCGGTTTCCACCCATCAAACACTCCAAATCTTGGACGACCAAAACACAAATTGAACAAGCCACTGCAAATGGTTCCTGAAAACAACAAAAAACCAAGTGTTCAATTTACAGTTAGGCCATTTAGAAAAACGTCCTATATATTCATTCCTTTTCTGTTTTGAGCATGCTTGTACGCTGTTATAAGGGAAGGTTTAGTTTGTTTTCATGAATCGGCTGGTCAGAATTGCATCGCATAAAGTACTGGAACCAGGAACACCTCCTCAGCACATCCGTGTTTTCTACTTGGGAAGGATCTAGCTTGTTTGCATGAAACGCCTGTTCAGGAATGTAACTCACCAATTTCAGTCACTAGGAAGTTAAACATCGCACATATCCATGCTAAGAAAACAGACAAACAGAAATCGAGAGCTCGTGCGTTCTACCTGGGAAGGATCTAGCTTGTTTGCATGAAACGCCTGTTCACGAATGTAACTCACCGAGTCCAGTCACCAGGAAGTTAAACATAGTGTATGCCACATATCCAAGCCAGGGGAACAGGCAGGGCAGGAATATCCACCCTCTTATATGTATTCTACCAGGGAAGGGTTTAGCTTATTTGCTTGAAACACTTGTCCAGGAATGTAACTTACCAAATCCAGACATCAAGAAGCTAAACACTGCAAATATTCACCAGGAGACACAAAACTCCTCAATATGCTTGTGTGACCTATCATAGAGGGGTTTAGCTTAGAGTACCTGTCCAGGAATGCAACTTACCGAGTCCAGGCACCACAAAGTTAAACACAGCACATATCCATGCCAGGGGAACAGGCAGGGCAGGAATAGCCCCCCTCAGCATGCTTGTGTGTTCTATCAAGGAGGGGTCGAGTTTGGATCGTCTGTCCTAGAATTATACAGGTTAAGGGACATTAGAATTCGAAACATGTAAAAAATGTCTGAAATTCTGGTTTTAAAAGTGATTTTGACAGTGGGTTTCCACTATTATTCCTAACAATGTCTCTATGCCATACAAACTAATAGAAAAGATCAATTCTAGAGATAATTTTAATGCCTGCTTTACACAAATTGATTTTTTACATGCTTCCTGATTCGTAAGTTGCTGTCGAGCCCTCTCATTGGCTGGTAGATCCTGCTTTCCAATTGGCTAGATGATATTGAGCAATATTATTGGTTATTAAGTATTTATCCATTGCTTCTTGATCGGCTGGATATTAGGCCTTTTCATTGGCTGTTAAACGAATTTACTAGTGAAAGATATCAGGTCATTCTAATTTACTAATAGAAGATATCAGGCATTTTTATTGTCTGTATTTAGAGCTTTCTGATTGGCCAGGTGATATCGAGTCCTCTCATTGGCTGGTAGGTTCTGCTTTCTAATCAACTCTATTAGAGATATATTATACTCTTTGGCACCCAACGTGGCGCAACTTTTAAAATATTTTTATTTTTTTTACAGGACGTGAATGTATGTCACCATGGGTTGTTATATATTGTTATATGTGGTATATCTAAAAGCTTCTGAGTTAGTCACATAGAGGGCAGTGCTAAGAACTGTCCCGAAAGTCCGCTAGATGGCAGTTAGTTTAGTTCGGAGTTTGGGCACTAGAGGGGCCAAGGGCCCGAGCGCAGTCTTTAGGAGTTCATTTGCATCAGATTCCATTTAGCCAGTTTCCAGATAGGTCGACTATCGTGGTCACCCCTTGTCCATGCGAAGTATCAAATAAATCCCAGATTAATACAAGAGAACTTTATTCCTTCCAAATAAGTAATCTCCTTTCAAGGCGAGATGGAGAACTGTTGTCTAAACACTACATTATATATATATAAGAAGTATATATATATATATATCTACTTCTTATAATAATTGTATAATTTGTATAGCGCCGTTTTTGTGAAAAATCACCTCAAGGTAATTGTTACCTTTACCTATTTGTTTTTTTTTTTTATCTAATTTAATTTGAATTTAGTTAAGATTATTATAATTAATTTTAATTATTATAATTTATTTTAATTGATCAACACATGCATTTGGGTACCAAGTTCCTAGTTTAAACATTCAACTTCTTAATCTATATACAGGGTGTAATAGCATGTGTGTAGGATTTTAACCAAAGATTTTAATGAGAGTATTGTAAGTTGTCCAGATATCTTGATGCGTTGCTTATATTGTGTACATGGGCCTGGTGCTTCATTACTTTAGGCTCCTAATGATGTAAGTACTAAGTAATCAATGATTTTTCGAATGAAATGTTAACTGTTGAGCTGTGATTACTGTGTAGGTAACTTTTTGCAAATTTTGAATACTTACTGAAATTTTAATGGGTTAATGACATACAAAACTTAAAAAAATATGATCGTAACATGGGAATCTAGGATCAAATGTGTGACAATATATAAAATGTATTTCTGAATGGTTAAAATGTGTAGTTTCAGACATAAAAAAAACATAATAGACATTAGATTTTCGTAGTGTAGAAAAACTAACTACAAAAAGTGGGTAATTTTTGTTACAAAATGCATGATTATTTTATTAGGTAGGTACTCTCCTGTGCGTTATTTGCGGTTGTAGTTTTTGGTTAATTTTCGAAAGAATGCATAAGGTGTCAACACTCGTTTTTCAATAAAATTTGTTAAAAACGAACTAGAAAAATATATCTGGATACACGGGTAGGAATCTGGGGGTCATTGTATTATATACATAGGAGTGACGGACGTATAAATCCATCCCTCTCACTGCGATGCAAGGCGACGGGTCGAGAGAGTCCGGCAGGATGATTAGGTCTCTCCCTCAGTCTCTCCCGATCTGCTCAGAGAGTAAACTCATTCGCCACCAAGACCTAGACCTCACCCCATGAAAAATGGCACCCGTGCTAAGTCAGTACTTGAGCATTTTTTCCGAACTGGAATGTAGGTATACAAAGCAAATTTTAAATCAAATAAAATCGACATTGGATTATTATTAGCTAAAAATGATGGTACGGAGAATAATCGATCTTTCTCATTGGAACCGCCCCGTACAGTTGCAAGGGTACGATCGCAATACCATCTTTTAACTAAATTTGGTTTCTCGGCCGCTGGTTAATGGATTAGATACCTATAGAAAAACGAGTGTTATTGTCTTATGCTTGTTACCTACACCTTTTTTATTCGAAAATTAAAAAATGTGAATGCTATAGCATTATATAGTCTGTCAATTAAGAATAGAAAATATTAAAAATAGAACTACAAAATTTGTAGGCTGACAACACCAATTTAACTGTCAAATATTATTTTAAAGCGCAATGACACTGAATATGTAGAACACTGTAAATCACATTAAAAAATACTTTTTTTGTTCTTAAAGAAAAAATAAAATAAAATCGAATAAGCACTATTGTAGTACCTGCTTAAAGACATAAATTTGATTAAATGGTGTTTTAAAAAAGTGATTTGCTTTAATTTAATTTAACATAAATTTGAATTTAACAGTAGGTAGAAAGGAAGAATCACGAATGGTGAGTTTAGTTACACTACTTTTAGTTCCGAATGTGTTATACATATATATCCAGATCTAAAATTAGAGACATGATCTAAAGCCCGGGCAACACCGGGTACTAAAGCTAATCCTACTAATATTATAAAGGCGAAAGTTTGTATGGATGTTTGTTACTCTTTCACGCAATAAATACTGAATGGAATTAAAAAATTCTTTCACTAATAGAAAGCTAAATTATTTGCGAGTAATATAGGCTATATATATTGGTAA
This sequence comes from Limnephilus lunatus, assembly GCA_917563855.2. NCBI lineage: Eukaryota > Metazoa > Arthropoda > Insecta > Trichoptera > Limnephilidae > Limnephilus > Limnephilus lunatus. The sequence goes on from OU830592.1 coordinate 124,191,587, forward strand.
GCTCTGGTGTTATGAATAAGCTGAGGCGTTATGAAATTATTTATCATACGTTTTCTGTCCCTAACAAAATCGAGTTATTGCAAACGTCAGATGAAAAGCAAAAAATTGTTGCCTGGGGTGGAGGGGAAGGAGGGGAAGGAGGGTGGAGGGGTTTGGGGGAGGAAGAAAGGGGAGGGAAGAAAGGGCGGATGGTGGAAGAGGGTGGGGGGAGGGGGAGGAGGGTGGAGGTAGAGGGGGGAGGGAAGAAAGGGCGGGGGTGGGGGGGAGGGGTATGGAAGGGGAGGGGAATGGGGTAGGGGGGGGGGGGTATGGGGAGAGTGGAGTGACGAGAGGGAAGGTGGAGTAGGCGGAGTGGCAACCCCCCTAATACCATGTGAGCGAAGCCGGGGGCAAAAGCTAGTATTAAATAAATGTGAGCAAGTTCTAAACTATGCTTTACATTTTATTACAATATCATTATTCTTCATTATGTTAACACAAAATTGCAAAGGTATAATAATTATATACTTATAAATAGGTATCTGTATTGCAATGAAAAAATATTTTTTTCACTTTTATGCCTTTTTATTTTTTTACAAAAAATGTAGGTTACACAGCTTTACATTTCCACGATGAGTTATATTTTTAGTATTGCCATTTGAAGAACAGTGGCACCCCCCCTATGTTTTCTATTCTTATTTGACAAACTGTACGTAGGAAGATAGGTACCTACTTATGTATTTTTTTAAAATTGTTTTAATATATGCAATCATTAACAATATTTAATTCTTTTCACATTTAAATTTCGTGCCTAATATCTTTCGTTTCTTTCGTGCAAAGATTTTTTCAGTTCTTATCCTCAAAATTCTCTGCGAAATATTTTTCTTTTGAATTTCACTTACCGAAAAACACAAAACAATCATGCTTATGAATAAGAATTATAAATTAACGCTTTTTTACCCACTTCGGCATACGGCCCCTGGAAAAAATTAATAATGATTTGTTTTTGTTGATTGTTTTTTGTTGGGTTACATGAAGAAATTACACAGTGAATTTCACGAAAAATATAACGCTGCCAGAATTACACATTGAAGAAATTACACATGGAGAGAATTACACCCACTAGAAATATACACTTCAATAAAACCTAACCTAACCTATTTTTTTTTGTTTTTTATCAATTCCAATTATTGGATAACCAACACCTCTGCCATAGGCCACCCCAAGTGTTTCACTACGTTTGATGGTTTAGCAGGGTGCTCGGGTTCATGGGGTGATTTTTGTTTAGGTCTTAAAGGTGGATGACCAGGACACATTGAACCCCAGATTCCCACCCACCCCTTAAACACTTTTCCTTCCCAGAACTCTCCTCTTCCTTTCCTTAAAAAAACACCTCCACACTGCATCCCCAAAGATGACATAGGCCCTGAGGGAAATTATTTTCATTAGGGCCTCGTGTGTGGAGCTCATGTAAAATAAAAAAAATATTCGACACAGCTCCACACAGCAGACCCTGAGGAAAAAAATTCCCTCAGGGCCTATGTCATCTCAGGGGATGCTGTGTATAGGGTCTTTTTAAGGAAGGAAAAGATAGTATGAGGGGTGGGTAGGAATCTGGGAGTGAGTGTGTCCAGGAGTGACAGACGTATGAATCCATCCTTCCAAGTGCGGTGCAAGGCGATGGGTTGAGAGTCTGGCTGGAAAGGGCAAAGGTCTCCCTCAACCAGTCTCTCTAGATATGGGCCACCACGCAGCAGGTGGGCAGACGCATCTGTCGCCAAGACCTGGACAAACCTCACCTCAAAAACCCGGGCACCCCTGCTAAGTCACCAAACGTAGCGAACCACTTGGGGTGACCTGTGGCAGGGGTTATACAATTTAATGGTTCTCGGGGCATCGGTACTGATACCCGCCTCCAAAATTGAAATCCTACCAAGTTGTCATGGTTGTCATACATGGGCCCAGTGTGTCCTTACCTTAATTCTCTCCATGCGTAATTCAGTCTAGAGGTGTAATACTTATAGGCACATTAAATTCTTGCCTGTGTAATTTCGTTCTGTCCCCTTTGATAGCATGTGTCACATACGAATCGATGTTGAAGAAATGGTTTACAATGTTGAAGAAATGGTTTACAATGTCGAAGAAATGGTTTACACCGTTGAATAAATGGTTTAAAATGTTGAAGAAATGGATTAAAATGTGGAAGAAATGGTTTACAAGGTTGAAGAAATAATTTACAATGTCGAAGAAATGGTTCACAATGTTGAAGAAATGGTTTACAATGTGGAAAAAATGATTTACAAGGTTGAATAAATGATTTACAATGTTGAAGAAATGGTTTAAAATCTTGAAAAAATTGTTTACAATGTTGAAGAAATGATTTACAATGTCGAAGAAATGGTTTACAATATTGAAGAAACTCTTGAAAATTGTGGCTTAATCGATCCTTTGGAGTTAGTATAACAGGTATAGTCAATAGCACTTTATACAATCCTTGGAAGTTTAGTATGTGCATCTATCGTGATTAGAAAAAAAACTGTTGTCACCAGTTTGTGGGTTAAGTCCCCCCTCAACCAAGGCCAGGACACTGATAAAGTTGGCCTGCTTTCTATATCTATATTATGGTGTGCGTAAACTAGGGGTATGAGTGGAAAGCTGGTAAATCTACTTTTTTTTTAGATCAGAACATTTCTTATATCCCTATTTTTCCTTATTTTCGGAAAAATTGGGTTAAAAAATTTAGATTATCAGGGGTTAAAAAAAGGTTAACTCATGTATCCAATGACTTAATACATTTTGATACAACGCGCTCTGTCTTTCTTGCATTTGCCTGACATCATATATGGCCATCTCATATAAATTTCATAATCATGGTGAAACACAGTTTTGCATTGTAAATAGGTATAACGCCCCATTGGCCAGACTTTCGGATAACAAAACACGCCCATATGGCATGTCTTATGTTTTTATTCATTCTGTGAATTTAAAAGACAAAAAAATATAGTTAGGTTAGCTTAAGTTACCCCGTAGCGATCGATTTTTTTCAAATTTAACTTAAAAGTTTTCATTTTTGGACTCGATTTACTCGAAAACAAGAGCTCAAATAAAAAAAGTTATTCAACAAAATCGACTCCAAATGTGATGTAGAATGTAGATTCACCAGTTTTCTGCTTGTACCACTAATTTTCGGACACCGTGTACGGATGTAATGTACGAATGGTTTGGCTTGGAGTAAAGTACGCCGAATCAAGCATCAAATGTAGTCTGTTCAGGCCTTGGTTGAAGTGGTTTTGGTTAAGTAGCTAATGGATTGCTAATATTCTAATAAACATAATTTTTGTATGTAATATTTGTGTTTACCTCTAGCGGAACGGCTTGGGATAAGCTTCTTTTTTTACTAAACATACTCGTCCTTCTGCTTGCTTCCAGTGAAGGGTCTTTTTTCTTTCCGCAGCAGAATATTCTTCTCCAACAACTGTAAACAAGAAATAACTCATTATCGTGATTTATTTTTGGGGTATTGTTCCGTGTTGCGCTACCTCTTTCTTTAGCCAATGTTTCTGACAGTTTTACAGTGTCCATCATCTGGGTAGATGTGTAATCGAAGATTGTGGCGAAGGAAAAATGCAACAGCAAGACATTCTTGTAAGATTCTTGTTAGAAGTAAAAATAATAATAACAACCTTATTGAAAGAAATTTGTTTCTTGAACTAAAAAATACATGTTCAGTATTTAGTTTACATTGCTTTATAAATTATTAGATATGTACATAAACTTAACAACAGAAAATGATACGAGAACCGTGGGCATTATTTAAATAGTAGAAATTTATAGTTATAGGTTGAGGTTTCTCATAACCCGCCTCACTAGGTTCGAGTCACTATGTACGAGTCTGTAATTAGAGGTAGCCCAAGGATTATTTTCATAATAGTTTTCTGTGCCTTTATGATTGGGTCTAGTAATGATTTGGTGATGATTGGTAATGATTCTGGTAATGATTGGATCTCCTTTATGATTGCCACGGCCCCATGCTATAATACCATACTCAATAATGGATTGACAGACTGCAAAACGAATAATTTTCAAGGATTGTAAGTCGAGAAAGTTTCGTATAGTTTTGAAAAAGTACACAAAAGAAGAAGAAGATAGTTTGAAAGGGAGATATGTGTTAGATATTAAAATCAAATGCAAAAATTGTGAAAATGTTTTATAAAAAAAATAGAGCAAAAATCTCTTGGAAATTGTCTTAAGTAGCATTTAAAGAAACACTGTGAATTTTTGCTTAAATATTAACGTTTTTAATATTAGTGCGCTCCCTCTAACATAATATTACATATCTTTCAAACTACCTTCTTATTCTTCTTCTTCTTTTTACTACGGAGCCTTAATGCGCTTTTTCAAAACTATACGAAACTTTCTCGACTTACAACACTTGAAAATCATTCGTTTTGCAGTCTGTCAATCTGTTATTGAGTATGGTATCATAGCATGGGGAGGTGGCACTGCACACAATCACAAAGGAGATCCATTCATTACTGGAATCATTACCAATCAAATCAGTACTGAAAGCAATAAAAAAGGCACAATATTAGCGCGCTCCCTCTAACAATCGTATTTACATCCTTCTTATTCTTTCTGAGGTAAAAGTTTTTAGTAAACAGTTCAAGCCTCAGAAAGGTTGGGAACCTTTCTGGTAGTGTACATGTATTTAGTTCATTGCGTTTTTGTTTGCATTAGTTCCCAACGAGGTTAGAAAATAAATATGCCCTACGATTATTTCTTTATTTTATAATAAAGTGAATAAGTTGAAAGTTGAAAGAGTGCATGTTGCATGCAACACATATTGTTCTCAAATGCCATACTTCAGCAATTTACTGCTCCTAATTACGTATTAAAATTTTATTGCGTTTCAGATATTTTGATAAGTAAGTCTAACAAAAGCTAGTGAAAAAATCGTCCATTAATAATTTTACTCACACAAACATTGAATATAATATTTTTTTTAACAAAGAATCTATTTAATTTTTCACTATTATTACAAATGGAAGAAAAACAGTGTCCCTACTCTTCTCCCCGACAATTCTCCCGGAAATTTTTTTTACACTATCTCTATACAGGAGGTCCTGCGGAAAAAAAAATCCTCAGGACTAAAGTCATCTTTGGGGATGCTGTATAGGAATCTGGAGGTCAATGTAATCAATCAGTAGTGACAAACGTACGAATCCATCCCTCCCAATGTGGTGCATGGCGATAGGTCGAGAGAGTCCTATTGGAGAGATAAAAAGGTCCTCAATGAGTGGCTCAATTCGGCCCGCCCCGTATAGTAGGTGGGGAGACACACCACCAAGACTTAGACAATCCTCACCCGATGAACACGGGCACCCCTGCTAAGTCACCAAGCATCCCTGTTAACGTCCAGTGGGAGGGATGGATTTGTACGTCCGTCACTCCTAGACATTGATCCTCAGTTTCATACCCACCTTCATACCTTTTATCTTCCCAGAACTTTCTCTCCTTCCTTTCCCAAAAAGACCCTCCACATAGTATCCTCAAAGATGACACAGGCTTTGAGGGATTTTTTCCCCCGTGGGCCCTAATGTAAAAAAAGTGTGGATCTAATGTAAAAAAAAACTGTCGGCGGATCAACTCTCGGCGGATCAAATGTCGAGATCAACTGTTAGTGTATCAACTGTCAGGGATCAACTGTCGGGTTATCAACTTTCGGTGGATTAACTGTAGGCAGATCAACTGTCGGAGGTTCAACTGTAGACAGATCAACTGTCAGCAGATCAAATGTCAGGGGTTCAACTGTCGGGGGATCAACTATCGGCGGATCAACTGTCAGCGATTGAGCAATGTGGAATCAATCATTTATTACCTTAAAAGATTATTCCAATGAATTAAATATTTTATCCATTTGAAGATATTTTATATATTTCTGAATGTTTTAATTATCGAGATTACAGATGGCAGCACTTTCCTTTGTGGCTAGCACGTATACGACAGATGCATTAATAGCGGCCTTCTCACCTGATCTGCTCTCCCGGCTGGCTCAGTATGCTGTCCCTTCTGTCCGCCCAGTCTTCCTTCTTCCTGCAGCAACCGCACCAGCGTGAGGGCGGCTTAGTAGGGCGGGAGGCGTTGGAAGGGCGGGGCGCGCCGCCCACGAGTGAGGGGCGCCCGCCCACCGCGGCGGACGAGTCGCTGATCTTGTTCTTACCGCGACAGCAGATAAGTCGGTTGGACCTAGAATTTATTTTTTTATGTGAAAACCGTACAAGAATCTTCAACTGGCCCCAAGTACATCTACATATCTGAAGCAAGTTGCATCCCCTATTGTGGCATATATTATCTATTATCCCCTATGGCATTCCCACTTGGGGTACGATTTTTTTTTTAACATTAGCTACACACTGGAGGCTCCGAGGAAAATAATTTCCCTCAGGGCTTATATCATCTAAGGTCTAAGGGTATACTGTGTTGAGGATTTTTTAAGGAAAGGAAGAAGAGGAAGTTCCGGGAAGGAAATAGGTATGAGGGGTAGAATGTTAGAGTCAGTGTGTCTAGAAGTGACGGACGTTTGAATCCATCCCTCCTACTGCGGTGCAAGGCGATGGGTCGAGAGAGTCCAGCTAGAGAGTTCCTTCAACCAGTATCTCCCTATCCGGTCCGCCACGCAGTAGGTGGTCAACACCTCCTTTGAATAGTCATTAAAAATAATGATAAAATAGGTTAAGTTAGGTTAGATTGTGGACTATTTAAAAAAAAATATATATTACAACTTTTAATGACTTTTCAAAGAGGTGTTGAGTTGAGTGGATTCTGAATTGGCATGTAACCCTTTCGCGAATATATGATGGGGATCGTCCCCATTGGCATGTAAAACTGCCACTGCTCAACTATATAATATTTACCAGGTCTTCTCTTCCTCCATGGTCGACTTCTTCTCTTCTCCCATCATGCCATCCTCATCGTCCTTATTTTTCTTCTTGCAGCAGCAGCAGCAGATCCTGGTGCAGAATCCCGGCTTCTTCCCATCTCCGGGGGCGTCGCTGTGCTTGGTGCCGATACTAGCATGGCTCGTATCGGACTTGCGCTTCTGGTTCGCGTTCTCGTTCAGCAGTTGAACCTGGATAAATTAAAGAAATTGTTAAAAAACTTGAAACACAGTTCTTGAAACACACCTTGAAAAAAATCACATCTTTGCGATTTTTTTCAAGGACATAAAGAAAGCTTTCCTTCGTTCCGAATGCAATTATTAATGTACTCAAAAGTTGTCTAAACAGAATCTCATTCTTGTGATATCTTGAACGAAACCATTCCTTTGTTAAGAATATTATGAACTAAATATGCAATTTGGCTGTCCTGAAACGGGATTCCTTCCCAGTTGGACAGACAAAGCATCCTTTTGTAATGTATTCTATTGTAATTTGTTATGAATATAAATAAATAAATAAAGTTCTGCATAGTTCAAAAAACAAGCCCGAATGGAATTACTGGTTCTTCTTTATTCTATGGTGAAATGAGTGACATAATTTTTTTTATATACAGAAACTAGCGAGTTCTTGTTATGTGTTACAATGCCACTTAAATAAATATATTGTTTCTCCTTGCGTGTCTTTTCCCATTCGTTCCCGTTCCCCTTCCACCCCATCTTTCCCTCCCGCGTTCCTACTCCACTTACCTCGCCTTTCCCCCTCCCCTTTTCCGATTCTACCTGTCCCGCGAAACCCCCTCACATTTATTTTTCACTTTCCCCGCTTTCCCTCTTCCCTCGTACCCCTCCCACTAATCTCCCCCCCCCTTCATTGCTGTGATCCCCTCCCCGATTCCCCTCCCTTTCATACCTACCCTCCATTTCAAACAACTTGCGCCCCACCTATTGCAAAATGTTTATACAAATTTCATAACGATAGAGCTCACCGGTGTATATAAAAACCTTTGAGGACGTGCACACAAAAACTCACCAAAGTTTCATCGCAATCGGATGAAAAGTAAAGGAAATATTTTCATAATGCCAGAGCTCACTATTATATACAGAAACCATCGCGGGAATGAACACATCAAATCACCAAAGTTTCATCACAATCGGATAAATGGTTTAGGAGCGCATAAGGGACAAACAAAGAAACATTAATTTTTATATTATAATAAAGTAATAAAAATAGCATCAAAACAAGAGGAGACCCAAGAGGCATCCCTGAGGAACGCCAAATTCATAAAATGAGGAATTTATAATTTTTTTTTGTGGGACCAGATATCAAAAAGCCGATAAGACAGAAATGTAACATACCTCGGAAAGGTTCGGTTTAGGCCTGCAACAAGCAGAGGGCCAGATCCTTCCACATAGTCCTTTTTTCTCCGCTCCTGCTTCAGAAGGAGAATCTTTCACGTCTCTGTCGCTGTCCACACTGCCATTGCTCTCTGCTGGTAATCTGGAAAACAAAACACATTACGGTTATTTGAAATTGTCAATAATTGTCAAAATCTTATTCTTTATAGTCGTTCCTTCATTGCCTATAATCGTGATCCTCACTTTAATTTCCTTGCTGAACAAGGTTCCTCTACTCCTCATGGTACTGCGTTGCATGGAGAGCCGAAGACACCGATGACGGTTTATCAGGAGTTTAATCGGAAATTAAATTAATTGAGATTATATATTGTCATTGGGAGTTTAATCGGAGATTAAAAAGAGAAAAAATACCCGCAGGCATGTGAAAAATCCTAGGTTGATCTAGGGTTCTAGTCTTTTGCATTTTATGTGAGTATATTTTTTGAAGAATAAATAAAAAGAAGTTATGAAAAGAATAAAAATTCGAAAACTTCAACATATAGGTCATGTGATGAGACATCCAGAGAAGTATTGCATCTCATAATGCAGGAAAAGATATGCAGGAAAAGATTGCCGGAAGACGGGGCCCTGGAAGAAGGAAAACATCACGGCTGAAAAACCTGAGACAATGGTTTGACCAGTCTACTGTAGAGCTGTTCCGGGCCGCAGTAAACAAAGTCCGCATAGCCAACATGATAGCCAACATCCGTTGAACGGACAGGGCACAAGAAGAAGAAGTAGAATATTTTGTCTTTGATTTAAAGAAAGTTCATCACATTTCAATACCAGGGATTAGCGACCTAGAAAAACAGTACAATTCGATGCTTCATTAAAACGTATGAGGTTAAAGAATGCATTGACGTAAATTAGAAAAAATGTTTTTAATGCGAAGATCACAATTTACGCAAGAAATTGTTGATTTTCAGTTTTAAAAAGTAACACCAACTTACTTTAAGAATAACTTAAATCACGATAATCACAGACACAAATCTGTTGACTCTTGCAAAATACTATTCCATACAAATTCGGTGTTCAAAAAATCTCAAAGGTGCTGCGCACTCAGAGAGTTAGTAGATTCCCATAGATTTTATTTTTTACCGCTCTGACGCCACTAGTAGATATATTTTGTATGAAATTTTTTTGCCTTTATGATTGGGTCTAGTGCAGATGCAGTGGCACCTCCCCATGCTATGATACCATACTCAATAATAGATTGGAATTTCGTAGGTAACAATGTCTTTAGTTATAGTAAAAGTTTGATTGTTGTAACGCACAGAAATTAACGAAACTAAAACAAGTGAGTAAGAAATAAAAAATATGTAATTCTTTGAAATGAACCTTATAGTGACTCTGTTGGTATTGGGTACTACAAAAACTTGTCCTTTCCCTTGTGCATCTCCCCTGCCGTTTCTAGGCGGCCCCTGTAGCTCGTTGATGTAGATGCTGTAGGGTTCGTGGGTATACTTCTCATAGGCTTCTTGATCCGAGAGAAACTTTACTTCAGATGATCTCATTCTCATGTTTAGAAATTGTTTCGAATTCTCAAATTATTATTTTTGTTTCCATTTTTATGCACTTTGTTTTTATTTTCATCACAACCCGATATAGTTTTGTTGTTACCTAACAAGGGAAAAACCAGACAAAACCGGAAATATGTCATTTTTAGATCAAATTTTAGACATGTTGACTCTTTTCCACAAAACAGTATAAATTGATTTGGAAAGATTGTTCTTTTATCTAGTAAAGCTATGTTTTAAATTTTGAGAAAATATGTTTATTTTTAGTATAATAAGGTTATACCGTAGGTCGTTCGCAGATGTGTTAAATTTTCAAACAAAATTTTTGTATTATTATCTGGGAAATCTATGTTTCAGAATTTTAATTTTAGTTTACATAAAATCATTTTTTAAAAATCCGCACACGTGTTTTGTGACAAAAATACTTCAGTTTGTCTATTTATTTACGGTTTTACAAACTAATATATTTAAAAAAAAATACATTGTTATTTTCATAGACATTATTGAAAAATTATAAATACTTATGATCAAAATGTAATTACAACCAGTACATAATTTTAATAGTTTTATCATCACGCGTTTCAGCATTTACGAATGTAGATATAGAGTCTGTCAAATAAGAGTAGAAAATAAATAAAATGGAACTAAGAAATTTTTAGGCTGGCAACACCAATTTATCTGTCAAATATTCTTTAAAGGTGCAATGACACAGAAAATACAAAACGCTGTATACGCATTTAAAAACATTTTTGTTGTTCTTAAAAAAAAATTAAATCGAATAAGCACTATTATGAAGGTACCTACTAAATGACATAAATTTGATTAAATTGTGTTTTACAAAGTGATTGGCTTTCATTTAATTTAACATAGATTTGAATTTAACAGTAGGTGGAAAGGAAGAATCATTAATTGTGAGTTTAGTCATAGTACTTTTAGATCTGAATGAGTTAAATATATTCAGATATAAAATTAGAGGCATGATCTAAAGCCCGGGCAACACTAGGTACTTAAGCTAGTATTAAGTGTGCTTTATATTTTATTAAAATATCGTTATTCTTCACTATGTTAACACAAAATTGCAAATGTATAATAATAGTATACCTAAATGCAATTCTAATTTTGAGATCAGTGGGTATCTATATAGCAGTGAAAAAATATTTTTTCACTTTAATGCCTTTTTAATTTTTAATAAAAATGTAAGTTACACAGCTTTAGATTAACACCATTGTTATATTTTTAGTATTGCCATTTGGGCAACGGTGGCGCCCTCATTTATTTTCTACTCTTATTTGACAAACTGTATATTAGATATAATCATTATTTAAAAAACCTGGCACGGAGAATAATTAATCTTTCTCATTGGAACCGCCCTGTGTGGTCGTAAAAACATCTTTCGAAGAAATATGAATTCTCGGCCGCTGGCTGGTTAACGGGCCTTAAAAATATATGTTATTTTTAAAGATATAGTTATATCTGTACATTTATTTGTAAAGCCGAAAAGGTATTTGTATGAAATTCCCTGGATGGAAAAAAATGCGAATGAAGAATGCTCTGACAATTATTGAAAATACGTTTAATTAAATACTAGCTATTTCCCGGCATGCGTTGCAATGCCATATTCAAATAAATAAAATGTTACTCCTTGCATGTCCTTTCCCGCGCGTTCCCCTCCAGCGTTCCACTTCCACCTTCCCCGCCACCGCTCTCCCGCTCCCCCGTCTCGCCAACCCCCCTGGCACTTCATTTCTTGACTCCTCTCCCGCCCAGCCCGTAGCCGAAACTTTTTTCTAATACTAACATTTTTAAACTCGTGATATCTTTCTAATTAAATATCTGAATTGAAAAATTCAAAAAGTTAAATAAAGGTATTGAATATGAAGTAATTTATTTTGATAAGGATTAAAGATACAAATAAAGAGCCTTTTCAAGCGGCGACATTTTAATAAAAATTTTAAAATAAAAGATACTTATCGTGGCATAACCATAATAGTTAGACATATGCTTTTGCGACCTTTTTTGTAAATAATAATGTGTTCTACAAAGTCGTAGTACATTATTTTATTCTATCATCAATAGTTTTCGCAGCGCACGCGATGTAAATAATATTTTAGGTAATTTTTTTGCACCTTGGGTTACATTATTGAAGTTTTAGTAAGGATGCCTTTGTTTTTGAAAATATAATATAGCCTATGTTACCCAAGAATAGTGTAGCTTCTCAACAGCGAAAGAATTTTTCAAATCGGTTCAGTAGTTTCGAAGCCTATTCAATGCAAACAAACAAACAAACAAATCTTGCCTCTTTATATAGTGTATGTAGTTAGATTGTTAATTTTTATTAAATCTGTTTGTTTTATAGCATTAATATCAAAAAAATAAATATATATTTTTTCACATCATACAATTACTATTATTTATTTTTTTTATTTCATTAAACGCGTGTAATTATAATGCTGCGATTGTAAATGCAATTATAATTAAAATACGCAATGAATGAGGTACTTTCTTTTAGTGTTGATTATTGACAATTTTTTGTTCCAGGAAGTAGGTAGTTAATGTTTTGTTAATTTTGGTTTGTTTAATAGCAGTAAAAAAATAAAAAATATTCTTTTCACATCCTTCAATTATTGTTTTTTTTTTTCATTTAACACGTGTTAACTGTCTGTATAAGTGTAAAAAATAAGAGAAATTTAAAAAAATATATGTATATGGTTTTAGTAAACCATAAATTCTTAGCATGCCTAAAAAAGTTTCGGAAGATATATACCGAAGAAAGATACCGAAGATTTGGTTTCGGTAGAAAGTCCTGTTTCGGTCGGCCACAATAAAAAACCCAAAAAAATCCTTCGTAAACTTTAAATCTTGCAATATTGCAGCCGCAAAAAAAATCACCTAACTTACACTTCTATTTTTTCCAACAACCATTTTTTAAACTCATGATGAAAGAGAAAGGGACCTTTTGGCCCTGAGCTCTAAATGTCATTATATCAAATATTCAAAAAAGATCCGCTCCTGAGAACTTCAAATAATCATTTGCCGGTTATTTCGATTGTATGTAGACGGAAAAAAAATCGTTTTTGAATAGAAAAGTTTTTTATTGTAATTTCAAAGGACTCCATTAATAAAACAGTTGAAATAATTAAGGCTGACACAATTAAAACACTAAAATAGCGACAATGATAAATCACGTGGCAGTTCTGAAGAAATTAGCACATGGCTTAAAATTAGCACGAATATAAACCAAAAATACATCACAACACACTTTTTGAATTTGAATTAATTTTATACTTTTACGTTTCCTCCAAAGGTAAAAAGGTAATAATTTTCTTGCATTTCTCTCACACACAGCACTGTGACGTTTCCATTGACCCCTGCAATACTACTAGCCGTGAAGATAATTTTAAAAGTATGGAATATAGTTACAAGAATAATATTGAAGTGTGAGTGAATTACAACAATTCAAAAACGTCGAATGTTAACGCGCTGATGGTTTTGCTTTTTGTTCTTAAAAATATAATGCTGCAGCTTTTTCTTACACACTAAATGACAACAGTCGAAAATGAGACAAAAGTGAATCTACACTGAGAATTGGGTTTCATTTTCTTTATAGTTGTGAGAGAGATGTATGATAACGATTGTATGTTTCCTTTGGGCGGGTGCTTCATCTACAGTCACCCAAATGAAGATCAAAGAACTCCTGGATTACTCAATGCTCCAAAATATTACAGAGAAACGGCCTGGATGAAAGCGATACCCATAATCGAAGAACATATAGCCTGAGAACGAGAAGAGCCGACCCCAACAGCCTACCTAAGCAAGACCTTGCCTGAGTGTCATGGACATCAACAGTAAGCTGGAGGAATGACAGTTGAGATGGTATAGGCACATAAGACGGAGAACAAAACGCCACACAGTGAAGCAGGCAACGTCTATGGAGCTTCATCGACAGTCATCCAGAGGAAGACCAAAGAACTCCTGGATGACTCAATGCTCCAAAATATTACAGAGAAACGGCCTGGATTAAAGCGATACCAGAACCAAAGAAGATATACCATGAGAACGAGAAGGGTCGACCCCAACAGCCTACTAGGCAATGAGTAGAAACAGAGTATCACAAGTATACCCAAAACATCCCTTCCCGTAGACTCCGAAATAATGAATAGCTGTTCTTCAATCAACATTCTACTAATTATGGATATCATTCTCCTTTATCCAGAATGTCGAGACTTGTCAACGCAAATCAAAGCATTTAATTTTTTGGTGTAAGCCTAAATGACTTTCGGCAATCGATAAGTACTGTGATTTTTTGAAGCCTTTTAAATCCATCTTCAAGCTACTTGTAGTTATCTTCTATATGTACTTTTATGTTATATATATTTTGTCAATGCTCTTCATCTATATGTACTCTCCTTTCGTTGTCATCTCTTTGTTTATTCGTGTTATTGTTAGGACTATTTGTCCGTAAATAAATAAATACATAAATCACCAATATTCAACACACACCACGAAAACCATGTCACAGATTTTTCCATTATGGGTTAACGATATCTGTTTTGGAAACGTGTCAAGCTTCAACTGTGTCACAGAAATTAAATAAAATTAATGAAAAACTTCTAAAATGCTAAAAAATAATCGGTCCACGTTCCAAATTCGAAATAAAGCATAATCCTCTCGTGCCGATCGCAAATTTGATCAAATCTTTAAACAAATAGCAATTAATAACAAGAAAAATACGTACTTTTGAAACAGTTTGGGTAGCAGCCACATGTTTTGAGCTTTAAGGCTAATTACCGCAGATTTCCAAGCGACAAAGGTTTTCTTTCTTATCTGCAATCTAAAGCGCGAATGATTTTTCTAGACTGGACGAAATTTGCTCGTTCAAGAGTTCTTGAATAAAAATCCATTTGTTTTGTACAAGGGTATCGATGCTACTAGGACTTATGATTATAGTGAGGCAAGTAGGAACTGGAGTTTTTTAAACGACTTCGAAAAGGAGGAAATTATCAATTCGACGGTATTTTTAATTTTTTTTTTTATGTTTGTTACCTCAGGATTTTCGATTGGGTGAACCGATATTGATGATTCTTATTTTTATTAGAAAGCTGGTGCTTCCCGTGTGGTCCCATTTTAATTTGGTCCAGTTCTGACAATGGGATCCATGATAAAACCATATATGTCTTAAATTTGCAATAAGTATGTGCGCGTCAAATGGACGAATAACTCAATATTAAGCCAACAGATTTCGATGATTTTTTTTAAAGTAAAACTTATTTACGCACGCTCGTTACTAAAAATCATTTTTTTTTTTTTAACTAAACAAAAAACGACTTAAAAAAATGCACTAAAAAGTAAAAAAATACGTATGTATGTATGTAGTTACCTTGGCTGACACCGACTCCGAAAATAACAATCGTACGAAATTATTTTTTTACTTTTTAGTGCATTTTTGAAGTCGTTTTTTGTTTTGTTAAAATTTTGTTTATTTTTAAAATTATTTCGTCACTTCATTGGGATAGGGTTCTAACTGGATTTTTTTTTCAAAAATTACCTTTGACTGCCAAAGCATTTCTTTTGATCATTTTTATACCCAAAATAATTTTCAGAACCATGTGTGTTGTATTTTCGTAGATATATGTATGACAAAGTTCTGAAATTAAAGCATTTTAAATAATCATCAATTTTACAAGGTTTTAAAATCACTTACACTCTACACTCTCTATTTTATTTGTATCTGACAGTTGATCATTATTACTTCAGCACTTTGATTGGATTTGTTCTAACTTCGCCTTACCATGTTGGTTTCAAGGTTTGCAAAGACGAATTTTTGTAACCTATTTAACAATTTTAGGTAAAGTATTTTAGTTTAACATTTTTTAATGGAAAACATATTATAAAAAGGACGTGGCCTTGGCTTAAAATTAGCTTGGAATTGCATTAGGGAAATTTAATTAGAATCTTGGGCAATTAATTATTATGCCCTAATTAGTAGCATGCATATGTATCTATTTGCACATTTTGTTATCTTCTAAAATGGTAAGTATACGTCCTATTTTAATATTTTCCTTTAAAATATGTTCAATTAAAATACTTTACACAAGATTCAACCTCAAAATCGGATATTGGCTTATTGAAAAATCATAATCACCCCTTTTTAAATACATGTATTATTAAGACTTTCAGGCTTTTCATCATACATCTTTAGGCAGTTCAGGGATTTTCTCGGTGACCGGACAACTCAGAATCATGCAACTTTAACACCTCCTTTGCAAAGTCATTAAAAGTGATGATTTTTTTTTACAAAATGGTTAAATAGGTTTCGTTAGGTACTCTTAGGTCTTAATTTTGAATTTGAGATTAAAATACCCAAGCAAACTAAAAAAAATATTTTTGTAACCAAAGGGTATATCAAATATCTAGTACGGATGCGAGTTACTTTATTATTCATTTTTACTTTAAATTATAAAATATAGGAGATTAAAGATTTTAATGTTTCACGATTTTAGAAGCAACTTGGGCAATTATTTGTGAGTAAAAAATATATTTTACTTTATTTATCATGCAAATATGATAAAATATAAAATAAAAATTAGTAAGAGAAATCATTTGATGGGCGTAAATTTAAATTAAAAATTATCTATTAACATCGGAACAAAAAATTGTCGTTTACATATTAAAATTATTATTTAAATAACGCTTTTTTAATGATGTTTAATTTTTCATCGTGTTTTTCGATAAATATAGCCAAATTATTTTTTTATGTTTTTCATTTACTCGCAAATAATTGGCCAAGTTGCCACCAAGGTTCTAACACCACTTACCTATTTTGTTTGTATCTGATAGTTGATTGTTATTACGAGACGAAATATAGTTCGTCACTTTGGTTGGGTAGGGTTCTAACTTCGCCTTACCAATATGTGAGGTTTCAAAGTTTGCAAAGACAAAAAATTAACAATTTTTGATTTTCAGGTTCAATCTTGGGTAAAGTATTTTAGTTTATAATATTTTAATAGAAAAAGCTAGGAATTGCATTTCGAAAATGTAATTAGAACATTATGCAATTAATTATTATGCCCTATCTTATATATTTATTTTCATATTTTTTTTACAAGTTCTCCATAAAACAGTTATACACAAAAATATTATGGAGAAGATTACAAAATTTAAGAGGAAAAAGTGCATGGGGGGCAGTTTTACTATGTTGTGACGTATGTCAAAAGATATTTACTGAACTTTCTGTAGGTAACATTGAAAATGTCGATGCTCAATGCAGAATCGTTAAGCAGTCGAGTTGCTCTGTTTAATGAACGCAGAAGTTCTCACTTTCGGAGCATAAAAAAGTGCGTGGGATCTCCCACGAGTATACGCGTTAGGAACATATAAGTTAATCTGTTTGCATATGGTTCTATTTGCATGTTTAGGTGTGTTCTAAAATGGTAATTTTACGTCCTATTTAAATATTTTCCTTTAAAATATGTTCAATTAAAATACTTTTCACAATATTCAACCTCAAAATTAGAAATTGGTAAATAGATAGTGAGAAAGCGTTTTGGCAAACTTTAACACCTCATATCTCAGAACAAGGTAAACTGAATAGAAGAAAGATATATAACATTAGTCGGTGGTAAACGCTAGATAGCAATATCTGCAATCACTGTCTCACATGTGATATTTGAATACGGTGACTTGACCCCGTATAATCGTGTGCCCTAGATACATTTGCCGAGCGTTCTACCCTAGCAGTGTGTTTTAGTTAGGTACTTGTACCCCGAACTACTTACATACCGTTCTTATACTGGTCTTAAGCCAAGTCAGCATATTATATTATAAAGCGGTGATTACATTATACTGGTCAATCACGCGACGGCAAACACGACTGGGGCGACCGTGTAATATGGGATTTATTTCATTAATTTTATAAAATACTAGCGAGTTTCCGGCATGCGTTGCTATGCCACTTAATAAATAAATGTCCTTTCCCATTCGTCCCCTTTCTCTCCCTCGACCCCTTCCCCTCACGCGTTCCAACTCCGCCTTCCCTCTCCCTACTTCCCTCACCCGCTTCTCTCGTCCCGTGAACCCCCTTCCCGAGTTCCCCTCCCCCCTCCCGCATTCCATACATTCAGTACCGGAACATTTAGTTTTCAAACAGCTCGCGTGCCACCTATTGCAATTTTTTTATACAAATTCCATAATGCCAGAGCTCACCAGTATATATGGAAAATGGAAACCTTCGCGGACATGCTCACATCAAATCCCCAAAGTTTCATTGCAATCGGATGAATGGTTTGCAACGCATAACTTCATGATGCCAGAACTCACTTTTATATATAGAAACTTTTGCGGGCATGCGCACATCAATCCCCAAAGTTTCATCGCAATCGGATGAATGGTTTAGCAACGCATTTTTATGACGCCAGAGCGCACTATTACATATAGAAACTTTCGCGGGCATCCGCACATCAAATCCCCAAAGTTTCATCGCATTCGGATGAATGGTTTAGCAACGCATAGACATCTCATATACTCATATATACCCTAGCAAACATATTTAGATTTTTATAAATATATAGATTAAAAATGAATGTTTATTTGTGTCCCTAATGTGTTACTAAACCAATTGAGTGGAAAACAATGTCGCCCCTTTTGATGCTAACCATTTAGCACGCGCTCTGTCTCTCTTACACGTGTCTGACATCGCAAATCGCTATCTTACTTGAATTTCGTCAGATGATGAAACACAGCTGATGCTTACAGATGATGCATAAAAGAGGAGCATGTAAGAGACTATGTATGAATGTGAGCGAGGCAAGGTGTGTGTGCCAAAACCGAGTTGTTTGGCTTCCCCTGCGGGCGTTTTGGTTACTTGGTTTATTTCGTCTAGACCCGAGGGGTTGAAAATCATGGTCAACCTACACAAGAATTCCGGAAAACTGGACAAATTTTAACATTGTTTGGAAAAATCGCTAACTATGGCCTTTCCATGGTCAAAATGATATTATTCAGAAAGAGAGAGCCAGTTCTAAAAAGGGGTGAATTCTTATTATGTACTTTTTCAAAACAAAATGACGTTGCATGTGGTTTGCGAAGGCACCACTCAATCAAAACTACTCAATGCGTTTTTAGCATGTTTAATTACTAATTACGGTTCCATTACAGTTGATACCCCGACAGTTGCCTCCTCGGCATAATTACATATATACAACTCCCGGCATGCGTTGCAATATCACTTAAATAAAGATTTTTTTTTTCAACTGCGTGTCCTTTCCTATTCGTCCCCATTCCCCACCCGCCTTCCGTCCTCTCCCGCTTTCACCCGTTCCGCGAATCCCCCCTCACACTTTCCCCTCTCCCTCCCGCCTCCCCACTATGCTGCTGAACTACATGAAATACACACATTCTTCAAACTACTCGCGCGCTATCTATTTTAATTTTTATATATGGTGAAGGGACGTTCTTGACGTACTTTAAGCAATGATTCCTGACATTATTTGAAGTAAAAAATGCAAACGAAATTTTGGTCTCCGGTGACATTTTTTGATGATTTTTTTTTTCTTCAAAATCAAACTTTTTTTCTTTCCTATGTCGTCACTGATCACTCAGCCGAGCAACCGACCAACCCCTTACCCCGTCTCCAACTGTCCAACACGTACCGTTTTTTATGTTTTTGTAAAAAAAAAAACACTAAAAATGTCACCGGGGACCAAAATTTCGTTTACATTTTTTACTCCAAATAATGTCAGAAGTACGTCCGTCAACATCTTGTATGTTAAGATATACAGTTAGTTTAGTGAAAATACGGTATACATACTTATACAAAACAAAACTAAATGTCCCCGAAAAATAACAAAAGTGTAAAATACATTTTTATTCAAATGCGTCAAGGATAAAACTAGGTACTTGTACACTGTACATAGCAGCGTATAATCGACACTGCAAATAAATTCGTTTGATATCATACCAACTTATTATTGAAGGTATTTTTGAAGTCGGTTTTATATTTTAAATTGGTAAAAATGCACAAAAAATTATAGTTATAGTAATAATTATAATTTCGTGGGCCAACTGTCGAGTGACTCAATTGAAAGTTGACCAATTGTCAAGTGACCAATGTCACTTGGCAATTGACAATTGATCAACTGTTGACCAATTGTCGAGTGACTCCTAATTACGGGGAAATCCTCATAAAAATACGTTAATATTAATAGAGACGACATGGCTGCACCATAACCAAACGCCGAAAACCACATTAATTTGACTAAGTATTATACTGACATATCGGCTCTAAGAGGATTGGAGCGCACATCTATACATACATAAATACACAATTTGCACATATGCACTGATGACGGACACTGTACGTTCGAAACGTTGGTTAAATAAGGAGTAAATCCAACATGGAATAATAACCCAAACATTAAATAATCACAAACTAAACATCTGCCCTGATGATTGATACCGTATGCGTTCAAAACGTTGGCTAAATAAAGAGAAAGCGCAACACGGCGTAACAACTCAAAAATTAATCACGAAAGTATGAAGCTATTGAAGCGAAAAGTGTTTCTCAAGAATTGTGTGGCAGTTCAATATCTCTGCCTATCCCTGCGGGGAAACGGTTTGATGATTAGTTAGTTATAATTTAGTTAGTTATAATTTATAATCATCCATTGCCAGGTACTTCCCCACCTTCCTCCTCCCATCTCCATGCTTTCCCCATTACCTTCAGCCCCACAATATGCCCCATGTGGAGATACCATATGTGTTAATACTTGTGCGGTGTTCAAATAATTAAAAAATGGTAATATGGGGAAAGGAAAATTGAATACAGTTCTCAGATATGTGTTTAGCAAGGAACAATAGAAAACTCGCCGAATATTAAAATTCCTGGAAGTTTTGTAACAAATGGGTACACATGGTGTCTTCGGTAGGTCGACGGAAACTACCGAACTTTTTCTAAGTGAATTATAGGAAAGCCAAAGCTTATCAAACAATAATATGCATTTGAAAACAACTTTTGGCCAAAGAAATTTTAGATATTTTGCAACAAAACTATACAATGCACTTCCACTGGCCATTGCACAAAATACAATGTATCTTAAATATAAATCTGATACCAAGTCCTGGATTACCAGCCAAAACAGATCTAACATCAAAGATACTATCAAAACTAACTTATAAGTATGTATTTTTACAATGGTTACTTTTAATTTAATATTGTGTTATTATTTTTATTATAAACTGACCACGTTTTAAAGCGCCTGCTCTCAACACAGATTTTCCTAGTGAGACTGGCATAGGACATCACAAATTATTGTAAGTCTATAATTAATAGAGATGATTTAATAAAAAAAATTATCAAACACAAACACCCTCAAATATTAATATTTCGTCAGTCTGTGCATACTGCGTAATTCCGGTTCAATGAACTTAAATTTATTTAGAATTTAAGTTTCATTTTCAAGATTGGAACTGATTGTGTGAAGAATTCAGACAAGCGATAAAGTATCAAGTAAAATGAAGACAATGTTAGCGAAACTCAATCGAAAATCTGAAAACAGAAAAAGCAGAAACAGGTACGGTCATATCTGGGACTCGAACCCAGGACCTAACGACTTGCCGGGACAGTGCTTTACCAACTGAGCTAATGTGTCCCTATCCGATTCGACCATATTTAACTGTACCATTCTTCGACTAAGAACTACCAACATTATCTTCACTATCTTAATGTACATTTTTTATTGACTGCTATCTTTATGTATGATTGCTAGATTCAACCGGAACTAAATGCTATCTAGATAGTGTCTTGGATAAATTTATCAATTTTTTTATTTAATATGCGACATCTATTGACTTTTCTGCAAGTTTAGGATGAATATTTATTTTTATTTTAAACTTAATGAGTAAAACCTCAAATTGTAACATTTAGTTAATGAAGACAATATTAGCGAAACTTAATCGAAAATCTGAAACCGACAAATCAGAAAAAGATGAGGTCACATCTGGGACTCGAACCCAGGACACATTAGCTCAGTTGGTAGAGTTGCAGCCCGGAAAGCCGAAGGTCCTGGGTTCGAGTCCCAGACGTGACCGCATTTTTTAATGATTTTTTTTGTTTTCAGATTTTCGATTGCGTTTCGCTAAAATTGTCTTAATTAATTAAGTATTATAAATTATTAATTTTTATTGCAAATAATTTTGAAGCACAAACAGAGTTTTTTGAAGAGAAAACTTCTATGACATCATTGTGATTTGAAACTCGATGAAACGGAAACGAGCGACACTAAAAAGAGACAAACGCATACATCTATAGGATTTAGTCTGCGAGAGAATGAGATAGAATAATCGGTCTCCTCTTTGTGCGGTGCTTCGTAGCATTAGCACTGTTGTCTACTTTAGTTTTCTGAAGGTTTTACTTCTGCTGCGTTTTAACTGCACAAATATTTTTTTAAAAATGTAATATGATTTTTAATTTATATAATAATGTTTAATTTATTTTTAAATTCCATTTTTATCAATAGATTAATTAATTCGAAATGAAATGTATCATATCATTAATAATAATTATTAATTATCTAGTTTAGAAGTATGTTACCTTATTTAATATCAAAATAAAGGGTTACCACCGTAAAAAATATATTTAAAACATTTTGATTTAGGTAGGCACCTATTTATTTATTATTAAATTATTCATTGGATTTGATATTAATTTTAAAACAATATTAACACATAATATTAGCACTATTGCAATTATTAAATATTCAGTAATAACTTTTAATGTCCACACACCTATGTATTAAATAAAGGTTTACCATCGTAAAAATTAACATTAAAAAATAATATTATTTAAGAAGGTACTTGGAGTGCTTATTCTTAACGTGTGTTTATGTCGCGGTCTGTTGTAAAACTGGCTAGAAACACATTCAGTGTTGCCAACCGTGTGTTATTTCATATTTTACATTCTCACGTATATAGCCACCGAAGAGTTAAATTGGTAGAAGTGCTCTATACGCGTGTCAGTGTGACTGAAGTGTTCTAATTTTTCCATAGATAAGGAAATGGGCTATCGGCAGTTTTTACACGGTGGGACGGAGCTTCCTGGTATTGCCAATATTTTTAACCAATACTACTATAAACTTAAAAAATTCAACTAAATGAACGAATTCTTTCAGTTTCAAACTATATTGTTTACCAATACTACTGCACAACTTCAAAACTAAATTCCGTATTGGATAATTCTACTGTGGTAAAGAGGGCGTTTCTTTCAATAGGGTTAAGAAACACTGGTCTAGGTCTTGGCGACGGATGCGTCTGCCAACATATTGCGTGATGAGTCGCATTGGAGAGAGAGAGAGAGAGGTCGAGGGAGACCTTTTGAATTCTCTAGTCGGACTCTCTCGGCCTATTGCCTTGAACCGCAATGTGAAGGATTGATTCTTACGTCCGTCACTATTGGATACACTGACCGTCAGATTCCTACCCATCCCTCATTTCCTATTCCTTCCCTTCAGACATAGGTCCTGAGGGAAAATATTTTCATCAGTGTTCAATCGTGTTTCACAACCTTTTTTGAATTCCCTCTTACCTTTCAATGTTAACCTCTCAGGCCTCGAGCCTATTTTGTCAGAAGATCAAAATATTTCCTTTTTGCAATAACATCCTAATAAATGGAATATTTGTGAACGTATCCGAAAAAAAAAAATGTTTTTGGAAGGTGATGAAATACACTTTTATACTTTATAATTGGTTATATATACTAATTAAATAATTAAAACACTTTGTTAATACAAATATAATCACAATAATCTTTATTTAAAAAGTCGACATGTTTCGAGAACGATGTTCTCTTCATCAGGACATTATATGTACTAAAAACTAAATTATAAAACATTGTTTACCGGAGCAAGCAATCCGGAGTTTACCAATTGAATTGTAATGATTGCAATCATTTTTACGTAGGTAAAACTTGCAGAAATTTTGAAACGAGGATTAAGGAACACTTGAGATGTCTAAATAGTAATAACTATTCGGAATTTGCTAACCATCTAATTGAATTTAACCATTCATTTGATATAAATACTGGTTTTAAAATTTTACACACTAACGTTAGTGGTTTTCAATTAGATCTTTTAGAAATATTAGAAATTAGGAAAAATGTCAATAGAAATTTAAATATTATTAATAACCAAATTAATTTTGTGAATAACCCTATCTTAATAATATTTCCATTGTAATTTTGTCTATGATCTTCTAAGCAACCCCCTCCCCTCTGTCTATCTTCTAAGCTCCTCCTCTTTCCACCCCTCTTTCCCCCCCCCCCCCCTTCCAACTAATTCCATTTCCGCCCACGCCTGTCGTTCTATGCTTGATAATTTAGTTTTTAGTACATATCAGGGGGGTATAACTCCGCTTTATTTCTTCAACCGAGTTCAAAAATGGTAAATTTCTATGACTGCGTGACGTCATACCGCGAGGACCAATGGAAAGCTTGACAGCTATGCGCATGTGTAATGTGTATCAGTCTATCAGTGTATAATCCAAAATGGTCGCTCTTCAAAATGTCACGGTTTATTTACCCGAGCGCAATCTAAAACTTTAAACATGTAAATATCAGCGCGGTGTGGAATTAGCAGACTTGAATACATTGTTTACCCGATTTTGAGAACTCGTGCATCTGTTTTTGGATAATACTATCGTGAAATGACACATTGCGATTGAATGCATAATCGTCGTGAATTCATAACCTCCAGGTACAAATATTTATGTTGATTATTTATATGGAATTTTAAGCTCATTTCGTACGGCTATTTTAGCGAATAATTACAATCACTTCATAGTGTCATAGGTACACTAATTTAATCTTGTTTTCACGTATTTATAATGTTTTTTTTTTATCTGTCTGTCTTTAAGTATCTCACGAGTTTTTCTAATACTTTCAGCTCGAAACACCAAAGTGACGGATATAGTGTCGGGCTGCCTACTTTCTACCACTACAGCTGGCAGGCTGGCGGAGACTACAAATGCTGGAGTACACTCAAAAACACTTTCCTTCAGTACCGTTGTGGTGTCATGCCGGGAGATGGGGGGCTGACTTATTCCACCACTTCCTGGCACCGCTGACCTTGAGAGAACACAAGAAGGAAGAGTCTCCACCAGAACTCGACAAGAACGACACATTCTCAGTACGCCTTTTCTATTCTGTACTTTATATTTTTGTCAGTAGAGGGAGTACGAAAACAGTGTGTAATACAGTTGTGAATGATGAATGCTTGAGAAGGTGAATGAGTTTGTATATCGTGGGAAGTATGTTTACAAGAGATGGGAAGGTTGATAGAGGTATTGAAAGAAGGGTAAATGCAGGTGACTCTATTAATGGAGGATTGAATGGCGTTGGCGCTAACAAAAAAACTGAAAAGTCTAAAGAAGTGAAAATAGCAGCCCACAATGGAGTACTTACTGTACCTGATGTATGGCAGTGATTAATAACTGGCAGAGGAAAGATGAAAGTAGACTGAATGCTGTAGAAATGAGATCCCCGAGGCGTAAGTGTGGTAAAATCATGTATAGTCCCTTTCTGCCTGTACAGAGTATAATTAAAGCAATATATGTATATTTTACGCAGCAAAGCGTTTATTGGTCAAATCAAATGTACGAGTATAGTTTCATATCAGTGATCGCTGAACCGGTGTATGAAATTTTTTGCTATAAGTTAAAGTGGTTTGTCTACTTTATTTATAAGTTTGTGCAGAGCGCCTTTGAGGTGATTTTTTTACAATACTGGCGCTATACAGATCATTAAAATATTATTATTTATGATCATGTGAGAAATGTGGAGATCCGCAAAGAATGCAAGGCTAGTCGTAATGAGTAAGATTAAGAAAGGGACCCTCAGATGGTTTGGGTATGTAGAGCGAATGAACGAAGCATGGAATGTAAGTAATATGACGCAGATGTGAGTGGTAGATGAACTCAGGGATGCCAGAGGAGAAGACCTGACACGATCAAGTGAATCAGATATATTGCCTCGGGCCACGTCAAGAGTCAGAATAGTATGTATGAGTCGATTTGTGAATGAGGCAAAGAGTGTGTGCCAAGACCGAGTTGTTTGGCGGAACGTCCTATCTTTCCACCCCTGTGGTGAAACAGCGTGATGATTAGTTGGTTATTCTTGTTTTTAACTAACTAACCATCACGCAGTTGCTCCGCAGGGGTAGGCAGATAGGACGGACCGCCAAACAACTCGGTCTTGGCACACACTCTTTGCCTCACTCACATTCATACATTGTCTCATACATTCCTATTATTCTGACTTTTGACATGGCCCGACTCAAGTATCTGATTCACTTCCTCGGGCGTCCCCGTCTTCTTTTACTATTCACAAACGTTCATTCGCTCTACATGCCCATTTCCTTCTTCTTGTATTATTGTTTTGTATTTCCTTGTTTCACTAATTCTTGTATTTCCCTGTTTTTACCTGTTTATACCTGTTTATAATAAAATATTAAAACATGTTATTGAGTTTTCATTTATTATGACATTCCATTTTATTTTTAAAATAATATTTTAGGCTAAAAAAATAGGGTAGGTACCGAAAGATAATTATATTGTCTATGGTCGAGCCTTTCATCGTTTCCTCTATTCTTGTCGATGGTGTCTATGACGTCATACCGCGAGGAAAAAAAAAAAAGTCGTCACATTTATGGCGTATCTATGGTGAAATAGCGTTGAAATTTTGTCTGAGCAAAAAGCATGAAGTTATCAATCTAATGACTGGTTTATTTATGGTACATATAATGTCCTGATGAAGAGAACATCGTTCTCGAAACATGTCGACTTTTTAAATAAAGATTATTGTGGTAAAAACAAAGTGTTTTAATTATTTAATTAATAAAATGGTGCCACAAAGTGAAATTGCAAAATTTGAAGAGGTTATATATACTTTCAAATTTTATAAAAAAAAATAAAATTGGTACTTCTTACGTTTTTTACCAACTAAAATTATTGATAACAATAAAAAATAAAAACACGCACATATTTTATTAGAAAAATGTATAATAAACGATGTCGTCAACTCACTTTTTGCCGTTTTATTTGTTTTTAAAAAATTCCCAAAGTTCCATAATTTATTTTTCAAATTGCGGTCGGAAACTTTGGTTTCTTAAATGCGTACATTTTAATTTTTTTTTTTTTTACAGAGAATACCGCACGAGAATCTCAACTGCTCCCGTCTGGAGCCAGTAAGACTATGGCATCCCCAATTGGGGTATGTTGTGAGGCTGAAGGTAGTGGGGAGGGGAAGGAGGTGGGGAAGAGGAAGGTTGGGAAGTACCTGGCTATTCAGATCTGGTCACCAAACACGGCTAAAGCCATTTTCAAGCAACGTTTCAATTCTGAATGGTGGTCTTACACCAGGGCGATACTGATAGTATCTTCCACTCTGGAACGTGCCGCAAATATACTATATTTATATTATTTTAAATGAATTAATTGTGAAATAACACAAATTAGTCAAATAAAATTTATTTGCGCACGCCGGGTTCGAACCCGCGACCTCCGGATTTTGAGTCAAGAGTCTTAGCCACTGGACTACGGAGGTCGTATTGAAAGCGTGGTTAACACAGTTTTAAGTTTAGATCATATTTCCAACCATGATATTAAGGGAGACACAGCGATTTCCGTGAGACCTATAAGAGTTGTTCCGAAAACCGAACAAATTAGTCTTAGGGGTAAACTTTGTATTGAATCGTCGAGTATCGGATTCTTGTGTATTCCTATGAAAGAAAGGCCTAAGTTTCCTTAATTTCGTTAAGTAAGGATCACACTTCTAGGGATAAGCTGTTCGGTGGATATAATGCTTTCCCGCCATTTTCTATGTTAGTGGGTCTGATATGTGAAGCTAAGAAATTAAATAACACAGCTTTTATGGGAAATAATAAAGCCTTTTTTTTAGAAAAGCATAAAAACATACTTTTACTACAATTTATTTTCCTATCATAAAAAAACTACTTCGTCACAGAGTGTTATAGATCGTGCAATTAAAATTGACTCTAATTCTGACGGCCTCCGTGATCGAGGAGTAAAGCTCTAGACTACGATTCGGAGGTCGGGGGTTCAAATAATTTTTTTGTTACTTTACATTTTTTTACATTAGCTCCACACAGGAGGCCCTGAGGAAAATTATTCCTCTCAGGGCCTATGTCATCTTTGAGGATGCTGAGAGGGAGTTCACGGAAGGAAAGGGGTATGAAGGTTGGGTAGGAATCAGGGGGTCAGTGAGTCCTGGAGTGACAGACGCATAATCCATCCCTCCCACCGCTGTGAAAGACGATGTTCCGAGAGAAGTCAAAGTAACTCCCTCAACCATTGTCTCCCGATCCGGCCTGCCATGCAGCTGGCGGGCAGACGCATCAGCCGCCAAGACCCGGACAAACATTAATCTATGAACCCGGGTACCCCTTCTATGTCACCAAACGCAGCAAACCACTTGGGGTGGCCTGTGGCAGGGGTGTTGGTTATCTAATTGTATACTGTATGTGCGGCACATTCCATAGTGGAAGAAACCATCAAAAAGTCTTGGTAAAAGATCACCACTCACAATAGAAACGTTGATTGAAATGGATTTAGACGTGTTTGGTGATCAGATCTGAATAACCAGGTACTTCACCACATCCCTCCTACCCATCTCCTTTTCCTCGGCACTACCTTCAGCCTCACAGCGTACCCCAATTTAGGATGCCATAGTTTCACTGACTCCAGACGTTGGAAGCTGTTGGGACTCTTATAAATAATTCATATTAAAAAAAACATAAAAAACACAAACTTGGGATTATGTGTATTAGTGAATATGTATACCTAAACTTACAACAGAGATGTTCTCGACAAAAGTCAATGAGAAACGGGCTTTTGTCTGCTTACGCCTGCGTTTTCTTATAAGAGAGAAAGGGACAATAAAATTCACGTTGTACACATTTTTAGAATTCGAAATGTTTTCACAGTTATAAAAAATACAGCGTGTTATTTTTATTATTTTTAAAACTAGTGCAAACCCATGGAAAAACATGAAAATTTAAAAAAAAAAGTATATTTTTTAACAATAATAATCTCAACGAAAATATGAAAGAGAACAAGACACAGAAAAACAGAAAAAAGACAATGGTCGCAACTGTGACTCGAACCCAGACCTCTCCGTCTAACCGGGACGAGTGCGTTAACCAATTTAGCTATTGCCACCTTCTGTCAAACCGTCATATTTTCAAATTTTAGAATTACATTATTATCAACTAATTATTTTTCTCCATATTACGGGCAACTACCCTTTTTATTGGAAACCAATTCTTAGAATGATATATTCTAAGAATTGGTTTGTAACCTGGATGGCGACAAGAAAGTTTTTCTTATAAAAATTGTGTATATTTTATATACGTATAAATTTTTAAACAATAAAAATGCTTCGGCCGAGGATCGAACCCCGATCTGCTGCTTTGAAGGTAACCATGCTGTCCATTACACAACCGAGTATTTGAACGGCGGTGTAATGTATTAACGGTCAGTGGCTGAGTTGGTATCGCGTCTGGGTCGCATCGTATGTTCCTCGTCTGTCCTCCATCACGACACAAGAAATATTTTAGTAGATTTTAAAATATTGTCGGTAAAAAAAAATGATTATCTACTGAAAATATAAAAATAACTAGCGCAGACACGTGGAAAATCAAGAGATAGTCACAGTTCCAGAGTTCGTTGAACCTGAGTTACGAAGGACACACGTATAACCAAAATTAATATTTTTAGTAACTATTCTTTAATTTTGAAGTGAAATAATTCCGTTTGTATACAGCACAGAAATTATATTGTAGACTAGCGCAGTCTGAATTCTTTAAAAATCAGTTCCTATTTTAAAAATGAAGTGTCAATAATTTTTTTTAAATATTTATCTAGCAGGTAGGTTCTTTATCGCCTGTATGAATTCTTCACAAAATCAGTTTCAATTTTGAAAATGATACTTAAATTCAAAGTGAATTTGAGTTTATTAAACTAGAGTTACGCAGGGCAGACACAGAACCGAAACGAGTATTTTTGATTTTTTTTAAAAATCTGTAGTAGAATATCAAGATTGAAACATGCTGTACGCATGCAATACATCTGTGTGAGTACTGTATTTGGCTATTTTCTGGATGCGGTATCAATTTGTGATTAAAATTAAAAATGAAACAATTTAAAAGATGGAGTGAATTACAAGAAAAAAAAAGTTTAGTATCTAGCACTCCAATTTCGTTAGTTAGGTTACCTGCTCTGTTATTTATGATATCAACCGGCCACCTAGCAATTTAATCTATGACGCTTTTCTAAAAACTTTTTCATAACCCAAAAAACAATATTCGCAACATACATAGGCTACTCTTATGTTATATATAAGTTCTCTTTACAAGTAATAATAGCTTAAAAAAAACTCAAAATAATCTTACTAATATTATAAATGCGAAAGTTTGTACGGATGGTTGGATGGTCCTTACTCTTTCACGCAATAAATATCGAATGGAATTTAAAAATTCTTTCACTAATCGAAAGCTACATTATTTGCGAGTAACAACGCCTTTATATATTTGTAAGCTCTGGCGTTATGAATGAGCTGTGGCGTTATGAAATTATGTATCATGCGTTTTCTGTCCCTAACAAAATCGAGTTATTGCAAACGTCAAACAAATTGTTACTTTGGAAACAATGTTTTTTTTTTTAATTTTAGGCTTAAAAAGAGTGCTTTGTTGTGATTAAAAAGAGTATTTTTTTGGCGTCGTAGTTAATATCTACATATCTCTAAAAATGTTTATTCTCCGAACAAAAAGCATAACGTTGCTATTAATCATAGCGTTTGAAGTGGACTGTCATTTTGTAATTTTTTTAAGTTACTCTGGATTCAAATATGAATAAAATACTAATAAAGGGAGTAGGTACTTAAAATATATTTCTATAATTTAAATATTTTCTAAAATAAAAATTTTATTTGCGAAATGTCATTCTCTACTCTGAAATTTTCTATTAAACAATAATTATTTTCTATTAGACAAAATAGCAAGAATAATAACAATTATGCCAATAATTATGCCAATAATTATGCCAGTAATTTTCCCACTAATACTATACGAGCGAAGCCGTGGGTAAAAGCTAGTTTAGAATAAAGCAATGAGACGAAATTAAAAAAAATTCATCTCAGACATGCAAAAAGTTAATTGATGTCGCAAATTAAATAAAAATGAATCAATGAAACAATATATTTTTGTTAGAATCACTTATATTTTATAAGCGCCGACCGGTTTCGGAACGACCGTTCCTTCCTCAGGGCAAACATATACGTGTGTATATGTTTGCCCTGAGTAGTACCTACGAGTAGTTACAGTATAATATTGTGAGAGCAGTGTGTCAATGCGCTGATGGTTTTGCTTTTGTTCTTAAACGTATAATGCTGCAGCTCTTTCTTTCACACTGAAGAACAACAGTCGAAAACGAGACAAACGGTGAACGTATGTCTGCACTCCCCCAAAGGAAACACACAATCATCAATTCACCTCGCAAAAAAGTAGTACTTTGGAGAAAACAGCAAGCATCTTGTGTGTCTCACCATTATTTAATGTGGAAGAAAGAGCTGCAGCATATGGCGATAAGGAACGTATGTTTATTTCCTTTTTTGCCGTCACGGTACCGTAAACGTGAATCATCACGCTAATGACAAAAGTGCTCAATGGCCGACTTGTATTTATATGTATACATCAAAAGAGTCTCTGCTGCTCCCGTCTGGAGCCAGTGAGACTATGGCATCCCAAATTGGGGTATGTGTGAAGCAGAATGTAGTGGGGGGGGAGATGGGGAAGTGGAAGGCGGGGAAGTAGCTGGCTATTCAGATCTGGTCACCAAACATGGCTAAAGCCATTTCAAGCAAGGTTTCAATTATGAATAGTGGTCTTACTCCAGGGCAATTCTGAGAGTATCTTCCACTCTGGAACGTGCCGCAAATATACTATATATTATTTTATAAGAATTATTTGTGAGAAAACACAAATTAATTTTTAAATAAAATTTCCCTAACCGGGATTCGATTCCGCGACCTTCGAATTGCGAGTCAATAACCTTACCGCTCGACTACGCCGGTCGTCAAACTACTGGCATCTATGGTTGAGATTTTAAAACTTTATTTGCTATGAACGTTATTGAATGTATAGTACATAATTTTAATAGATTTGTTCGTAAAAGGGCTTAATTTTTTGCAAAGTAGGTACTTACGAAATACAATAACTTTTCCTCTGAACCGATGGCGTTCCCGCGCACGACCACTTTTTACAAAACAACACGAAACAATGCTAAATTTTGGCAAGGCTAGTTTATTATATTAGAAATTAAAAGCGAAAATCAAACACGATAAATGGCGCTAGAATTAAGGAGTTCACGATTGGGTAGGACCAACCAAAGTGTGTTTCCATGTAGGGCCAGATCAGGAACGGATTCAGGTTATTATTATTATTTTCAATATTTATTTATTTATTTTATTTAGTAAAAGATTATACATTTATATACATTATTTAAGAAATTTTTTGACTGCCCAACTAGGAGGATTCCCGTTTTAGGACAGTCAAATTAGGATGAGTATTAACATATGGAACATTGTCTGAAAATAATATAAAAAACAAAACAAAAAATAAAAGATTAAAACAAAGTGACTGTTCTTTGTTTAGCAAAGTTTTTAAAAAAAATAATATTAATTACTTTCGTAGGTACTTAATTACAGAGGATTAAAACATATATTGTAATCGAAAAGAAAAAAGCTCATAAAATTTATAAAGAAACAAAAAAACTTTCCGATTTTACAATTTTTAGCAAGCTACGTAAAGACTGTAATAAATTATCAAACATTTGTTATAATAATTATATCAAGAATGTTGAATTTTCTATTTTTAACAATGTAAAACATTTCTTCAACTATTGTAAAACACAAAATAACAATAACCTTGGCATACCTGAAACTATGCACTACAAACTGAAAACCTCATGTAAAATCAAAGAAACTGTCAATCTATTTGCAGACTTTTTTAAAGATGTGTATGAAAATGATATTCCTGATGAACACATTCCAAACTTTGA
Organism: Limnephilus lunatus; assembly: GCA_917563855.2. Taxonomy (NCBI): domain Eukaryota; kingdom Metazoa; phylum Arthropoda; class Insecta; order Trichoptera; family Limnephilidae; genus Limnephilus; species Limnephilus lunatus. Next base: position 124,224,533 of record OU830592.1, read on the forward strand.
GTCCGATATAGATTTACAACTAAGTCAGTTACATATTGAGATTAAAGAAATCACAGCATGTATTAAACTTCTGGAACCTAAATCTAGCTCAGGTCCAGATAAAATTCCCCCCATATTTCTTAAAAACTGTGTAGGTAGTGTCTGTTACCCACTGTACCTACTATTTAATCAATCACTTTTAACAGGCAAGTTCCCGCAATTATGGAAAAATAGCTTTCTCACTCCAATATTTAAAAGCGGAGACAAGTCTCTGGTTGAAAATTACAGACCCATATGCATACAATCGTCGAAACCAAAAATTTTTGAAAAGTTAATTCTTCAAAAAATATGTTCTTGCATAAATTTTAATATCTCATCATTTCAACATGGTTTTATCTCTGGACGATCTACCTTAACTAACCTTACACTTTACGAACATTTTATCTCAGGTGCTCTTGCTAATAGAGAACAAGTTGACTCAATTTATACGGATTTTAGTAAAGCCTTTGATAAGGTTTGCATTAAAATTCTTATAAATAAATTGTCTAAACTAGGAATAAGTGGTAAATTATTATGCTGGATAGAGAATTATTTATCAAAACGTTTACTAACTGTTTATATTAAAGGATACTTGTCTTACGAATTTGAAGCCACTAGCGGTGTGCCTCAGGGTTCGCACCTTGGTCCAATATTGTTTATACTATTCATAAATGATGTCACTTCCATATTCTCTGATGTGAAAATTTTATTATTTGCTGATGACATGAAAATTTATAAAATCATAAAAAATATATACGACTGCTTGTCTCTTCAATCCAATTTTATAAAATTCGTAGAATGGTGTACCATTAACAAACTTACCCTTAACATTAAAAAATGTCATATTATGAGTTTCTTTAGAATAAAAAACCCTATAAAATATAATTACTCCTTTAACAATCACAGTTTATTGTCAGTACCTGTAATAAGGGACCTCGGAATAACCTTCGATTCTAAATTACTCTTTACCAACCACATTGATATAATAACTGGTAAAGCAATGAAAATGCTTGGTTTTATTCTAAGAATTTGTAAAGATTTTAAAAATATCCAAACATTTAAACTACTATATACAACTCTGGTTAGGAGTCATTTAGAATATAATTCCCCCATTTGGAACCCTTTCTATAAAAGCCACGCAAATTCCATTGAAAGAATCCAACGCAAATTTTTGAGATCAATTAATTTTAAATTAGGAATTCCAGCGGTTGACTTAAACTATGACACTCTATCACAAAAAATGCGACTCTTATCGTTAAAAGATAGAAGAATATTCAATGATCTCATTTTTTTATTTAAAATAAACAACAATTGGTTTGACTCCCCTGAATTGGTATCGCTAATAAATTATCATGTACCTTGTAGACCGACTCGACTCAAAACACCTTTCCATTGTGACAATACTTTGACGAACGCAGAACAAAACTCAATCATAAATCGCTTGCATATTTTAGGCAATGAATATGCTAATATCGATCACGCCGCCAATAATCTGGCCTCATACAAAAGATCCATTAAACTAAATTTGTTTGCTAGTACCACGTAAATATTATAATAAATCATGTAAACATAATATGCCTACCAGTAGGTACTTCACACTAAACTAATGTACAAGAAATCATAGGTACTTGTAAAATGTATCATATTATATCGGATAACATAATCCAGGATTTTTTACTTGTTGTATTTTATATTTAAATCTTTGTAGGTACCTTTTATATCTTATATATCTTTTAAATCTTATATCCTTTTATATCTTATATTTTTAAATTTTACTTTTTATTGTTTTATTTCTCACTTTAAATTTTTATTTTTACTTTTTCCCTAATAATTTATAGTTAATAGTTTATATTTTATATTTTATACTTTATAATTTACTTTTATACATTTTACATTTTATTCACTGCTTATTACCTTACTTGTTTAGCTTTTTTATTAAATTTCACTAACATTCTTCATGTTGTTGAACTATTTATAAGTATGTCAATTATGTTAATGGCACGTGTTGTGCCGTATGTATGTAAATAAATAAATAAATAAATATGTTTATTCAGTTTTAATTTTACAATATTTTATCTTACAAAACTTACTAAACTGATCAATCAGTTTGATTGTAAGAAATCTCTAATTTTTACTAATTAATTAATACTATACAATTTTAAACAATTATTATAAGCAATAATTATTAGCCTGAAACACTAATCAACATTGAAAAAATCCCCCGAGAAAAGATAAATGCCGCCGACGGGACTTAACCCGCGTCCTTCTGATATCCGGTCAACTGCTCTACCAACTGAGCTACGTCGGCTTATCTCCCACCAGCCAAATAATTCAATATATACTAGTGTTTCATTCAACAATTACTGCTTCTTACATTTTTCACCTGAAAACTACCAACTTTATTTTATTTTATTTTATTTTTTATTTTTTATAATAATTAATACAATTTTAAGTTTTACATAGTAATTACTAGATATAATACTTAATATTAAAATACTAATTATAATAATGTTTATGAAAATAATGTATGATAGTAATTTCTTGGTACTTGTAGACAATATTATTCTAGGTAATTGAACAATATTCGATCTAGGTAATTTGTATACAATATTATTTGCTTTCGTGTTCTACGGAGGTAGAATGATTTTACTTTTGTTTTGATTTTTGAATAAGATGTCCAATTTTTAATATTTTCAGGAAATGCGTTAAATATTTCCGGAATTTTATGCCTTTTTGTTCTATCGCCGTATCATTTTGAGATTTATTAATAATAAACATTTGTGCTTCTCTATGCCTAGTAGGGTAGTTGTGGTTTACAGGTCTTTTGAATTCTGTAGTCTAGAATTCATCTAGCGTTAATTGGTAATCTACCTTACTGTGTATAGAGAGGTCATTATACAAGAGAACATTTTTTTATAATCGTCTTCACATAATTGAACTTTTTTTTCATAATTGAAATTGAAGCATTTTCTCATCACACAGGAGCGCTTTGCAATGCAATTTATTTACTGGTAAGACACGACCTCACTCGACGCGTAGCAGTTTAGTACTAAAGTACTAGGAATAGAGACAGCTACAATCGTCTTGTGTTTGGCTTCCCACTTTGAGATTTCTACCCCGCGTCCAGTATTAATGTCTTTGTGCGCAACTGTCCGTGTTTTGTTTTTGTCGGTATCAGAGATGGCGTTGTGTACGGATTTATAATTTTTTTGGTTTTCTTAATTTTCAACTTACTTATGAGAATTGCGTTTAATTTTCTTTATACGTGTGAGGGAGATTTATTATAATTATTGTATTTTTCCTTTGGAGGAGTGCAGACATACGGTCACCGTTTATCCCATTTTCGACTGTTGATATTTAAGTGTGTAAGAAAGAGGGGCAGAATTATATGTTTGAACAAAAGCAAAACAATCAGCGCATTGACATTTGACCTTTTTGAATTTTTGGAATTCACTCACTATTCAATATTATATATTATCTATCACAATATTGCTGCAGCTCTTTCAAAAGATGAGAATTATTTCCATACAAAATGTTGAGGAAAAGAATTTTCTTCATAATTTTTTTTCGAGAATTTTTCCGATGCTTTAATAACTATTCTGCTATTCGGGACGGAGACAAATCAAAGATCATAAAAATTGGTCCAGCCGTTATTGAGTTATAAATGTTTTACTAACCCGGCTTTGTTTTATATATTAAGAATTGACACCATGTCATTAATATAAGAAGGAAGGAGGTAGCAACCCGGAATTTAAAATACAAAAGAATTGCTTTTTTAACTTGCCAAACAAAAAGGTATAACAAGTAACTTTATACATTTTTAATCGAATTATTGATTCCGTAACAGTTGTGTCGAAATTTTTAATGTCTATTATTAATTAAAAATAATTACATCATCTCATGACTTCTTATACCTTTTTTTTTCCTTTTTCCTTGTTATAATGTGTAATTATGATAAATGCGCCCCTGCCGAATTTTCCAAGCTCCTTTCTCCCGCTACTTGTGGCACGAAATACTTATAATATTATAGCGTCATGCGAAGGGGTGAATAAAACAAATAACCCCCCCCTCCCCCCCTCCCAGTGGAGAGTAGAAGTGGGGGTGGAGGCTATTACAAACCTCAAGTGGTAGAACCCCGCGCGGCCGGTTATTGCATTAAATAATAATTAATAATTGTGTTTCACACGAACTTAAGGATGCAAGTCAAGTTTTCTTTGTTTAAAACATGAATATAAATGAGGAAGATAATTCGGTGTGATTATTGTTTACATCATATAACGATTAATAATGTAAGAAACTAATGGTGCTGACCTTGTAAAAATATCTCAATTTGGGAGGCAGGTATGGGTACCGCCGCCCGGGAACCATTTTTGGATAAACATGACCCCTGCCACAGGTCACCCCAATTGGTTCGCTACGTTTGGTGATTTTCTTGGAGTGAGGTTTGTCTAGGTTTTGGTGGCGAATGCGTTTCCTCACCTACTGAGTGGCGGTCCGGATCAAGAGAGACTGCTTGAGACAGGTATAAACGGGTGGTCCGTTTGATAGATTCTCCCATCTTAACAGACGGATTGCAATCTTTAGAGCACAGGCGTCAGGTGGGAATGTTGTCCTTGTTCTACCGGTATTACAATGGAAGATGCTCCGAGGAACTAACGTCATTGATCCCCTCGGCACCGGTGCATAGTCGGGAAATACGCCAAACACGCGCCCAACATATGTACACGGTTGACATTTGTCACATTAAAACGGGATGCTTCTTCGACTCGTTCTTGTGTTTAACAGCTCGGCTATGGCACGATTTGCAGGCCTCTATTTTTCCTCCTTCCTACAACATAGGTCTCTTCAAGACCAATGTTCATTCCTTCCTCTCCTCACAAAGACCCTCCACACAGCATCTTAGATGACATAGGCACCGAGGGAAATTATTCTCCTCAGGGCCTCCTGTGTGGAGGTAATGTAAAAAAAACTGAGTATATAAAGTCAATCTGTTTCCAGAGAAAACTTGGTTTAAAAAAGTTATTAGTTCAAAAAGAGTAGGTACTTAGGTATTTCATTTACGAAATTGCTTTTGGGTCGGCCGCACGGTATTATGCAAATGAAGCTAGACAGTTTTAGCGTGTCGCCGTTTGCCGCTAGATGGCAGCAGGTGATTCAGTAGTTCAATAATTAAAAACACACGCGCAACATACTTGCAAGGAAATAATTATTGTACGTTAAAATTTATTATAACGGGCAAAAAATATGTTTTAATCGTTTTTGCTACATGCTATAACCCATTTGGCGACAATTATTTTAAAATAGTAGAGGTCAAATACCTTATGCGATTTGTGTGTGCCATTATTTGAGTATGTAATTACAAGTGTTCATAAAGAACCTTGGTGGAATCAAAAGACAAAGAAGATGTCAACTCCTTAGGCCTCGAGCGTATTTTGTGATATGGTTAGATTATTTCCGCTTCATAATAAAATACAAATAAATTAAATATTTCAGAACAAAAAAAAAAATTATTTTTAAAAATTAGTTTCAATAATTAATTGCCATTAAAATTAAGAAAATTCGAATCGTTTAAAGACCTTTTTAAACGACTTCGAAAAGGAGTAGGTTCTCAATTCGACCATATATATATTTTTTAATGTTTGTTACCTCAGAACTTTCGATTGGGTGAACCGATATTGACGATTCTTTTTTTATTAGAAAGCTGGTGCTTTTCGTGTGGTCCTATTTTAATTTGGTCCAGTTCTGACAATGGAATCCATGAGAAAACCATATGTCTTAAATTTGCAATAAGTATGTGTTCGACAAATGGACGAATAACTCAATATTACGCCAAAAGATTTCGTTGATTCTTTTTTTGAAGTAAAACTTTTTTACTCACGCTCGTCACTAAAAATCAAAAAATAAACAAAAATTTTAACAAATAAAAACGACTTCAAAAAATGCAATAAAAAGTAAAAAAAAAATAATTTCGTACTATTGTTATTTTTGGAGTCGGTGTCAGCCAAGATCTCCACATCTCACCTATAACTACCTATGTATGTAGTTACCTTGGCTGATACCGACTCCAAAAATAAACAATCGTATGAAATTATTTTTTTACTTTTTATTGCATTTTTTTAAGTCGTTTTTTGTTTTGTCAATTTTTTAGTTTATTATAATTCAAAATATGTATAAATAAAATATCTCACAATTCTTACTGGATATTTGTTGATTCCATGGCAATTGGTCCCCCGACAGTTTCCCCGACATAGTTATATATAATATGCAGTCGGTTTAGGGAAAATACGGTGACTTACTTACACAAAATATAACTAAGTGACCCGAAGGGGTGTGCAGAGAGGATTTACCACCGAACAACAAAATTATAAAACATATTTGCATTCAAATCCATCAAGGATAAAACTACTTGTCTATATATCGTATATTATACCAGCGTATAAGTATAAAAAGTCGACACTGTAAATAGATTTGTTTGATATCCATACCAACTTATAATTAAAGTATTTAGATAAAAGAAAACAATATTAGCGAAACTCAACCGAAAATCTGGAGACAGAAAAATCTGAAAAAAATATTGGCACCTCTGGGACTCGAACCCAGGACCTTCTGTTTACATGACAAATGCTCTACAAACTGAGCTTAGATGTCTATATGCAATTCGGTCATTTTTAACAGTATCATACTTCGACTAAGAACTATCAACATTATCTTCATTTTCTTAACGCACATATTATTGGCTGCTATATTTTTATATTTTTGAAGTCGATTTTATTTTTTAAATTGGTAAATAATGCAAAAAAAATTATAATTTTATAATATTTATAATTTTGGGGAGCTGATTGTCGCGGTATCAACTGTCGGGGTCACCATATTTGCTACAAATTTTGATTTTAAGAAATCTGTTTAATTGGATATTTTAGCCTCGAATCTAAAATTAAGTACTGTATAAAAAGGCCTACAAAAATTCCTCGCCTTCAATGCTTAAGAGGGAATAACCCGACAAAACCGGAAATATGTCATTTTTAAATCAAATTTTGGACGTATTAACTCTTTTCCATAAAAAAAAAATAAATTGATTTCGAAATACTGTTATTTTATCTATTGAAGCTATGTTTTTAATTTTGAGAAAATATGTTAATTTTTAGTACAATAAGGTTTTACCGTAGGTCATTGGCGGATTTGTTAAATTTTCTAACAAAATTTTGTAATATACAACACACATTTCAAATCATATAATCATGCAGAAAAATAAATCAATAAATTATTTGGAAAAGTTATGTATCAGAATTTTAATTTTAGTTTAAATCATTAAAAAAAATATCCGCACACGTGTTTTGTGACGAAAATACTTCAGTTTGTCTATTTATTTACGGTTTTACAAACTCATATATTGAGGTTTTTTTTACTTTCTTATTTCGCTTAGACGTTATTGAAAAATTATAAATACTTATGATCAAAAAATAGTTACAAAAAGAACATTATTTTAATAGTTTTATCATCACGCCTTTCAGCATTTTTGAATGTAGGTATAAATTAAAGCAAATTTTGAATGAAATAAAATCGATATTGAGTTATTATTTAAAAAGCTGGTACAGAAAATAATTAATCTTTCTCATTAGAACCGCCTTGTATAATCGTAAGAACATCTTTCGAAAATATATGAATTCTCGGCCATCGGCTAGTTAATGGCGCTTAAATTAAAAACATTTGAAATAACCACAACTAAAAAATATTCAGAAAGACAAACCTTTACAGTCAAAATCCTTTATATATTTCATTGTTCAGCAAACCACACTCTAAGAAAATCAAAACTACACTGACGTTTTTCTATGGAGTAATTCGCTTATAATTTTATCAAAATATGTATATAAACTTCCTTATTGTTGGAATTATTAATAAAATTTCGTATTTAACGTCTATCGAGGTCGTAATAAACGAGTTTAGAATTATGGTTTGGGTTAATTTATAGAAATAAGTGAGGGCTTAAGAAATAACTTAGACCCCAAAAAGTCGCGTGAAAAGGAAAATTTGTACACGCAATTTGAAACATTGTATTAGATTTAGTCACTGAATAAAAAACTGAAGGAAATGTGCTCTAGATGTGTCCGCGTGATTGAAGTAAGGTCAGTTTTATCTCATTTGAGAGGAATACACAAGCCGAAAATATGTCCATTATTAATTTCTTATATCACCACGAACATAGGTAAGTAGGTACTTTAGGCAAAAAAGCGTTTTGCATAGGGAGTCTAGAAATGGTCGTTTTAAGCGCAAAATAAGATTTTTTTAAATTGATTTTGTTATTTAAAATATTAAAAATGAAAATTCTTAAGCAACGAAAATTTTCACATTTTTTTATTTTATATTATCCTCACAGTATGTCCCGAAGAAAATAATTTCCCTCAGGGCCTATGTCATCTATGGGGATGCTGTGTGGAATAATCTTGGCCATAGAAAATAAATTAAAAAAAATTGTTTCTTATATATGCGTTCATAATTTTCTAATGAAAATATAAATTATTTAATGGTTCAAGCTTATATATTTTTTATAATTATTACTAATTTTATTTTAATTCTTCTCTAGCGAAATGGTAGGAAAGGCTTTAATTTATTCAACGAATGTTATTTTGGTCTAATCTAATCTATCAATTTCATTTCACGTGAGCTCAAAATGGGTGAGGGGAGGAGGGGGGGGGGGAGCAAAAATTCGTGTTACTTGAAAAGAATAGACGAAGTGGTCCAATTTTATCTCACCAAGGAGGGGGGGGGTCTAGATTGGAAGAAAAACTGCTTACGTAATTAATGAAAATTGGCGATATACATAAGTTTTATTTCAAATAATTTTCATTATTATTTTGTGATGCTGCCATCTTTGGGTATGTTGTGTGGGGGTCTTTTTTATGGAAATGTAGGAGATGAAGTTCTGGGAGGGAAAAGGTATATGGGGCGGGTAAGAATCTGAGGGGTCAATGTGTCTAGGAGTGATAGACGTATGAATCCATCCCTCCCACTGCTGTGCAAGGCGATGGTTGTCCGGCTGGAGAGGTTAAAATTCTACCATAGCCAGTCTCTTCCGATCCGGCCCGCCACGCAGTAGGTAAGCAAACGCATGTGCCGCCAACACCTAGGCAAACCTCACTCCATGAGCCCTTCCACTCGCCCGAAATAGTAGGCCTTCATCCCGTATGAAATTCGCAAATATTGTTTTGTATTAGAAATTTAAGCCTCGATAATGCAAATATTTGGATGATGAACCATGCCCACAAGGTATTTCTTTTGTTGTTTTTTTTATTCTATGGTAATAAGTTATAAAACAACACGAATCATCATTTAAATAAAATTTACTTGGGCACGCTGGGATTTCAACCCGCTATCGTCGGATTCGTAGTCGCCTCGACCACGGAGGCAGTCAGTGTGTAATGAGGTTGAAAGTGTAGGCTGGTAGGTAGGTACAACACAATTAATCTTTTTTCAATTTTGGAGGCGGGTTATTGGATTACGCACACCTCTGCCATAGGTCACCCGAGTTGTTTGCTACATTTTGGTGACTTAGCAGGGGTACCCGGATTCATGGGGTGTGGTTTGTCCGGATCTTGGAGGCGGATGCGTCTGTTCACCAACTAAGAGACTGGTTGAGGGAGACCTTTGGAACTCTTCAGCAGGACTATCTCGGAACATCGCCTTGCTTCCTAAAAAGATCCTCCACATAACATCCCTAAAGATGACATAGGCCCGAGTGGAATTATTTTCCACAGGGCGTCCAGTGTGGAGCTAATTCCTGTAACAGCCTGTGTAATTCATAATGTACGGTATAATTGTTTTTTTTTTCTTACTAGAGCAATCCCGATGAGTTACAAAACTCATAAAACTCTTTTACGTGACTGTTCGTATTTAATCATATAATATATCTAAGTGTAAAAGTTCAAATAATGAATAGTTTTCTTTGAAGAATTGATAAATATGTTTTATTTATAAAAAAAAAAAAAACATAAATCTTTTTTACCATACACATAATTTAATTTCTGTCTCATTTTTCTGTAAGAGTTATTTGAAGTAAAAATAGACTACGATTAATTACATTTTATGTTCTATATATTTAAAACACGTTTAACACTGTTTTTAAATACTTCTTTTAAAACACGAATGAAAAATATTCATATGCAATAATTTATTTGAATATGCTTTGCATAAGAAATTTGTGCTATTAAGAATTCTGAAACCTTCTGCAGAATAATTATTTGTATTGTGATAAAATAACTATAAAGAAAATTTGTTACATTTTTTTTTAAATATATTACTACCGTGCAAGAGTCCCAACAGCCCCCGTCTGGAGTCAGTGAGACTATCGCATCCCCAATTAGGGTTTGTTGTGAGGCCAAAGGTAGCGGGAAGGGGAAGGATATGGGGAAGAGGAAGGTAGGGTTATTGGCTATTTAGATCTGAAACAGCGACGTTTCAATTCTGCAAAACACCTGCATGGCTTTATTTAATGATTTTTATTGTAACTAAAATTAAAATTCTGAAAAGTAGCTTTCCTAGATTAATGATTTATTTTACTGAATAATATGATTTGAAATGTGTGTTGTATAATGCAACATTGTAATTGAAAATTTAACAAATCTGCCAACGACCAACGGTATAACATTATCATAATAAAAATAAACATAGTTTTTCTAAATTTAAAACATAACTTTACCGGATAAAATAACAATCTTTAACAATCTAGCCGATACGTCTAGAATTGGATTTAAAAATGACATTTTTCCGGTTGTGATTGGTTATTTCTTTCTGAGGTGATCCACTAGTCCTGGAAAAATTAGAAATCGGAATCCCCGCCTCTTTTTGGGAGGGATTTAAAAATACTTGACAGAACTTGAGAAAAAGCTTTTGGAATGGTTGGAAAGGGTATTTGAAAGTGTTTTTTTTACAGATCGATTTAGTAAGGCCTGCAAAAACCATTTACTCCTTTTTTACGCATTATTTAAAATTGATTTCACGGAACCAAGCGACGCAGTGTCTGACGGGGCGGAACTGATACAAAATACACTAAATCGTTATTCGGACGGCATAAGGTTTAATTCTCAATTCCAAATTCGTTGAACACCGCCCATCTTGTTTTCCGATTATTTTCTAAAGAACTTAATTTGCCACATTAAATAATAAAACTTTATCAGAAAATGAATTGAATTTATTAGTATATATTTTTTTCAAGACTTTTTTTATTAAAAAAAAATACTCGATTATTTCCAAGGCCAAGATGTGTTCTACTCGCAGTATTTAATAGGCCACTTGCATGAATTTCATAACGACTTTTTTTACTAAGATTACGAAAATGTATAGTTTTTTAGAAATGTATAGTTTTTTTTTTTTTAAATAAATAAATCCATTATTTGAGCTCGTGACGTCACAACATGAAATGTCCCGTCTCCGTTTTATGTTCCCTTAATTTTGTAAAATTCCACAATGATAAATTTATTTTTTTATATGGCAAAACTTTGATTTCCGGCGAAGTTTTGAATTTGCGTTTAACGTTTACTAGATTTATTGTTTGTTCTATGCGAACTTATCCTTTGGTTTGATTTTTTGATAAAGATGGCGGTGTTTTTACAGATGTTACGAAGAGAACCCCGTACAATTTATTGCTAAACGTTCTTTTTTTAAAATGATTTTCGGCGATCTAATTATCGTTTTTTAGCACCCATAAAAATATGTCCCGTCTTTCCGGTTTATAAAAAATGGTCTGATATTTTGGTTTGAAATTTTCAAAAAATCACTAGGGTTTGGAAAATAAGTATAAAATTTAAAAAAAATACAGAATGTCTTAGAATATTTGTCTAAACCGGAAAAAAATGTGATGCAAGTGGCCTATTGAAGTTTCTACAATATTTTTAAGCAAAGAAATTTTCAAACAAAAAACTTGATTTTGGTTTTATCTTAAGCGGAAAAGATTCTTATGTGGGATAAATTATTATGAAGAACATGATGAGAAATGAAAATTCTTATAATAGAACATTTGATAACTGCATCCTTCATTTATATAATCAAAGAATAATTAACAGAACCATTAAATAGAACCAAGCTTTTTTAATCTTGACCTAAAATATTATTTATTATTTAAAGGTTATAATTATAAACAAACATAAATTAAAATAAACTGCAATTTATTAAAAACACTTGAAACGCTTTTTCTTTGGTGATTTACATCATAAAAGGTCACGCATATGAAAGAATTTCTTTGTTCCTTTAAAAGGGTAAAACTAATTACTTTACTAAAGATTTTTTACTTTAATAAACACGTTTAGATTATTTGACATTCAAACAAATGCTATATATCGTGGAGAATATGATAAAAAAAATTGAGCAGACCCATAACATAACAAATCACGGGATCGCACCCGGGAATAACAATGACACAAGTCCGAAAATGGCATTTTTGAGTTAAATATGCAGAAATATTCCTGGATATCTTTTTATCCTCGAAAAAAAGGGCATTATTCTTAAAAATATTATAGTGGCTTTAAAAGCGAAAATGTCATGGTCAAATTATTTTTTTTCTTAAATTCAAGCGAAAATAGTGGCAAAATGATCATCGTACCACTTTTATAATATTAATCATAATAAATATTAATGTACTGATTTTCAACTTTTGTAAAATACTGTTTTTTTATTGGTTAAGGTGGTACACAATCCTAATTTTTTTTTGCTCAAAACTCATTTTTTAATCATTTCCGGCGAATTTGTAACTATATTAACTTTTTTATTCAGATTTTGTCCTGGGGATGTAAGTTCTTTGTATTTAAGATTAATAAAAACAATACCTTACCATTAATATATGTAGGTATTTTACGTACAACGATTTTAAAACTTTATAACCCGTGTACAACTATAAAGTTAGCGGTAAGCACCAGATTTTATTTTTCTAGACGATAAATTAATAACTTCTGCAGTGCGACATCATGGCACATTTTCAATATTTGTAACACGTTTTTCAGAATTAATTAAACTGAACGCGGTGGAAAGGTCTAATCTCCATACCTACTAGGGTGAATTCCACCGTACGTTCGTCCAGTACGCCGTGCAGCGGGTGCATATTTGTTTACACGCTTTCCTCACTTACGTCGTTAAGATTCCCACACTGTTTGTCTTCTTTTTCTTTTCACTGATAGAGCAAATTCGACAGTAGATCCGTGCAATACACGGGTCGCGAGTCGCTATTTGTATACACGGCTTCTTTACTTACGACGTTAAGATTCTGAATATATTTTAGGGTATATTGTCATCTTAATAAATTGATTTAATGCACTCAAATGAAATATTCAAACTGCTCTCATGAAAAAAGAGGTTTTTTGAGTTGTGCCATTGTTATTCCCCGGGTGCGTTATAATTATTAAAGTGAAATTATTTATAAAAAAATATTTGCCTTATTTTACTTTTCAAAAGAATTAATTTTCCCTTCGAAAGTTAGTAAAAGAATCAGTTTACTCGAAAAGAATGCTCAAATCAAAAAATTCTACCTCACAAAATTGAATTCAAAAGCGCTATAGATTCACCACTTTCCCACTTATATTACGAATTTCTAGACACCGTGTACCATGTAAAAGTCGTCCGGGCGTTACATACAAATTCAAGTTTCTTTGTTTGGATTTGATGTGTGTATTCCGGCGATGGTTTCTATATTAGTGATATATATATATATATATATAGTTATGTGAGCTCTAGAATTATGAAATTGTTGTCTGTATTATTCAACCGATTGCAATGGAACTTTGGTGAGTTGTTGTGCACAAGTCCAAGAAGGCTTCTATGTATACCGGTGAGCTCTGGCGTTATGAAATTTGTATAAAATTTACAGTGTATAGTGGCGCGCGAGTTACTTGAAAATGGTTATATTTAAGGATGGGTGGAAGCGGAAGGCGGGGAAGGTGGTGGGGGAACGAGAACGAAGGGGTAAAGACACGCAGAGAGAAATAATTTCTTTATTTTTATTTTATTATTTAGCAACGCATGGCGGGAACTCGCTAGTTAAATAAATAAAAATTAAGAAAACATTTAAATTCCATCAGAAATTACCTCACCATTTTTCTATGAAATATATTGTGCATTCCATAATATAAAAAAACTTATACATTACAAAGAATGCAACAAAAACTCAAGAACCAAAGTATTTATTAAAATGTTGTGTTTAAAAATTGTTAATCAAGTTAATAGAGCAATAAAAAGTTAAATTATTGTCGTTAAGTACCCCCCACAGCACAGGTGGTGTTACATTCGCTTCCGGCCGCCATTTCTGGGTCAAGATGGCGGCCATCCTCTAGAGGTACCTACCCACAAAGGGGATCACCTACATATGTTGGAAAAGTGTCCCAAGGCCAGTAGTGTTACATTATATGGTTCCATGACGGTTGATCCACCGGCAGTTAGCCCCTGGTATACTTATATACAATATGCAGTCGGTTTAGGAAAATACGGTATACCTAATTACACAAAATTCAACTAAGTGACCCCGATGCGATGTGCAGAGAGGATGTGCCGCCGAATAACAAAACTATAAAACAAATTTTCATTCAAATGCATCAAGGAAAAATCTACTTGTCTATATATTGTACATACCAGGGTATAAGTATAAAAAATCGTCACTGTATAGGTCTATAAATTCATTTAATATTCATACCAAATACCAACTTATTATTATGGGTGTTTTTGAAGTCGATTTTACGTTTGAAATTGGTGAATAATGCAAAATTTTTTAAATTTTATAGTAAATATCATTTCGCGGGGCCATTTGTCGGCGGATCACCATATTATATGACTTGTATAGTTTGCAAGTGAGAGGTTTTTTTTAATATTTTTTGCATATTTTTTTAAGTGTGAATAAATAAAAAAAAATATAAATCTGGAGCCAGTGAGACTATGGCATCCCCAAAATGGCGTTGTGAGGCTGAAGGTAGTGGGGATAGGAAGATAGAGGTGGGAAAGAACCTGGCTATCTAGTCATAAAACACGGCTAAAGCCATTTTCAGCATTGTTTCAATTCTGACTTATATTCTTACGGGATACTTAAGAGTGTTTTCCACTCTGAAATGTGCTGCAAATATACTACACATGATTATAAATATATTATAATATAATATACGACGCAATTGTGAATGGTAGAAGAAGTCGACGACGTCCAAGAAAGACATAGCACGACCAAGTGAATCAGATACTTGAGTCGGGCCATGTCAAGAGTCAGAATAATAGAATAGCGTGTATGAGACGATGTATGAATGTATACAAGGCAAGGAGTGTATGTCAAATCGAGTTGTTTGGCGGTCCGTCCTCTCTGCCTACCCCTGAGGGGAAAAGGCATGATGGTTAGTTATTTAGTTAGTTTTTTATAATATAATATACTATATTGCTATTATATATTTATGGCAAATGTTCTATACCTACTGCTATTCAGATCTGGTCACAAAACACGGCTAAAGATAAACACGATAAAGCGAAATCTTCAGAAAACTACAGAAAATTAAAGTAAACAAGAGTGGGGAGGCTACGAAGCACCGCACAAAAAGGAGACAGATTATACTATGTCATTATCTCGCAGGCTAAATCCAATGCAAAATTGAAACGTATTTTTGGACGCGAGTTCCACCGTTCCTAGAATTAAGTAGATACTAGTTAAGTGTAGGATAAAATTAATTAATCATTTTAAAGTTCAATGTTCTGGGTGTGTTCTGATTCGTGACATCACTTAAATTTCATAAAATTAACTCAAACTCGCTTAATTTCCTGCGGTCTTAAAGTAAATGAATTTTCAGTATTCAACCGCTATCTTACTTGAATAAAGTGCTTTGTAATGTGATTTATTTTGCTATTAAACTGATTAAAGTACGCAGACAACAAGGCTAATCATATTCAAGGTCTAAAAACTGCTTCATCACGTATTGAAACTTATCAATATTAATCGACAAAATATTCTAAGTACTTTATAATGTATTAAAAAAAAACAATGTTCATTTTAACTAGAAAGTAACTCGTGTATATCAGTTTTTTATTAAATGAAAAAACCCATTATGTAATGTACATCCCTTTGGACCACTCGTAAGTCACCCTAAGTGGTTCGCTACTGTTGGTGATTTTGCAGGGGTGCCCGGGTTCATGGGGTGGGGTTTGTCCAGGTTTTGGCCGCCGATATGTCTACCCACCTGCTGCGTGGCAGGCCGGATTGAGAGAGACTGGTTGAGGGAGGCCTTTTGACCTTTCCACACGGACTCTCTCGACCCGTCGCCTTGCAGCGCAGTTGGAGGGATGGATTCATGCGTCATCACCCGCGTCAGTGGGTGACCCCCAGATTCGTTCCCACCCTCATACCTTTTTCCTTCCCAGAACTTCCTATCGTTCCCTTTCTTAAAAAGACTCTCCACACAGCGTCCCCTAAGATGACATAGACCCTGAAGGAAATTATTTTTATCAGGGGCTCCTGTGTGGAGCTAATGTAAAAAAAAATTCAAAGATTGCAGGATCGAATCCCGGCGTGCACACATTAATTTGTGTTATTTCACAATTAATTAATTAAAAATAATATATATCTAGTATATTAGCGGCACGTTCCAGAGTGGAAGATACTCTAAGTATAGCCCTGGTGTAAAACTACTATTCAGAATTGAAACGTTGCTTGAAATGGCTTTAGCCTTGTTTGGTGACTAGATCTAAATAGCTAGGTACTTCCTCACCTTCCTCTTCCACACATCCTTCCCCTCCCAAATATCTTCAGCCTCACAATATACCCCAATTGTGGATGCCATAGTCTCACTGGCTCCAGACGGGAGCAGCTGCGACTCTTATGAGGTATTCAGATAAAAATGGCTTTAGCCGTGCTTGGTGACTAGATCTGAATAGCCAGGTACTTCACCATCTCCTTCCCTTCCACACTTCCTTCAGCTTCACAATATTCCACAATCGGGATTGCTATAGTCTCACTAGCTCCACACGGAAGCAGTTGGAACTCTTTTGAGGTATTCACATAAAAAATGTCATCTTAGGAGATGCTGTGTGGGGGGTAAATAGAACAGAACTTAAAATCAGCATAAAAAAATAAGTATTTAGTATTGAAAAAGAATTTTAACGAAGGTTATCCAATAAATGAAAACTTGCCAAGTGAACTACATCGAACCATTGAAATTTTTTGTTTTATTAATATGTATGATTGGTGTGATATTTCCTATGAATATCATTTTATTATAATATACAGGCGATCAAATATATCGATTCGCGCGCTGAGGGGAGGAAATGTCAGATTTGTATGGGGAATACTACAGACTACAAGGTGTATTATAAAAATATTTATGGGCGTTCACACCTTGATTTTGCTACAATGAATTATTGCCGAAAGCTTTTTAAATGGAAAAAGAGTGATTTATAGGATGGCCTAAGAAATGCCTTCTACGGATTATAATTAACCAGTTATTTTTCATTCTAGTTTCGAGTCTTTTTCAGATTTAGTCACCAAACATAGGCGTGACTTCAAAAATATATGTAATATTTTGACATAATATCTACACATTTGCCACGCCGAAATGGTAATTATATGAAATTCTCTCGATAGAAAAAAAAATCCGCTAAATATGCTCCGAAAATTATTATAAACACGTTTTTTTCAGTTATTTTACGAGTTCTTTTAATTTTTTTTTATATGAATACCGCACAAGAGTCCCAACTGCTCCCGTCTGAAGCCAGTGAGACTATGGCTTCCCCAATTGGGGTATGTTGTGAGGCTGAGGGTAGTGGGGAGGGGAAGGAGATGGGGAAGAGGAAGGTGGGGAAGTACCTGGCTATTCAGATCTGGTCACCAAACACGGCTAATGCCATTTCAGGCATTATCATTTCAGGCAGATCCCGCGACCTTCGGTGTGCGAGTCAAGCGCCTTACCGCTGTGCTACACCGACCGTCATGTATGAAAAAAATAGTTACATGTAAGAAAAAAATCACAGGGTTTCTTTAAATGCTATTTAAAACATTTCATACGCGATTTTGCTCTATTTTAAACGAGTCGTGTTGTATTAAACATTTCACAATTTTCGCTTAAATATTATTGTTTTTCATAATAGCGCGCTCCCTCTAACACTATTTTTCGCACATCCCCTTCTTCTTCTTTTTGAGCGCTTACTAACGGGCCTTAAGATCCGGACAAACCTCGTCCCATGAACCCGGGCACCTCGCTAAGTCACCAAACGTAGAGAACCACTTGGGGTTGACCTATGGGGTTGACCTATTACCAGACAGAAGAATTTTCACCGACTTGGTATTTCTACATAAAATTCTAAATAATTTAGTTGATAGTCCGGTATTGCCTGAATTGATAAACTTCCGGATTCCACTACGTATTACTAGAAGTCAGGATTTATTTCAGAGCGGAAATTCTGGAACTAACTATCATATGTATTCCTCTTTGCCAAGAATACTGATGGAGGGAAATAATTATACCAAGTCAGTGGACATCTTCAATTTATCTTTAAGAAAATACAAAATTCTGGTACTGAAGCAGTTCAGTTGTGTATAAAGAAATATATAGTATTTGTATTTTTATTGTAATTTTTAAATTTCATATGTAAAAGCTCCGAAAAAGGGCGTAAATAAATAAATAAATAAATGATTGCAAGATTCAAACCCAAACTAAATGCTATCTAATAGTGTCTTAGACATATTTTTTAATGACTTTTCCTAGATGTGACTATATGTTTTTCTGATTTTTCTTTTACCAGATTTTCGATTGAATTTCTACTATTGTCTTAATTTAATTAAAATATTAAAATTTGTGGTTTTACTCAGTTAAAAATAAAAATAAATAGATATTTTTTCTTCCCATCCTATAGAAAAATGTACACAATGTGAATAAAATCATATTAGTATCCCATCAATCGTACATTGAATATCCTGGTACGTATTGTGACTTGTATTTCCTTTCAACGTATTTATAAAGTGAAGTTGATAGTCAACACTAAAGCGCTGCAGGTACTTGGTGCTTAGAATTGGAACTTCCTGCTAAATTTAGGTGTGAACGCACCTTCATAAGTGGTTCTCCAAGTTGGTATGAGAAAAGTTTTTCTTAATATAAATATACAGTAATTAATTTTAATTTTATTATATTTAGGAATCACATAGAATTTGACATATCTTTTATGTAAGATTTCAAACTGCCTTATAGACTCCCCAGCCCTATTAAAAAAGATAGGATTTCGTTCCCCTGAACGCAATACCAAATTAAATACCATATTTAAAAATTTATATATATTTGCCCCACACAGGAGGTTCAGGGGAATGTCATTTTTGGAGATGCTGTGTGAAGGGTCTTTTTATGGAAAGTTGTGAAGTTCTGGGAAGGAAAAGGGTATTAGGGGTGGTATCCAATAAATGGTTCCCGGGGCGGCGGTACCCATAAAACTTAAAGGAAAGATATACCAGACTATTGTTAGACCCGCGATAATGCATGGCTCCGAATTCTGGACTATGTACAACTCCTACTCTAATCAACTCGAAACAGCAGAAATGCGAGTTCTTAGATTGTTAGATTAAAAGTTCACGCATTCGTGGTAGCCTGGGTGTCACGGACATAAACAGTAAGCTGGAGGAACGACAGTTGAGATGATATGGGCACGTAAGACGGAGACCATTAGACCACATGTCTATAGAGCTTCATCGACAGTCATCCAGAGGAAGACCAAAGAACTCTTGAATGACTCAATGCTCCAAAATACTTCAGAGCAACGGCATGGATGAAGGCGATACTCAGAACCGAAGAAACTACAACTTAAAAACGAGAAGAGCTGACCCCAACAGCCTACCTAGGCAATGAGTTGGGACAGCGCAAGAAAGAAGGTCTCCACCCACCCAAAGGAAACATTTGTTTTGGGTCTTCCCAGATTTTCAAGAACAAATTCAGTATTGATTATAATTCTTTATTGTCATTCCCAGAGTGATAGCTACTGCTAAGGTCAAACCTGAATGATACCAGAACCTCAATAACTACAAGTCATTTAACACAAGTGGAACACTAAAAACTACCTACTTAAATATGGTTGTTTATAAGTACTATAATATCATCGTGAACATGAATGAATCATACGCACTGAACAGACAGAATCTCTAGAAATATGATTTATTGAAGTAAAACTTCTTTACGCACGCTCGACATGGGGGGGTAAGCTGGTGAATGCGTTACGAAAAGTGTGATACGTTACGAAATATGTAATGCGAACGGCGATCAATGCGAACGTATCAGGCGAGGCGTAGATACTAACCCAAGGTCGTAGGTCACCTCAGGGTCGTAGGTAACCCTACAGTCGTAGGTCACCCCAGGGTCATAGGTCACCCCAGGGTCATATGTCACCCCATGGTCATATGTCACCCCAATGCCATATGTCACCCCAATGTCATATGTTCTTTTATAAGTTTGTGAAATTTTTTTATTTTTTTTTATTGATCTATATACGTGATGTTTACAATATATTATTCGATGCCTGTCTCGCTAGGGTATACCTGTGTTGAGACAGGCGTTTTACTTCAGTCGTGTGGTCTACAGCACTCTCGTTTTTTTTAATTCAATTTATTATTTTTAAAAACATAACAAAATTAAAAGTTCATAGCGTTTTTAAAGTAAGAGAAAATAATAATATTAAGTATGCAGATTTATGCAATTTAAACATCAATGAAGCACAATAGATAACAGCGACAAAATTGCCGTCTAAATTGTGCTTTATTGATGTTAAACATATCGATATTCGAAGCCATTCTATTTAACATCAAGACAGCTCTCTCGACTGGCATGATCATTGCAAGTTAGTTCTGCAAGCCGGGAGATAAAACAGTCTATGCTGTCGGTGACGGACATAACCATCGGGAACGTAGAAACTAATGCTCTCCATGATAGTCTAGTTTTCGAACCATCCACGAATCAGTCTGAAGAAATGTGTTACAATGAGCACATCCCTTCTGAACCGTAGATGGTTCATATCGAGCATGCCCAAGAAAAAGTCGGTAGGGTAGAGCTACTGATAGTAGCCATACTCCCTCAGGTAGAAAAATATCAGAAATTTCTTCTGAACCTTCTCCATGAGGGAAATTTATACGATTTCAAAGAAAATTGCACCTTCGTTCCTTTCTCGTAATTCGTGGATCGGCTCGCGCTAATACCTACCTGTCAATATGCAGCATAACATCTCAAACATTGCATGAACCTGGGCAACCTGCTAAGTCACCAAACATAGCGAATCACTTATAATAATCACAGTAGGGGTGACCTACGGGCCCTACGGCAATAAATGGTTCCTGGGGCGGAGGTAGCTGTCTAAAAATAGATAAATTTATCCAAGACACTATCTAGGTAGCATTTAGTTCGAGATGAATCTAGCAATCATTCATAAAGATAGCAGCCAAAAAAAATATGCGTTTAAAAAATTAAGATAATGTTGGTAGTTCTTAGTCGGTATAATACAGTCAAATATGACCGAATCGGATAGGGTTGACTAAGCAGAGGTGCCCGGGTTCATGGGGTGAGGTTTGTCCAGGTCTTGGTGGCGGATACGTTCGCCCACCTTCTGCGTGGCGGGTGGGATCGAGAGAGAGTGGTTGAGGGAGGCCTTTTGACCTTTCCAACCGGACTCTCTCGACGCATCACCTTCCACCGCAATTGGAGGGATGGATTCATACGTCCGTCACTCCTGGACACACTGGCCCCCAGATTCCTACCCACCTTTCATACCCTTTTCCTCCTCAGAACTATGGTCTTGTATATATTTTCTGCCTGTACAGTGCATTTTTACAGCAGCATCGCGTTCATTGGTCAAATCATTGCACGTATAGTTTCGTATCGGTGATCGATGAACCGGTGGATGCAATTTTTAGCCATAAGTTTTTGTTGACTATGTTGAAATAAGATTGTATAAATGTATTACAAATTTGTACAGCGCCCTTGAGGTGATTTTTCAAAAAAACGGCGCTATACAAGTCATCCAAATATTATTATTAGTAAGTAAGGACATATTAATAAATTTTTATTCAGACGCACCGACACGCCCACGCCTTACTTCTTTCGAGTTAACACTTTAATGACCATAACTACATTAACTCTTTGATGACGGAATCACCTTATAACCTGAACTTACTGAAATATTCTTGGAAAAATAACAATAATGAATACAAGCCAAGAGTTTCAGGAATTTCATTAAAGGTAGTCGGAATAAAAATACCAAAGAAATATAACTGATCAAAAAATGATTCAAATGAATTTTCAGCCAATGTCAAACATTTTGGGAGGCGGGTATGGGTACTGTAACCCCCGGGAACCATTTATTGGATAAACAACACCTCTGCCACAGGTCACCCCAAGTGGTTCGCTACCTTTGGTGATTTAGCAGACAGCCGGCTTAGTCCAGCGGTTAGGCTCTTGACTCGCATTCCGAAGATCGCGGGATCGAATCCCGGCGTGGCAAATAAATTTTATTTGGTTAATTTGTATTATTTCACAATTTTTTCATTTAAAATAATAAATAGTATACTTGCGGCACGTTCCAGAGTGGAAGATACTCTCAGTATCGCCCTGGTATAAGACCACCATTCAGAAATAAAACGTTGCTTGAAATGGCATTAGCCGTGTTTGATCTGATTAGCCAGGTGCTTCCCCACCTTCCTCTTCCCTATCTCCTTCCCCTCCCCACTACATTCAGTCTCACAACGTACCCCAATTAGGGATGCCATAGTCTCACTGGATTCAGACGGGAGCAGTTGGGACTCTTGTGCGGTATACATATGTTGGATATTGGATTATTGGATAATTTATTGGATAACCAATACCTCTGCCACAGGTCACCCCAAGTGGTTCGCTACGTTTAGTGACTTATCAGGGGTGCCCGGGTTCAAGGGGTGAGGTTTTTCAAGATCCTGGAGGACGATGTGAGTGCCCACCTATCCAGAAAGTTCGCAAAAACGAATTTTCGTGATCTATTTAACGATTTTAGTTTAAGCATTTTAATTTATCATATTTTAATGGAAAATATTATATTAGAATAAGTTAACAATAATAATCTAAACAAAAATATGAAAGAGAACAAGACACAGAAAAACAAAAGAAGACAATGGTCGCAACTGGGACTCGAACCCAGACCCTGATCTAAAATGGTAAGTACACGTCCTATTTAAATAATTCCACATAAAAAATGTTCAATTAAAATACTTTACACAAGATTCAACCTCGAAATCGGAAATTGGTAAATAGATAATGAGAAATCGTATTTGCAAACTTTGACACCTCGTATCTCAGAACAAGATAAAGTGCGGTTAAATGTGCATAGATATTACATACCACTCCAATTAAAAATGTTCACAGCGTAAAAAAGAAATAATAATAATAAGCAAAATTAAATATAAAATAAAGTAAATGAATATAACAGAGAACCTGAAGAAAGATACTCATATAAACAATAATAAAGTAATTACATCATTTTACTTCAAATACTTCTATTTACCAAGACGTCATATTGGCTGTTGTATAAATATTAATACATAAAACAAGTTCGGGTTACTTAAAACGGTTGGACCGATTTTTATGATCTTAGATTTGTAAGATTTGTATCCGCCCCGAATAGCAGAATAGCTATTAAAACATCGGAAAAATTCACGAAAAAAAAGTTATGAAAAAAATTCTTATCTTTAAAAAATTCGTATAGAACGATTTTTCATATTTTGAAAGAACTGCAGCAATATTGTGATAAGTATAATTTTGAATAGTGAGTGAATTCCTAAAAATAAAAAAACGTCAAATGTCAATGCGCTGATTGTTTTGCTTTTGTTCTTAAACATGATATGATGATGCCCCTCTTTCTTACACACCAAATGCCAACAGTCTAAAATGAGACAAACGGTGAACATATGTGTACACCCCTCCAAAGGAAAAATACAATAATTATAATAAATCTCCGTTGAGCGTATAAAGAAAATGAAACGCAATTCCCGTAAGTAAGTGGAAAAGTAAAAAAATCACAAAAAATATAAATCCGTACACAACGCAATCTCTGATACTATAAAAACAAAATACGGGCAGCTGCGCATCCATAATTGCTTCATTGTGTAATTTTTAACTTTTTTTTACATTGGCTCCACACAGGACCTGAGGAAAATAATTCCCCTCAGGGTCTATTTCATCATTGGGGATGCAATGCGGAGAGTATTTTTAGGAAAGGTAGGAGAGGAAGTTCTTGGAAAAAACTTGATAAAAAAACTGAATTTAATTCAGCTAATAAGTTAACACAACTTTTTTTGACACTGAGGCGGTAAGAAGTTTACCGGGTCAGCTAGTATGTAATAAATAATAATAATTTATCCTTTATTATAAAATAGGGAGGGTTACAATTTATTTCCAATTTATCACAGTAATGTTTATTAGCGACTATGACATGGTTTTTTCTTAATTATTCTCTTCTATTGTAGGTTGGCAATCATCAGGACAATCTTCTTCAATATTCACATACTGCAGCCAGGTATAACTCCGCGGAACTGAACTAGTACCAGTCACATGGATTACGAATTCGGTTATTAAGTGTAAAGTATTCCTTATCAATTGGGTAAGTAGGTTATCTTGCGTATGTCACTGTTTAATTTAAGAGGTGTTGAGATGTTCTGTGGTTCCATTTAATTTTCAATTTTAGTCGATTCCTGTTTTACCATAGTATCCAGTTTTCTTCATACAATAGAGCCATTTCTGTAGATTCCTGTTTTATCATCTGCACCACAATTCCTTTGTTTTTTCAAAACTAAATTTGCAGCTTGTCCCACTGTTTGTGTTATTATAAAAGGAAGGGATTTAATAAAATATGTGATTGACACACAAAAACGTCATAATCAGTCCTTGTAATGTGACTAGTATGTTGGTATTCTCTTATTCATTTTGAACAAATTCACAATAATTCTTAGAAGAACTTCTATAGAAATTGTAATCCTATCAGCTCGAGGTATTTTGAGGATGTGCCTAGAGAAGATATCCGTTTTTTAAAGGCATTAAATCTTCCATAATTCTTTGATTGGTGATTCATTCATTTTGTTAAATTATTCCCTTGCAGCAAGACTGCCATTAAAAGAAGGCGTGATTTATTAATAGTTATCTGGGTGCATAGTTCGTAGGGCACGGTCTTTTGTTATTGGTTGAACAAAGTATTTTTAAAATGAATGAATGTTGAAATTGCTTAAACAAATCCACTGTAGACTATAACTGTACACAAGATCTAGAGTTGAATAGCCACTCTGCACATATTGCCAACCTTCCTATATCCCATTGGGCACTTAAATTCCGGAATATTACAAGCATAACCAAATCCTGGTATGCCACAGGGATAACTATTTAAGACATAACGAATAGAAATTTTGTATTTAGGCTCAGCCTTTCCAGCCGAATTGTTTATCTCAGTGTTTTTTAAGTCACCGAAACTGATCAAAAGCAAGAAAAGAAACAACGCGCTGATAACACGCATTTTAATACGTTTTAAATTTACGAATTACTCTGCACTGTTTGTGAATCAACGTTGAACGTTATTAAAATGATCACAAAAACATTGATCATTTGTATATATTTATTTCTTAGTCATCTAAATACATGATGTAACCTCAGGGTGTTTCGAAATTAAGAATTATTTGTGAAAACAATATCAAACCGATTAATTTTAATGCCAGTTGATATTTTTTTTTAAACCAACTTTTCAATTACGAAATTTTTACGCTTCAGAAGTTCTCCTTTTGAGGTGTTCCCCTTAAGAAGTGTTCCCGGGGCGGCAATAGTCGCCTTCCAAAATGATACCTCATCCCATGACCCGGGCACCCCTGCTAAGTCACTAAACATAGCGAACCACTTGGGTGATCTACGGCAGGGGTGTTGGTTGTCCAAAAAATGTTTGCCGTGGCAGCGCGGCGGTACTCATTCATACCCGTCTCCCAAATTGATAAGAGAAACAATGATAATAGTAGTTCCGTTATAATAATATAGCTTTGTTTTGAGAACGTTCACCTCAAGTGCACATTATGTAGGTAACCTAACGTAATACATTGAGAAAATAACAGATATTCTCATATTAAAAAAACGAGTGTGCTTTAGACCACACGACTGAAGTAAAACTTCACTAACTTATGCCGTCCATTAAAAATATAGCAAAAACAGGAATAAAAATATCCCCATCCCCTCAACATCCTCATCAACTCAACTCAACTCTCAACTCTCAGCTATCAGCTATCAGCTCTCAGCTCTCAACTCAACTCAACTCATATCATTGATTAGCGCTTCACATTGATAACGTTTCATATTTCTTCGTAACGTTTCATATTTTTTCGTAACATTTCATAACGTATTCATCATTTTACCCCCAAGTGTCGAGCGTGCTTAAAGAAGTTTTACTTCAATAAATATTATATGGGCATAATTTAAAATTGTGGCAGGCCTGCTGATTTGTTTGTGCTACTTCATAATATTTTATATGGTTTTATATGGTTTATGACCGCTGTTGCTTCTCGGATATTTTTATTATTATTAGCCAGGATCCGAACCAGATGTTTAAACGTACATTGTATTGATGTTACCCGAGCACTACAGATACACCTCCCTTTGAAACTTGTTATAACTAAATATCGCGACTGCTCCAACTCGAAATTTTTCGTGTGGAGAGCGGGGTCTTAAGATGTTTTTCCGTTTAAGATGTTTTCTCGCTCAAGATGTTTTCCCGTGTGGTTACCTTGATGAAGAAGTTCATTGATTCTGAGCTTCGTGAAGCTTAGGATGGCCACTCGGCATGTGTACAGCAGACGATCCCTTTCTTCCATGCAAGTGAGCACTTCCAGTACGCAAAATGTGCCCATCTATATCTGCAAGATATGATACAACTAAAAGCTAGCTATCCGGAGGCGTACAAGGAGTTTGCAGAAAAGGGGTGCTTCACTATTAATCGCACAGGTACGCCATGGGCAGTTGTTTGGTCAGATATGATCATAGAACAAAAACTTATGCGCTCCATGAAGATTTCAGACGCGAGGATGCGAGACGCGAGCCTGACGCGAGGAAGAGGAATTACTGATTGTGTAGGTACTCGCCAAGACGTGGGTTTGTGGATCACCAGAAGGCACCGCACGTGTTGGAGGAGTTTGCTGAAGCGGTTTTTGCAACTGGAGAGCAGCATGTTGATTTCCGGGTATCACGACAAACGAGAGATTCACGAGTTCGAGCTAAGATTCACAAATGGTTCAATGACCATCCCCCTTTTCCAAAGTTGGATTCGTTAATGCCGCTGTCAGCGGGCATCCTGAGAAATTCCAAAATAAACTGCCACCAAGGCCTGGATATTGGAAACAAAACTATTCAAATTTGTTTTATTGGCAGCAAATTTGGTGAAATGAAACAATGTAGAAAGAATGTGGGTTTGTCAATAGCCAGTATAAGCACTGAGCAGCACCATTAAAAGCAATGGTGAGAAAGTTACTATTAACCCTCTGAAAATTTCCCAGAGAACTGTCATAGCAAAAAAGAACGACAAAGATGTAGCAGTGCTTTTGATATATGAATTAACTCCATACCCTCTGGCTCTGTTCAGCGAGGGAAGAATGCAAAAAGGAAAAAATCATCCCTCTACGATGTTTTGCCAGTAGAGGATAGCGCAACTTTCGATTTCACCCAGAGCACCAATGTGGTAGATGGTGGTTTCCTTCTCCACCGCATAAAATGGAAACAGTCCTCTAATATTTCTTCAATTTGCCATCAGTACATTGCCTAAGTACAGAAATATAACGGTGATTTTTGGTGGTTATAGTGATGTCAATAGCATAAAATGTGCGGAGCAGAAGCGAAGAGGGCTCACAAAAACTTATGTTGAAATCAAATTTCATGAAAGCACGACCATCACAGTTCAACAAAAGCATATTCTTGCTAATGAAAGAAACAAAACAAGGCTGATTCACTTGCTCGGCGAGAAAATGACAGCAGCCGGGATTGAAATAACTGTTGCTACAGGGGAGGCTGACAGCACTATTGTGAGGTGCAGTTTGAATAAAGCTGCTGTACATCCAACTATAGTAATAGTCATTTGGAGGTCTAGCATCGTTCATTTATATAGAATCGTTCTTCCAACAAAATTAGAGTCCTTGCGAGAGCCTTGAAGAAGTAACCTTAAGTTACTTATACCAGGCGGGAAAGCGGTGGGGTCCTCCAAATGTAGCAATAGTTGGGGAGCCATGTGGACTTGATAGCTCTCCTCATTGGATTGGCACCAAAATCAATCAATATAATAATAATAATAATAATTGGATAATTTATAGAGCGCCGTTTTTGTGAAAAATCACCTCAAGGGCGCTGTACATGTACTTCATGAAGCCAGGCCGTGGGAATGTGGAGACCAAATTGTTTTCGGTGCGACAACTTTAACAGCTTCCAATCACCAAAAGGATTCTCCTTCTCCATAGCTTCTTCGGATGCGACACCACCTCGGCGGTACACGGAAAGAGTTAAGTGGGAATCACTAAGCTCTTTACAGAAAATCCTGGCCTCATCCAAGATATTTCAGCAATATTCACAGATCCCTCAGCCAGTGGCGTAGCGTGGGTATCAGCCGCCCGGGGCGGAGGAAAATTTTGCCGCCCCCCCTCCCCTATATAGGTTCTTCTTCAGAGAGGGGGGGTGGGGGGGGGGTGTAGTGATCCCTTTATTTTTTTTTAATTTTAATTAAATCTGTATGCGGTGAATTAAAACTTCACTCAGAACATGAAAACGGTTTTTCTTTGGTTCTGGCAGCACATAAATTGTCTGCAACTAGAATTTTATATTTGCACTTCGAAAAAAGTTATGTTTTCCTTCGAAATATGTCAGCAGTTGAATACACAATTGGAATTTAACATTCTGAACAATAAACTGGCTTAAATTTTATTTGTATGCGGTGAATTAAAACTACACTCAGAACATGAAAAAGGTTTTTATTTGACTCTGGCGGTACATAACTTGTCTGGAAGAATTTTATTTAGCACTTCTAATAAGTTTTTCCTTAAAAATATATATACCGCGTTATATATACGTGGAAGAAAACCGTAGTGTATTTTTTTGTGCGCTTTCAGCCGGGCGCACAAAGCTTCACGAATATAAAACACAAATCGACTATCAATTAGAGCTAAAATGATACTGTTGCTATTTACATTTTTATTTAAAAATAATGTATGTGTTAGAATAAAAACAAAACGTCTTTTCATTAATATTTTGATTTTAACAGTATATAAAACTAATAGAAAGATGTTAAGAAACTATAAACTAGAAAAAACTTTTAAGTCCTGACGCGAGAATCGAACCCGCGAATTCCCGAATCCAAATTTTTACAAGATGATTATTGATTGTGAAATTTTGCCGCCCCCCCCCCCCCCCCCCCCCGCCCCCCCACGCTACGCCACTGCCCTCAGCACCACCTGAGGATATTGAACCGGCTGGCGAGAAGCTTTTTTTGGCTGTATACAAATCGCCTGCTCATTAAGACAACGTGAACGAACATCGGTACTCGGCATTTTTGAAAGCGTTAATAAAGACCAAATCAGACATGGCCACTCTTGCTCCCACCAGAGGAGCTTCAAAGCAATACTCGCTCAGAGTAAATCTACAGGTAAATCCATGTACATAATATAGTTTTAAATACTGCTTTCTTTAAATTACAAATATTAATTTGTGATGAATACTTACGCTGGTCTCATTTATTTATTTATAAACAGAAACAAACAGTAGATACATAAGATACATTGGTGAAAAAAAATTACAATTAATAATAAGTATATTACATGGTGGGTACCTATTATGTGTTTCATTGAAGTGTCTTATTTATGGTATATATTTTTGTAATTACCGGGTGATGTATGTAAGGGAAAGGTGTGTGTGTGTGTGTGAGGGTGTGTGTGTGTGTGTGTGTGTGTGTGTGTGTGAGTATGTGAGTATGTATGTATATATGTATGCGCATTGAACAATTTGTATTATTGACATGATGATCTTTTTAAATTTGGGCAGTTAATCAGAGAAAATGTCGATGTTAGAATTTAGACCAATATTATGGAACATATGAAGAGCACGATTGATTGGAGAATGCATTTGTCTTGTAATTAAGTATGGAATAGTTCTTTATGGCGTGTACGTCTTAATGGTATGTTAAAATTAACTTGGGAAAGAAGTTCGGTACAGTCAATGTTATTATTTAATGTGTATAAATGTCAAATCAGCTATTTGTTGCAAAGTTTGAAATGTGCATTCAAAGTTGTTGTTGAATTTGAAGGTAAGATATTTTATAATTTTGTTTTGGATATGTTCTATCTTCTATTTTGTACTGCGGGTTCCGAATTGGCGAGGCATATTCATGTGTACTTCTGACTAATGCAAAATATAACATTACTACTGTACTTTCTCATAACTTTCTTACAGATATAACGGTGGCTCGGCAACCCCCTACCACCCATCTGAAGGGGTTGGGTCAAGGGAGAAGATGGGATCCAACCCAGTTAACACGAACGACCCCGTGGCACCCGCTCCGTTTTGAACATAATCTTTTGCCGATGCACGTCTGGGCGTGGGATGCGCTGCGGTTGTCGCAAAGCAGGGATTGCCTGCTCCAGTGCCTGCGGCTGCATTGGCGCATGTACGAACAGTGCTCCCGTCGAAGAGAGCATTGATGACGACGAAAGTTTAGATTTTGACGAAATGTAATGTTTAAGATACATCCTTACACTAGTAATTTCATTTTTAGTAATTTCGGAGACAGAAAAATTAGAAAAAGATATTGGCTCCTCTGGAACTCGAACCCAGGACCTTCTGCTTTCATGGCAACAGCTGTACCAACTGAGCTAAGGTGTCTATATCCTATGTCCAATATTCTATATCCAACATTATCTTCATTTTCTTAACGCACATAATATGTGCGCACAGATTTTCGATTGAGTTTCGCTAATATTGTCTTCATTTAATTAAATATTACAATTTGAGTTTTACTAGTAAAGTTCAAAATAAAAATAAATAAACATTTCATTTCTAACAATATATTTTTTTTAAATTTTACATTTTCTCCCCTCCATGTCTCCTTAAGCGTTGATCCTAGCAAAAAAGTATAGAGAACCTTTTTTGTAGAGAAATTTAGGTAGATAATTGAATATGTTTTCGCTAGAGGTAGTAGTTTTCGAGTTATTAACAAAAAACTGAAAAGGGGATCTTTAGAGACCCCCCCCCCCTCCCCACCCTTAGCTCCACCCCCACTCCTCAGTACTTTTAGTATGTTGTTAAGGACACCTTCTTAGTCCATCGGTGCCTGGACTATACATTAGGTTGGTCACGACTGTTAGGGATTTTTTTCTTCTTGTTTTGATTGTTTAATAGTGATAAAATGGTTTTAAATAAAGATATAAATTCACGTAATTTTTTTACCATCTTCTTCCTCCGGATTGACTTTGAAATTTCACAAAACAAATAAAAACCCACCCTTGTTAAATCTTAAAAAAATGTTAGATAAACCATTAAAAATGAACTATTTTTAAATAAATCACAAAATAGATGGAATATTTGGATTTAGTTATTTTAAAAATATATGAATATAATTCAAATTATCTCGAGGCAGTGAATTCAAACACCAGCAAAATCCTTCTTACTCTCAAATTTCGGCATTATTTTGCGAGACTTAACTTGGTACTTTTTGTAAATGATTTCTATGGAACATTTGCTATGGAAGATTAAAAAAATATGTTTTAAGTTTAAAGGTTTCATAGTAACTTTTAAATACACTAGAAATAAACACTTAAAATGAAAATTTTGAAAACTTAGAAATTTTAAACATGTTGTTTTAAACTCATTTTGCACCTTTTAATCGCTCTAAGAATTAAAAAATAACATTTTTTTAAATGACCCACCTTACTATACAATCACAAACTATTTATAAGCATTTGGTACATGACTAACTTTATTCCATGCAGGGCCTTGGCACCAGGTTGAACGCAAAATTATTTCAAAACAGTGATTTTACAACAATGGCGCGTGACGCTCGGCAAAACATTGCAGACTGACTAGCTTGCACCTAACCTGATACGATACGAGACCAATCTGATACGATATCGGTGGAGCCATATTGTGGCTAGTTTTGAAAATATGACCACTATGCCATCTCAGCCACGTTGACGTCATAGGCACTCTTCCCCTATCTTATTATGGTATTTTTATGTAAACTCAGATTTGCTATCAACTTTCCCTAAAATAAATGTATTTATTTATTTATTTTGTATAATATCTTACATTTCAAATTCTATTCAGCAATGTCGGCCTCATTGTGCTCACCTGTGCTATAATAAATTAAAAATAATATAAAAATACAGTTGCATAAAAAAAAATAAAAAAAGTAATCTAAAATTAAACTAAAAATTAAAATTTATAATTAAGGAAAATTATAGGTAAAATGAAGTATTTAATTACCTAAATAAAATTTAAATCGGAATATATTATGTCTAGTGTTTTTGAGAAAGATGTGTGTTTTATATTGTGTAGTTATGTGTTTTATTCTTATTTTGTTATGAAATTTTGGGAATATTGTCTTTTTTGTTCTTCAATCCATTTTGTAATTTTTAGTACGAAATTATTTTTGTTTTCTTCCATTTTATTTTGAAGGGTAAGACTGTTGAATGCTTTTATAGCATGATATTTATATTGTCTTTGTCCAAAGCTTGTATTTACCTTCGGATTTTTTAATGTTATTTTTGTACGATTGTCTAACTGGTCTGTTAGTGATATTTTGAGATTGTTGAAATAGTCTTTCTGGTCAAAAATGTAGTTTAGCTGTGTTTTAACATATAATTGTGCGTATATCTAGTACGTCACAACTGTTGATATTTGGTCTGTATCAGTTAGTCTATGTTTTTTTAAGTAATACCTTCAAGATCGTTTTCTGCGCGATTTCTAACTGATCGATAGCTGAGTTTGTTGCTCCTCCCCAGTTAATTATTTCATATTCTATTATTGACTGACAAAGTGTAAAACACATTTGTTTTATTTTATATATGTTTCTTACGTTTAGGAAAATATGTATTGTTTTGAGGAGTTTATTTGTGATTTGTTTGGTATGATGTGTCCATCTAAGGTTATTGTCAATTACGATTCCTAGATACTTTACTTGTTCTGTTTTTTTCTAGAGAAGGGCAATTGCAGATGTTGGTATTAATAAATTCGTGTATTTTTATGGTGTTTGTGTTTGTGTTTAAATAAAACAAAATAACAATTTATTTTTTATTAGAAAATAGGGAGGGTTGCAATTTATTTCCAATTTACCACAATAATATATTTTAGCCACTATAAACGTGTTTTTTTCTTAATTGTTCTCTTCTATTGTAGGTTGGCAATCATCAGGACAATCTTCACATACTGCAGCCAGGTATAACTCTGAGGAACTGAACTAGTACCAGTCACGTGGATTACGAATTCGGTTACGAAGTGTGAATTATTCCTTATCAATTGGGTAAGTCGGTAATCTTGCGTATGTCACAGTTTAATTTAAGATGTGTTGAGATGTCTCTGTGGTTCCATTAAATTTTAAATTTTAATGGATTCCTGTTGTACCATAATAACCAGTTTCATTAATACAATAGAGCCATTTCGGTAGATTCATGTTTTATCATCTGCACCATAATTCCTTTGTTTTTTCAAGACTAAATTTGCAGCTTGTCCCACTGTTTGTATTATTATAAAAGGAAGAGATTTAATAAAATATGTGATTGACACACAAAAACGTAACAGTCAGTCCTTGTAATGTGACTAGTTGGTATTCTCTTATTCATTTGGAACAAATTCACAATAATTCTTAGAAAAACTTATACAGAAATTGTAACTCTATCAGCTCGAGGTATTTTGAGGATGTGCCTAGAGAAGATTTTCATCTTTTAAAGGCATTAAATCATCTTTGTGAATTCTTTGAATGGTGATTCATTCATTTTGTTAAATTATTCACTTGCAGCAAGACTGCCATCAAAAGAAGGCGTGATTTATTAAGAGTTATCTAGGTGCATGGTTCGTAAGGAACGGTCTTTTGTTATTGGTCGAACAACATATTTTTAAAATGTCGGATTAGGTTGAGTTAGGTTGAAAGTGCTTAAACAAATCCACTGTAGACTATAACTGTACACAAGATTTAGAGTTAAAAAGCCACTCTGCACATATTGCCAGCCTTCATATATCCCATTGGGCACTTAAATTCCGGAATATGACAAGCATAACCAAATCCTGGTATGCCACAGGGATAACTATTCAAAACATAACGAACGGAACTTTGGTATTTATTTCTGGCCTTTCTAGGCGATTCGATGTATGTAAAGTCACCAAAACTAATCAAAAGCAAGAAAAGAAACAAAGCACTGACAAGACGCATTTTAATACGTTTTAAATTTACGAATTACTCTGCACTGTTGTGAATCAACGTTGAACGTTATTAAAATGATCACAAAAAACATTTATTATCCCTATATATATGTAGATATAGGTTATCTAAACTTATAATGTAACCACAGGGTGTTGCGAAATAAAAAAATATTTATGAAAACAATATCGACCTATTATATTACCTGATTAATTTTAATGCCAGTTGATACTTTTTTAAACCAATTTTTCGCTTAGGAAGTTTTTACGCTTCGGGAGTTCTCTTTTTGAGGTGTTCCTCTTCCCCCTTAAGAAGTTTTCTCGCTCAAGATGTTTTACCGCTCAAGATGTTTTCCGCTTCGATATTTTCTCGCTTAAGATGTTTTCCGCCATGAGGTTAATTCGCGCTTAAAGAAGTTGCATATTATTATTTTTTTTTTTTTGTTAATTGAGTTTTGAGATGTTTTCCGCCTTGAGGTTAATACCCGCTTAAGATATTTTCCGCCTTAAGGTTTATTCCCGCTTAAGATGTTCTCCACTTTTAGATGTTTTCACTTTAGATATTTTCACTTTAGATGTTTTCCCACTGGAGATGTTTTCCGCCTTAAGGTTCCCCTTGCGTGTTTCCCCTCCTCCCTCCCCGTCTCCCCTCATCCCTCTCCCGCTCCCCTGTCCCGTTAACCCCACTCCCGCGTTCCATTTAATTATTCAGTCCCAATACATTCAGTTTTCAAACCATATTACAATTTTTTTTTTCATTTTTCATATATGTATTACAAATATTCATTTTGTATATTATAAGAACAATCAATTAAATTTGGTACCTAATACAGGTACCTATTTAAAATTCCAATTATTCTTACTTTGTACTTCATTAATTTAAAATGGTTTATTAAAAAAAATATATTTGATTAAGGCTCCGTTACCGGCCCCAAAAAAAAGAAAATGGAGAGATACGAAATTACGAATGTTAGAGGAGACCGCTGCACCTCTGCCATAGGTCACCCCAAGTGGTTCGCTATAAATATATATTATATAAAATTATATAATATATATTTATGAGCAAGCATATTTTGATTTCTATATATATATAGATATAGAAGGCACCAGTGGCTATTTTTTTAATTATAAAAAGAACACCGCTAAATCCATCACGGAGGTCTTTAAACGCAGGCCATAGAGGTCATCAAAATATTTTCAAATGTGTGAATACTTACTTGCCAAATTACGTGTTATTCCAAGGTGCCTATCAAAAACTGATTGTCAACTGTATTTTTCACAAAACGGATAACCTTAGAGATGACCCACTGGTCGAAAATGTTAAGACAACACTATATCCTAAAATATATTCAGAATTCAAATTGCGACTCGCGACCCGTGTATTGGACGGACCTACTGACGAATTTGCCCTATCAAAGAAAAGAAGAAGAAGAAAAATAATGTGGGAATCTTAAGGTGATCCAATAGTCCAGGAAAAAATCGAAATCGGAATTCACGCCCCTTTATGGGAGGAGTTTAAAAATATTAGAGAAAAAACTTTTGGAAAGGTGGGAAAAGGTATTTGAGATTTTTTTTACGGGTTGATTTCGTAAAAGCCTGTAAAAAACATTAGTTCCTTTTTTACGCATTGTTTATTGTAATAAAACGGAAATTTAAAATTGATTTCACGAAATCAAGCGACGCGGAGCCACACGGAGCGATACGAAATAGGTGCGGCGTGGTCAGTAGTTCTTCGGTGGACGGCATAGGGTTCACTTTGAAAAACCAAATTCATTGACTAGCGGCTGTATTGTAAATAACAACGCAAAAATGCATATTTTATTTTAATTTGGGAAGTTCGGGCGTAAATATATATTTTTGCGATTATTATAAAATAAACTGAATTTTCCACATTATACAATAAACCATATATGAAAAGAGATTTATAAATGGGAGAGTTTGGACTTGTAAGTGTGTTTTATAGACATTATACTTTGGATACATTTTTAGATTTTCACGGCCAAAAGCATTATCGTTATTTGTTTTTGGGGTGTTATGCCATGTTGCGCTACCTCCTTCTTTAGCCGACGTTCGGACAGCGTTGCAGTGTCAATCATCAGTCGGTTTTTTTTTTTTTTTTTTTTTTTTTTTTTTTTCCAACAAAAACACAAATTACATAATATAATTTAGACAATTTATCGGTAGTCCCGCGAAGCTGCCACATGGCTGCTTGTCTGCAGGTTTCTGCCGGATCTGTCCGAAACGTCGGCTAAAGAAGGAGATAGCGCAACACGGCATAACACTCCAAAAACAAATAACGAAAAAAAACCTTATTCTTTATTTTTTTATAGGCTTATTAAAAGACTTATAAAAAAAATAACCGATATTTTCAAGGACCAAAGTATGTTCTACACGCAGTATTTAATTGAAGCATCTATATTACTTGGAGATTCAACCTTTCCGCCGCGTTTATTTTAATTAATTCCGAAGAACATGTTACCAATATTTAAGATGTTTCTAAATGAATACCTCCCAAGGTTATTAATTCATCGTCTAGAAAAATAAAATCTGGTGCTTACCGCTAACTTTAGTTATACAACGTATTACAATTTTTTAAAGGTGTTGTAGGTTAAAAAAAAATTATAGCAACGTACTGTTTTTATTGATCTAAAATATAAATTACTCGCATCCCTTGTGAGGTATGGAAATAAAAATTATAATTCAATTACGAATTCGCCGAAATAAATTAAAATGTGAGCCTCGAACAAACCCCCGATAAACGTGGTTATGTCTCGAATAACCAGACACAACCGGAAATATATAATTTGTAAAGCAAATTTTAGACTTGTTGACTCTTTAAAAAAAAAAACTATAAATTGATTTCGAAAGATTGTTATTTTATCTAGTAATTGTATGTATTAAATTTTGAAAAAAATTGTTTATTTTTATTACAAATAGGTTTTATTTTTGGCAGATTTGTTAAAATTTCAAACAAAATGTTGTATTATACAACACACATTTCAAATCATATAATCATCATACGGAAAAATAAATCAATAAATTATCTAGGAAAGCTACTTTTTAGAATGATAATTTTAGTTCAAATAAAATCATTAAAAAAATCCGCCCACGTGTTTTGCGACAAAAATACTTCAGTTTTGTTTTGAAGAGTTTTAATTTTCAATGTGCATTTGTTACTTTAAATTTAAAATTTTCTGCTACTGGTTTCGATACATCCCCAATATCACCCCTGCCACTACCCCCACCTAATTAAATCTAATCATTTTTGTACTTGCATAGAATTTGTAAGTTAGTTTTAAATTTGCTAGTGAATGACACAGATGTGTCGAAAAAAATTAAAACTCTTTAGTAATGTTTAGAGATTGTTACTCAGTTATTGCCCAAAAAATACTTATTATCCGGTAGATCCGACGATGTTTAATTGTTAGTGTAGAGCATAGGTTCTCAACGTGGGCGATAACGCCCCCTTGGGGGCGTTTGAGACCTTCAGGGGGGCGGTAGAAGATCCAGAGACAATTGGGGGGCGTTTAGATGGCACAGGGGGGCGTTGGCAAGTAAAAAAAATATGGTATAAAAAAGACAAACAAAACACTCTAATCACGTACTAATAAAGCGAAGTTAACTTAATTATTGGTTAATTTTTGTTATTAAAAACCCATGTCGGAAGTAAAAAAGAAGATACGGCAATATGGTGTGGATTATATTAAATACGGATTTATCGAAAATCCCATAAATCCATCATCTTCAATGTGCCTTATTTGTCGAAAAACATTTTCAAATGAAGCGATGAAGCCTTCTAGGCTTCAAGATCATATTAATAAAATCCACCCGGATACGAAAGACAAAGATGTGACCTATTTTCAAGACATGAAAAAGAAGTACAAAATTCAGCCAACTATATCAAAACAATTTTCCACAGCTTCTAAGCAAGACAATGATGGACTTCGAGCTTCGTACAATATCTCATTGTTGATTGCTAAAACAGGCAAACCACGTATACTATTGGGAAGATTTAATTTTACCAGCAGTAAAAAAATTAATAAACACTGTGCTCCATAAACCAGCTGCAGATATTATCCGAATTCCTTTGAGCAATAGTTCTGTGCAATGACGAATTGATGAAATGGCTGAAAACATTGAAGAATCATTGTGCAATCATCTGAAGTCTTGTCGATTTTCAATTCAGCTGGATGAGTCCACTTTACCAACCAATGAAGCATTGTTATTGGCATACGTGAGGTTCATCGAAGATGAGAAAATATATCAAGAACTGTTGTTTGTTACAAATTTGGAAATAGATACAAAAGGAGAAACCATATTTAATACACTGAAAAAGTTTTGTGACGAAAAGAAAATTCCTTTTAATAATATTTTGTCAGCTGCTACGGATGGCGCCCAGCTATGACAAGGCGTCACAAAGGCTTCATAGCGTGCTTAAAAAATAAAGTTCCTGACTTGCTTGCTGTGCATTGCGTAATTCATCGCCAGCATTTGGTTGCGAAAAATCTGAGTGAACGCCTCCATACATCACTGTTATCAGAGCAGTTAATAAAATCAGAAGTAACTCATTGAATGACAGATTATTTAGTCAGCTTTGCATTGCCAATGATGAAGGTTTCAACCGATTGTTGCTTCACACAGAGGTGCGCTGGCTGTCAAAAGGTTCTTGTTTGACTCGATCTTACAATCTATTTGAGTCTGTGATAGAGTTCCTAGGAAACAAAGACACAGAATTGCGCGACAACCTCACCTCATCGAAGAACAATATTGCGTACTTGACAGGCCTGTATAAATTGTTTAATGATGTCAATCTCCAACTTCAAGAAGGCGACGACTTAAATTTGATTAAGACAAAAAATTGCGTTTCAGCTTTTGTATCCAAACTGCTATTATACAAAAGAAATATTGGCAGACGAGAATTTAATAACTTCCCAAATTTATCAGCAAAATCATTCAAGAACAACGACTTGCTTGTTTACTGTCAACACTTGGAAAACCTCCACAATGATTTCAAGGAACGATTCCGGGATATTTTAAACACGGGCAAACCAAACTGGGTTTTGGATCCTTTTTCAAATGTCTACATAGCAGGATCATCCCAGTTAGAAGAAGCACTAATAAAACTGACGACAAATGAGGAATTAAAAAATTAAATTTAAGAATGGCTACCAAGAGTTTTTGCTGCAGAAGCCGATTTCGCAACTGTACCCAGGATTATGGTCTATAGTCCAATGATTTTTAATAGCATTCCCATCGTCTTATTTAGCTGAACGTGGATTCAGTGCCGTAGCAACGTTGGTAACTAAAAAGAGAAATAGGCTCCATATTACTGAACGCGGCGACCCTCGATTGTTTTTAAGTATTATTGAGCCTAATTCTTCTATTAATACAAACTTCTTAAAACGCATCAAATTCAACCATCTCATTAGATAAGTTATAAATTCAATATCTTTTCAACGTTAATAAAAATACTTCTCTTTTTAATTAAGTATGCGTTTTAATTGTTCTCATTGAAACAATCTTCTTCTCAGAAATGTAATAGGAGTCATAGCCTTTCTTATGATTACATATTAATATTACTAGGTACCTAGTATGTAAAAATGGACTTTTAGGAAACCCAGAGACCACCCCCCCCCCCAAGATGGTATGTAAAAGCAGTTGGGGGGCGCTAGAAAAAAACATATTGTCAAAGTGGGCGGTGGGCAAAAAAAGGTTGAGAATCTATGGTGTAGAGTTTGTGTGACACTAACAATTACACATCGTCGGATCTACCGGATCTGCCCTGATGATGGACACTGCAACGCTGTCCGAAACGTCGGCTATAGAAGGAGGTAGCGCAACACGGCATAACACCCCAAAAACTAACAACGAAAATGCTTTTGGTCGTGAAAATCTAAAAACTTATCTTTATTTTGATAAGATATTATTGAAAAATTGTAATACTCTTAATCAAAAAATAATAACAAAAGTACATAATTTTAATACTTTTATCATCACGCCTTTCGCATTTTTGAATGTATGTACGTATAAATTAAAGCAAATTTGAATGAAACGAAATCGATATTGAGTTATTATTTAAAAAAGCTAGTATGGAGAATAATTAATCTTTCTCATTGGAACCACCCTGCACGACCGTAAGAACATCTTTCTACGAAATATGAATTCTCGGCCGCTGGCTGGTTAATAATAAGTTGCCGCCTTTAATAATAAGTTGGTATGAATATCAAACGAATTTATATGTATACAGTATTCAGTAATTTATTATATTCAGTACATGTACACAGTATCAACTTTTTGTACTTATTGCGCTGGTATAGACAGTATATATGTAGATAAGCAGATCTTTCCTTGATGTATTTGAATGAACATTTGTTTTATACTTTTGTTATTCTGCGGTACCTACGTTCTTTTTGCACATCCCTTCGGGGTCACTTATTTAGTTATACGTATTTTGTTTAATTAGGTATACCCACGGACGTACAAAATATATGGACTTGCCCTTACGTGATAAAAGGCGTGTTATTTTCCCCTCCCATTGGAACCATTTTTCGGAACCGGCTGGGCTTGCGAGAGCCCCGCGTTAATCTAAAAAATGTGACGTCATCATTATTGTCCGGACTAGTGTCGAGCTCTTGTCGACGTTGTATGTCTATGGAACACATACTATGACATCGAGATACATGGCGACGCGAAACACAAAGCCTCTGTTTACTGGGGTAAGTAAATCATGAAACATTTGTAAAAGTGTCTACGGAAACAAAATATTCAACTATGAAAATACTCAGAACCTTACTTTGCGAATTTGGACTTGACATATCTGTTCATAACGTGGCATGCAATTCGCGCTCCCATATAAAAAGGTCTATTCATTCAAAAGCAGATTTTACTTTCAAGAACTAAATGGTGATACTATAATGCGAGGTGCCTAAATACTGTTAGATTGATTTATTGGCGAATCACAAGTCTCTTTCCTCTCTTCGTCCCGCCATAGTTGGTTTTTACCCCTCATCTGTAAGTTCTCGTCTAGCTATTTGTATGTCTATGGGTATACCATATTTTCTCTAAGTTGACTGCACATTGTATATATGTATATAAGTACCTACGCTGGGGGACCAATTGTCGACAGATCAACTGTCATGGAACATCCTGTACAGAAATATAAATACTCGGGTGGTCAATGGGCCTTTGTTAGCTACAATGCAAATGTGTTGGAGGTGATTTGATAAAACCTTTTGTAGTATTACCGACATAATATTGCTTATAAACACAGATAACCCTTGGTATCCCACTGGCCGCAAACGGTCATTATTCATTGTTATACAAAAGTGGGTACCTAAGTTATCAGTAGGTCGAGTCATGGTCGATCGATAAAACCCTACATCAATACGATATTTATTTATTTATTTAACCCTCACGCGGGGTCCCTTAGGACCCCAAAAAATAAATGTGATTAAATTGTTGTTATAAAATGCAATGTTCTCCAAAATGACAGGAAAAAATCTCAAACTTGTGATCTCCCGAAAGAAACCATTCATTTAGCCTAAATGCAATAAGGAACTCCAGTGAAAAATATTATGGCTTTAAAAAAATATGTTCATATAGACCAATAAACGCTGATTCTGAATATATAACTTTCATTTAATAATATTAAACGTACAGTTTTTAAACAAATATTAAAAAGTGCATTTTTAATATTCTCGTTAAAACATAGCGCCAGGTTGGTATGCTGTGTAATGCTCTGTGGTGACGTCACGATAGTAATCACGGTAATGACTGGTTTATTTATGCTATACGTCATTTATATGGGAATTTAGGTATGACACAAGCGAATGTTCTATATATTTCTTATTTTTGAAGATGTCGTAAAAGCATATACCTTTATAGAAAGTTAATAGAATTGCCTTTTAGATTTTTGTATCTGACATATACGATTGTGTTTGAAAAATGCAGTATTTTAAGTTTCAAAATGAAAAAATTTAAAAAAAACAGCCGACTGTAAACATATTCTATTAAATGGTCGAAAAAATTAGGAAAATTCAAAATTTAAAAAATACAGTCCTCTTACTTTATGAATTTGGAATAAAACTGTCACTTCACTTTTTATCTCGTTCATACAATTAAAAAGGATAAAAAAATATTATAATAATTCCGAAAAAATAACTGAAAAAATCCGACATCTTGGACTCGGTTTTACGCAATAAATGCGTTGATTTCTCGAATTTGTATTTATTTACACATGCATAAGGCTTTTACATTATCAAATAATATTACTTTTATGGAAGTTTTATTAAATTCACGCGGAAAAGTCATAAAAATTATAGAGAAGTAACCTTTGATTATGTAATGTCAGTAACCTAAAAACCGAACGAAACTAAATCACCAAAAAAACATTATTTAAGGACTAAAACTGAAAAAAGTACAGGCAGCATTAGTACTTATGCTGAATTACACTAATATCACAGTGAATTAATCATTTAAACGAAAATTATCATCAAAAACAGCAAACTGCAAATTAAATTCATCAACGTCATTCATTGTTTTGCAAAGAATTTGATTTCGCCATTTGCAATAAATAAGCCATTAGCCAATCAACGCGTTATAATAAACAAGATGGCCGCGCGCCTGCGCAAATCTATGTGAGATTCAAGAAAACCAACATAAAAATTTCAAATATATGAATCGTTATTTTAGTAGATGACGTCACAAAATTCACCATAGATATGGGTGTTTTCGAGGGATCTCCAAAAATTAAAACTTTGAAAATTATTTTAACTATTAAAACTAACTCTAAAAAAAAAAAAAAATGCAGTTATTTAAGTTAGAAGGTCATTTTTCATTAAAAAAATAAAAATAATGGACTGGACTTCTCTATTATTAAGGTTCTCCAAAATGACTGAAAATTTAATTAAGATATGAGATTAATATTTTATTTTTGGTTAAAATGTTGAAAGTATTATGTCCAATGATTATTGTCCTTATTTTGTGTCTTTTAAATTATGTATGTCATGGATTAAAATTTTTAGTTAAAATAAAAAAAAAAATTTAAAAAAACTATGGTTAAAATTGATGGTTATTGAGTAGGTACTTGTTCTATGGGCAATTACTTCTAGGCAAGTACCTACCTAATTTTATTATTTTCTTTTTTCTTCCCTATCGAACTATTTGTATAATGGAACAAAAAAGAAAATAATAAAATTAGGTAGGTATTTGCCTAGAAGTAATTGCCCATAGAACAAGTACCTACTCAATAAGCATCAATTTTAACCAATGACCTTGAAAAAAATTACATATTTGCGATTCTTTCAAGGACATCAAGAAACCATCCCCTCGTTCAGAATGCAATTATTAATGTTTTCAAAAGCTGTCTTGACAGGAGCTCATTCCTGTGATCTCTTGAGCGAAACAATTCCTTTGTTAAGAATATTATGAACTAAATATACAATTTGGCTGTGCTGAAACGGGAATTATTCCCAGTTGGATAGACAAAGGATCATTTTGTAATATATTGTAATATTTATAAAAAAAATTATAATAATAAATAAAAAAAAGCATAAATTTTATGTGTTATTTTAACTGATTATAGTCAGGTGATAATGACTGCATTAAAATATGAAGAAATATTTAGAAATGAAATATTTATTTTCAATGTAAAGGCTTAAAAATCAACAAGGAACATTTTTTTTATAATTTAGAATCATAATTTTTTAATAGTAAACTTTAAATCTAACCAATTTCTATCAAACTTATAACTATTTGCGATTGATTATTAAAAAATCTGAAACACAGTGTTTCAGGCAAATAATTATTGTTTATAATAATTGTTACCCTTTGTGCTATGCATAACAATCTTGTCTTAAACATTAGTTTATCAAATAAAAATAATAATTAATATTTGACGAGTTAAAGTATTTCACCAAAAAATGTAGACATAATTTGTCACGACGCCACCTAGTGAGAGATTTAGCACTTACAATGCCTTTTTCATAAAAAATAAAGTTGGTTATTTGCAGGTGGAAAAATGTAATAAGCAGTAATTGTTGAATGAAACACTAGTATACATTGAATTATTTGGCGGGTAGGAGATAAGCCGACGTAGCTCAACGGTAGAGCATTTGACCGGATATCAGAAGGACGCGGGTTCGAGTCCCGTCGGCGGCATGTATCTTTTCTCGGGAGATTTTTTCAATGTAGATGAGTGCTTCAGGATTATAACTATTGTTTATAATAATTATTGAGATTGATACAGACTTATTATTATTACAACAAAAAAATCAACAAAATACAATGATAAACATATAAACTTGATTTTTCATTGTA
Organism: Limnephilus lunatus; assembly: GCA_917563855.2. Lineage (NCBI taxonomy): Eukaryota > Metazoa > Arthropoda > Insecta > Trichoptera > Limnephilidae > Limnephilus > Limnephilus lunatus. The sequence continues at coordinate 124,269,268 of OU830592.1, forward strand.
TTTTGTTGATTTTTTTGATCCTCACGCTGAAATACTAGTCTGTATCTCACATCGCACATGCGCGGACTGAATGTTGGCGGCGCTAGCGTCAAGTATAGTCCCTTTTCGGAAGCTACCTAAAGTAAGGAATCGGTGGGAGCATTGAAAATGTACATAATTAGTTTTTATGTAAAACCTGGGCTTTTAAAGACCACACGCAACGGGTCGAGGGTTAAATGCCATAAAATGGTATTTACATCCAAGTGACGCATGAGATTACAGTGGTACCTAGGAGCAGTGGCGTAGCACAAGTATGGGTGGCACCCGGGGAGGATAATGTGGTGTCACCCCCCCCCCCTCATTAAAGTTGACAAATGAAAATTATATAAAATTGTTCCGTCCTGGGGGGGAGGGGTGGCTAGAGAATTGTGCTCTTAGGGGTAACACTCGGTCGGGTGTGTACGTATGCCCGGGATGGTTTCTATATATACCTAATAGTGAGTTTTAGCATCATGAAATTATGCGTTGCTAACCGTTCATCCGACTGCGATGAAACTTTGGGGATTTAATGTGTGCATGCCCGCGATGGTTTTTTTATATAATAGCAATCTCTGGCGTCATGAAAATGCGTTACTAAACCGTTCATCCTATTGCGAGGAAACTTTGGTGAGTTGTTATGAGCACAAATGCGAAGGTTTCTCTGGCATTATGAAATTTTTGTATAAAAAAATTGCAATAGGTGGCCACGAGCTGTTTGAAACTGAATGTACCGGGACTGAATGTATGGAATGCGGGAGGGGCTAGGGGAACCCATGTGGGGGGAGGGAAACCAGGGGGGGGGAGGGGAACTCAGGAGGGGGGTTAGCGGTACGGGAAAAGCGGGAGTAAGCGGAGGGCTGGCGGTGTGGGAAAGCGAGAGGGGAAGGGGATGCGGTAGAGGAAGGAAGGGGAGGCGGAACGGGACAAACGATTTCTTTATTAAATGGCATAGCAACGCATGCCGGGAACCAGCTAGTTCTTAAATAAAATCGTCAAAATCAGGGTTTTGTATTCCCAGACATAAGAGTATTTTTTTTATACAGTTTTTTTTTATTTGTTTTTTTTTTTTTTTTATTCCAGTTAAAAGAACATTACATTTTCACTCATTTAACTAGAAATAATCATACACATTAAGATAAACTAAATATTTCAATACAGCGCTATTCTATTTCATTATTTTGTTTATCAAGAATAAATATTAATAATTTTTTTTTTAAATTTACCCAACTTTGTTTTTAATGTCATTTGGAGGCAATTATATAAGTTACCCCCCTCGTAACCAATGGATTGTTTATCATAGTTAGTTAGTGTGGATGGTGTTTAAATGTATGTTATCATGTTGTCGTGTAAAGTGTTTATGTACTTGAGACGTTTTAATGAATTCTGTGTTTGTGTGTACGAGATTATTTTGTATATAAGGAGACATGTATTATATTCATATAGTTTTCTTAGCGTTAATAGTTTTGTTTCCATATATAATTTTTTTGTGGATGTTCTGGGCTTGTAGTTAAATATTGTTTTGATTACATTGTTCTGTATTACCTGTAATTCATTTGTGTATGTTTCACATGCGTTTCCCCAGATTTCAATCAATTTAAGTTAATTAAAGTTAATAAAAGATATCTTAAAAATCGGTCCAGTTTAGGACGAGTGAAATAAGGAATACAAAACTCGATTTTGATGATTCTATTTAGGTATTATCAGCCAGAAGTACAGTTGTCCATTTCGCTCAGTATTCGGTGGAGTAAGAACACAGAGGCAGTGACAGCAACAGTCTGGTAATATAACATTATCACTGCTGAGTTTGTTGAACCCCCGGTCATAAAGGAAAACTCAATTAAAAGGCCTTCATTCCACAAAGCTAATTACGATGACATAAGAGACAGCCTGGCGCAAGTAGATTGGAACACACTTAACTTAACCGATTCCGTCAATCCTGCACTATCACATTTTTATAATATTATTAATAATTTGATCTCTGATAAGGTTCCATTGAGGCGTTCTGGTAAACATTCCTATCCCCCGTGGTATAGCTCATCATTAATAAAACTTATTCGCGAAAAGCAGACATTTCATAGATTATATACTACTTATAAGAACCCTTCCGATTACATTACTTTTTCTAGGCTACGCACCAGACAGAAAAAAATGGCTAAGAAGTGTCATGAAGACTTTATTAATAATGCTGAAGAGAATATCGCCAAAGATCCCAAGGCATTCTGGTCATATGTTAAGTCAAAAAAACTATCAGCATCTATTCCTAGCGTATTAAATCTTAAGGATTTAACAGCCGAGGGTGGCCAGGCAGTCTGTGATTTATTTGCTGAATATTTTCATTCCGTCTATGAACCGGCTGACCCTCTGGGGACTTCCTGCCACGACTCCGTAGTTAATCAGGTTTGTGAGATAGGATCAGTTTTTATCGATGCTGATCTTGTATCTAAATATTTAAAACGGCTCGATTCCAGCAAGGGTGCTGGACCAGATGGTATCCCACCACTGTTCATTACCGAGTGTGCAAATCATTTGTCAATTCCGCTATCAATACTGTATAATATATCGCTTAAGGCTGGTACATTTCCAGATATATGGAAAAGAGCCTACATCACACCAATTCATAAATCGGGAACTAAGTGCGAAGCAGATAATTATAGACCCATTTCCAAGCTTTGCATTTTTTCAAAGGTGTTCGAAAACATAGTCTTTGACCAGTTATTCCCTGTGGTAAAGAATTCGATCAACGAATTTCAGCATGGATTCTTTGCAGGTCGCTCTGTTGCTACAAATCTTATAACATTTATAAATTTCTTGTCTGCCTCTATGGATAAACGTGTGCAAGTTGATACAATTTATACTGACTATAGCAAAGCCTTTGACAAGATCAACCACAGGATCCTGCTTAGAAAACTTGCTAATCATGGTATTCATGGAGATGTCCTTCGTTGGTTGTCTTCATACATAACAAACAGGTCCCAGGCTGTGACAGTAGGTGGATTTTCTTTCATCTGGAAAATCATTACTTCTGGTGTGCCTCAGGGGTCCATTTTGGGTCCTTTGCTTTTCTCTATCTATATAAATGATATTACGACATGTTTTCACAACGCTCAAATTTTACTATTTGCCGACGATATGAAGATATACCTTCCTATAAGCTCCCATGACTGTTCTGTGCGTTTACAAGAAGATCTTGACCGACTGACGGATTACTGTCTCAGAAACAAGCTTTTTATCAATATTTCCAAATGTTGCAAAGTCACATTCACACGTAACCATAAAAAAATACTGCATGAATACACCATTTCTGGATCTCTGTTAACAAATAAAGATTATATACGTGACCTCGGGGTTATTTTGGATTCTAAACTTACCTTTGATAAACACATTGATAATATTGTCATCAAAGCAACAAAGAGTCTAGGCTTTGTACTGAGAACATGCAAATTTTTCAAAAACACTAAGACTTATCTGATTCTGTACAATTCACATGTTCGTCCTCACCTGGAATACTGTTCACAGGTTTGGAACTCGCGCTATATTGTTTATGTTAACAGGTTAGAAAGAGTTCATGAGCGATTTCTCAAATTCCTCAATTTTAAATCATTCAACATATACAATTCTTATGACGAAATCGAGAAACATTTTCGAATCTCGAAACTGCTCAATAGGAGGCTTGTCGCTGATCAGATGCTCCTGTACAAAATTATTAACTCAAAAGTTGACTGCCCGGAGCTGCTAAATAAAATAAATTTCCACACGCCGACTCGATACAGCAGACAAAATACCCTTTTCTACATTGATAGATGCAACACTAATTCCAACCAAAATGAATTTGTACAAAGGACATGTAAATACTATAATAATAAACTTGCACATATAGACACACTAGCTGACATATTCACTGCTAGTTACTGTCGTTACAGAATTTCTTTGTATTACATTCTATGTAGGTGCGAATAACACATATTCTTGACTAAATTTATTGTACCTAATATTTTTATATTACTTGCGTGGCAACTTTCCCTTATCCCTCTCCTCCCCTTACCCGTCCCAACCCAAATACCTATTTCGCAGTCTATTTAAGTATTGTTTTAATTATTTTATTATTGTGTATAACATGTTTATCACTTGTTGAATTAACATCTGTATTATTATTTTTTTTTAAATTGCTTGCATAGTTCTGTTTTTATTTTTTCTGTTTTTCTTAAATTTACTAGTTTACATTCAGTTACTTTTATGTTTCTAAATACCTATCTGTGAACATTAATAATTGGTCTGTTTTTTGCCATCCTCTTATGTATATTTTATTACTATGACTGTTTATGTTCCTAAATAAATAACTATCGTTCAAATTTCTCGGTGACTGGTTTTCCTCTTAAGGCTCCGTTACCGGCCCCAAAAAGAAGAAGATGGAGAAATACGAAATTACGAATGTTAGAGGAGAGAGCTAACAATTACAGTGCCAAAATCGATGCAAAAATTGCGAAAATCTTTAATAAAACACGACTCGTTTAAAATAGAGCAAAAATCTCTTAGGGGCTGTCTTAAACAATATTTAATGAAACACTGTAAATTTTTTCATACATGTAACTTGTAAAAAGACTTGAAAATTAAAAAAATTGGAGCATATTTTGCGATTTTTTTCAATCGAGGGAATTTCATATAATTTGCGTTTCGGCGTGGGGAATATATAGATATTATCTTAAAAAATAACATTTTTTTTAAGAGCTTAAAAACTTCAAATGTTTAAGGGAGGTTTGCAAGAAATCGGTAGAAATTCGGATAGCGGCCTCTTAAGAGGGAATACACAAAACCGGAAATACTCGTATGCCATTTTTACAACAAATTTTAGACGTTCTTTTCCACAAAAAAATATAAATTGATTTCTAAAGACTGTTCTTTTATCTAGTAAAGCTATGTTTTTAATTTTTAGAAAATATCTTTTTTTTAGTACAATAATGTTTTACCCTAGGTCGTTGGCAGATTTGTTATATTTTCAAACCAAATTTTGTATTATACAACACACATTTCAAATCATATAATTATGCAGTAAAATAAATCAATAAATTATCTGGGAAAGCTAGGTTTCAGAATTTAAATTTTAGTTTAAATAAAATCGTGTAAAAAAGGTCCGCGCACGTATTTTGTGACGAAAATACTTCAGTTTGTCTGTTTATTTACAGTCTTACAAACTAATATATTTAAGATTTTTTTTACATTCTTATTTTGCTTAGAAATAATTGAAAAATTATAAATACTTTTGATCAAAAAATAATTACAAAAAATACATAATTTTAATAGTCTTATCATCAGGTCTTTCAGTATTTTTGAATGTAGGTATAAATTAAAGCAAAGTTTGAATGAAATAAAATCAATATTGAGTTATTATTTGAAAATGCTGGTAAGGAGAATAATTAATCTTTCTCATTGGAACCGCCTTTTACGATCGTAAGAACATCTTTCGACGAAATATGAATTCTCGGCCGCTGGCTGGTTAATGGCCCTTAATTCTCAGCCGAAGTGACGTTACGGTAAAATAATAAAATAAATCACTTTGGACAAATTCATCCATTTATGCCATTTTCAAAATTGAAAAATATTGCAAAGCGATTATCTCAGGATTATCAGTAGACCCACGCGATGGTATAAAATATTTAATTTTCAAAATACTTCATCCTAGCGTTCCTCTCTCAGTAAAGCGCCTAAGCTTTATTATTGTTTTATCCGAGAAGCAAACCAATTTTCCAGGGACAGGGAGGCGGTGTTTGGAAAATGCTCGGTAGATGGCACTGCTTGAAAATTTTTTGATCAAAATCAGGTTAGAATAGATAATGATAGCTTCGATTATAATAAATACATATAACAAGATATTAAATACATAACACAATAATTAAATACTGCCTCTTATGCATAACATTTAACCTCCATCTCCAAGTAACTTTAACTTTTTGGCTTGACTTAATTTAACTTTGTATATAATATGTATCTCTAGATTTTTTTTATGTATAAGCTGTTTGTCTCTTACAAATAAATAAATTTAACGAATGTAACAAAAAAAAACATACTATGAAATATTGGTTCCATGCCAACTTAGAATCAAGTTAGTCAACTCAACACCTCTTTGAAAGTCATTAAAACCTATGATTTTTATTTTTAATAGCCCGTAACCCTAATCTAACTTAACCTATTTATATAATTTTTTAAATATTTTTTCATCACTTTTAATGAATTTTCAGAGAAGGTTCTGAGTTTTCTGGTCACCGAAATATTTTACACCGTTCTTATTATATAATGAAATGGATTTTTTTTTCTAAATATTTAAATTTTGTATGCAAATATAAAAAACTAAAACAAATTATTCACTTTACCTTTTTTCTAAAAAAAAATCTAATAAATGAAAACACATATTTTATCAAAATGTTTTGCAAAATTTAATATCACCTCATTTTTTGTTGTTTTACATCAGTAATTCTTAACGGGGCGCCAGCGCCCCCCTGTGGGCGTTTTGGAGGTCTGGGGGGGCGTTTTTAATTTTTTTGCATTTAGTGGGCGAGGAAAAAGTTCATGTGGGCATTGTGTCAATATAGATAATAAGCTCATTCCACAAAAATTTTAACTGAGGTTTAATACTTAATGTCAATCTAATAATAATGTGTTTTATTAAATAAAAAAAATAAATTTAAAATTTTTATACTTTACGGTGCTCCAGATTTTATGTCCGGGTTAAATCTTTCCCAAATGAAAGACTAAACCCTTCCACACACTTTTCCACAAATGAATTTACTAGATATTCATTTGTGGAAAAGTATGTGGAAGGGTTTAGTTTTTCATTTGCGAAAGATTTAACCCGGACATAAAATCTGGAGCACCGCAAAGTATATTATATACTTATTATACATTATATACTTAAGAAACACTGTTTTACATCATTAAAGAAAATTTTAAAATTCACACAGTTTCATATTTTTTTTCAAATTACGGTCGGAATCTTTGTTTTTATAGAGGTACATATTTTAATTCTTCTGTGGTGAACTTCTAGACATGAATATAAGGCGTGGTGTTTTCTCTTTCTAAAACCGTTTAATTCGTTTTTCTCACCGTGCTATTTCCATGAGACCTATATGAGTTGTTCCCAAAAGCGAAGAAATTGGCCTGAGAGGTCAAGCCGTGTTATATAACATATTTATCTTGGACATTGTTTTTGAATTTGCCACGTTTGCCATTCCAAAACGATAATTATATGAAATTCTCGCGATAGAAAAATATCGCAAAGTATGCTCCAAAAATTATTATAAATACGTTTTTTTCTGTTTTTTACAAGTATGAAAGAAATTACGGTGTTTCATTAAATGCTATTTAAGATATTTCCCAAGAGATTTTTGCTCTATTTTAAACGAGTCGTGTTTTATTAAACTTTTTCACAATTTTCGCTTAAATATTATCGTTTTTTAATATTCTATCATCCTTCCTATGCATTCCTATACCAATCATATCTTCTTCTTTTTGAGGACATACTAGCGGGCCTAAATATCATTTGTTTTTTTTTTAAATTATTTATTTGATCTTTCTTTGATTTTCTTCTGATTATTTCTCAGGGGAAATTATTGAAAAATATGTTCCTCCATTGGTGGGGTAGTATTTTGAAAACGTTAATATTACGTTTTTAAAAATTTACATACAATATAGGTCTAGTGTAATTTACTTAAATATATCATTGGTTATCACTAGACATCATATTATATGCACTAACAAAGTGCCAAAATATGCAAGCAAATATGCACTAAAAAAGGACGAAATATGCACTAAAAACTCTTGATATGGCCAAAATATGCACAATGAAAAGTCAAAAAAACCATTTTTATTTGTATATATTTTAATTAAAGACTGTACAATAACAGCGAAGTATTCTTAAAATTGTGCATAGTTTTTGTGTTTCCAAATTTTCGAGGGCTAATTTGTGACGTTTGTCACCCAGTATTCATTTGTACGCTGAAAATTGACGTCATTGTACAAAATTTAAAAATTGGCGCCATTTCTGGAGATATATGTTTAGGCAGGATATCACCTATACCGTTGATGCAGGCATTAATGTTCTTCATGTCTTCAAGACTCGGGTTCTTAAGCAAAATAGCGTATAACTTTTTACGAATCTTTTCCGATATTGAATTAAAAAGGGCGTTGGCAAGTTCGATCATTGTTTCCAGTATTTCTATTGATTTAAATAGAGGAAGGTTTTTTGTTTCCAATTTAACAATGGCATCTGGTAACTTGTAGAAATGTGTTGATATGAGGGTAATATTCTATTTAGTGGATGCGTTTTCGAATGCTAGCTTGCGCTTGACTGAATTGCAATGGCCTCAGGATTGTCAAATTGACGAAAACGAAACGAAATATGCACGATTGGGAAAAAAGGCTTAAAATATGCATTAACGCCGTAATTAGAGAGTTATATGCATTCGCATATGCAAATATGCAAATGCATATAATCCGATGTCTAGTTATCACAATCATTTCTTTGCCGGGACCACAGAAGTGTTATTTCATAGAAGGATGACCTATTGAGTTCCGCGCGCCTTCATTCTATGTCGAAATATCCCTACAAAATATCTCCGACAAAATATCCTACGGACAAAACATCCCCCAATAAAATATCTACTAAAACCTAACCTAACCTAACAAAAAAAGGGTTCAGCATCGTGGAGATACATTACTGTAGTATCCGCTAGCTTGCTTTAGCATGGCAACATTAACGGAAATAGCCGAACGCTTCCGATGGCACCCGAAGTCGGTAGTCGGAGGCAGGCAGCGCGCAGTACATCGGCCGCCCAGCGCCATTTCTCTCGTAGACCTTAGCATAGGAGATACTATTACACTGTAAACTTTATATCGTCAATAAACTCGTCTATTACGATCTTATTCTCCTTATTACAAATTCATTTGTTTGTCTTGTTAGAAGTCTATCAAGGACATTACAATTACCGACCTATTGTGCCGCTTTGAAAGAAAGCTAAAAAATGTCGCCAATTTTTAAATTTGACGGCCTCCTTGTGGTTGAGTAGTTACGACCCTTAGCTACGAAACCGGAGGTCGCGAGTTCAAATTCTGCGACTTCAAATTTTCGTAAGTAAATTTTATTTGATTGATTTGTGTTATTTCATAATTTATTAATTTAAAATAATATATTGTATTTTTGCGTCACATTCCAGAGTGGTAGATACTTTCAGTATCACCCTAGTGAAAGACTTTAAATTGCTTTAGCCGTGTTTAGTTACTAGATACCAGTACTTCCCCACCTTCCTTTTACCAATCTTCTTCCCCTCAAAACTTTAAATCCATATCCAAATCAGGATTCAAGATAGTTGATACGCAGTCGGTTTAGGGAAAACATTGTATACGTACTAACACAAAATACAACTAAGTATCCCTGAAGGGGGTGCACAGAGGATGTACTGACGATTTTTTAATTTTTTTTATTATTTATTGAGTTAGTTTATACTACATGAATATAAACTTATAAGCACTATGTAACATTTCATTTAAAAACTTTAAATATTTTTACAGTAGTCATAACATTTCTTTTTAAATACATTCATTCTTTCTTCATTCTTCATACTTTCAGGCATTTCATCATACATATTTACACGGACGTATATAAGGGGGGGGTCTTGGGGGTCCGGACCCCCCCCATTGCACCGCGCCGATTGTAGAAAACGATAGTTGCTTTAGTCCGCCACAGTGCGGGGAGCGGGTAGCTAATAGTAGTTGTAAAACAATGAATCTCGTGTCAGTTTTTTTTGTTTGAGAGAAAACTACATTTATTTTCATATATAACTTGCATTTACAATATTTTGTTAGTGTTACTGTAGGTAGGTAGGTAATTTTTAATTTTAATTATATTGTAGTTCATTAAAAAGAGTGTCATAATAATACGACCAAAGTTTAAAAGAAATTATTTTGTTCTTAAGATGAAAGCTCTTCATTTAGCTTGAGAGAAAACGCTTATTTTTTTCATACATTAAGTATTATTTGCATTAAAAATATTTTGTTATTGTAGGTAGGATGATACTTTTTGATTTTAATTTTATAATTGTAGTTCATTAAAAAGAGTGCCTTACAATATGACCAAAGTTTAGAATAAATTATTTGGTTATGTGGTTAAATAAAAAGTGTTTCAATTTTAAAACAAATTATTTGTTCTTAAGATGAAAGAGTATTTTTGTTTAGTGTACCTTAACAAATTAGGTATAAAAAAAAGTTATTTTGTTTTCCACCTTTTATTTTATGTTATTTCTTTTTTTATGTTATAAACGAAGCGATTTTATTTAAATAAGGAGCGATAATTATGTTATGTTTATTTTTAGTTCAAATATCAGAGACTGAATGATTTATATATATAATATTTAAAAATAAAGGCTGATTGATTAAGACTGACTATTTTTTTCACGAAAACATGACCTTATATATTTTTTTTTAATTTGCGGACCCCCCCCTTATCAAAGCTATATATACGTCCGTGCATATTTAGTCCTCTATACATTAGGCAGTTCTGTGATTTTGATTGCTTCATTTGTGGCAATCGAACTCTGTTTATATTTCTTGTTTCGTAATTATGTACGTCTCTATTCAAAATAATTTCATCCTTAAATTATTTTGGCGTTTGGTTTTTCATAATTTTATGCACAAAAATTAACACATCAAATAGTAGTCTTTTTTTATTGGAATCCAATTCAGCTCCTCTCTCATTTGATTAATCCTTGCATATTTGCCTGTTCCCAGTATACATCTCATAGCTCTGTTCTGTATAACTTCTAGTTTGTTTAAATTTCCTTCATTGGCCAAATATAACATCGTAGAGCAGTAATCCAAATGTGGAGCAACAATAGTTTTATAAATGAGCTCCGTAGTGTTTCTATGTAATTTATGTCTTAGTCTTCTAAGAAAATTTACCTTTTTTGATACCTTTTTAACACATATTCAAAATTTGCTATCAAAGTCAGTTTTGAATCGATTATTACACTAAGTCCCACGAGGAAGTGTTTTAGGCCCAATTTTATTCCTTATATACATCAATAAACTCTGCAACCTACCCATAACGGGAAAACTAATATCCTTTGCAGATGATACTGTGCTTATAGCTCGGCATAAAAATTGGAAAGGAGCATTCGACATAGCCCAATACGACATAGGCCTTGTAAAGAATTGGTTAGATGACAATCTCCTCACCCTCAATGCTGGTAAAACCAAATTCTTAACCTTTAGTCTGTCTGCTGCAACCCAACCTACCAACAACCATAAAATAACAATTCACTCTTGTCCAAGACCCTACTCTTCCTGTACTTGCCCAAATTTGGAAAAAGTATCCCATATAAAATACCTGGGGGTCCTAATTGATCATCATCTTCGTTGGGATCAGCACTTAGCCACTCTAACTCCCCGAATTCACAAGCTGTATTATGTTTTTAGAACTCTTAGAAAAATCCTTACTCCCACAGTACCTACTAAAAACAATCTACTATGCTCTCTCCCAATCCCTATTAGTATATGGCATCATAATTTGGGGCGGCTGTGCTCATAAATTTATTGATCCCTTCCCAACCTTCCTCTTCCCCACCTCCTTCCCCTCCCCACTACCTTCAGCCGCACAACATACCCCAATTGGGGATGCCATAGTCTTACTGGCTCCAGACGGGAGCAGTTGAGATTCTTGTGCGGTATTTACTGTAAAAAAAAAAAAAAAAAGAAAGCCCAAAAAACGATATTACGTGCTAATAAAAAAGCGACCTACAACATACCCCTCCACTCGACTATTCACCGAATGTAATGTCCTAAACATACGACAACTTCATCTAAAATCTACCCTAACGTACTTCATGTTTAAATATAAGAAAAAAACCCTTTTACATCATAATTACACCACTAGAACAATAACCAACCGACACTACAACGTACCTACACTACATACCACGTCAGCTCAAAGACATTTCATATACCTAGCTCCTAAAATATTTAACCTTCTCCCTGAAAAAATAAAAACCGAATCCCAACCCAGCACCTTTAAAAAACTTTTATCACAATGGATCCTTACATTTAGAAACCATTATATATAAAACTTGTTACTTGAATTGTAAGTTTTAATACTATTATTATCAAATTAATTTGTATAATTTATCAACATTTTTTTTTTAATTAACATATAATTTTATAACTTTTACTTACATTGAATTTTATTATCGACCTAATTTACGGTGCTCCAGATTTTATGTCCGGGTTGAATCTTTCCCAAATGAAAGACTAAACCCTTCCACACACTTTTCCACAAATGAATATCTAGTAAATTAACGCAATGTAATTGCACTATATAAGAATAAAACAATACAAGAACAATACGTCAATCCACCAGAAACATAATGGGAAAATATTTCACCGACTCCAGATATTTTCATATCAGAGGGTTCGGCTCTGATGAAATCCTAACTGGTCCGATAAATCCTACTGATCCCTCAATATAAATATTTAAAAAATCTTTCGTAATCCTACATGTATTTAAAATGACCGACTTTTGCATTTTTATGTACAAATTTTTTGACAAATCTAATACGCCTAAATTTTGAATGAGAGAGCTAGGTATAATGCCAGTAATGGTAATATTTTTATAGTCTGAGAATGCCAAATTCTTTTAATTTCATTTCCTAAATCTGTATATTTTCTTATTTTTTCAGAAACAGTTTTCTGAATATTACAAGAATTTGGAATAGCGACATCAATGATATAAGTTATTTTCTGAATTTTGTCATGTAAAACTATATCGGGTCTATTATGACTAATTGTTCTGTCTGTCAGAATAGTTTTATCATAATAAATTTTATAAAATTCATTTTCTAAAAATGAATTTGGTTCATATTTATAATATGGTACATTACGGCAGTCAATCAAGTTATGTTTAATTACCAAACTTTGGTGAATTATTTTTAAAACTTGATTGTGCCTAAATGTATACTCGGACGGCGCTAATACAGAACATCCCGATATAATATGTTCTATAGATTCCGGAAAAGCCAAACATTTTCTACATAAATCATCAATTTGATTTGCATCTTTGATGATATGCTTCCTATAATTTTTAGTATTAATGACTCTATCTTGTATGGCATGCATAAAGCCTTCTATTTCTGCACTCAACTCTCCAATACTCAACCATTTGTTTGACGAAAATTTGTCAACATATGTTTGGTTGAGATAATTGAAGTGTTTTGCGTGAAGAATTTTATTTGACCAGGAATCTAATAATTCCTGGTTGGTATTTATAAGAATGCTGGCATTCTCGTCGTATAAATTTAATGGTGAAATATTTCTATCTGCCTTGCAAATTATTTTGTGCATTTCTGAACTATCAGCATTTGTATATATTTAAAACTTTTATCAGCCACGAGTGCGGGACACTATCATAAGCCTTTTGGTAATCTATATAACAAATATGTAAATTACGTTTTTGGGTTTGAATCTGTTTTAGAATTACAGAATCAATAACTAATTGTTCTTTACATCCCATATGTTTTCTGCGACAACCTTTTTGTTGTTCAGATAAAACATTTTTTTCATCTAAATGAGTGTATATTAAATCTGTCAAGCAAGAGGTTAAAATTTTATATATTGTCGGTAAACATGTAATGGGTCTATACTGAGAGGGATTATTAATATGTTCGCTTTTAGGCAACATATAAGTAATGCCCTTAGTTAGAAAATTTGGAAAATTTTGAGGTTCTCTGACAAATTTTGAAAGATTTTTTGCCAAAAGAGGATGTAAAGTAGTCAGACGTTTATACCAAAAATTATGTATCCAATCGCAACCCGTGGCTTTCCAATTATGAGTATTTTTTATAATTTTGGCTAATAATTCAACCGATATATCAGAAAAACTCATTTTTTCAATGTCTGAACAATTGAGTTCTTCATTTTCTATCCACGGACCTGACTCATTATGTTTTATATCTTTACTCCAAATATTTGTCCAAAAATCGCACATATCTGATTCAGATGGCAACGGATTATTATTATTCGAAATAATATTTTGTTTATCGTCAAGTTTGGAATAAAATATTTTCTCATTTTTCTGAAATAATCTATTATTATTTTTTTTATTATACGTATAATTATATCTTTTTAATCTACTAGCTTTTACACCTAATTTTTGTTTTAACAAATCTAATAAATCATTGATTATATTTTCATTATTATTACTACCAATGCTATAACAAAATTTTCTCCCAATTACATCTACATGTCTCAAAATATTCCTACTTCTATTTCCGTTTTTATACTCTATTACTCTAGCTATGCTACTTCTTAAAAATACTACATCATTTTCTTATCTACTCTGCCATTCTGGTTTTCTATAATTATATGATCTATCATCAGAAGACGTTAATTTAACTCCTAACTTGTTACATATAGTGATAGCACTAGCATACACTATTGTATGAAGATCTAAAAAACTAATATCATCAAATATAATTTTTGGTAAAATTATATTATTTAATTCAGAAATTAATTTAGATAATTTCTTTGACGTATGTAATTTTGGTAATTTTGGTCTAACTGTGGGCTCTATATCTATTTATATTATTATGAAGTAAGTTAGCTAATTCTATAATATGTTCATCTAGTAAGTTTAAATTTGCAATGTTGATTTCCCTAAATTATAAATAACGTCTAAGTTATTTGAGTCTACTGTAATATCATTGGATTCTTCGACTAGAATATTATCTGAAATATCTACGTTCAATGTATCTGATATAACATTACTACTCGTATTAACTTGTTCTAAATTATTTTCTAATTGCAATCTATCTGCTACTTCCTTTTTTATCTGATCTAATGTTACTACAGGAATTAAATTATTTTTGAAAATTGCCCTCTTTTGGTCTGCTAATCTTTGTTCGTTTACTTGGGCAATCGGATAATTTTGTGAGAAAATTAAAAGTAATTTTTTCCTATACAATAACATATCTGTTTCTAATTTAGTTACATAAAAATATGAACGAACGATGAATATATTGACATCGTTCGTCCATTTCATACGCTGCCTAGGAATACCTGCTTTTGTTTTTGGTGGTCTCAGACTATCATTGTTCATCTGTGTAGATGACATAACAGACCGCTCTTCATTTCGGTTGGTTGTAAATGACATATTATCAATTTACAAAACAACACGAAAATGATTATTATTATTAGTTCCTACATTCCAGTAACCAAGCAACTATCGTTACCTAGTAATATCATTTGTTAATTGTCAATTGTCAACAAATAATTTGCAAAATGCCCAAATTAAATATTTTAATTTAAACCTTTTACCTTTCAACGTTACAAATCTATAATATATTATATTTTAGAATACTGCTATCAAAATAAAATATATGTAATTAAATTTACCTTTAAAATATATTACAAATTAATTTCAAATATTATTGTTTACCTTGGTTACTGGAGCCTTCACAAAAGAGATTTTTTATATCCTGTTTATTTATCTAAATAACCTATGGTTTACTGGCAGTTTATTTATTACGTAATCTAATATACTTATTTTCAAATATTTATATTACATTTTACTATTATTATTATTAAAAATATTTTTTATTACATTTAAAAACCATGATATAAAATATTTGCAACTTGATCTAATTTGTATAACTTAAATTTTTACTTTACAACCATAACATGTATAATTTACTTTCTGAAAACTTCACCCGCCATAACACAGGGACATCCCTAGCATGGCGGTTGAAATAACACAAAAATAATATACAATGTACAATATTCTTATATTAAATAAATAATAAAAAAATAAATAAAAGTGAAGAATAATAATAACCAAATAAGAATAATAATAACAAAGAAATAAGAAAGAATAATAAATTATATATAGAACGTATTAATTTACCCAGAAATTTAGGAGGTAGAGGTATAGTCAAAATAACATCTTTAAAACATAATCAGGTAGAAATGCTAAGAAATTTTTTCCATAGGAAAGCTGATAGTTCAGAAATGCACAAAATAATATGCAAGGCAGATAGAAATATTTCACCATTAAATTTATACGACGAGAATGCCAGCATTCTTATAAATACCAACCAGGAATTATTAGATTCCTGGTCAAATAAAATTCTTCACGCAAAACACTTCAATTATCTTAACCAAACATATGTTGACAAATTTTCGTCAAACAAATGGTTGAGTATTGGAGAGTTGAGCGCAGAAATAGAAGGCTTTATGCTTGCCATACAAGATAGAGTCATTAATACTAAAAATTATAGGAAGCATATCATCAAAGATGCAAATCAAATTGATGATTTATGTAGAAAATGTTTGGCTTTTCCGGAAACTATAGAACATATTATATCGGGATGTTCTGTATTAGCGCCGTCCGAGTATACATTTAGGCACAATCAAGTTTTAAAAATAATTCACCAAAGTTTGGTAATTAAACATAACTTGATTGACTGCCGTAATGTACCATATTATGAATATGAACCAAATTCATTTTTAGAAAATGAATTTTATAAAATTTATTATGATAAAACTATTCTGACAGACAGAACAATTAGTCATAATAGACCCGATATAGTTTTACATGACAAAATTAAGAAAATAACTTATATCATTGATGTCGATATCCTCCTCAGACCCAGCGTCTCCTGTGGGCGACATAAAAAAGGTCCTTAAAAATGATGTAATTCCAAGGTTTATATCAATTGCTAATTAGTTTCGAGTTTCTAGTGTTGCTCATAAATGTCTGTAATATGTTTTAAATGATTTATTTTCCGAATAAATGTTTACACAACGGTTTTATGGTAGTTTGAAAATAGCAGGTCTGAGGAAAGGAAGTTTTGCTGGTTCAGAAATTGGTAAGTTTGTAATATTAACTATATTTTTAGCTCAACTCTTACTATGTGAAATTTTTGGTGTTCTTTTATGTATATTTTATAACACCGAATTGATAGATTTTCAATGTTTTGTCAATCATGTCTGTGAAAAATGGCCAAAGTTGTATGTCTCCTGGAGGAGACATCGGGTCTTAGTGTCAAAAATTTTCAGACTTTAACCATGTAGATATATTTGGGATTATTCATACTTTTTTATAAAAATTATAATGATTTTTTTTTACATGAGCTCCACACAGGAGGCCCCGAAGAAAATAATTTCCCTCAGGGCATATGTCATCTTTGGGGATGCTGTGTAGGGTTTTTTTTTAAAAAAGGAAGGAGAGGAGAGTTCTGGGAAGGAAAGAGATTTAAGGGGTGGGTAGGAATCCGGGGCTCAGTGTGTCTTGGTCATCAGCCTCCAAAACCTAGACAAACCCCACCCTTTGAACCCAGGCACCCCTGCTAAATCATTAAACGTAGCGAAACACTTGAAGTGACCTATGGCAGGAGTGGTTGGTTGTCCAATAAAGGTTCCCGGGACGGCGGTATCCATTCCCGCCTCCCAAATTGTGAAATAAATATTTTATAACTTTTACAAGTTAATTGAGAAAAAAATTCAGATACCTAATACGTTTTTAAACATATTTTCGTATGCTAATTCATAATGTGATGTTTTCTATTTCCAGATTCTGATGTATTTATTAATTTTGTCAACTTGGAAGTGGTTGAAAATATTTCTGAATGTGACCTCAGTGATGATGAGAGAGTACATTCCCCACAATATGTTTTTTGACTTGCAAATACAAACAAATCAATCCACCAATCAAAAATCGTTGTCGCTTCCCTGGCTGTAGTTCTAATGCAGCCAGGGAAGCGACGTCTAGTGAACATAGACATTCTAGTGTTCAACATGTAAAGTTTTCTTATGTTTGCAGGATAAAAAAAATAGTTACCACGAACTATAAATAATATTATATTAAATGTTTTAAGTTATTTTGCTTAGGTAGGTAGGTACTTACTAGAATAACTAATTATTTTTTTTATACATGTATATATATAAATATATATATATTTTTTTTCTTAAATAAAACATACTTGTAATGTTTCTCTTAGTTTCAATAAAACGTTTTGTAAATTCGTAGTAAAGTTGTTTTATTACATTTATAAACTAGTATTAATAAACATAAAGTTATTTATTTTTTTACTAGCTAGAGACCCCGCGTCTCCTACAGGAGACATACGATTTTGGAAAAACTATGCATAGGATTTTTTTTTTTTTAATTTATTACATTTCTGTTATTTTTTTGAAATGCAAATTCATAAAAAAAAAATTAAATTTTAAACAATTTTTTCCCTGGGTCTGAGGAGGCTATACCAAATTCTTGTAATATTCAGAAAACTGTTTCTGAAAAAATAAGAAAATATACAGATTTAGGAAATGAAATTAAAAGAATTTGGCATTCTCAGACTATAAAAATATTACCATTTGTTATTTCGGCTACTGGCATTATACCTAGCTCTCTCATTCAAAATTTAGGCGTATTAGATTTGTCAAAAAATTTGTACATAAAAATGCAAAAGTCGGTCATTTTAAATACATGTAGGATTACGAAAGATTTTTTAAATATTTATATTGAGGGATCAGTAGGATTTATCGGACCAGTTAGGATTTCATCAGAGCCGAACCCTCTGATATGAAAATATCTGGAGTCGGTGAAATATTTTCCCATTATGTTTCTGGTGGATTGACGTATTGTTCTTGTATTGTTTTATTTCTTATATAGTGCAATTACATTGCGTTAATTTACTAGATATTCATTTGTGGAAAAGTGTGTGGAAGGGTTTAGTCTTTCATTTGGGAAAGATTCAACCCGGACATGAAATCTGGAGCACCGTAAAATAACAGTATGATAAAACTATTCTGACAGACAGAACAATTAGTCATAATAGACCTGATATAGTTTTACATGACAAAATTAAGAAAATAACTTATATCATTGATGTCGCTATACCAAATTCTTGTAATATTCAGAAAACTGTTTCTGAAAAAATAAGAAAATATACAGATTTAGGAAATGAAATTAAAAGAATTTGGCATTCTCAGACTATAAAAATATTACCATTTGTTATTTCGGCTACTGGCATTATACCAAGCTCTCTCATTCAAAATTTAGGCGTATTAGATTTGTCAAAAAATTTGTACATAAAAATGCAAAAGTCGGTCATTTTAAATACATGTAGGATTACGAAAGATTTTTTAAATATTTATATTGAGGGATCAGTAGGATTTATCGGACCAGTTAGGATTTCATCAGAGCTGAACCCTCTGATATGAAAATATCTGGAGTCGGTGAAATATTTTCCCATTATGTTTCTGGTGGATTGACGTATTGTTCTTGTATTGTTTTATTCTTATATAGTGCAATTACATTGCGTTAATTTACTAGATATTCATTTGTGGAAAAGTGTGTGGAAGGGTTTAGTCTTTCATTTGGGAAAGATTCAACCCGGACATGAAATCTGGAGCACCGTAAAAAAGAATAATAATATTTGCAAGGCAGATAGAAATATTTCACCATTAAATTTATACGACGAGAATGCCAGCATTCTTATAAATGCCAACCAGGAATTATTAGATTCCTGGTCAAATAAAATTCTTCACGCAAAACACTTCAATTATCTCAACCAAATATATGTTGACAAATTTTCGTCAAACAAATGGTTGAGTATTGGAGAGTTGAGCGCAGAAATAGAAGGCTTTATGCTTGCCATACAAGATAGAGTCATTAATACTAAAAATTATAGGAAGCATATCATCAAAGATGCAAATCAAATTGATGATTTATGTAGAAAATGTTTGGCTTTTCCGGAAACTATAGAACATATTATATCGGGATGTTCTGTATTAGCGCCGTCCGAGTATACATTTAGGCACAATCAAGTTTTAAAAATAATTCACCAAAGTTTGGTAATTAAACATAACTTGATTGACTGCCGTAATGTACCATATTATGAATATGAACCAAATTCATTTTTAGAAAATGAATTTTATAAAATTTATTATGATAAAACTATTCTGACAGACAGAACAATTAGTCATAATAGACCAGATATAGTTTTACATGACAAAATTAAGAAAATAACTTATATCATTGATGTCGCTATTCCAAATTCTTGTAATATTCAGAAAACTGTTTCTGAAAAAATAAGAAAATATACAGATTTAGGAAATGAAATTAAAAGAATTTGGCATTCTCAGACTATAGAAATATTACCATTTGTTATTTCGGCTACTGGCATTATACCTAGCTCTCTCATTCAAAATTTAGGCGTATTAGATTTGTCAAAAAATTTGTACATAAAAATGCAAAAGTCGGTCATTTTAAATACATGTAGGATTACGAAAGATTTTTTAAATATTTATATTGAGGGATCAGTAGGATTTATCGGATCAGTTAGGATTTCATCAGAGCCGAACCCTCTGATATGAAAATATCTGGAGTCGGTGAAATGTTTTCCCATTATGTTTCTGGTGGATTGACGTATTGTTCTTGTATTGTTTTATTCTTATATAGTGCACTTACATTGCGTTAATTTACTAGATATTCATTTGTGGAAAAGTGTGTGGAAGGGTTTAGTCTTTCATTTGGGAAAGATTCAACCCGGACATAAAATCTGGAGCACCGTAGATAATAACCAAACTATAAAACATATTTTCATTTAAATACATCAAGGATAAACTACTTTTCTATATACTGTAAATACCAGCGTTATAAGTATAAAAAATCGACACAGTAAATAATAATTTGTTTGATATCCATACCAACTGATAATTAAAGGTATTTTAGAAGAAGATTTTTTGTTTGAAATTGGTCAATATTGCACAAAAATTATTATTTTAATTTCGCTGGGCTAACTGTCGGGTGACCCCAAACTTATGGATGTTATAGTCTTTCTGGCTTCTGACGGCCGGCGTGGTCTAGTGGTAAGGCTTTTGACTCGCAATCCGAAGGTAGCGGGATCGAATTCCGGCGTGGGCAAATAAATTTTATTTGATTAATTTGTGTTTTTTCACGATTAATTCATTTTAAATAATATATGTATAGTACATTTGCGGCACGTTCCAGAGTGGAAGATACTCTTAGTATCGCCCTGGTGTAAGACCACCATTCAGAATTGAAACGTTGCTTGAAATGGCTTTAGCTGTGTTTGGTGACTAGTTTGAATAGCCAGGCTCTTCCCTACCTTCCTCTTCCTCATCTCCTTCCCTTACCCACTACCTTCAGCCTCACAACATATCCCAATTGGGAATGCAATGGACTCATGGCTCCAGACGGGAGCAGCTGGGAATCTTGTGAGGTATTCATATAAAAATAAAAACGAGTGTGCTTTAAACCACACGACTGAAGTAAAACTTCACTAACTTATGCCGTCCATTAACAATATAACAATAACAGGAATAAAAATATCCCCATCCCCTCAACATCCCCATCAACTCAACTTAACTCTCAACTCTCAGCTCTCAGATCTCAGCTCTCAGCTCTCAGCTCTCAGCGCTTAACTCTCAACTCAACTCAATTCAACTCAACTCATATCATTGATTAGCGTTTCGCATTGATAAGCGTTTCATATTGATTAGCGTTTCACATTTTTTTCATAACGTGTTACATTTTTTCATAACGTGTCACAATTTTTCGTAACGTTTCATATTTTTTCGTAACGTTTCATAACGTATTCATCATTTTACCCCCAAGTGTCGAACGTGCGTATTGAAGTTTTACTTCAAAAATAAAAAAAAAGATATTTGGGAGCAGTTGGGACTTTTGTGCGGTACCTACTCACATAAAATAGAAAGTAGGGGAAATTTGATCTAACTTCTCACACCCGGACAATCAGTTGGTTTTCTTCAGTGGTCTGGAACCATTGACCCCAGAAGAAGAATCTAGGTGGCGCTATATGGTGGAGAACTCGGCTTAGAGCACTATTGCTGAACTATATTATAACAGTGCTATGGTGCTGTATGCCAGTTATACATATGACAGTAATGTATGCCTCTAGTTACAATGACTATTCACTTTTTACTGTTCTGCATACAGTAAGGGAATTTTTTAAGGGGTTGGCAACATTTGGTCAATTAGCAAATTTGATTTTTGAACCCGGGTATTAATTTGGTTGTTCACTCGGTACAACACATATAGGTCTCATAGAAATCGTTGTGGCTTAATTATTATCATGATTATAAATACAATGTTGACGGTATTAGAATGAGGAAATACTAGGCTTTATATTCAAATAAAAAATTAACCATAAAAAAACGAGTGCTTTAGAGCTTTAGACCACACGACTGAAGAAAAACTTCACAAACTTATAAAATAAGAGATAAAGAAAATGTACGCGCGCACTGCTCTATCTTGCTCCTACAGTGTGATAAAGATAATAGGCCGGCACTGTGTCTTAGATATACGAAACGTAACTGGCTATGAGAGAAAGAGAGAAAGAAAATGTGGAAAAAGCAACCGGCCCCCAAGACAAACCTAGCCCCATGAACCCATGTATCCCTGCTTAGATACCAAACGTAGCGAACGGGGTGACTTATGACATTGGGGTGATATATGACGCTGGAGTGACATATGACCATAAGGTGACATATGACCATGGGGTGACCTATGGTCCTGGAGTGACCTATGACCTTGGGGTGACCTATGAACTTGGGGTGACCTATGATCCTGGGGTGACCTATGACAGTGGGGTGACCTACAACCGTGGGGTGACCTATGACCTTGGGGTGAAATATGACCTTGGGGTGACCTATAACCTAGGGGTAACCTATGACCTTGGGGTGACCTATAGCAAGGTTATTCAATAAATGAATCCTTGTGCTCGCACCTCTTTCTCTTGCCCCTACAGTAATATACGAAACGTAATTCTCTCTCTTTCTATCTTCACTAACTTATATTTCCCTCTCAACTTCCGTTCGCCTCGCCCGATCACACTTTTTGTTACGCTATCGTCACACATTCACCAGCTTACTCACCAAGTCAAGCGTGCGTAAAGAAGTTTTACTTCAAGAATAAAATGTTAACTTTTATAAAACCTAAGTTTTCGATTGCAATTACAAAAAAAAAATTAAATCGGGGGTTTTTTTATTGATTAATTTCACATGATACGACTAAAAAGTGAGTTGACGATAACGTTTATAATACATTTGCCTGATAAAATACTTGTACGTTTTTTTTTCGGTAATTTTAGTTAGAAAAACGTAAAATGAGCCGTTTTTAAAACTTTTTATGCTTTCATTTCAAAAATTATATATTTATTTACAATGACGTTATATAAATAGACTCGCCATAGTCTCACATACTCACAATATAATGTGGAAAGCAAGCAACACTCTTTTGTTTTCAGCGGTTTTCAGTATAATTTCTAAATCCAAAACTTTATTCCTGTGTAATAAAGATAGACAATCATTGAATGTACGTGTGTGAATGTCATAGATATATGGCAGGGCGGCTTATTAATTTCTTCGCCGAATACTGCTTTCACATCATGGGTGTGACCTATGGGTGTGACTGAGATAACAAGATACTCTCACTCGGTTACACATTGGACAGGGAAGGGTAAAGAATACAATGACGTATTATTATAAAATTAATTGTAATAATTAAAATAATTGATAATAATAAGTAATTGGCGTGTACTTACAAATGAAGTGTTATTCCTTCGCCTTTACGACTATTTGCCGTGTAATTTAAGCATTTTCTCATCACACAGGTGGGCATTTTGGCGCTTTGCAATGCAATTTACTTACTGGTAAGAGACGACCTCACTCGACGCGTAGCAGTTTAGTACTAAAGTACTAGAAATAGAGACAGTACAATCGTCTTGTATTTGGCTTCCCACTTTGAGATTTCTACCCCGCGTCCAGTATTAATGTCATTGTTTATTTATCTAGTTTCAAGAATGGTGTTTGTTTTTACCACAATTTCAAAAATAAGAACTATAATTATAATATTATACATAAAAAAAAAATTCGAGTGCAATTTACACGCGGTAGAAGCGAAACTTCACCAAAACAATCTCAAGCAATACTTGAAAAGTGAGGTCATAATCAAAGCGACCAATGAGCGCAGACCAACTTAATTTACGTAACATATCTCAACCAATAGGAGCCTTTAAAAGTGACATCATGATCAAAGCGTCCAATGAGCGCAGTTGATGAGTCGCAGGTGCAGTAATCGTAATTTACGTTACATCCGAAATTCAAATCACAGCGGGGCTATAGAAGTTTCACTTCGAAAACTGGAAAGCATTTCGAAATTCTTTTACAAATTTCACCGTCGTTGTAACTTATGGTAAATTTAAAACGAGTGTGCTTTAGGCCACACGACTGAAGTAAAACTTTACTAACTTATAAAAGAACGTATGACATTGGGTTGAAATTGACATTGTCGTTGACATTGTCGTTGACATTGTCGTTGACATTGTCGTTGACATTGACATTGACATGGATATTGACATTGACATTGACATTGAAGTGCGCAATGGCCCGACCTTTGCCTCGCCCGATCACCGTTCGCATCGATAACCGTTCGTATAACACTTTTTGCAACGCATTCATCAGCTTACTCCCAAAGTCAAGAGTGCGTAAAGGCCCGACCGTTTGCCTCGCCCGATCACCGTTCGCATCGATCACCGGTCGCATCGATTACCGTTGGCATCACACTTTTTCGTAACGCATTCACCAGCTTACCCCCCAAGTCGAGCGTGCGTAAAGAAGTTTTACTTCAAAAAAGATTTAAAATCCTGAAGAATTAATCACAGTTTTCTATCCCTATAGTCCACCCCCCATGCTCAAGTACGTCACACCCCCCCACCGGGTAGGCAGTGGCGCCCCCTTCCCTCTCCATCCACTCTAGCCAGTACCTACCGGTCCCACTGCTGACTTAGATCGCCAGATAAGTGGCGTCCGGTCACGCGAGGTATTAAAGAAACCCACTTCTAAACTTTCTTCTACTAGAAATATTATAGCTTTGTCATTTAGAGTCGGACTGGCCAAATTTCAGTTGAATTCGTAGTTGACAGTGATATCAATAGACTTCTGCAGTAATATTTAATTATTTTTTTAAATAAATACATTTTTTTAAAGCTTAACATTTTTAACCACTCGGGTTACATTGAGCTATTTGTGTCACCAAATGACACGTCCTGATAAAACTCTATTTATTAATTACTCTTTAGTTTTATGTCTTCATAGTTTACTCTATAGTTTTATGTTTTATGTGACAAATGTCAACCGTGGCACGCGTTTAGCAGTTTCACGACTATGCACCGGTGCCAAATGGATCAATGACGTTAGTTCCTCGGAGTATCTTCCATGGAAATACCGGTAGAACAAGGATAGCATTCTCACCCGACGCCTTTGCTCTAAATATTGCAATCCGTCTGTTAAGATGGGAGAATCAATCAAACGGACCGTCCGTTTCTGTACACAGTGGAGGGTATTTTCAGGTATTTTGGAGTTCCAGACCAGAGGTGGCTGCCAAATTAAACCGTGGGGTGAACTTGTGATTTGTACAGGGTTAGCAGATGTATACTATTAAAGTATCTGCGGGCCCTGTACAGTATGCCCAGTTTTTGAGAGGCTGTCTTTACTCTGGCTTCTATAGGTATACATATATAATATATTAAATGTGTGGTGGTACAAAATTATATTTCAGCACATAAATAATCCTTTATATATAAACAGGCTGGAACACAACCATAATACTCGTTTTAGCTTTAATGAAGGGCTAATTGTACCTAAGCATACAAATAAATATGGACAAAGAACGTTAAATTACATGATTCCCAGTTGTTTAAATATGTTAACTGCTGAAATTAAAAACTGTGCCGAAAAAAAACAATTGATGAATTTTCTGAAGACTTGGCTTACGGAAAGAATTAATTTGTATTAGCTCACAATAACATATTATTCTAAAGACTTTAAAAATGTTATTTATGTTTTCAAAAATTTATTTTTATATATCTTTCTGTAAAAAATTTAATTTTCTTTTATATAATTGTAAAAATGTAACTATTAAATCACTATAATAAGATCTTTAAAGTAAAGAACCCGTTAGACAAAATGCTAAAAAAGTAGTTTATCGGGACTTTTTGTCTTGTATTTGTAAAGTGCATAAAATAAATTTAAAAAATCAAATTATGCTTGCTTGAGTATAGGTATACATATGAGTACATGAGATGTCTATGTATTGCTATATTAAGTGAAAAGTTTGAAAGGAAATGTTTGAAACTTTCAAAATACCTTCTTTCCACCCTCGTGAAGGTTTCTGAATTACAACCAAATATGACAAAACATTTAAAAAGTCTTTGAAACATTACAAAAACTCTTGCGAAACTGTCAAAATTTGAGAATGAAATCTTGCAAAAACAATGATTGTTAAATCAAAATTCGATTTTCGAAACTCTTTAAATTAATGAATTTATTTGAAATACTTGCCTAATATGTTAATAATATATGCCATATAATTTATGGAATAATTGGATGGGGGGAGTGAATAATACGCACATTAAGCCACTAAAAATAACCCAAAAATTAATACTAAAAATAATGTTGCAAAAAGATATGAACTATGAAATACCCCACCCTGCAATTATTCCAAGAAGCTGAATTGTTAGAAATAAAAAAAATTTACTGTATACAATGTTTAAAATATATATTTTCTCGAAATATTCTTTTTACAAAAAAATAAAACCGATTTAGTAATAGGTTAAATAATGTATTTGAAGTTCCACCGTGTAAAACTAGGCTTGCGCAAAGACATGCGTATTTTATTGCACCAAAAATGTATAATGCTCTCTACAAGACTACAGAAATTGAATGTAAAAACATATCCTCCTTCAGCAAATATAAAAATGTAATAAAGTCTTGGATGAATACTATTGATACAAACATTTACTTGCTATAACATCTGACCTGATATAACTTAACAAATTTTTAATCTTTATTAACATGTTGTTAGAATTGTAATTCAGTAAAGACTAATTCAATTTTTAATTTTATTTTCTGTTTATTTAAATTTATGCTTTAATATCTACAAAGATAATGTAAGTATATGAGTCAAATTTAAACCGTTTTAAAAACACACAAGTATACCCACGAACAGGCGATGCCTATGTGGGATTTTTTTGGTTAATCTGCTAATTGTTTTATTCTTTAATTTTGAAATGTTTGTATATAAAAAAAAAACCTTTAAGTATTGTAAAATTATACCAATGTATGTACCAAAAAAATATATTAATACTTTTGATCGAATTAAGAATTATAGATATTTTAAATAGTTAGGTAAAAAGGTTTATAGATTGTCCTACCGGCATAACGATGGAAGATGCTTCGAGGAACTAGCATCATTGATCCCTCAGCACTGGTGCATAATCGGGAAACACGCCAAATACGCTCCCAACATTATGTACATAGTTGACATTTCTCGGTTCTCGGTTGACGTATCTACGACTCGTTCTTTAGTTCAACAGCTCGGCTAGTCGGAATGAGATGTGTGGATAAAATGTTAATGTTTGTCTATTTATTCGTGTTATCTAATAAATGATTGCTGGGGTGACGGTACCCATACCCGCCTCTCAAAATTGAAAATCTAAAAAATTTGCTAACCATGACAATTTTGATAAGCTTGAGTTTGTTGCCATAGATAAGAGAGTTTTAAACAACAACAAATTTCAATTTTTTTCAAATTCAGCACAAAAAATGAGTCAGTCTGAAGAAATTAACCTCTCACGAGTCACGAACCTCACTATTGACCTCCCATGACGTCACGGTGGCCTACATCCTCCTCGACTCCTTCCCCTCCCCTAATAACGTCTTGGGGAAGAGGGGTGAAATAAATTACACGACTCCTAACACTACCCCCTCTC
The DNA here is from genome assembly GCA_917563855.2 of Limnephilus lunatus. Taxonomy (NCBI): domain Eukaryota; kingdom Metazoa; phylum Arthropoda; class Insecta; order Trichoptera; family Limnephilidae; genus Limnephilus; species Limnephilus lunatus. The sequence goes on from OU830592.1 coordinate 124,297,131, forward strand.
GACCAACCCTTGGATTAATAGTAAATTATAATGTATTGTTTTCAACGCTTTGAAAATAATTCTGATCTAGGTCATACAAGCAATTTTTCACCAAGATTTTTTTGATCTAAAGAAATGAATTCAGAAAGAATGTTTATACTAATTGCTTTTATGGGCAGGTGGATGATTTAGTGTTTCTGGGTAATGTATTTACGAGAGATGGGAAGGCTGATAGAGATATTGAAAGAAGGGTGAATGCAGGTAACTCCATTAATGGGGGACTGAACGCAGTCGGCGCTAATAAAAAAAAACTGTCAAAAGAAGCAAAGCTAGCCGTCCATAATGGAGTCCTGGTACCTACCCTGATGTATGGCAGTGAGGCATGGAACTTGAAGAGGAAGGATGAAAGTAAACTGAATGCTATTGAAATGAGTTCCGTGAGACGTATGTGAGTAAAACCATGTATGATCGTGTGAAAAATGTGGAGATCCGCAAAGAATAAAAGACTGATGTAAGCGTAATGAGTAAGATTAAGAAAGAGACCCTCAGATGGTTTTGGAATGTAGAGCAAATGAACGAAGAAAGTTGTGTAAAAATAATATATGACGTAAATTGTGAATGGTAGAAGTCGGGGACGCCCGAGGAAGACATGGCACGATAAAGTGAATCACATTCTTGAGTCGGGCCATGTCAAAAGTCAGAATAATAGAAGAGTTTGTACGAAACGATGAATGAATATGAGTGAGGCAAAGAGTGTGTGCTAAGACCGAGTTGTTTGAGGAAACAGCGTGATGGTTAGTTAGTAAGCTTTTATCGGTAGGTGTTTCACAGATGATTTTAAAATATTATTATTATTTAATAAATTTTGGGAGGCGGGTATTGGAACCGCCGCCCCGGGAACCATTTATTCGATAACCAACACCTCTGCCTTTAGTTCACCCCAAGTGGTTCGCTTAGTTCATAGCACTACGTGAACTTAGTCGTTTTAAAAAGGTAAAAAAAAACGTTAAACGCATTGAAACACAATGAAAATTTTGCCTTCAAAATTGTGAGTTTCTCATAATTATTTTAATTTTTCTTTGATGTCATCATTACGATCCAAAAATTTCTTGTCTTTTTAAAAATAATAGATTTCAAAAAAATACTAATCGTGGGAACTTTAGCAAATGCCGGATGTTTATAAGAACGTTTCAAAACAATTTGTTTGGTAACATAATGGATTTCGTTGGTCATTGCGGTTAAACTTTTAAATTGATTAATGTCGTATTTTATTATTAAATAACAAAATACAAAACGATTAAGTAGTGAAAAATGTAAAACGTGCGAAGTCTGTTTTCTAATAAGGGTGCTAACAATAGAATTACCAAGTGTTTCTAAGCATGCCCTTAGGCATCGGCCGTATGATTTCAGAGAGTCAAAATATTTTTGATTTACAATAAAATCCAAATAAATGGAATAATAGAGAAGTCCAGTCCATTTTTTTTATTTGTTTTTATAAAAAATGACATTCTAACTTAAATTACTGCATATTTTTTTTTTTAGAGTTAGTTTTAATAGTTAAAATAATTTTCAAAGTTTTAATTTTTGGAGATCCCTCGAAAACACTCATATCTATGGTGAATTTTGTGACGTCATCTACTAAAATAACAATTCGCGTATTTTAGATTTTTATGTTGGTTTTCTTGAATCTCACATAGATTTGCGCAGGCGCGCGGCCATCTTGTTTATTATAACGCGTTGATTGGCTAATGGCTTATTTATTGCAAATGGCGAAATCAAATTCTTTGCAAAACAATGAATGACGTTGATGAATTTTACTTGCAGTTTTATGTTTTTGATGATAATTTTCGTTTAAATGATTAATTCACTGTGATATTAGTGTAATTCAGCATAAGTACCAATGCTGCCTTTACTTTTTTTCAGTTTTAGTCCTTAAATAATGTTTTGTTGGTGATTTAGTTTCGTTCGGTTTTTAGGTTACTGACATTACATAATCAAAGGTTACTTCTCTATAATTTTTATGACTTTTCCGCGTGAATTTAATAAAACTTCCATAAAAGTAATATTATTTGATAATGTAAAAGCCTTATGCATGTGTAAATAAATACAAATTCGAGAAATCAACGCATTAATTGCGTAAAACCTAGTCCAAGATGTCGGATTTTTTCAGTTATTTTTTCGGAATTATTATAATATTTTTTTATCCTTTTTAATTGTATGAACGAGATAAAAAGTGAAGTGACAATTTTATTCCAAATTCATAAAGTAAGAGGACTGTTTTTTAAATTTTGAATTTTCCTAATTTTTTCGACCATTTAATAGAATATGTTTACAGTCGGCAGTTTTTTTTAAATTTTTTCATTTTGAAACTTAAAATACTGCATTTTTTCAAACACAATCGTATATGTCAGATACAAAAATCTAAATGGCAATTCTATTTAGTTTCTATAAAGGTATATGTTTTACGACATCTTCAAAAATAAGAAATATATAGAACATTCGTTTGTGTCATACCTAAATTCCCATACAAATGACGTACAGCATAAATAAACCAGTCATTACAGTGATTACCATCGTGACGTCACCATGACAGCATTACACAGCATACCAACTTAACGCTGTGTTTTAACGAGAATATTAAAAATGCACTTTTTAATATTTTTTTAAAAACTGTACGTTTAATATTATTAAATAAAAGTTATATATTCAGAATCAGCGTTTACTGGTCTATATGAACATATTTTTTTAAAGCCATAATATTTTTCACTGGAGTTCCTTATTCTGAACGTATCCAAAAATTAAAAACTGTTTTTGAAAGGTGATAAAATGGACTTTCAAATTTGATAAATCAAAAGAAATAAACTGTTATGTATATAACATAGGTTAATTGTCGTTTTAAGTTAGTACTGGAGTCTATGAGGCGGCACCTTAGCATTGTCTATTGTTTTTCACCCTGGCAACACCAGAGAGGAGCGGAAATGGGATGGTGGCACTTCCCGGCGGGCTTCCGCCCGCCGGAGGTCGAGTCGGGCATTGGAGATAATCGGGGAATATGAAGTGCATCGGTGCCAAATCATAGATTCGAGAAGTTCCCGTAAAGTTCGGGCGGTTATTATAGTGCCGTTACAAGTTTATTTGAGTTCCCGTTATGGTTTCGACCCCGCTAGTCGCGCTCCGGAAAAAGTGTTGTGTTGACACATGGCCGAATTGTATTTCGATTAGGAATAGGAAAGTTCAATCTGGACAGTAAACGCCCCTGCCTTTAGTCCCAGAAACACCGTGGGCTAGTATGATTTCCGGCCAATATAATGTTCTACCCGATCTCCGCCAGGAAATCTCCTGGTGTATCAATTCACCATACACGTGCGTGACTCATCATTTGCAACCAGCGCCAGCTTACTTCACCGTGGGACGTGGAGTAGCCTTATTTGCTCATGCTGCAGATGCCAGAGGGTTCCTGCCACCAATATAGCCAGCTTACTTCACCGTGGGACGTGGAGTAGCCTTATTTGCTCATGCTGCAGATGCCAGAGGGTTCCTGCCACCAATATAGCCAGCTTACTTCACCGTGGGACGTGGAGTAGCCTTATTTGCTCATGCTGCAGATGCCAGAGGGTTCCTGCCACCAATATAGTCAGCTCGCATCACCGTGGGACGTGGGCCGCTGCACCAACCTTAGTCACCGGGAAGATCCCTCATCGTCTAAACGATCGCGTTAATAGTCAGTTTACTTTAGCTTAGTTTTCGGTTATGGTCTGTGGGGGTAAGTTCTATCCTATCTGTACTATTACATGCAATATTTTAAATAAACCTATATGGTTAGTCCATTTATAATTAACCTTATTTTATTTACAAAACCTGGTAATTCCTGCCTATGCCTGACATCTTAGAACATAATTCCCCGCTCTGGGAGGGGGGAACTCTGCTCTACCGCTGTGCTGGTCGATTTGGCGGGTCTGAGGCTGAGGATTCCTCGGGATCAGATCCTGGCGCGTCCGGTACTAACCGGCAAAGCCATTTCGACCACTCACCATAATTAAATCCCTTTAATAAATATGCCGACAATTGGCGACTTTGACACTAACATGGCGCCTACAACTGTGTCCTGGGCTCGTATAATTCTTATTTGTCTAGGTTTTGGGTTGGAATTACTATAGTTTTGTCTTGCAATCGATCAATAATTGTTTTTGTTATTTCGAAGCATCTCACATAAAACATAACCTTTAAATGTCATTCCGGTATACACGTAAATATTGCGAAGTTATCAATCTGTCAACAATGCAGCCAACTTGATAATAACGCTGTACACATTATTATTATATATTTTAATTTGTTTGTGGGTTAAGTTATTCGGACTTACGGGCAACACGAATACTAAGTGTCAATTTGACAGACGGCTATGTCAATCGTAAACAAACATTGCATTTTGACAACAACTGTCATAATGTAATTACACCTTTAAGTTTTTAAGATTGTCGTGTACAATAAATACTATAAAGTGCTTATAAATACGGTATATTATATAATTGGTTTGCGGGTAAGCAATATATTCGTAGCTATCGTTACTAGCTAATTTATTGACATTCTACATTTAATTATTGGAATTTTACAATTATACTTTTCAAAATGTCGACTACAATAGACAACATCAATGGTAGATCGAAAGATGAACTTTCTGCGGATCTTTTATCCAGGAATATAACACCAGACGGTACTTTAGAAGAAATGCGGATTCAAGCCAGAAGGCATAACAAAAATATTAAAATATCTGAAGCTATCGAGCATCATGAGGGAAGTGTTAACCCAGATAAAGACAACGAATTTGGCTCAAACTACATTAAATATACAAAAGTTATTTATAATGAATCAAACTCTTCTTCATCTTCATCCACAAGTACCATTAATAATTGGAATATTAAATTTGATGGTAATAGTTGCGTAAGAGACTTTATACTGGAAATAGAAGAGAAATGTAGAATTAGGAACGTTCGTCATGACGATTTAGTGAGATGTTTTCCTGAAATTTTAGATGGATTGGCATTATTATGGTTCAGATCAATTTATACACCTGATTTGACTTGGAATGAATTATCTTTATTACTTATAAAACAATTCGAAACAAATAATAGACAGATTGAATTAAAATCACAACTTTTCTCTATGAAACAACCAGCTGGTATGTCAGCCTTTGAATTTACGTTAAGAATGCAGAAGCACAATAATATGCTTGATTCTAAATTACCACTCTCTGAACTTTTACAATTATGCATGAGGGCATTACTACCCATTTATATCAACCTTCTTGCATCCAGAGATTTCAACTCATTTTCAGAACTTACCGAAGCTACAAATAAACTGGAGTCTTATTCAACATCTAATTTGTTAGAAAATAATTCTTCTTCTTTTTCTGATGATAAAAAAAATTATTTCACCAATTCACGGGGCAGTAATAATAATAATTTCAATTCTAATCGTAACTCTTCTTATCGTGGTACCTACAATAATCGTTCTACGGATTATAATTATAAACAAAATAATAATAATAATTATAATAATAATAATAAACAATATAGTGGCAATTCTTATAGTGGCAATTCTTCTAATAACAATAATACTCGTTTTTTCTATAATAATCAATCTAAAAAGAATACTTCTAATGATTATAGAGAAAAGGAGATGTGTCATCCTGATCCGAATTCTACCAAGAACAATATTTATTGTTCCTTTTGTAAATTAAAAGGTCATTTACTATCGGATTGTAGGAAGAGAAGACAAAACAATCCCAATCCGAGAGTTGCTTCTGTCAAACATGGGGATTCAAAAAAACTAGATGAGAGTCGCTCTGTTCACGCGCCTTCCTTTGCGCAGAGGAAGTGCGAGTGGCAGAGTTGGCTCCGTCAAGTTAATCAGTTTCTTTTGGACTCGAGTTCTGAGGTGGAGGTACCGCCGCCGAAGGATCCCGAGCTTGAAAGGGATAATCGACCTTTCGCGGATATCCTTATTCTTAATAATTCTTATAAAGCACTGCTCGACAGTGGTTCTTCAATCTCCTGTTTAGGAGGTGATATTCATTTAGTATTCTTACAATCGGGTTATGAATTAGTTAATATTGATTTCAATATTTCAACCGCTGATGGAACAAATCAGCAGGTATTAGGTACAATGACGTTGCCTGTTACGTATAAGTCCACTACACATAATGTACTTTTCTACGTCGTCCCTTCTCTATCTCCTAATTTTATTTTAGGGGTCAATTTTTGGAAAATGTTCCAGGTCGCGCCGGAGCTTTTCCAAAAGGATCCAATTCCTCAGCGAATGGGTCAGGTCAATGAGTTAAGAGCTATTCAGCCAGCTTCTTCCTTAACCAAAAAGGAAAATAAAACTCTTGCCAAAATTATAAAGAAATTCGAATCCATTTCTTTTGAAAAGAAAGGCTTAGGGTTAACACATTTAGTAAAACATAAAATTATTACTACGGGTCCTCCGGTTAAACAGCGATATTACCCTCTTTCTCCTGCTAGACAGAAACAATTAGATAAGGAAGTAGATGAAATGCTCAAATTAGGAGTCATTCGTCCTTCACGTTCACCTTGGTCTAGTCCAGTATTAATAGTCACAAAAAAAGATGGAACGGGACGTTTTTGCCTCGATTCCAGAAAAATTAACAATCTGACGATCCGTGACAGCTACCCTTTGCCGTATATTTCTAGAATACTCGATAAACTCGGTGGAGCCAGATATATAAGCTCAATAGATTTGTCTAAGGCTTTTTGGCAGATCGCCCTGGACAAAGACTCTTGTGAAATAACAGCTTTTGTCGTACCCGGTCGCGGTTTGTTCGAATTCACTAGGATGCCCTTCGGGTTAAAAAACGCTCCGAGTGAACTTCAAAGACTAGCAGACGCTCTGTTTGGACCGGAGTTCGATGAAAACGCATTTTGTTATTTGGATGATCTAATTTTAGTGTCGGAAGATTTAGAATCGCATTTTATACTACTAACTAAAGTTTTTGAACGATTAAGAGACGCAGGCCTAACGATTAATTTAAAAAAATGTGAATTCTGTAAGTCGGAACTTAAATACTTGGGTTATATGGTCGATTCCAAAGGTCTCCGCACCGACCCAATTAAAATTGAAAGTATAAAAAATTTTCCAATTCCTAAAAATGCTAAAGGAATACGAGCTTTTCTCGGTTTATGTGGTTATTTTAGACGATTCATAAAAGGATTTTCTAACATAGCTGCTCCCTTATCGAAACTTACTGGATCAAAAAAAGGAGTAAGTTTATTTAAATGGTCGGAAGAAGCTGAATCAGCGTTTAATAAATTAAAGGAAGCACTTACGACTGCTCCTGTCCTTAGTTGTCCGGACTTTACTAAGCCATTTGCTATCCATTGTGACGCATCCTCTATCGGTATAGGGGGGGTTCTTATTCAATCAATAGAGGGAATGGACCACCCTATTGCTTATTATTCTAGGTGCTTAAATACACATGAACGGAATTACGGAATTACGGAGCGTGAACTGTTAGCAGTGTTAGACTCGGTCACTCATTTTAGACCATATATAGAAGGGGCACATTTTTCTGTTATTACTGACCACTCTAGTTTAAAATGGTTAGGATCTTTATCAAACCCTAGTGGACGTCTTGCACGTTGGAGTTCTCGCCTTTCACAATTCTCCTTCGATGTTATACACCGTAAAGGCACACAACACATCGTCCCTGATGTGCTTTCAAGAATGGACCTCGCTACAATATCGGTCATTGATGCGAACTTGTCCACCGATAAGTGGTACACAGATATCTGGAAAGGCTGTATAGATTCTCCTCAGCGTTTTCAAAACTTCCAGATACGCGAAAATGAATTGTTTCGCCATACAAAAACACGTTTACCTCTTTGTGAAGACACGTCTTGGAAAAAAGTAGTCCCACTAGAAAATAGAAGGGAAATTTTGTCAGAATCACATGAATCCTCTCGTGCTTGTCATCCTGGAGTCTTTAAGACTTATAAAAAATTACAACTCCGTTACTTTTGGCCAAAAATGTACCAAGAGGTGAAAAGATTTGTGAATCAATGTGCTGTCTGTAAAGCACACAAAATCAGTACAGCCCCGCCGAATGGAATTTCATCAAATTATAAAAAAGTTACGAGACCTATGCAGATGTTATCAGTGGATCTGGTAGGCCCTCTGCCTAGAAGTTATTCAGGTTTTACCGTCATATTGTCATGCGTGGATGTTTTTTCTAAATATACCTGGCTATTTCCGTTACGTCAAGGTACCGCGAGAAGTATTATTAAAAATTTAGAAGAAAATATTTTCCTTGTACACGGAGTACCGCGTACAATTGTATGTGACAATGGGCGTCAGTTCATTTCGAAAGAATTTAAGGAACTATTACAAAGCTACAATATAAGCCCTCCTTTTTACAATTCACTGTACACCCCTCAAAACAATGTTGTTGAAAGATACAATCAAACGTTAGGCACGGCACTATCAATATTAACGGAATCTGATCATCGTAATTGGTCCAAATTTCTCCCACAAATTCAATCTGCAATGAATAATACTGTAAATTGTACTACCGGATTTACTCCTTTCTTTGTTATGCACGGTAGAGAACAAATATTAGATGGGGATCTCCACCGTAATCCATTGGCAGATGATGAATCCAGTCCACAAGATTCCTCTCATCTCAAAGTTTACTCCGACAGATTAAATGGACTGTCATCAATTTATGAACAAGTTTCAAACGCCCTTTTTACTGCATTTAAAAAGGGCGCTAATCACTATAATTTACGTAGAAGAAACGTTACCTTCCAGGTAGGAGACGTAGTCTGGAGAAGGAATTTTGTATTATCTAATGCTTTGAACTATTTTTCACAAAAATTGGCACCTCGTTTTGTTCAAAACATTGTAGTACAGAAAAAGTCAGATTTAATTTATACCCTGTCTGACTTAAATGGCAAAGTAACAGGCGATTTTCATGTTAAGGATATACTTAAATCAGATAGCATACCAGCTTAGTCGGCTATCATAAAGCATCTTCACAGGCGCTATCTTTAATTTAAACCTCTTCAATACAGCTCATTTCAGTTCGGCCTGATCATCCGGATTGCTTTGACCAGTATTGGACATAAAATACATAAGTAAGTAATTAATTTTTAAGTGGTCTTTTGTAGAAAATTATAATCTTACTCCAGTTGATTACTCGAGTATAATTTCACATTAAAATAATAATTAAGATTGGTTAGTTTATTTATGTACAATTGTGAGATGCCTCGAAGTACAAATACATATATATATATATATATATATGTGTGTGTGTGTGAACAATAAGTTCACTATGACTTATATTTATCTTTAAGTTTATTTCCTTGTCAACTCAGAATGCATGACGATATGAACCCGCTTATCCTTTTGTATTCTGAGTCCATACAGTTTAACATACTCTGTATTTGTCCTAATAAGTTTTTTGTCAACTTGGAATATACGATAATATGAACCCGCATATCCTCGTGTATTCCAAGTTCAATCTCATATGATCTGTGTTCATATACTTTTATATTGTATAAACGTAATTAAGAACATTAAGAGGTATTCGCCCAAAATTTCAATATGTTCTCAATTTAATAATGTTTTAACTACATTTGTTAAAACAATAAAAATAACTTACTATAATTATTCAGAAATTTCATTAATTTGAAGAATTTAATCAATTCCCATATTATTGATTGTTGACTATTGATAGCACCATTTACTTACGATGGTCGCTAACTATTCTATTGTCACCATTTTTAACAATGGTTGAATAATAAATAAATTGGCATCATTCATGCGATGATTGTATGACTATCCTTAACACCATTCAGTTACAATGGTTGGTTATATCCTGTATTTCTTATACAAATGTTCTAATAAACTTATATTTTGTTTTCTACTATATAACTGTCAGAAAAACTTATCCCACGAGACCAGTTAGAGAGTTAGATAGGTAGGCTCTTCTAAAGAGGAATTCTTTTATCCATGATGGATTTAAAATCAGTGTTGAAGTGCAGATGGTACACCATCTAAGTGTATAGCCTACTTTGGCTTACTTAAAAGTGTTCTGAACAGTGATGCTTTACGCATATTTAATGTGTTGATGTTTATTGATGTCATGTCTTGGTGATAATATCTATTCTAATATTAAGTTCTATTCTGTTATAGATGCTACGTCTACGGTAGTCCCAGACGAGAGTCAGAATACATCACCCAGCGTCTTATATGCTGTGGGTGATTACGGGCCCCGTTCACGTATCTTCTTATTACTACAAATTGTCTACTATTAAGGTCTTTAACTCTAAGTACTGATTTAATTATATATAATTTTCCAACTTCGAATGGATGCGTCGCAGACTCAACCATCATGTCTTCCGCATGATGGGCGCGACTGATTTTGTGACACACCCATTTGCGAGCATACTGTTGCTGGTAGTTTTGTTTTTTTCTCTGATGTACAACTCATTTTTATGATATTATGTTTATGTATGTTTTTAGGAACCCATCAGACCAATTTAGGGTATCTCTTAGCTCAGGCTTTTCTTTTGTTCTCCTTGTGTTTGGGGGCAAACACGTTGGGGGCGAGCGGGGTAATGTTATGTATATAACATAGGTTAATTGTCGTTTTAAGTTAGTACTGGAGTCTATGAGGCGGCACCTTAGCATTGTCTATTGTTTTTCACCCTGGCAACACCAGAGAGGAGCGGAAATGGGATGGTGGCACTTCCCGGCGGGCTTCCGCCCGCCGGAGGTCGAGTCGGGCATTGGAGATAATCGGGGAATATGAAGTGCATCGGTGCCAAATCATAGATTCGAGAAGTTCCCGTAAAGTTCGGGCGGTTATTATAGTGCCGTTACAAGTTTATTTGAGTTCCCGTTATGGTTTCGACCCCGCTAGTCGCGCTCCGGAAAAAGTGTTGTGTTGACACATGGCCGAATTGTATTTCGATTAGGAATAGGAAAGTTCAATCTGGACAGTAAACGCCCCTGCCTTTAGTCCCAGAAACACCGTGGGCTAGTATGATTATATAATGTTCTACCCGATCTCCGCCAGGAAATCTCCTGGTGTATCAATTCACCATACACGTGCGTGACTCATCATTTGCAACCAGCGCCAGCTTACTTCACCGTGGGACGTGGAGTAGCCTTATTTGCTCATGCTGCATATGCCAGAGGGTTCCTGCCACCAATATAGCCAGCTTACTTCACCGTGGGACGTGGAGTAGCCTTATTTGCTCATGCTGCAGATGCCAGAGGGTTCCTGCCACCAATATAGCCAGCTTACTTCACCGTGGGACGTGGAGTAGCCTTATTTGCTCATGCTGCAGATGCCAGAGGGTTCCTGCCACCAATATAGTCAGCTCGCATCACCGTGGGACGTGGGCCGCTGCACCAACCTTAGTCACCGGGAAGATCCCTCATCGTCTAAACGATCGCGTTAATAGTCAGTTTACTTTAGCTTAGTTTTCGGTTATGGTCTGTGGGGGTAAGTTCTATCCTATCTGTACTATTACATGCAATATTTTAAATAAACCTATATGGTTAGTCCATTTATAATTAACCTTATTTTATTTACAAAACCTGGTAATTCCTGCCTATGCCTGACATCTTAGAACATAATTCCCCGCTCTGGGAGGGGGGAACTCTGCTCTACCGCTGTGCTGGTCGATTTGGCGGGTCTGAGGCTGAGGATTCCTCGGGATCAGATCCTGGCGCGTCCGGTACTAACCGGCAAAGCCATTTCGACCACTCACCATAATTAAATCCCTTTAATAAATATGCCGACAATTGGCGACTTTGACACTAACAAAACATTTTTTTAAACACAAAAATTTGGCACGCAAACATAAAAAAGCTTTAAAAATGGCTCACCTTACGTTTTTTCTAACTACAACTACTGATAAAAAATAATAATAAAAAACACATAGATATTTTATTAGGCAAATCTATCTTAATCGTTACTGTCACCTCACTTTTTTGTCGTTCTGTGTAAAAATAATGATAAAAAATTCCCAAAGTTTCATAAATTTATTTTAAAATGCGTATCGAAACTTTGATTTAATAAAGGTGTACATTTTACTTATTTTTGGTTAGTTTTTGTATTTGAATATAAAGCGTGGTCTTTTCTCTTTCTAACAATGTTTCCCATGTTCTAACCATATTTCTAACTATGATATTAAAGGAGATACAACGATTTCTATGAGATCTATATGAGTTGTTCCGAAAACCGAACAAATAGACTTTATGGGTTTAAAGTTTAAAGTGTTTTTCTGGAAAAGATTACGATGATAATGATGCATTTGAATTGGTTCCATGCCAACTCAGAATCAAGTCAACTCAACACCTCTTTGAAAAGTCATTAATAGCCATGATTTTTTAAAATAGCCATTAACATAACCTAACGTAACCTATTTAAACATTTATTTTTTATTTTTTTATCATCACTCTTTATGGCCTTTCTGGGGTGGTTCTGAGTTGGTTTCATTCTGAGTTGGCCGGTCACCGTTTGAATACGCGTTACCTATTTTATGGTATCTCTTTTACTGCTTTGCATTTTTTACCCCCGATTCTACCAAATTGTTGTTGTTACGGTCGCTCTTACTCCCCCGAATAGTGAGCGAAAGAGACAACTGCAAAAACGAAATAATTCCCTGATCACTTTAAATTACCTACATGTTCAAACGTGTTCAAACAATTAGAAAAATGTTAGACGTAAGAAATTTTACCTAATACGTAATATTATTAAACAATATAGAAAACCAAACAGTTCCTCCATTATAACAAAAATTTTGCACTTTTTAACTTGTTAGACGATAAAAATGGACCTATCACAAATTTTTGCACAGAAAACATTGAGTTAACAAGATATTAATAACAAAATAACAGTTAGATTTCACTTACTTGTGAGCGCTGGCTCCATTGGAACTGTGTCCATTAGAACTGTGTCCATTTGTGCTGTGTCCATTGGTACCAGCTCCATTGGTAGCGCCAGCCCCGTTCGTGTGCGTCCCTTTGGCCGTCCCACTGGTAGCGCTGTGGGAATCCCCCAAGGTTCCAATCTTGGCCACCGGCTTTTTCTTGTCTAGAAATTTGCTTGTCACTGACATGTTTCCACTTTGCGACTCTACATCTGGATCTCCTCTAATAACTGCTTCGTTCATCTTTTCCTTATCATCTGATTCGCTGATGTTTCCTCTTGGTCTTTCGTTGACGACTGTGACAACTGGTAAAAGAGTTTCTTTCTTTATAACGTCTCCTTTGACTTTGACTAATTCTGTTGGGTTTGAAAGGTTACTGATCACGTCTGCTGGTTTTGTGTCTACTTTTTTCACGGTTTCTACGGGAGGCATTGTTTTTTCTACGCCATTTTTATGTCCGTTTAAAACGAAGCTTCCGTTAGTGATAGCTACTTCACCTTCTTTCGCGATAACTTTCACTTCATCACTTAGTTTCTTATTAACATCATTTTTCATTTGTTCTAAGCTTCGGTCAACTGCTTTAGTTCCGTTTGCAACCTTTTCCTCCGCCTTAATTTCTGCCTCATCCGCTTTCTTTGCTTCTTCTTCTGCCTTTTCTACTGTCTTTTCAATAGCCTTATTCGCTTTCTCTGTGGTCTTTTCAATCTCTTGATTAGCCTTTACAATAGTTTTTTCTATTTCTAAATTTGCCTTTTCCGTTGATTTTTCAATTTCATGTGCAGCTTTTTCGACAGTTTTTTCAATTTCAAGATTTGCCTTTTCGGTGGCTTTTTCAATTGCTTTATTAGTCTTGTCAAGAGCAGCTTTGTCCACTTTCTTAACTCTTTCTCTGATGTCTTCAAAACTAGACTGACTGCTATTTAAGATATTGTCAATTTTCATTTTAACGTTTTGGACTTTTGGATCTAGCGGAGTTTTGATTGGTTTAAGCTTCATATTATTATTGTTATAAATAATAGAATCACTTCTCTTAAGAGGTTCTTTCTCTTCCTTTACACTTAACAAACTCGTTTTGCTGGCAGCTTTTTGAAGAGTGATATTCTCTGCCAATTTAGTTTCGGTAATCTTTTCCCCTTCTTTTAGTGGTTCATCTATTTTAGGTGCAATAGAATCATTAGAACTGTTACGATCGAGTATTCTCTTTTCTCTAGCTTTTTCAAAAGTGGCAGGAAGTTGGCTAGTAACCTTGGCGGCTATCTCTAATGGCTGTGAAGTTATGGCAGCCGTTGTCATTGATACTACGTTTCCCTTTGTGAGTGGTATCAATTTGTCCATTTTCATGAGACTCAATTCCAGCTCACTCAGTTTATCGTACTGAGTTTCGTTATCCTGCTTGACCACGTCGTCTGGTTTTTCTACACTTTCTTTCTTTGCTGTACTCTTTTTGGGTTTAAGTCTGCTGTTACTCTTGCCTTTGAATGTGCTTTCTTCATTCCCTTCTTGTACGTCTTTCATGTTAGATTTTCGCCTCGTGGTTGTTGTAGGTTTTTCATTATTACTCTTGATACTATTGCTTCTACTGAGTGGTTTCATAAGGCTAGTTTTACTATTGGCACGTTTTAATTCTGGTTTATTACTTGGTCCGGCTATTTTGGACTGAATGCTTGACCGGCTGTTGACTCTTTTCAAATGCGACTTCTTGGGATCGGAATCTATTGACTCAGAATCTATACTGATTTTATCTCCACCATGATAAACGCTCGTTGGAGATTTGGCTTTTGTTGTTTTACTAGCACTGTTAAGTTTATTTGAAGAGGGAGTCTTTTTCAGTGGACTGATGTCTCTTGCTGGACCGCGACTGGGAGCTCTTGACGTTGATCTTGAAGCGTTTGGAGAAGTAACTAGACTTTTTGATGGTCTTTTAGGTATCCTTGATGGAGACATGATATTGGGCGTTCCCGGTTTGCTCTTTGTATCTTGTTTCTTAGCCCCTGTTCCTTTTGCTACCGCGTCTTTTGAAGTTTTACTTTTATCAAGAGTCGTTCCTTTCCCAGGAGCAATCGGACTTCGACTGGTCGATCTTCTACCAGCAACTGAACCTTTGCTAGGAGTCGGAGACTTATCTGGAGTTGCCACAATTGGAGAGAGTCTTTTGGCACTCAGATTTCTATTTGTTGGAGGAGGTCCAGGAGATTTTGGAGGTTTTGATTTTAAAATGGACGTTCCAGGTATTAAATTACTGCTGCTTTTACTCCTTGAATTCATTGTGTGGCTCATATCAATTGGGTTGTTATCTTCATCCGTTATGACGGAGAATACTCGATTATCATTGATGCTGCTGGTGCTATTTGAGATGAATCTCCCATCAGCAGCGATTGCGTTAGACATTTTGCTTGGAAGTTCATAATAATCTCGTTCTCCTTTTCTAGGTGGAGAAACCGACGTTTGCCTCCTAGGAATTCTTGAAGAATGTTGAGGAGATCCTGTTTTTGAGTGTGGTCGCGTACTAGGAACACTTCTTGGCGAGGCTTTGATAGTGGTTGGCCTTCTTCCCAACCTCTCAAAGCCATCTCTACTATTGATTATCCTGGAATTTGGCACTGGGATGTGTTCAAACCGCAGTTTGCCCATCGGGGAGTTGGACCTTGATCTCAAATTAGTCTTAGCGTACTTACTGGCTACGTTACTATCGATTAATCCTAGTTCCTTCATTATTTCTAGTTCTTCTTCGACCCTCTTCTGTTCGGCCAATTCTTCGTTCCTTTCCCTATTGAACTCACTGGCTTCTTTAACTTCTTCAATGTTTTCCTTGATATAGTCTCTTAATGGTGTTTGAGCTCTGTCGAAGGAAGAACTTTGTCTGGCTTGGACTTTGGCAGTTACTTCTGCTTTGCTCATAGAATTGGCTCTCGGTCTAGTTGGGGAATTGGCTCTTGAAGTTCTTGGAGTGGTGTGTCTTGAATTAGGGTCTGGTTTGAAGCCCTTGCCTCTGAATGGGGAGACTCTTCCAGTTGGGGCTGATGAAGGTGGAATGGAAGCAACTGTTTCTGAGGTTGTGGCGGCATCAGGAACCTGTGACAGGGGATGTCCAGGGGGAGGACCAGGACCCACTGGAGTTTCTCCAACGATGGCAAATGCAGTCACTCTGTGGGACCTCACAGCTGGAGGAATTCTGAAAGAGAAGAAAAAAGTTATAAATACCAAATGAAGTGTATCCCTCTATCCTCTTTAGATTTTAGTGATTCTTTTCAGGGTTGAAATATCATTTTCATTGTGAAAATTACTGTAACTAATTAACTAACTAACCGACTTGCTTAATTTATTATTGTTACATAATTATTACAATAACGCTTCTATTGGAAACTTTTCAATACTAAGTGTAACTATGATACACCTGTGTGTAGTTGCTTTTATATTAGCTGTGAATAAAAATCTTTATATATTATAAATAAAAGTCCTCCACCGCGTCTTTCTGTTTGAGGGGTGGGTAGAAGTATGGGGGTCAGTGTCCAGGAGTGAATAAATCCATCCCTCCAATTGGGTGGTGCAAGGCGATGGATTGAGAGAGTCCGGCTAGAGAAGTCAAAAGGCTTCCTTCAACCAGGCCCGCCTCCCAATAGGTGGGCAAACGCATTCGCCGCCAAGACGTTGACAAACCTCAACCCATGAACCTGGGCACCCTTGCTTGTCCCCAACTTAGGGTGACCTATGAGGGGCGTCGGTTATCCAGTAAATGGTTCCCGGGGCGGCTGTACCCACACCCACCTCCCAAATTAATAACCCAGTATGGAATGTTTAATGGAATGGATGGAATGAGGAACAACTCATATATGTCTCACAGAAAATATTGTGTCTCCCATACACATGATCTGAATGATGTAAGAAAGAGAAAATTCCACGCTTTCAATTCAAAAACTCAAGTTTTTTTTCATTATCAGTAATTTTAGTTAGAAAAAACGTAAGTTGAGCCATTTTTAAAACTTTTTATGTTTGCATTAAAAAAATATGTATTTAACAATTTACATGTTTATTTCTTACAATAGAATTTGAAAGCATATTTAACACCTTTCAAAAACAGTTTTTAGTTTTTCGAAACATACAGAAATATTCCATTTATTTCAATTTTATTGCAAAGCGGAAATATTTTGACTTCTGACAATATGGCTGTTGCCTGAGGGGTTAAACAATTTTTTTAATTTTTTTTATAGTAATACCTCACAAGAGTCTGAGCTGCTCCCGTCTGGAGCCAGTGAGACTATAGCATCCCCAAATGGGGTATGTTGTGAGGATGAAGGTAGTAGGGAGGGGAAGGAGATGGGAAAGAGGAAGTACCTGGATATTCAGATCTGGTCACCAAACACGGCTAACGCCATTGCAAGTAACGTTTCATTTCTGAATGGTCGTTTTACACCAGGGCGGTACTGAGAGTATCTTCCACTCCAAATCTACTATTCCTTACATTAAATGAATTAATTAAGATATAACCCAAATTATTAAAATAAAATTTATTTGCCCACTCCGGGATTCGATCCCGCGACCTTCGGATTGCGAGTCAAAAGCCCTACCGCTAGACCACGCCGGCCGTCGAATAATCGTGTAAACTAACAATATTTCGTGTTTCAAATTAGTTAAAATCGGCGATAGCTGACATCATCCATAGAAAAAGCAATTAAAAGTCATGGAAAATCACACAAATTTCCAGCCGATTCCGTGTGGAATCTTTTCCGTATTCACGAAAGATATAGAAATAAAGAGAAATTAGAACATAAACACAGCACTAGATTCATGCGCAACGACGGGTTATAGTCCCGAAATTTAATAATAACTACGGACAGAGAACGTTTGAATACAACATACCGAAGATATTTAATTTATTACCTGACACTGTAAAGCAATGTAATTCTATGAATAAGGTTAAATATATGGTGAAAAATTCGCTATCGGAAAAACAAAAATATTTGTATGTATGAAAAAATGTTGAATCTGTATATACAAGATGTAAATTATAACTTTTAAAATGTATATGTAACTAAATTGTAAGCACCTGTTGACAAGTAGCAGGACTTGTTTGTTGATGTGGATATATCCGAATTTATACCGATTTCTTGCAAACCTGCCTACAACATTTGAAGTTTTTAAGCTCTTAAAAATATTTATGTTATTTTTTAAAATAATATCTATACATACATTCCCCACGCCGAAACGCAAAATATATGAAATTCCCTCGATAGAATTTTTATTTTTTTATTTTCAAGTCTGTTTCCGTTATTTTGCAAGTTATATGTATGAAAAAATTCACAGTGTTTCATTAAATACTGTTTTAGACAGCCCCCAAGATATTTTTGCTCTATTTTAAACGAGTCGTGTTTTATTAAAGATTTTCGCAATTTTTGCATCGATTTTGGCGCTGTAAATGTTAGCGCTCTCCTCTAACATTCGTAATTTCGTATCTCTCCATCTTCTTCCTTTTGGGACCGGTAACGGAGCCTTAACTATTTTTTCAATAAAATATTTAAAAAATATATATATATATAAATAAAAAAAATCCCTCCTCTGGGCGACACTGAGAGTATTTTCCGTTCTTTAAAATTGTTTAACTGTACCTACTTATTTATAAAATTGACTTTCGACATTTAAACTTTTGCAATTAATGAAAATATGAAACGGAAAAATTGATTTAGTAACAACATATTTGATTAGATTACGAATTGTATTTAGAAATATTGTGTCTTAAGATGATGTATATTGGTACATAAATCGCTAGCAATTATTTATTAGTTAACGATTTCTATTTAAAAACATTGTTTTAATACGTAGGTACTGTAATTGGCAAAATAATGTAAAATGTTCCGATGCTATTGATTAAAATGTTGCCATACTGGAAATCATTTAAAATTCATTTGGGGGGTATTGTTATGAAAATAAAAATTATTCATAGTTTGTTTTTTATTTTTTATCTAAGCGACTATATAAAATAATTCCATAAGTATACAAAATATAATGGTTAAGTAAGGTAAAGATATTGTATTTCTTAGTCCTCCTTACTAGGGGTTCCTGTGCCGAGGCGGAATAAAATTGTTTAATTACAGTTTATTTGTCTTCTATGTCGTTTTTAGTGTCTTCATTAGGGTGTTTTCGTTGACCTATTTCAGCCATATTTTTATTCTTCATTTGTACTCATTATTTTTTTTTATTAGTTTTATGTCTTGGGGAAGAATGTTATGGAGTTTAGTTGCAAAATAAGTGTAGTTTCTTTGTCCAAATGTGGTTTTACAACTTGGAATGTTTTTTATGTCATTTTTATTTGATCTAGTGTGATGAATACGCTGTCTAGTAGAGGATTCAGTATTTTTGAATAGCTTTAATAATATTTTTTTGGCATGTATTATTTGTACATTTGGTACGTCAAAGCTTTTGAATATTTCAATCGAAGGTGTTCTAATTGGTACTTTCAGTATGGTCTTTATGATTCCTTTTTGAACTGTATTCAGGTTTTTATGCGTCCAATAAGATCCCCCGACAATATTTGATCTCCGACAGTTGATCCCTCGGACAGTTGATCTCTCGGATATTTGCAGTCGGTTTAGTAAAATATGGGATACCTATTTGCAGAAAATAAAACTAAGTGTTCCGAAGGGGTGTGCAGAGAGGATTAAACTCTTCGGCTGGCTGGAGTCCTCCATCACGACACAAGCAACATTTCGGATTTGTGTGATGATTGTAGAGATTGTAAACTATTGTCAGATTCGACATGATTTGAGATTTTCACGGCTAAAAGTATTATTGTGATTTATTTTTGGGGCATTATGCCGTGCTGCGCTACCTCTTTATTTACATTGTTATTGCATATCTGACCTGTTGATACTATTTTATACTGTAATGCTATCCGAAACGTTGGCTAAAGATAAGATAGTGCAACACGGCATAATGACCCCAAAGATAAATCACGATAACACTTTTATTCGTAACACGCAAATATTTGTCTTTTTTTACATTAGCTACACACGGGAGGCCCTGAAGAAAATAATTTCCCTCAGGGCCTATGTCATCTTTGAAGATGCTGTGTGGAGGGTCATTTCAGGAAAGGAAGGAGAGGAAGTTGTGGGCAGGAAAATAGTATACAGGGGTGGATAGGAATCTGGGGGTGTGTCCAGGAGTGACGGACGAATGAATCCATTCCTCCCACTGCGGTGTAAGACGGTGTCCGAGAGAGTGCTGGAGATGTCATAGAGACTCCCTAAACCATTCTCTACCGATCCGGCTGCCATATAGCCGGTGGACAGGCGCATTCGCCAAAAAGATAACGACATACCTCACCCCATGAAACCAGGTACCCCTGCTAAGTCACCAAACGTAGCGAACCACATGGGTTGACCTATAACAGAGGGGTTGGTTATTATTCAATAAATGATTACCGGGGCGGCGGTACCAATACCCTCCACCCAAATTGGCGCTACCTCTTTATTTACATTATTATTGCATATCTGCCCTGTTAATACAATTTTGGAAACTGTAATGCTGTCCGAGAGGTTCAACCTTCAGAAAACTAAAGTAGACAAAGAGTAAGGAGGCAACAAAGCACCGTACAAGAGGAGACCGATTATACTATCCCATTCTCTTGCAGGCTAGATTCTACAGATTTATGTGTTTGTTTCTTTTTAGTGTCGCTATTTTTCGTTTCATCGAGTTTCAAATCGCAACAGTGCTAAAGAAGTTTTCGCTTTAAAAAGTTTTTATCCTCTTTCAGTGAAACAATGAAAAATTAAATATATTTTCTGAGAAATAATGTAGAATCCCGGGCGTAGCCTGGTAGTGATGAATTTCTCCACAAATTAACAGTTATAAATAAAATTATTTCAAAAATGACTTTCGTTCATGAGTTGAATCAAGATGGTGAATTTCTAAACAAAAAGTGAAATGGTATCCCGTTGTTTTGTTAACAACACACTTAGGCAAAATTATTCTGTTTGATTTACATTAACATATTCGTTTGAGAAATTATCAACATAAGAATTATAAAAAGTGTTATAACAACTCGAGCGACAGCGCGATTTTTAACTTCTTCCTCCGTTCGGTCGTGATTTTTTGGTGACCATTTTTAATATTTTCTGCCGACATTAAAAAAATCATACCTCTAAATTTTATTATGGAAAAATTTACAAAATAAATTTATGCATCTAGGAAAATTTTTGCCTAAAACTGGCAGCAAAGCAATCTGAGGTATTTTAAATTTTGCCATATTGTGGCAAAAAGCGCTCCAGTGGTTATTTGAAACTTACACGTGTTCTGTTTTATTCTATTATTCTTTTTATTTGTTACTTTGTATTTTTTTTGTAAAGATAGTTACATACGTCACGAATAAATAACGATTTTCTAAAAATGCAGAAAAATTCTTGTGATAAAAGGCCTTACACACTTTCCTGCAATCGAAGGCAATCTAGGGCGGTACCACATGTTTTCATACCGTGACAAAATATCCCCGACAAAATATCCCAAGGACAAAATATCATACGGAAAAAAAGGAGACAGAGCAAGGAAACAACAGTTTGGATTTAAGGCTCCGCAACCGGGCTCGAAAAGAAGAAGATGGAGAGATACGAAATTACGAATGTTAGAGGAGCGCGATAACATTTACAGCAACAAAATCGATGCGAAAATGTTTAATAAAACACGACTCGTTTAAAATAGAGCAAAAATCTCGCGATAATTGTCTTAAACAGCATTTAAAGAAACATTGTGAATTTTTTCACAAATATTATTTATATTATGATAGAACAGACTTGTTTTTAATAATTTTTTCCATAGAGAGAATTTCATGTAATTTGCGTTTCGGCATGGGCAGCATCGAGACATTATCTTCAAAAATAATATATATTTTCTTAAGAGCTTAAAAACTTCAAATGTTTAAGGAAGATATGTTAGAAATCGGTAAAAATTCGGGTTGCCGAGGCTTAAATTTTTAATTTTTAATTTGGCTCCGAAAGGTTTTGTTGGGTTAGGTTAGGTTAGGTTAAGTTAGGTTACATTGAACCACTGCTACTCTTTATAGAAAAATCGCAACTGAAGTGGCTTGGACACTTACTAAGAATGTCTTATAACCGAATTCCTTGGAAAATAATTCCAGAGAATAGACTTCCGGTGGGCCACCCCAGACACAGTTGAGCGAGGCAACTCCAGAAACTGTGTAAGGAGAGAATGGACTACCATGGACGGAGGTTGAATAATCAGCACAAGACGGACGTATGGAGGAGCCGTGTCGATGCAGTGGGTCCCCGACCCGAATAGAATAAGGGGAAGAAGATAATGATGAGATGATGAGGTTAGGTTAGGTTAGGTTTTGTTGGGTCAGGTTAGGTGTTAGGTTAGGATATTTTGTCGGAGATATTTTGTCGGGGGTTATTTTGAAGGGGGATTTTTTGTCGCGGGATGAATAGTTAGGAACCAGGGCACTCCCCACCACTGCCTGACTGTCCCGATATCACCTCCTAGATCACCGCATATATAGACAAATCGGCCCTAAATTTAATATCTATTCGGCGTTTTCTTCAACCGATTTTCCTGATAAGTGATACATACACGCATTACAATCAGTACAATTTGCTTGACTTTGTGAATTAATTTTACCTCATTCCGATAGAAAGTTATGTTTTTTATTTTATTTATTTATTTATTTGTAAGAAACAAACAGCTTTTTCATAATACATGTACAGTGATAAATATATAATTGAACTGGAGTCAAGCCACAGAGGTTTCTTATGCTAAAGTACATCGGAAATGAAGTTTTATTATATTTTAATTAATTTTGGGTCATAGGAAGGGGAGAGGAAGAGGAATATAGGAAAAGGATAGGAGATGCTCACGATATATTCTCATATTAATAATCGATCGTACGCGTTACTTCACTTCGATATTTCTTCAGGTTTTTACTAAAAATGTCAATGCTGTGAAATTTTGTATTATATTGTGCGCATACACGAGGAATTGGGGATTTTTTTCTAATGTTTGTTCTACAAGAGGGTAAATAAAATAAATGTTGATTTTGATCGGGTATTTGGGTTGGGTATTTTGATCCCAAATCCAAAATTAAGGTTTTTACGAAACGGGCTGAAGCTGACCGCGCAAACGTTTCTCTTAAATAAAAAAAATACATATACTCATAAGTACTTAAAACGTTTTTCCATAATTTTTCAATGCGCAAATAACTTCCCTGGCCGATTATTTATACGACGAAATTCGAAGTGTCCATGCATAATGCTAAAATTAGCATGCCATCATAATTTGATAAACGTTCAGAAAAAAATTCTAAGAAATTTCGTACTTTTGTTACTTTTTTTATAAATGTACGTATTTTAATAGAATTTTAAAAGGTTCGTGTGAAATAAAAACGGATTTAATTTGATAGCAGCTTCAAAGCGGGTACTTAGTGACTAGTGACCTGTTTAACAATAAAATTTATCTGTCATATAAGATCTAAGTGAAAACCTAAAAATAATGTTCGGTTGGTGGTCTGAGTTTCGTTAATTTGTAAACTGATGTTTTAAGTCACGACATAAATATGAAGATATTTACCTTGGCAACTAATCAATTTTGATATATAAGGCTGTCCGTAAAATAAGATCTCCAAGGTGCTGTGGTCGGGAGGAACAATTTTACTCGGTGTTGTCAAAAACTCGGCGTGGCAACCGTTCGCGATGGAGCTTCCACTCGCCGCACCCGCCAGGAGTGAGTTACGCTCTGTAATTCGTTTTTAAACTTTGCTTCGGCGAATCTAAATGATGCCACCGGGATTGTTCCTTTATCTCTGGGGTCGTGTAGTGTATCCAGGTCTCGTCCCCAGTCACAATTGAGTCCGAGAATTCTTCGCCATCGATGTCGTAGCACTCAAGTAATTCGCGGGCTGCTTCAACCCGTTGTTGTTTCGGTGAGAATTTTGGGACCCACCTTGGGCAGACTTTGTTGTCTCACAATTTTTTTGTCAAAATCTTGTCAATAGTGGTCTTACTGACATCAGGGATCATATCACAGAGCTCCCGAAGCGTCACCCGTCGATTTGCAATCATTGTTTTTTTTCAATTTTTTCGTCTAAAACCGGTGGCCGTCCGGCACGCTTTTAAATTTTCTGCACCATTTGCGCATGTTTTCGTACTCATACACTGTTTTCCGTACACTTCAAGAAGCTTAGAATGAATTTCTACCGGGGTTTTGTTATTTGCACAAAAAAAAAATTATATATTTTAATTCACACCTGGCGGGTGCGGCGAGCGGGACCTTCATCGCGAACGGCTGCCACGTCGTGACTAAGTGTCGCAAAGAGTGCAGCGTTGTGGGGATTTAGCTTAGTAGGGAAACCAGGCTACACGCCAGTTTTCCCGGATCTCGCGTAAAATTGTTCCTCGCGACCGCAGCACCTTGGAGACCTCATAGGTACTCAATATGTATATTATACTCATTATGGATTTAGGTGCTCGGGAATGCAATGATATGACATATCTAAATGAGAAATCGCGTATGAAAGTTTTTATAAAACATAAATTTAAATTATTATTTTTTTTTATTATTAGTGACTATTTAGTTACAGGTTTGATGAGAATTACAAGATATGATAATGTATATTAATATTTCATCTGTTTGTTCTTAGTCCTCCTCACTAGGTGGTCCTGTGCTGAAGCGGACTGGTAGATTTCTTCGATTTTCCGTTATTTAGTTTCTATGATGTTTTTAATACATTCTCTAGTATGTCTGCATTAATTTTTTTCACCCATGTTTTGATTTTTTCCTTAAACTTTTTTATCTTTTCTATCTTTTTCAAACTTGGAGGAAGGCTGTTGTAAATTTTGGTTGCCAGATATATGTGGTTTCTTTGGCCAAAACTTGTCTTGAATTTTGTAACATCTCGTATTTCCTTTTTTGAGGCTCTTGTGTCATGTATCCGAGTTTCATTAGGAGATTTACTGTTTTTAAAATGATGTGTAAGAATATTCTTGGCATATATTTGTTTTAAATTTAGAATGTTAAAACACTTAAAAATATCTTTTGAGGGGGTTCTGATGGGTAATTTTAGTATGGTTTTTATAATGCTCTTCTGAGCAATATCTAAGTGGTTAATATGATTTGCTGTAGCAGATCCCCATACTAGAATTCCGTACTCAAGACGGGAATGACATAAGGCATAAAATACTTTTTTGATGTCTTTCCTAGGTAGTATGTTTCTTAGGTTTTTGAAGAAATATACAATTCTCAAAGGCTTTTTAGTGATTCTATTGTCCCATCTAAGGTTTTCGTCTATTTCCACTCCTAGATATTTAATACTATTTGCCTTTGTTATAATAGGGCAAGAGCAATGTGACATAATGTTTTGACACTCGTGCAATTCGAGAGTGTATTCTTCACCCGGTTGACCTCTGTATATTATCCATCGGTTGAAATTCATATTATCCATCCATCTCGACTTCGATGTTTCTTGTAGCAACAAGTTGAAACGGTAATGCGCATTTTCATCCCGCGACAAAATACTCCCGACAAAAGATCTCAAGGACAAGACATACCCCGACAAGATAGGAGAAAGACAGAGCTAGAAACTTATAGTTTCTCAATTTGGGAGGCGGTTGTGGGTACCGCCGCCCCGGGAACCATCTATTGGATAACCAACACCTCTGCCATAGGTCACTCCAAGTGGTTCGCTATGTTTGGTGACTTAGCAGGGGTGCGCGGGTTCATAAGGTGAGCCGGATCTGCAGATAATGATTGAGGGGGGTATATTGGCCTCTCAAGCAGGACTCTCTCGGAACATTGCATTCAAACGTCTGTCACTCTTGGATACACCGACCCAAGATCCCTACCCATCCCTCACGCCTTTTTTCATTCCCAGAACTTCCTCTCCTTCCTTTTCCTAAAAATACCTGCCGGCCCTGAATTATTTTCCTCAGGGCCCCCTGTGTGGAGCTAATGTAAAAAAAAGTTTCTATTTAAATTTTAAATTTGGCGCCGAAAGGTTTTGTTAGTTTAGGTTAGGCTAGGTTAGGTTATCGTTGTTAGTTTTTGGGGTGTTGCGCTACCTCCTTCTATAGCCGACGTTTCGGACAGCGTTGCAGTGTCCATCATCAGGGCAGATTCGGTAGATCCGACGATGTCGGATCCCTGATGATGGACACTGCAACGCTGTCCGAAACGTCGGCTATAGAAGGAGGTAGCGCAACACGGCATAACACCCCAAAAACTAACAACGAAAATGCTTTTGGCCGTGAAAATCTAAAAACTTATCCAGGTTAGGTTAGGTTTAAATTTGGCGCCGAAAGGTTTTGTTGGGTTAGGTTAGGTTAGATTAGGTCAGGTTTTGTTGGGTTAGGTTGGGATAGGTTTTGTTGGGTTAGGTTAGGATATTTTATTGGGGATTGTGCCTACACGAAAACTAGACAAACATTAACAACCTATATAAATACATCTCATTCCAACTACAGTTTGCATTCCCCAATACAACCTTAACATAGTCTTGGTAACAAATACTTCAATATGAATGTATTTTTTTTTTTTTTTTATTTTTTTTTTTTTTATTTATTTTATATATTCAATAATTTTATTATTAAATTAATAAAAACAGTTTATTTTTAAACAAGTTCTGCTGGTAATTATTATTACTTTTAATATTAGATTCAAAGAACACATGCGATCATTTAAAAATAATAATAAAATTCAATCACAATTTGCCAAGCATCTCCTAGATGAGAATCACTCACTTAGCGATGATAATAAGCCAACTCCTTTACACATCCAAAATAAAGGACGTAAACTTAATCTTTTAGAACAGCTGGAAATTAACAAACATAATAATAATCCTAAAGCAATTTTAATAAATGAACAAAAAAATATAATACACTCTCCGCTTTTAGATGTATTCAAAACCAATTTTTAAATAACTAATTATACTTGAAAAGAAAACCATGAGTCAACATTTGTGAATGACTCACAATTAGATTGTTTAACGACTTTCAGTCGAAATGGGAAATAACAGTTATTGAGAAAATAATAACCATTAATAATTTCAGTCATTTTTAATCAGAAATTAGAAATGAGTCATAGTACAAACCTATCCAAAAATACTATAAATAGATTGTCTGTATGTGGCATGACCACAGTTTGATAATGCCCTCAGAAGGCGAAACAGCTGTCACGCGTAATAATAATTACCAGCAGAACTTGTTTAAAAATAAACTGTTTTTATTAATTTAATAATAAAATTATTGAATATATAAAATAAATAAAAATTAAAATGGAGTTCTACAAATTAAACTTGATAACAATAAAAAAAAAAAAAAAAAAAAAAAAAAAAAAAAAAAAAAAAAATGAATGTATTTGACAACAATATTTGAACTTGGCAATTTCAAACGTATGTGCCAACTATTTCTACCTATTTCATAAACTAATTTAAACATTTATATTAATATTATTGTTGATAGGTATTGGCAAATTATCTATTTTTAACTCACATATTATATAAAAATAGTAAAGGTATAAAACTAGACAATTTAGAAGCTTTAGAGATTAGGAAATCATTAATATGGCAGAATTCTTACTCAATAACCAAATCAATTTATCAATTCAAAAAAATTCACCCTATAGTCCTGTTTTTAACTTATTTCCAGCAATCCATCCAAGCCCATGATATTATGTATGTGTTTTAGTGTTAGTCTGATGTCCTTCATTATTAATATTATCATATATATAAATATTGTCCTTTATCTTATAATGTAAAATACATCAAAATTTTTTTTAATATCTCATTTATTACCGTTAACTGTTAGTTGGTTTTTTTTATTTGTGATTAGATGTGTATCTACTGTTGTCTCCCTCCCATTAATTTATTATTGTATTATTGTCTCCCTCCCACTAATTGATTATCCACTTTACCTCTGTCAAATACTTTGTCTCTATCTAATTATATTCTTTGGTCATTTTCTTTCTCCCTCTGTCACTCAACTAATATATAAGCCATAGCTCTCACTTAACATTTAGTTATTATTATTTATATCCTGAAGAAGCTTGATGTAAGCGAAACCAGTCGATATTTACCAAAATAAATTCGTGGTTAAATACAAAGTGTTTTATTTATTTTTATAATATCTATTTTTACTTATCTTACATTCCATGTACCATCAACATTGTGTTAACTCTTATACTTTATGTAACCTATATTTTGTTTCTTATATTTTATGTTACCTGTATTTTACTCTTTATTTTCATTGTAATTTTTTTTAAATGTACTGCATTATATGTAAAAACGCGTTGGGCGTTTAAATAAATAAATAATAATTATGACTCTTGACATGGTGTGATGAAATATTTGATTCAAGATTAATGTTTAATACCAATCAACAGTAATTATTATTCGTTAATCATTTATTACAATCACGAAATTCAGATGTTCATAGAACATGACCGTTTTCTAGTTTCTAGTTCACAGAAGTCTGCTCGCGCTAAATCAGTAATTTGGTTACGAAACATCATTGTTTTGCCGGTTTACTGATCTTCAGAAGCAATAATTATTGAATTTTTAATATTTTTTTTCAAGTCAATTACCTCAGCGGAAATTCGTCATAATTCACGCATGGAACTACACCTCAAACTAGTTACAAGTTAATCGGTAAGAACGGAAGAGAAACCCTTAGAAAAAAATGATTTTAAAGCGATAAAATATTATTTACAAGTTTTATTTGGTATGGATCTAAATTTTCAAGGCCAATATTTTTATTGAGATGGGCGTTTTTGGGGCATGCGTTGTAATGCCACTTAATGATGAAATTGTTTATCCCTGCGTGTCCTTTCCCATTCGTCCCGTGAACCCCCTCCTGCGTTCCCCTCCCCATATTCCCTATATGCTTCCCCTCCCGTCTAACTTCAGCCAGTTTTAACCTGATTTTTTTTTAATGCCGATTCTTAGTTATTTTTATTTAAATAGCTCCATACGGGAAACGTTGAAGAAAATAATTTCCCTGAGGGTCTATGTCATCTTTGGGGATGCCGTATGGAGGGTCTTTTAAAGGAAAATAATTTTTGGGAAACAAGTGTAAGTTATGGTTATAAATATCTGGGGCTCAGTGTGTCCAGGAGTGACGGGGGAATGAATCCACCCCTCCCACTGCGTTGCAAGGCGATGGATCGAGAGAGTCCGATTGGAAAGGTAAAATGACTCCATCAACCATAAAATATTTCCAAATTCCCTAAAAGGTTACCCCACGCAGCGTCTCCAAAGATGGCATAGGTCCCAAGGGAAACCGTTTTCTTAGGACCCTAATGTAATAAAGCCAGCTTAAATGAAAGTAGTTACATAATGCACTAAAATAATATTTTTAAGTACATTTAAAAATACGCAATTTTCTTATCGTGTTTTTACTTATTTCTTTTTTCGTTATTTATTTTCTCATCGTTATTTATTGTACACTAGCTTTTACCCGCGGCTTCGCTCGCATGGTATTAGTGGGAAATTACTGGCATAATTATTGGCATAATTGTTACTATTCTTGCTTTTTTGTCTAATAAAAAATAATTATTGTTTAATAGAAAATTTCAAAATTTGAGAATGACATTTCGCAAAAAAAAATCTATTTGAGAAAATATTTAAATTATAGAAATTTATTTTAAGTACCTACTCCCCTAATTTATTCTGATGATTTCGCCTCAAGTAGGAATTAGTATTTTATTCATATTTGAATCCAGAGTAACCTAAAGAAATAACAAAATGACAGCCCACGTCAAATAATTACATAGCAACGCTATGCTTTTCGTCCGGACAATAAACATTTTTAGAGATAGGTAGATATTAACTATGACGCCAACAAAGCACTACTTTTAGGGTGAATTGCCTAATTAAAAAAAAAAATTGTTTCCAAGGCAACAATTTGTTTGACGTTTGCAATAACTCGATTTTGTTAGGGACAGAAAACGTATGAAAAATAATTGAATAACGCTACAGCTTATTCATAACGCCAGAGCTTACCAATATTTATAGCCTATGTTACTCGCAAATAATGTAGCTTTCGATTAGTGAAAGAATTTTTAAATTCTATTCGGTGTTTATTGCGTGAAAGAATAACACTCATCCATACAAACTTTCGCCTTTATAATATCTATAAGATAATTCATCTTTTTAATTTTATACTATATTGTATTTATGTACTTATGTGATTTTCATATTAAAATACCTATGAAAAATTGTACATTTTACCTCCCCCTTACGTATTGTAAGTTCCTTCCGTCCTAAAGTAAGTTTTATAACTCATCGGGATTAACTAGCTCTTCAAATTTCGGTCGTATTTTGTCAGTAGGTAAAAAAACTTCCGCTTTGCAACAAAATCCAAATAAATCGAATGTTTGTGAATGTATCCGAAAATTAAAAACTGTTTTCAAAAGGTAATACAATACGATTTCAAATTGTATTACTTATTAAAAATAATCATATGTATTTTTTCTTATATAAATTTTTATAATTCAAATTTTAAAAAGTTTTAAAAATGGCTAGCCTTACGTTTTTCCTAACTAAAATTATTAATAACAAAAAAAAATAAAAACACATACATAATTTAATAGACAAACCTTATTATGATGTCTATTATTTTTCTCCTTTGATGTAAAAATAATTATAAAAAAAGTTTCATAACCTTTTTTCAAATTACAGTCGGAAACTTCGGATTCATAAAGGTTTACATTTAAATTATTTATTTTGTGGTTAACTTTTAGATATGATTATAAAGCATGTTGTCTTCATATTTTTCACTATGATAGTAAGGGAAACAAAACGATTTTTATGAGACCTGTGTGAGTTGGGACGAATAGGGTCTCCTGTGATTAAACGGGAGAATGCAATTTGGGAAGCGGATATGGGTACCGCCGCTCTGGGAACCTTTATTGGATAACAAACACCTCTGCCATAGGTCACTCCAAATGGTTCGATACTTTTGGTGATTTAGCAGGGGTGCCTGCCGCCCGGGTTCATGGGGTGAGGTTTGACTATGTCTTGGAGGCGAATGACCAGGACACACTGAATACCAGATTCCCCCTTAAACCTTTTCCTTCCCAGAACTCTCCTAAAAAACTCTCTCCTTCTTCTTCCTTAAAAAAAAACCTCCACACATCATCCCCAAAGATGACATAGGCCCTTAAGGAAATTATTTTCCTTAGGGCCTCCTGTGTGGAGCTCATGTAAAAAAAAACGGGCTAGATAGAAAAAAATTATAATAATGGTAATAAAAAGGGAAATTACTCACTTGAATGAAGATGTTGTCGATGATACTGACTCCATGTCTACAGAAGTCTGCTGAGGCAGGATGATAGCTTTCTCCAGAACTTTGAATGCCTCAACATCTGAAGACGACTCCTTCGCAATCCTTGGAGGAAAATGCGCAGAATTCAGGATGTCCTCACTAAACCTCCTTCTGTTATCTTGTGCCACTGTTTCTTCACTAAACCTTCTTCTATCCTCTCCCACTACCGTATCTTCACTGTCCTGACTCCCAGCATTATCCCTACAAATATTTTTATAAAAACTATTCGTAAATCCTTTAGCGAGTTCTCTGCTCTTCTTGTATCTTTCGACTCCTTCTCTACTCACTTTTAAACTGTCTTGTCTGTTCAAGAAATGATTTTCATCAAAATCAGTTTTTAAATGGACAAACTCCTTCAATTTAAAAGCTGGTTCTTCTTCAATCTTAACATGTTTCTTAACATCTTCTTGTAAAATGTTTTTAGCTTCATTTTTGTTTTCACCGTCTTGTGTTTCGATAGAAACACTTCGATCAGAACCGAAATTATTGCGTTGTATAACAATTGGATGTTTATTTAGAGGTGGTTTACTAAAACTGGCATCACTTGTTTTTCTAACATCATTTAAAGTCACTAAACTTATGTTGGAATTTTCACTTGTACTAGAGCTTTTATCAGATCCAAAATCGTTGTTATTATTACTATTATCATTATTTTTATTCACTTGTTTATCAATTTGATTGATTCCTTCTCTTCTTAAAGTATTTTGCACTTTGTCTTTGTTCAGATTGTAATCAATCTCACTGCCTACATTGTGTTGTGTCCTGATGGAATTTGTGTCACTATTTTTTTCTGAGATGTTTGAAATTGTGTCAAAGCTGACGTTATGTCCAAAAAGGACATTTTCAAATTGGTCTCCGTCCTTTTTTAAACGCTTTTCAAAGTCTACGTTGGAAGGGAATATTGTAGGAGATTGAGCACGGCTTCCAACCCTGCTTCCAGATCTTGAATACCCCCCAAACAAGCGTTCTTTTGCTAATCTGACATTAATGTCATCTTCGAACGGATCCAATATTTGTTCTCTTGCTCTTTTAATTGTTTCTGGATCTTCTGCTTGGATGTCTGGTCCAATGAGTCTTTGCGTGAGGATGTCAGGGGGTTCAACTGGTTCTCTTGGCTTTGGAGTGAACGCGTATGGAGTTCTGGC
This sequence comes from Limnephilus lunatus, assembly GCA_917563855.2. Classification (NCBI taxonomy): domain Eukaryota; kingdom Metazoa; phylum Arthropoda; class Insecta; order Trichoptera; family Limnephilidae; genus Limnephilus; species Limnephilus lunatus. The sequence continues at coordinate 124,329,528 of OU830592.1, forward strand.
CAATTCTCTTTCTACGCTGCTCGCTCTGTGGCGGCTAAAGAGGGAATGTTGGCTCGTTACTCCACGCATCTTGATGCCGTTCGTATCAACTCGACCGTGTCCAAACCCCTCCAGACTCATAGCAATTTCTTGAATCCGGCATTCTTTCTGCAATTGCTATAAACCCAGATGAAACGATTATCATTATGATAATGCATTTTAAACGATTACGGTACGCTAGCTTCACACTCTGCAAAGCAAGTCACGCTTTGAACGACCTGTTGTCATCATTAAACATTGTCATTTTGTTGTTGGTTTAAGAGTCGCATTAACCTCAACAATTTGTTTTGCTTGTAATTCGTTGTTCCATTGAAAAAGCCAACAATTAGCTGATGTCAAGGTAGTTATTCATTTGCTGGTTTCCGCTGGGTGCTCACGACGTTTATTTGTTTAACTTAGAATAATAAAGCAGTGGTACTTCCGTTTCTTTAGTTTTCATTAACACTTATCATTTTAAATTATTTCAATTTGATTCTGCTGTGATAGCGAAAGTTGAATTGACATTAGAATTTATTATTTTTTTACTATCTCGCACTTTCTTCTAGTGCTCAGACCAATTATGAAACTTTTCCAGATGATCTTTATCTCCTTGTGTTTTCACCACGAATGCGTGTAAATATTTCACATATTGTATCTGTCAGTGTTGAATCATATTATTATTTTACTAGTTCTCACCAAAGAATCATTTTTACTTATGTTAGTCTTTTTTATTTTGATTCTAAAAAAGAATTGTTTTAAATATTTCCATGCATGAATTGCTTGAAGTGACAAATTCTATGAATATTTCTCTCGATCTTCAAATATCCTATGCAAATAAACCCATGGAAATTAATAATGTCTTGGTATTCTCAACAAGAATTGTGAGTATAATTTCGTAAATTTGAACTTTTTTTTTCATCCTAATTTTTTATTCACACGTTTACATAGTAATTATTTTTCTCATCATCAGTGATGAGATCTCGTTTTTTTTTCAATATTTAATTGAAAAATGACAAATCTACGCATTAATTAGGTATTTTCGAACTTTCTGCAATATTCCGAAAAACAATATTTTCTTTATGCTTTGTATCAAATCATAAAGTGTTTATCAACTTGTATAATTTTTGTCAACTCCCATAGTATTCATCAACTCCTGTAGTGTTTATTAACTCGTGTAGTGTTTATCAACTCCGATTTATCATCATACTCTACTCCTGTAGTAATTATCAATTCCTTTAGTATATTTATCGATGTGTAATATAGTGTTTATCAACTTCTACAGTATTTATCAACTCCTTTAGTACCTATTTAACAACTTCTTTAGTGTTTCTCAACTTAAATAGTAGGTATTCATCAACTCCTATGGTGTTTATTAACTCTTCGCATTATCAATGGAGCGGTTTTACACAAATATCTTAAATCATCGTTGACATACTCTTTAATTTATTCACTATTAGCACTATAATGTTGTAATCGGTTATTATTACCTACTTAACTTTATTATGTCCTGGTATTATCATAGCTTCATAACAAACGATAATAATGTTCACACATTCGAATCATATCGATTAATTCTCAAAGTATGAGGTCTGATATCGTGGCACATGATGGAATTTTCTTTGACGGCCTTGGAAGTAGTGGAGTCGTTCTTCTGTAAAGAAAAAATGCAAATTAATAAATTTAGCGAGATCTGATTTGATAAACTAGACATGCAATGGTTTAATATTGTTTAATAGCACTTTATTACATGTATGATGTTAACTTCCTTTGTTAATCAGATATGAATTATTTGCATAATATTTAGCAATAATTATACCAAACCATATAAATTAAGATTTTTATTATTATTTGTTTATTTATCTTAAAAGTGCTACATATTATAATATGACTGGTCTTCCATTAAAAGCATTTGCTTGTGGATGGAAGAAGAGTTTACATATCATAAATACATGTACAAAAACAGTCACGTGTTTCATATATATTGGTACAGTTTTTACAATGCAGTTAATACATTTCATATATGTACAATTACTACAGTAACGTATTTCACATATATAGTTGCAGTTAATACAAACACAGCAATCAAGACCCTTTAACCACTCGAGCGACAGATGAATTTAAAACTTTTTCTTCGGATTGCTTGTGATTTTTTGGTGTTCATTTTGAATATTTTCCGCCCACATTAAAACCTTAACTTAATAATTCAAATTAGGTACAAATGAATCTAGGGAAAATTTGCCTAAAACTGGCAGCAAAGCAATCCGAGGTATTTTAAATAGTGCCGTATTATGGCAAAAAGCGCTCCAGTGGTTAACTAAAAGACACAAATATGCATGTAATCAGTTAGAACAAAAACAAGTATAATTTTTAGTGTGACATTCATGTGGAAATAGGGGAAGCAGTTTTCCCGTTGATGATTTCTCTAAAATACTTTTTGATAGAGTTCAACAATTGTAATTTGTCATTAATGCTTTTGATTTCTACTGGTAAGTTATTGAAGAAGTATTTTCCTTGGTGTGTATAATGGCGTTGGGCAAAATAAGTGTTTAGTTTGGGGCACACAAATACATGTTCAATTCTAGTGAAATAATACTATTTAAAATTAATATGTCTATAAGGTGTGGAAACATGGGCACTTAAAGCCAGCGAATGAAAGCAGATAGATGCTCTCCAAGTGCGGTGCTGGAGAAAAATGCTCATGATTCCATGGACAGTCAGATGCACAAATGTGTCCATTCTGGAAGAGCTAACCATCCACAATAGGCTCTCAACTATCTGCCTACAATGTATTTAAAGATACTTTGAACACTTTGCTCGTCAAACTGAGGAATGGCGAAGTGTTTGGTAGAAGAAGCAGAGGCAAGCAGAGTAACCAAGTATCATTGGCGTCCGGTACAAGGGTGTCCTTAGCTCTCCACGCAGCCCAGAACCGCGAGGAGTGCAGGAGCCTTGTCCACAATGGATATTGGAGTAGGTGTGATGGTACTCAGTAATGAGAAACCGATTAAGAAGATATTAAAATTACTCTCAGTATCGCCCTTGTGTAAGCACTCCATTCAGAATTGATGCGTTTCTTGTAATGGCGTTAAACGTGTTTGCTGACCAAATCTGATTAGCCCAACCATCCGCTTTCGCATCTCCTTCCCCTTCCCATTTCCTTCAGCCTCACAACATACCCCAACTGGGAATGCCATAGTGTTAGTGACTCCAGGTGATTTTTTTTTACATTAGCTCCACACAGGAGGCCTCGAGGAAAATAATTCCCCTCAGGGCCTGTGTCATCTTTGGGAATGTTGTGTGGAGGATCTTTTTAAGAAACAAGGTATGAAGGGTGGATACAAATCCGGGGTAAGTGTATCCAGGAGTGACGGACGTATGAATCTATCCTCACCACTGCGGTGCAAGGCAATGTTTTGAGATAGTCCTGCTAGAGATGTCAAAAGATCTTCCTCAACCAGTCTTTCCAAATCCGGCCTGCCACGCAGTTGGTGTGCAGACGCGTCCGCCGCCGATCAGGGCAAACCTCACCCCATAAACCCAATGATTGGGAGCAGATAATATACTATTTTTTTATTTATTTATTTATGCATCTATACAATTAAGTTAACATTTTTTTTTGGCCTTGCCTGTCTCACTAGGAAATCCTGTGTCGAGACAGACTAGTTTACAAATATTTTTTATAAATATTAAATAAAATACATTTTTCAATTAAGTAAAAATATTTGACAAAAAATTTCAGGTTGGTAGTAGTGGTAACAATAATGGGATAGGAGGATTATATTTGGGTGAGGTGACTAATTATTGCACGACCTTTTTCGATGATCCATTTTTTTATCAGAATTTTGTATTTGTTAATATTATTCGATTGTCTTGTTTTGTCAGGTAGGTTATTGTATATTTTAGACGCAATGTATTTGAAATTTCTTTGACCAAATGTTGTGTTTGTTTTAGGTGTTTGTATGAGTTCTTTGGTTTTGTGCCGCGTGTTTACAATATTTTGGGTATTTTCATAAAATGTATTTGTTTTATTTTTTAACAGATGAGTTAAGATTGTTTTTGTGTAAATTTGTCGAATATCTAATACATGGAATTTGTTGAATATATCTACAGTACTTGTTATTATGGGAACTTTAAGAATAACTAAAGTGTAACTAAACTAAACTAAAGTGTAACTAAAGTGTAACTCTTCGTTTGGACAAAGAAGTTCTGAATTTTTAGCAGTAAAGTTATATAACAAACTCCCACCTAGTATCAAACAAATTAAAACAAAAAATAGTTACAATTATGACATTAAATGTTGACTGAAGGAACTGTCGGAAAATGAACTTACTAGTATACTTCAAACATCGTCGTAGAAGTTTGTGGAAAACCTTATCTAAACTATGAAGTTAAACCATAGAAGTCGCTAAAAAATTATCCCAAGCATAGTCCCCCTCAGCACAGGATCTCCTAGTGAGGAGGACTCCGAATAAAATTTCTATTTTATATATATACCTAACATATTTCATATAAAAATGTAAAAAGATAATAAATAAATAGTTACTAAATTGTTTATTTTTTTAAATCTGCGACCTCTGAGTGCAAGGAGCATACCGCTCGCGGAAGGCAGTAGTAATTATAATCACGATAACCTTTTACGCATGATAACCGTGTCGCCCTTCGAAGGCATTACTTTTTTTGTAAGAAACAAACAGCTTTTAAAATATACTAAGTAGCTGGTACCCGGCATGCATTGCTATGCCATTTAATAAGAAAATTAATTCTCCCTGCATATCCTTTCCAATTCGTCCCGTTCCCCTTCCGCCTCCCCTTCTTCTCCCGCGTCCCCTTCCCCTCACTCGTTCCCCCTTCACCTCCTCCACCTTCCCTCTCCCCCCTTCCCCCTTTCCGCGAACCACCCTATCGAGTTCCCCTCCCCCCTCTCAGGTTCCCTTCCCGCCTCCGAAGTTTCAATAAATTATATACATTTCTTCCATGCCAAAAAAATTCAAGAAAATCATTAAAAAAAACCTAGTCCTATATAAGGGAAATTATTTTCCTCAGAACCTCCTGTGTAGAGCAAGTGTAAAACATTTTTAGATGCATTTTTTAGAATTTTATGCAATAATTACGGAATACCTCATACGTAGAAGAACAGTTTCGAAAACACTAACTGCATATTTTGGTACCGTATAGTGAAATAAGTAGGTGATGTACTAGTATTGTTACTGTTTAAATGAGTCGTGTTATTTATTCACTGGTTTCATGCTTGCTGATTCGTTGATGTCTTTTCCGTTCGAGTCTCTTAAACATGCCGGGAAAATCAAAGTCACACGTCATTACTGCATTTTAATCTTTTTTAATGTGTATACCGCACAAGAGTCCCGGCTGCTCCCGTCTGGAGTCAGTGAGACTATGGCATCTCCAGTTGAGGTGTGTTGTAAGGCTGAAGGTAGTGGGTAAGGGAAGAAAATGTGGGAGAGGAAGGTGGGGAAGTACTTGGATATTCATAGCTGGTCACCAAACACGACTAAAACTATTTCAAGCAACATTTCGATTCTGAATGGTAGTCTTACATCAGAGCGATACTGGGAGTATCTTATACTCTGGAACGTGCCGCAAATATACTAAATTTATTTATATTTATTTATTGAAGTATATAAGGGATGTTTACATTATATTATTCGATGCCTGTCTCGCTAGGGTATACCTGTGTTGAGCAGGGGCGTGCACAGAGTTTTTGATCAGGGTAGGCAGTAGGAAAATAGAACAAGTTTCGCAGGTTAAAATTTCCTTATTTTATCAGATAATTTCAGAATGAAAGTACGACAAACCTTTTTGAACCGACAATTAGCATTTATGAAAGACAACTTTTTGATAGAAATACATAACAACAGATGTTTTTGTCGTCACTGATTGCCATTTGCTAATTTTGTTCTAGAAAGCACTGCTTAATACTAACAAAAAAACCTCATAGAGGCAAATTCAAAAGTTCAGTTCAGCAAATTCAAACAGTTCTACTCTATGCTTTGTGCATTTCGTAAACATTGCGCATTGTTCGCGCTTATTTTTGAAAGTGTGTATTTATTTTTAGCTATAATTTAATAAATTATGATATTATGTACATGCTTATGTTTTACGAATATGGCAGGGTAGGCAGTGCTTATATGCCTATATGGAGTGCACGCCCCTGGAATTGAGACAGGCGTAGAGGTATATAAATGAATATCATATATAAGAGTATTTCAGAATGTCATAAGAATATTTAAGGTTAAAGACATGTTAATTTATATACAAGTAAGACATATATATCAGAGTATATAAGAATACTCTAAGAATATTTAAGGTTAAAGACATGTTAATTTATATACAAGTAAGACATATATATCAGAGTATTTAAGAATACTCTAAGAATATTTAAGGTTAAAGACATGTTAATTTATATACAAGTAAGACATATATATCAGAGTATTTAAGAATACTCTAAGAATATTTAAGGTTAAAGACATGTTAATTTATATACAAGTAAGACATATATATCAGAGTATTTAAGAATACTCTAAGAATATTTGAGGTTAAAGACATGTTAATTTATATACAAGTAAGACATATATATCAGAGTATTTAAGAATACTCTAAGAATATTTAAGGTTAAAGACATGTTAATTTATATACAAGTAAGACATATATATATATCAGAGTATTTAAGAATACTCTAAGAATATTTAAGGTTAAAGACATGTTAATTTATATACAAGTAAGACATATATATCAGAGTATTTAAGAATACTCTAAGAATATTTAAGGTTAAAGACATGTTAATTTATATACAAGTAAGACATATATATCAGAGTATTTAAGAATACTCTAAGAATATTTAAGGTTAAAGACATGTTAATTTACATACAAGTAAGACATATATATCAGAGTATTTAAGAATACTCTAAGAATATTTAAGGTTAAATACATGTTAATTTATATACAAGTAAGACATATATATCAGAGTATTTAAGAATACTCTAAGAATATTTAAGGTTAAAGACATGTTAATTTATATACAAGTAAGACATATATATCAGAGTATTTAAGAATACTCTAAGAATATTTGAGGTTAACGACATGTTAATTTATATACAAGTAAGACATATATATCAGAGTATTTAAGAATACTCTAAGAATATTTAAGGTTAAAGACATGTTAATTTATATACAAGTAAGACATATATATATCAGAGTATTTAAGAATACTCTAAGAATATTTAAGGTTAAAGACAAGTTAATTTATATACAAGTAAGACATATATATCAGAGTATTTAAGAATACTCTAAGAATATTTAAGGTTAAAGACATGTTAATTTATATACAAGTAAGACATATATATAAGAGTATTTAAGAATACTCTAAGAATATTTAAGGTTAAAGACATGTTAATTTATATACAAGTAAGACATATATATATCAGAGTATTTAAGAATATTTAAGGTTAAAGACATGTTAATTTATATACAATTAAAAAATATATATCAGAGTATCTAAGAATATCCTAAGAATATTTAAGGTTAGATAGATATAGATTTGAATACAATTAAACATAAATATGATTGAAAGTGTGGGTAAATCTCATAAAGAGAGTTATCGTATAAATGAAGGAAGAGATACAGATATATTAAACACTTCTGACATATATACAAATTAAACACATCTTTTGCCAAACACCATTATACTCACCAAGGAAAATTCTTTTTCAACAACCTACCAATAGAAATCAGGAGCATTAGGAATGAAGTTCAATTGTTGAACTCCATCAAAACGTATTTTAGAGAATGTCACACTAAAAATCATACTTGTTTTTCTTCTTACTGAATACATCTATGTTTGTATATTTTAGTCTAATTGCCGTGTGTCTGTATTAACTGCACCTATATATTGAAATACATGACTATAGTAAATAGTAATTGTACATATATGAAATGTATTAACTGTATAAACTGCATTGTATTTACTGTACACGTGACTGTATTTATACATATATGAAATGTAAACTCTTCGTCTATCCACAAGCTAATGCTTTTAATGGAAGACCAGTAATATTATAATATGTAGCTATTTTAAGATAAACAAATAAATAAATAAAAAATAAAAATACATATGTACTAGGGTAGGCTTGCTTATTCTTCTTTAAAAAAATACTTTTATTGGTACCTTCTTTAGCACATATTCAAAATTTGCCGTGAAAGTTAGTTTTGAATCGAGTATTACACCCAGGAATTTGTTTTTTTTTGTCTTAACACCCAGGAAGATGATTATAATACAAAAAATATTAAGGCTATCTATTTTGTTCTTCGTATAAGTAAGGTGTTCAGTAACCCGCGTACAGTAGTAATGTTATATTTTGCATTAGTCAGAAGTATACTGGAATATGCCTCGCCAATTGGAACCCGCAGTACAAAGTAAACATAGATAGCATAGAACATATTCAAAACAAATTTATGAAATATCTCATCTTCAAATTCAACAGTAACTGTGAATGCACATTTCAAACTTTGCAACAAAGACGAGTAATAACTGATTTGACAATGATACACAACATTTTAAATAATGACATTGACTGCATAGAACTACTTTCCCTAGTTAATTTTAACATACCACGTCATACAGAACTATTTCACACACTTAATTACAAGACAAGTGCATTCAAACATCGACATTTTCTCCGATTGACTGACTGCCCAAATATAAAAATTTGTTTCTGTGAATAAATAAATAAATAAATAAGAGTTATATATATCTAGTGTTTCCGATATTTCGTTCAACAGCACCATTCCTCTTGTCATGCTATGCTGTGCCAGAACATCTTTTCTGCCGTATAGTATTTTGAACAAGTCGTGTCGATGACTGCGGCTGAAATTTTTAGGCACGTATAAGCCATAGCATTCCAAGAGGAATGGGCTGTCGATACAGTTATGGATTATGTCAAAACTAAGAATTGCAAGATTTGCCTAACATCTAGTTTCTAAGCTAAATCTATTTGTTGCCTCATTTTCTTGGACTCAATGGATTCGCCAGTCTGATTCCTGATGAGACACCGGATTACTAGAGCCAGGATGCGGCTAATGGACAATAATGGTGGTGGCTAATGGTGGTGACCGCAGCCTTCCAGCACCAAGCGCCACTCCTGACTGAGCGCTGGGCCTGAGCTCTCTCTATTTTCAATTTTACTTGTTTTCGATTTTATTTCTATTTATTTGAATTATGAATAATAAAAATAAAGAGACAAAACACAGGTTACATAAAATATAAAGAGTTGACACAAAGTAGATATCATAGAATACAAGTTAAGTAAAAATAGATATCTGTCATCTGTAAAAATAATCTGCCAATATTCTCCAAATCTTACTTATATTATAAATGCGAAAGTTTGTATGGATGGTTGGATGGTCCTTACTCTTTCGCGCAATAAATATCGAATGGAATTTATAAATTCTTTCACTAATCGAAAGCTACTTTATTTGCGAGTAACATAGGCTATATATATTGGTAAGCTCTGGCGTTATGAATAAGTTGTGGCGTTATGAAATTATCTATTATACGTTTATTGTCAAAGCGTGTTACTAAGTAAATGTTTGACGTGGGCTGTCAATATTATTTCTTTGATAACGAAAATTCAAATATTAGTATTCTAATATGAATATTTAATGTAGGTAGATACAAATATAAAATAGGTACTTATCTACATTTTGACCTAAGCCAACAGCTATACTAATATTATGAATGCGAAACGGAGCGTATTTGATTGTTGATTGATTGGGGGAGGGGTGGTGGTAGTGCTGGACAGTAGGGGGGGAGGGGGGGGACAAATATTCGAACGAAGCCGAATTAATAATATTAATAAAAATGTTTAAAATTGGTGTTCCTAATAGTTTATGAAATAGGTAGGAATAGTTGGCACATACGGCTTTTGAAGCATACTAAATTCAAACTGTTATCAAAAACCTCCATATTGTTTAAGTATTTGTTGCCAAGACTATGTAAAAGTTGTATTGGGGAATAAAAACTATAGTTTGAATGAGATGTGGAAATTTGAAATGCTGTAAACGGAGCATGGGCAAAAGTTGCACATGCTTCGTTTCCTTTTTTAATGATATTGATCACCGTTCGTATCGATTACCGTTCGTATAACACTTAATCACACTTTTCTTAACAATCACACTTTTTGTAACGCATTCACAAGTTTGCCCCCAAGTGTCGAGCGTGCTACTTCAAAAATTAATTAAATACTGGTATTTAAGAAATTTACAAAAAACATTAAGTTTTCTGAAAGATCTATTCAATATTATTTTATAACGTAATTTCATAATTATAGGTTTACAAAAACAGGAAACACAGATTTTTTGAAAAATATGAAACTTTCTCTTCTCTCTACTAAACAATTAACATTTGGTTCTTTCAATCATTTCAAATTTCCGTGATCGATAAAAAATGTTACTGTATGTTAATGTTTGTGTAAGTACATGTAGATTTATTAAGTGCAGGAGTTCACAACTATCGAATATTTTGTTTGATAAATAATTTTAATAAAAAGCTTAGGTCTTTTATTTTTCGTCTCTAACTTAAAATATTCATTGGGGACGAGTAATTTACGTGCTCTTAAGTTTGAAATTTCAGAAACGTAGAAATTTTCTTTGAATTCTTTCAACATTATGAGTATAAATTTTGTAGAAGGGCGACCAGACTATAGTCTTACGTTCTATTAAGGTATGTTTTCCTAGAGACAGATTTTTTGCGCCGTGGACGACGTGATACCGAGCGTTTCACGTCGCCAACTCTTTCCAAGAAACTGAATGGACGTGTTTTCCTAGACAACGCAACACGTCGGTGTGTAACGTGTTGCGCCGACGCCGACGCGATAGACCCGACTGCCGCCGGCGGAGTCCATTGCGTTGAACGCATCATTTTTTGTCCTCTTGGCTTCTAACAAGGGATATATTTAATAATTTTATCATTGAATATTGCCTCCATAATTAGGCGTACTTGATTCCTTTTGGGTATCGATATGTTTTGTGTTTTGTTCACAGTGCCTACCCCGATTACGGAAAGACGCTCTTTATTGTTATGCGTTATTAGTTATTTACATATTGGTCCATCATGCATGATAAAAGCCAATAAAAAGGTAATTTATCGCAATAAATCGGTCAACTGGATAGCTAGTAGTGAGTATCCATTTAACGAAGCGGAAAATTCCTCAACCGTAGTACGCTAGACGCAGGGAAAGTGAACTCAGCCAACGGGGCAATAACTTTTCCATAGACCACAGCACAGCATTATATACTTGACTAATAATACAGAATATAAATTACGATTCACGCTGATACGGCAATGTATTAAAATTTAAAAAAAAAATAATATAATCTTTTGACGTGAAAATGTCATTAAGAGTAAGCCACAAGCCAAAAATTTATGTATTCTAACGGCCGCTATTCCCAATTCTACTAAGCCGAAACTAAGGTTCAAAACTGATTAAGCATCACTTAATCATCACTTACGGCCGCTGTTCCCAATTCTACTAGGTCAAAACTAAGGTTCAAAACTGCTTAAGCATTACTTAATCTAGACTAAGTGATGATTAAGTGATGCTTAATCAGTTTTGAACCTTAGTTTCGGCTTAGTAGAATTGGGAATAGCGGCCGTTAGTCTAGATTAAGTAATGCTTAAGCAGTTTTGAACCTTAGTTTCGGCTTAGTAGAATTGGGAATAGCGGCCGTTAGCCTAGATTAAGTAATGCTTAATCAGTTTTGAACCTTAGTTTCGGCTTAGTAGAATTGGGAATAGCGGCCGTTAGTCTAGATTAAGTAATGCTTAAGCAGTTTTGAACCTTAGTTTTGGCTTAGTAGAATTGGGAACAGCGGCCGTTAGTGTACCTTATATCGCCACTAATATAGGTAATAGGGTACCATGACAGTTGATCCGCCGACAGTTTGCCCCCCCCCGGCGTACTTATATAATATGTGCGGTCGGTTTAGGGAAAATACGGTATAACTATGCATGGAAACTGAAAAGCGCAACCACTTTGCGTTAATGGGTTAGCAATTGGCTTCTGGACATGGGGAGAGTCGAGAGCGAACATATGCTAATACAAACTCACATACCTAACCTTACTGAAAAGTTGATGTTAATGTATAAAAAAAAATGGTTTAAGTGCTTATTTTATTAATTAACAATAAAAATTATAACACAGTATGATATTGTGTTAATTTATTTTTTTTGGGTTTGATAATGCCCTCAGAAGGCGAAACAGCTGTCACGCGTAATAATAATTACCAGCAGAACTTGTTTATAAATAAACTGTTTTTATTAATTTAATAATAAAATTATTGAATATATAAAATAAATAACAATTAAAATGGAGTTCTACAAATTAAACTTGATAGCAATAAATAATTTCATTTTATTATCTTCCAACAAAATAGTTACCATTATTTATTATAAGTTGTTATACAAAAGCTGAAAAAAAAAATTGTTTTACTATTGATTAAATAAATTATATGAGCTAAATAATATGTAGGTACTAACGAATATTTATCACAGAAGCTATTTTTATACTAAAGAGGAATAAAGGTCTGAAAATTATCTTTTTATCTAATTTTAAAAATAATTAATTAACCTGTTTAACCATTTTCAAATGGCTACAACAAAATTATGACCTGGAAAACGCCAATGTCTGGTAAGACGGCTGTCATCGACTTTGACCGGTGTGACGTCAACGCCGCCATGTTCACAAACAAATACGAACTTATCGTTTTGACAGCAAATCAAAAATGACAGATTTTAAAACGATATGGAAAAATTATTCTTCAACGTATAAATAAAATAAAATTCAGTCTTATTCTTCACTATCGTAATTTTATGTATGTTTTATCGATCTTAAGTTGATGGGCTTCGTGGTCAAGTGGCAATAATCTCGACTAGCAATCCGGAGATCGCAGGTTCAAATCCCAATTATTTGATTTAACTGTGTTATTTCGTAATATATTAATTTAAAATAATATGTAGCATAATTGCGGCTAGTTCCAGAGTGAAAGAAACTTTCAGCATCGCCCTGGTGTAAAACTACCATTTAGAATTGAAATGTTGCTTGAAATGGCTTTAGCCGTATTTGGTTACTAGATCTGAATAGCCAGATACTTCCCCACCTTCCTCTTCCTCATCTCCTTCCCCTCCCCAATTCCCTCAGCCTCACAACTTACCACAATTTAGGAATGTATCAATGGATAGTCTCTTTGTCTCTTGCAGTTTGGACACTTAAATACTTAAATTTATTTATTTATATTTATATACTATAATTTGTACATTTATTTATAACAAATTACAGGTATCTAATATAGCCTAAGACGTTATAATTGTACCATTTATGCAGTGTATATGCAATGCCAAAAATCTTACAAATGCGCTATAGGACAAAAAATAAATCTATGTTTTTATCCACCGCATTCAAAAAGCACGTAGCTCTCCCCACAGGTGAGTACATAAATAAATTTGTGCGGCTTGCTCTACCATATAGGAGGTTGTGATGACGTCCTCGAAAGTGAGACTCTGGTACAAAAAAAAATAATTGGGCCAGTATCTCATTATTAGATAAGTGACCGTTTATTAGTTGAAAAAAATATTTAAGCAAAGCAATACCTCTACTCTCAGTGTCTCTAGGAAGTGGTAATTGGTCATGCCTAATATATAAATCGATGGGTAAAGCCAAGGGTAACGTCCATAGAGCAGCGAGAATAAAAACCTTTAAAATTTCTTATGGACTCTTTCAATGCGTAAAGTGTATGTTAATGACGAATGAATCACTCGGAAGACTGCCATTTTTATTGTCCACCCCTTGTCTCAGGCACCCATGTGCACCGCACACATTACACACACTGGTGTGACGGCCCTGCATACATACAGAAGCCCAATAATCCGCACGCGATAATATTATTGTATCGCTAATCCAAGAACGACAACAATCGGTGCGTAAATTCTGCCGATTAGATTGTCTGTACCCTAGCAATGTAGTGCCACTATCAACCCGGTCACGCTGTGACGTATTAGTCACGAAACATCAATAGCTATTGAGTCACGTTGTGCCATATCTGCCACCAAATACTCGTCTTCATAAAACTCGTTCTATATTATTTTATATTATGGCTAGGCATATGATGAAATCAGTTTGATAAAGACATAACATCTAAATTTAGATCCGTAACAGGAATCATGTGTGACCCGAAATGCCTATAAAACTTAAAGGAAAGATATACCAGACTATTGTTAGACCCGCGATAAAGTATGGCTCCGAATTCTGGACTATGTACAACTCCTACTCTAGGCAACTCGAAACAGCAGAAATGCGAATGCTTTGATGGTCGGCAGGAGTATCACTAAACGATAAGATTAAAAGTACACGCATTCGTGGTATCCTGGGTGTCATGGACATAAACAGTAAGCTGGAAGAACGACAGTTGAGATGGTATGGGTATGGGTACTAAGACGGAGACCATCAGACCACACAGTGAAGCAGGAAATTTCTGTGGAGTTTCATCGACAGTCATCCAGAGGAAGATCAAAGAACTCCTGGATGACTCAATGCTCCAAAATATTACAGAGAAACGGCCTGGATGAAAGCGATACCTAGAACCGAAGAAGATATTATAGCCTGATAATGAGAAGAACCGACCCCAACAGCCTACCTAGGCAATGAGTTGGGACAGTGCAAGAAAGAAGAAAGAGATAACATCTAAATTTTAACATAATATGCCCAATATACGTTCAAAAATTTAAATTTAATTCAGAGCAGAATCTAACCAACCAACTAAACCGCAAGTGAAGCCTTCACGCAATCAATCAGAAACAGTTGGGACTATTGTGCGGTATTTATAACAATAAAAATTTCTTCGTTTAGACATAGAATTAATCATCAATTAATATAACTAAAAATAAAAACCTTCATTTCAAAATGATGTTTTTAAATTATTATCTTTTTTCTGATTTAGAGTTTAGTTTCACTTTTAGCAGGCGAAGTGAAGGAGCGTTCACGGGAAACGAACCGTGAACCGTTAGCCAAAGAGAAAATAACTCAAAACTTGCATTAAAGTGCTAATATCACTAATCACTAAGCAATTGTAGATATAATCAAATATTATCTTGTTTAAGTAGTTCTTAAGTACTCTTGTTTGATGTGGAAGATATGAAATACTAATAATTGCACTTTACAAAATATTAGTAGAAATCGAATTAACTTGCTTACTAGACTTACTTTAACCAGTGATTCTTGACAATATTTGGAGTAAAAAAAAAGGAATGAAATTTTCGTCTCCGCTGATTTTTTGAGCTGTCTTTTTTTTCATTTTTTTTCCTTTTCTCTCTTCCTTCCACATGTCGTCACTGGTCACTCAGCCGAGTAACCAAGCAAACCCTCACCAGATGCATGTGCTCTAAAGAATGTAATCCGTTTGTTAAGATAGGAGAATATGATAGGCGAATATGCTAAATGAATATGAGAATATGAATGAGGCGAATATGCCAGGAGAATGTGATAGGCGATCTGTTTGTGGACCCAAACCACGGACGTACAAAATACATGGACATGCCTTAAGTGATGAAAGGCGTATTATTTCCCCCTCCCAATGGAACCATTTTTCGGAACCGGCTGGGCTTGCGAGAGCCTTGCGTGAATCTAAAAAAGGAGACGTCATCATTCTTGTCCGGACCAGTATCGAGCTCTCATCGTAAATAATACGGTAAAAATGGTGGCTTGTGCTATAAAAACGTGTAAAAATAGAAGATAAAAAGAGAATAAACCCAATTGTGTTATTACATTCCATAAGCAAGCATTATTTTACACTGTTTTAAGCTAATTCAGATCACATGATATGATCGTTTTTGAACATACACCATAAATATAGCAAACCACCCATACTTACACTATCACTCCGAGACACATGGCGTGTGCCCGTCACTGTTTACCAGGGTAATTAAATTATGATAGATTTGTAAAAGTTTATTAACTAAATACGGCCGCAAAATATTGGACTCGACCTTATAGGCGACCTTACTTTGACGTATTTGAACTTCAAATTTGTTCATTGCGCGGCGAGCAAATCGCGCTCCCATGTAAACAGGTCTATTCATTTAAAAGCAGGGTTTACTTTTAAGAACTAAATGGTCATTTTAAAATGTGAGATGCCTATATACTGTCAGATTAAGTTTTGACGAATCACATATCACCAAAGCCGTCTTCCCGCTCTTCGTCCCGCTGTAGTTGGTTTCTACCCCTCACCTTTCTGTTCTGGTCTATTAATATTTATATGTCTATAGCCCAAACGGACCCCTTATTTCTGCACAGAGTTGAGGGGTTTTTTTCAGATATTTTGGGGCTCCAGACCAGAGCCAAATTCAACTGTGGAGTGTACTGACGATTTGTACAGGGTTAGCAGTCGTGTACTATTAAAGTATCTGCGGGCTCTGTACCTACAGTACGCCCAGTTCTTGAGAGGCTATGTAATTTAACTCTGGCTTCAATGGAGCCCCTATATCTGAGCTGGTAACTTAAAGTTACACCAAGCATATCAATGGAGGGCCTGTTCGGAAGACACAACATTTAATTATTAGATGACATTTTTTTTAATAATATTTCCAAATCTATCCTGTCTTTTCAGTATGTAGATATAATTTCTTGAAAAGAAAGTGGTTTATTCCCTTTAAGACGAAATAACCAGACACAACCGGAAATACCTGTATGCCATTTAAAAAAAAATCTAAACTTATTGACTCTTTTCCACAAAAAATTATAAATTTATTTCGAAAGATTGTTCTTTTATCTGGTAAAGGTATGTTTTAATTTTGAGAAAAAATGATTATTTTTAGTATAATAAGGTTACACCGTAGGTCGTTGGCAGATTTGTTAAATTTTCAAACAAAATTTTGTATAACACACATTTCAAATCATATAATCATGCAGTAAAATAAATCAGTAAATTATCTGGGAAAGCTATGTTTCAGAATTTTAATTTTAGTTTAAATAAAATCATTAAAAAAAGACCCGCGCACGTGTTTTGTGACGAAAATACTTCAGTTTGTCTATTTATTTACGGTCTTGCAAACTAACATATATCAGGGTTTTTTTTTTTTTTAATTTGCTTAGAAGTAACTGAAAAATTATAAATACTTATGATCAAAAAATAATTACAAAAAGTACATGATTTTATTAGTTTTATCATCACACGTTTAAGCATTTTTTAATATTGATATATATCAAAGCAAATTCTTATTGAAATAAAACCGATATTGTGTTATTATTTAAAAATGCTGGTTCGGAGAATAATTAATCTTTCTCATCGGGACCGCCCTGTAGAGTTGCAAGGGTACAATCGCAAGACCGCCTTTCGACGAAATTTGAATTATCGGCCGCAGTTTAATAGATTTTACGAATTTCATTACACGTCATGACGTATCGAAGATTTTAGCTATCCATCGCTAAAACGATAGCATCGAAAATACAGCAGTGAAATTTAATCGAAATTTCAAACATGAGTATGAACACACACGCTTATATTTCTTGCGTTGGAACAATTACCATTTCTTTTGAACCAGAAAGATACCCGATAACAACTGACCCAATTGTTATTCCACGGAGTTATTTAAAAACAACTAATTTCCATACTTTAGACCACCGCGCCGCACAATGGTATGATATCCGACTTTAGGGGGACAAAAATTGTACGTTTTTACGGTTTCATGCCAACACAGAATCAAGTTAACTCAACACCAGTGGCGGTCCGTGAGTTTTCAGTGAGCTAGAAGTGCTAAGTTTGAAAAATATGACGTTATTGACGTTGTTGTAGCTAAAAATGTTTAATTTTATTTTTTAATTTTTTATTTCAAAATTTTTTTTGAAGATCTTCAGGATTCTTTCAGTCAAGGAATGTGCCGCATCCACATACTCAAAGATATTCATTCAATGAAAGATTTTCAGCTAAAACAGCATCAGTAATGTCGTATATTTCAATCTTAACACTGTAGCTCACTGAAAACTCACGGATCGTTACTGCTCAACACCTCTTTGAATAGTGATTCAAAGCTATAAAAAAATAATTAAAAATAGCCCATAACCCTAACCTAACGTAACCTATTTAACCATTTGTTTATATATTTTTTTCATCACCTTTAATGACTTTTCAAAGAAGGTTCTGAGTTGTCCGGTCACTGTTTTTACATGATACACTTGTAATTTCTACTTTAATTGGCATATTTGTATAACGAAGCAAAGGTTTAATTTTTATTTATTTATTTTATTAATTTAATTACTTAGATTGGTATATTTATGTAGGTAGCAAAAATAACATAAACAGGAGGTACCTAAATATTATATAATAATATATATTTATAATATCTGATTTAATGAACTCTGTAAACTCGCATTTGTTTTGAATTTAATTGTCATTTTTGAATTGGAACTGTTTGAACAAATGCAAACAAGTGCTAAAGCACGTACCTACGTGACGCCTTGCCTTGTTTAAAGAGGGAATGCCACTTGTAAACCATAATTTTACTTGGACAAGAGGATGACATCTCTTCCAGTATGGTCTGAACTGATTTTCCTTTATTTAGATTTATACTAATAATGAGTTGCTCAATTAGTACCTAATTCAGCGACACCCTTACTAATCACCAACCTACCCATTCCGCAAACTTAAAAACACTTTAAGTTTTAAAGCTCAAACAAATATATGTCATTCTTGAACATTCCCCACGCCTAAACAGCAATTACATGAAATACACTCCGAAAATTATTATAAACACGTTTTTTCAGTTATTTTACAAGTTATATGTATGAAATAATTCACAGTGTTTTGTTAAATACTATTTTAGACATCCCTTAAGAGATTTTTTCTTTATTTTAAAAGAGTCATTTTTTATTAAACTTTTTCAGAATTTTCGGTCAAATATTATCGTTTTTTTTTAAATTAGCACGCTCTCTCTAACATACGTATTTACATATCTCACCTTCCACTTCTTTTGGAGCGGGTACTACCGGGCCTTAATAACTCTCTTAAATATTTTATCCAGCTTAAATTGCAATCCCGGCCACTGTGCGCAGCCTACTTCACTCCGGTCACATGCTTTAAATACTCACATACAGGGGCGTGCACTCCATATAAGCACATAAGCACTGCCTACCCTAGCGTATTTGTAAAACGTAAGCATGTAAATAATCTTATAATTTATTAAATTATTGCTAAAAATAAATACACACTTTCAAAAATAAGCGCGACAAAGCTGAGCAACCAAAATTACGCGACCGCCACATCAAACGGCATACTACATATGTAACTAAAAACTACACGCGCCCTCCGACTACCTCACTAAAATGCGGGCTAAGCAGGAATTATTTCTGCTTAGAGCTAACTTCAATAAGATATAATATCAATGTTAATCAGGCAGTGCTTTCTGGAACAAATTAGCAAATGGCAATCAGTGGCGACAGTGACATCTGTTGTTATCTGAAGTATGAAAGTGAGACAACGCCAATTGCTTTTATCAAGGCCGCCTCGGATATCCATTGATTGGCTTGTGATAATACGCATACATGAAGCGATTATTTATTATTATTATTATTTGTATATTTAAAGTGGCTAGATAATACAAACCTACATCATCTACAGCCAGCAGCAAGTACACTTAGCGAAAACTTGTACGAAGGGAGCCATCTGTGGCAAGTTTCTTTTTTATTTATTTGAATCAATTTGGCGGTTTTCCTACTGCCTACCCTGATCAAAAACTCTGTGCACGCCACTGCTCACATATTGTACGAATACCAATCTTACACGCGACGGACTTATTTACAAACTACCAAAAGCAATCACTACTTCTGTAGCCAATGTGAAACGTAAAGGTTTTTGGATTACTTAGCAATTAAACAGTGGCAAAGCAAATTTGTATGTAGGAATGACCTACATTTTAATTAAGTCTCGAATAAATAGATTCAACAACTTGTACCTAAAATTGCTATATAGTTGACAATGAGCGCGGGTAAAGCGCGTTTTCATCCCCCGAGAAAATATCCCCGAGAAAATATCCCTCGACAAAATATCCCTCGACAAAATATCCCCAGACAAAATATCCCCCGACATACGACTAAAATCCAAAGGTCAAATGTATCTATTCTTTTCAAATTCTTTCTCCTAACTATTTTTGAACAATAATTTATTGTCTTCACAGGATGTTTGTATTATTTTAAACCCTTTTTTTTAGGTTAGGTTAGGTTGAGTTAGGTTTTATTAGATATTTTTAGATGATATTTTAGCCGTAGGATATTTAGCCGTAGGATGAAAACGCGCGGAACCATGAGGGCGATTTAGTTTTTTTGCATTTGAAAGGTAACCGTTAAAAACCGATGCTTGGTCCGTTTCAGCTTTAAACAAAATGTGAAGAGCTGAAAAGCTTAATAACATGACAGTTGTGCTTTTCTGCTGAATACAATTTGTTTAATTGCTGAAACGGACTTATAAATGGCGTTTAAGAGGAAACCGGCCCGCGTTTTATCCATACAAAGGTATTCCTTAATTTCCTCGGTGGATTTTGGCACTATTGAAAATATTTTTTTAATATAATATAGATATCGATCACTAGCGTGTCGGTACGTTTTGCTTTTTTGATAAGTTAATTCTTATTGGAGTAAGAACCCTCCAAAAATCATTAAAATTCCCTGGTTTGAACACCTTCTACAGACATTCAGTACTTTTTTTATTATTAGGTACTATATAAACCATTGTAATCATTTGTAAAATTTGTGTTCAAGAATAGACATAAATAAATAAAATATACAGAGACATAAATAAATAAAATATACAGAGATATAAACAATGCATTTTTTTAAAAGCACAACGTACGGACGTATTGAGAGAGAGAGAGAGAGTACTGCTGGAGAGATTAAAAGGTCTCCCTCATCCAGTCTCTCCCAATCCGGCCTACCACGCAGACCCAGACAAAACTAACCCCATGAACACGGGCACCTCTGCTAAGTCAACTGGTTCCTGGGGCGCCGGTACCCACCCCCATCTTCCAAATTGATTTTTTTTATCTTTTGATCATTTCATTTCAAATGTTTGAAATTGATTTTGCCGTATTTAGTGATAACATCTGAATAGAAAGATATTTTACCACCTTTAGGGATGCCATAGTCTGTCAGGCGATCGGGAGCCGCTGGGACTATTCTGCGGTATTTAAGATGACAATATACCCTAAAATATATTCAGAATCTTAATGTCGTAAGTAAAAAAGCCGTGTATACAAATAGCGACTCGCGACCCGTGTATTGCACGGACCTACTGTCGAATTTGCCCTATCAAAGAAAAGAAGAAGAAGACAAATAATGTGGGAATCTTAAAGACGTACGTGAAGAAAGCGTGTAAACAAATATGCTCCCGCTGCACGGCGTACTGGACGAATGTACGGTGGAATTGACCCTAGCAGGCATGGAGATTAGACCTTTCCACCGCGTTCAATTTAATTAATTCTGAAGAATGTGTTACAAATATTGAAAATGTACCATGATGTCGCACTGCCAAAGTTATTAATTTATGCTTGTGCTTACCGCTAACTTTGTAGTTGAAATACGGGTTATAAAGTTTTAAAATCGCTGTACGTAAAATATATTAATGGTAAGGTATTGTTTTTATTAATCTTAAATACAAAGAACTTACATCCCCAGGACAAGATTTGAATAAAAAAGTTAATATAGTTACGAATTCGCCGGAAATGATTAAAAAGTTAGTTTTGAGCAAACAAAAATTATAAGGATTATGTACCACCCTGACTCTGTGCAAAAACGGGCAGTCCGTTTGATAGATTCTCCTAACTTAAAAAACGGATTGCAATATATTGATTTTTATTCGTCGGGTGGGAATGCTATCCTTGGTATTACAATGGAAGATGCTCCGAGGGACTAATATGCCAAACGCTTGCCCAACATATGTACACGGTTGATATTTGTCACATTATAACTGTTCCCTTCTTCGACTCGTTCTTGTATTCAACAACTCGCTGTGGAACGATTTGCCGGCCTCTGTCTTGTCACCTTCCTACAACATGGGTCTCTTCAAGACCAATGTTCATTTTTTCCTCTTCTAAAAAAAACCCTCCACACAGCATCTCAGAAGACGTAGGCTCTGAGGGAAATTATTTTCCTTAGGGCCTCCTGTGTAGAATTAATGTAAAAAAAAAATACAAAAAAACTCACTACTCAAACAGATGAATTGCTTGCATACAGTGTGTTGTATGCATCAAACATTTTTTCAACATAACCTAACCTAACCATTAGCTCATCCTCTTGTTGTATTCTTTTTTTTCTTTTTTTATATGAATACCGCACAAGAGTCCCAACTGCTCCCGTCTGGAGCCAGTGAGACTATAGCATCCCCAATTGGGGTATCTTGTGAGGCTGAAGGTATTGGGGAGGGGAAGGTGATAGGGAAGATGAAGATGAGGAAGTACCTGGCTATTCAGATCTGGTCACAAAACACGGCTAAAGCCATTTCAAGCAACGTTTCAATTCTGAATGGTGGTCTTACACCAGGGCGAAACTGAGAGTATCTTCCACTCTGGAACGTGCCGCAAATATACTGTATATTATTTTAAATGAGTAAATTGTGAAAAAAACAAATCACACCGGGATTCAATCCCGCGACCTTCAGAATGCAAGAGCCTTACCGATGAACTACGCCGGCCGTCAATAAAAATACTCAGGTATTTAGATTTGCTAACTAAAATATCGCATGATCGATTTTAGGCTAATAGTTTCTAAACCCATTGTACATAAATCGTTGTAAGACTTACAATAAATAATATTATATGAAATCCAAGATTATAAACTTGTCCATACAACTTTTACTATCCGTTGAACATTGCAACAATTAAAAAATGTTTACGAAATTTCGTTGTGAATTTCAAATAACTTTGAGTGTTTGTTATTATTTCGTTTCGAAGTATTTCTAATTGCAGAAATCTATGTCAAAATAATTATTTAGCACTTCGGTTCGATTAAATCCAGGATGTTAGTTAAATCGTTTTAACCTTAACTCGATGTTTTAAAACGGAAAGATTATTAACCGCGATTTAACTAACTAATGGATGGCAGAATACATTTGGTTAAATAATGCTTTTAATGTACAAAGATAGGTATCATAATATATAAAACAAAATCGGGTTAGTTACACCATTTATAACTCAAGAACGGCTGGACCGATTTTTATGATCTTTGATTTGTTGGATTTGTCTCCGCCCCGAATAGCAGAACAGCTATTAAAACGTCGGAAAAAGTCACGAAAAAACGAATAATAAAGAAAATTCTTTTCCACATCCATTTTGTATAAAACGAATTCTCATCTTTTGAAAGAGATGCAGGAATATTGTGTTAAGTATAATATTGAATAGTGAGTGAATTTCAAAGATTCAAAAACATCAAATGGCAATGCGCTGATTGTTTTGCATTTGTTCTAAAACATTTAATGCTGCCCCTCTTTCCTACATAACCTCGGCGTCCTAAAATGTCCTAACCATCCTCGGCGTGATGGTTAGGACAATACGTTAGCTCCATACAAAAGAATCTTATGTACTCGTATACATAAAAACAAAATATGCTTGCATAGGGTGTATATGAGTATTGAGATGTATGTGCGTCGCTAAACCATTCATCCGATTGTAATGAAACTTTGGGGATTTGATGTGCGCATGCCCGCGATGGGTTCTATATACAAATCCGGAAAATATTTTATTATTATATTTTATCCGGAAAAAGGAAAAACTCTTCATTCAAACAAAAAAAAAAACAAACAATAATCTCATTAAAACTGAATATAAAATATTTCTAAATAAACTCACAAAAATTATTAAAGATACGAAAGAAAAATATTACAAAGAAAAAATAACCCTTACAAAGGAAAACACTAAAAAAACATGGAACACCATAAACGAAATTATGAATAAAAATAATAAAAATAAATCAATTATAAATCTTATAAACAACAATGGAACCACATTAAATGCTATCCACGAATCAAAGAAGTGTGCAAATATTTTCAATATTTTTTTCGTAAACGTCGGACAAAAACTTGCTTACAAAATTGATCAAAATTATCAACCAGATGATATACATGAAGATAAACTAAGTGAAAACAATCTATCAGTTTTTAAATCGATTACGGAGGAAACTATTGAAAAAATAATAAAATCACTAAAAAATGGTGCTGCACCTGGATATGATGGTGTAACTACAGAAATCCTAAAAAAAATTTCTAACTCACTAACTAAACCGATTACTCATATAATTAATGTAAGCATTGAAAATGGAATATTCCCATCAAATTACAAAAAAGCTATTGTAACACCTGTGTATAAATCCGGAAATTCGAAAGAAATAAACAATTACCGCCCAATATCGTTAATATCCAATGTAGCTAAAATATACGAAAGAGTAATAAAGAAACAAATTGTAGATTATGTGGAAAATAAAAAATGTATTAATCCTAGTCAATACGGTTTCAGAGAAAAAATGAGCACACAAGACGCAATAGCGGAATTAACTAGAGTTATTTATAAAGCATTGGATAAAGGGAAAAAATGCTTAAGTATATTCATTGACCTCCGTAAAACTTTTGACAGTGTTTCACATTCAAAATTAATCAACAAACTAAATAATATAGAAATAACCAACAAAGCTAAATCGTGGATAAATAGTTATGTATATCAAAGAACACAGCAAGTGAAAATAAATAACGAGTTAAGTGATATAGAAAAAAATAATTTTGGAATCCCACAAGGAACTGTATTGGGCCCAATACTATTTCTATTATATGTAAATGAACTTTTTGAACTCCCAATCGTCGGAAAGATTATATCTTATGCGGATGATACAATATTAACAATTGAAGAAAACTCTTGGAAAGAAGCCGAAATATCGGCAAATAATGCAATAAATATCATTAAACAATGGTTTGACAAAAACTTACTTTCTTTAAATGTTGAAAAAACTCATTTTCTACCTCTGAGCCTAACAGAACATATTTCAAATATAAATGTAAACATTAAAGTTCACGACAGAAATTGTCTACTTAAAATCACACCATGTAACTCAAATTGTATACATATTAGTAGTAAAGAACAAATAAAATATCTTGGAATAATTATCGACAATAACATTAAATGGAAAAATCAAATAAACTCCACAATAGACAGAATGAGAAAACTAATATATATATTTTTCAGACTTAGAAATACTATAACATTAAAAATATTAAAAGAAATTTACTTTGCACTTGCGCACTCGGTATTACAATATGGAATCATAGCTTGGGGGGTGCATATAAATCATCCCTTCTCCCACTCGAAACAATTCAAAAAATTCTTATAAAAATTATCCTAAAAAACCGTATTACTACCCAACAATAAACGTATTCCAAGAATTCCCTGTTACCCCACTTACAAAAATTTACGAAAAAATAGCACTACTTCAGCTACACAAAGATATATTTAAAACAAATATTACCCCACTGCTAAATATTAGCATAAGGAATACTTCTATTGGTGGACTAACTATACCACCCATACGAACCACAACAGCACAGAATCACTATGTATATAAAGGAATAAAATTATTTAATCAATTACCCGCCGATATGCGAACAGAAAAAAATTACGACAAATATAATAAAAACAAATAAATCATATTTTGGTAGTCCCACCATATAATTTTAACTTTTATTAGATATGTTTTTGACTGTTTGTTATTCCAAAGGTTTTATGTACATCCTATATTTATATTTTGTTTAATTACCCTTATAATCTTTAAAAAATATGTTATTAAGTCTAAATCTATTCATAAGTTTGTTATAAGGATTTGAAAAAAAAAAAAAAAAAAAAAGTTATTATCAAGTTGTCCTCTCCTAAACACAAGCACTTGCTTTATTAGGAGAGTATATAAAATATATAATATTAGAATGAAATAAACTTATTGTAAAAAATTTACTCAATAAAAAAAAAAATTTTAAAAAAAATATATAAAAAGTGAGTTCTGGCATCATGAAATTATGCGTTGCTATACCGTTCATCCGATTGCAATTAAACTTTGGTGAGCTGTTTAAGCACGCCCACGAAGGTTTCTATATGTACTGATGAGCTCTGGCATTATGAAATTTGTATAAAAAAATTGTAATAGGTGGCACGCGAGCGGTTTGAAAACTGAATGTACCGGGACGGAATATATGGAACGCGGGAGGGGGTTTGCGGGACGGGAGCGGGATAGGAGAGAGGGAAGTCGGGGAAGGTGGAAGGAGAACGCGAGAAGGGAAGGGGACGCGGGAGAGAAACAGGGACGCAGGAAGAAACAATTTATTTCTTTGTATTTATTTATTTATTTTTCTTTGTTTTACATTTTTTTAGAGGAAAATGTGTCCTTACTGGGGACCTCGTTCTAAAGACACATTGTACTAGTTTTTGTGTCGGAATGGGTATACTTGGTCGAAGGTCAAAATATAAGTAATTACCTACCTTAAAATATTACAGACGAAAATTATAAAGTTGAATCTAAAAAAAAGTACAATACAAGCATTAATCTTTGTTAGGTTGCAAAAATTGTATATATACTCTTCCTTCCCATGTCCATAATCCATATTTTTATGTTTCTGTTGAAGTCGGTTATTTTTTTAATTGGTATTATTGAGAGTAAATTAAATAATTTTATAGAGAAGTATTGCATACTTCTTTGTCCAAATGTCGTTTTAGTAGTACGTTTGTGGAATGTATGTTGTAATGTAGATCTTGTGAATCGGCTCGAGTATATACCATTGCAACGCATGCCGGGAACTAGCTAGTGTATTTATAAATACCAAGGGTCTATTAAGATTCAATAAATGATAAAAGCGCCCCTTGTAATGGTACCAGAGCACTTAATCTCTCTCCCCATCTGATACGAAAGGAAAGTGAAGCGAAATACGAAAGTGCGTATAAAAGAATTGCGGTATTTTTGTCAAGTGATTTTGGGTAATTAAGAGGTTGGATTTTTGCGTATTTATTTCGTCAGGACACGAATAGGAAAACTAATTTAGGCGTTGAGTAATGCATTGTTTTGGGACCAGTTATTTTTTTCTTAGAAATTCTAATGTAACATTGTCATCAAATGGACATTGAGCGCCATTTCGTTTTTATGACATTTTAAAGTTTCCCGTTACACACCGATTCTAGGTGCGTTTCAGTTTTCTATCAAATTGTAATAACCTGATAAGATTTACAACATAAGTGTTGTCCTCTTCTGCTCTTCGCAATTTGTTCAAAAGCTGAAACGGACAGAATAAGCATTTAATGAGAACCTTTCAACTATCATACAAGCAAAATGACGCTGAATAGCCATTTGATAACTTTGTCACACGTGAATTTCTGCGAAACAACTGGGCCTTGTTAGCTCTAAGAAATGTGAAAAGAATGAAGAATGAAGAACACAAAAGCCAAAAATATGTCCATCATTACATTGTCTTATATCACCGCGAATTTTTTTGTTCGTTGTACTTCCCCAAGCCAGTATGCCATATGTGATAATGGATTGAAAAAGTGCAAAAAATATGGTCCTAAAAATTGTTCTTTGAAATATTTTTTAATTGTCTTTATTAGATACATGAATATAAAAATCTCCTATCAAATCATAGAATAAAAAAAAAACAATAAATGCGATATAAGGGTGTATCGTGATCCAAAATTCTGGCCAATCGGGCCTTAAATTTCCAGTACAAAAGTGTGTTTCATTATAAAATTCAAATGGGATGGCGATATACAAGTCAGGCAAGTATAAGAGATATAGAGTGCGTACTAAACAAATGCAAAGAACCAAAAAGGATAAAGTGGTGACAATGATTTCCATTTAAATCTAGGTGGAAGGTATTTCTAGTGAGTGAGATCTATTCAACGGTCACCAAAAACAATAAAATCCATTTCAAGCGATGTATCCAATCAGAAAAACACATTTTTATTAAAAAATGTAAAAATTTTAATTTTCTGCTTGGAGTCTAGGAGTGGTTGGTCTTATGGCTTATCAAATTGGCGACATCAGTTTTCGTTCTAGTCGGTATAGATCACACTTCTAACACCATTCACTTTTATAATTCCCACGGCAACCGTACAGCGACGGCAACTGCTACGGTGTTTAATATCTTTAATACGCGTGAGGGAGATGTATGATAGTGATCACATTTTTCTTTGGGAGAAGCAGACATTGTTTGTCTCATTTTGAACAGTTCTTTCTTATACACTATTATGTAGTGTGTAAGAAAGATCTGCAGCATTATTGTAATAAAGAAAGTACGTTGCCGTGCGTTGCAAAACGCCCAATAGTTGAAATATAATTTTCAATAGCTTTGACGTACCAAACGTACAACAAATATATGTCAAAAATGTATTATTAAAACTATTCAAAAATACTGAATCCTCTACTAGACCACGTGTCCATCACACCAGATGGAATGAAAATGACATAAAAAACATTCCAAGTTATAAAACCACATTCGGGCAAAGAAACTTCACTTATTTTGCAACAAAACTTCATAACATTCTTCCCCAAGACACAAAACTAATAAAAAATAGGTATGAGTACAAATCAAGAATAAAAATATGGCTGAAAGAGGTCAATGAAAACACCCTAATGAAGATATTAAAAATGACATAGAAGACAAATAAACTACATATGTATAATTAAATATTTTTAGTCCGCCTCTGCACAGAAACCCCTAGTGAGGGGGACTAAGAAATACAATATCTATACCTAGCATAACCATTAAATTTCGTATACTTATGGAATTATTTTAAATAGTCGCTTAAATAAAAAAGTAAATAAAAAAAATCAGCTCTTTTGCTCTCAATTTGATGTCACGCGTGGCCCGCTAACGTAACGGGACATTTCCGCGTCCCGAAGCCTTCCTTTGGGACAGCGGGACAAGGTCGCTAAAAACGGGACGGTCCCAATCAAATCGGGACATATGGTCATACAATACGACAAATTAATTTTTGTAATTTTATTAAAAAAACCTTTCTTGGACATAAAGTCGCCGTAATACGTATCGTTGGCAGTAATTATGCTGTAATTTTGGCCTTTGTCCAAAACAAATCCTAGAAAGTATGTAAGATGTGGTGTTTTTGTCAAGTACATTCGTTAAATAGTTACGGTATTTATTCATGTAGGTTTTATGTGTTAAATACTTTGTATTTTGTTTTTGTGTTGAAATTTATTATGAATACAGTTATGAAGGTGTTAAGTCATAGATGACGCTTGTATTGAAAGCTTTTTATTTTAAAACTAGCAGATCCGGCCACATGTTTCTGTGGCTAACGAAACACAACGCCACGCCATTGCCCAACCTTTATAATCTACGCCATCTGTTAAATCAAATCCACACGGACGCTTGCCAGCACGCTTCCCGCTGCCCACTGCCCGCTCGCCAGCCCGCTACCTTCATTTATATATTTCAATCAATTTGCACAAAACCTTAAGAAATTATATACTTAAAAACCTTCCTCCTGAATCACTCTATCTATTGGTGAAAACAGCATGAAAATTCCTTGCGTAGTTAAAAAGATCTAAGCGCACACACAGCGGGAGCAACTTCATTTTATACTATGTAAAGATTGTGATTGTTTTAAATTATTGTAATTTCACAATATTTTTTTTTACTCTGAGATTCTGTGTGAAGGGTCTTTTCAAGGAAAGGAAGGAGAGGAAGTTCGGTAAAGAAAAAGGGTATGAGGGGTAGATAGGTTCAAAATTAACAATATTATCCTTAGTTCTTCGACGAATTTATTTGTCAACTATGTAGATAGTGTTTCGGACAAACATATCCGATTTTATTTACACGTCCCAGTTGTAACCGTTACCTTTTTATTTGTGTATCTTGTTCTGTTTACATATGTTTCGTTTTGAGTTATTAGTAATATCTTCTTATCCAATTACTAATATCTCAGAAATCGGGCCTATTTTGTCGCAAGGTCAACATAATTCAGCTTTGCAATAAAATCCAAATAAATGCAATGTTTCTAAATGCATCCGTAAACTAAAATTTTTTATTGAAAGGTGATGAAATACGCTTTCAAATATATTTTTTTTTACGCAAACTTTAAAAAGTATCTATAGATATAGCTCACCTTACTTTTTTCTAATCAAAATTTTATTTATAATAAACGTAATTTCGTGTAAAAATAATTAATAAAAAATTCACCAAGATTCATAATTTGTTTCCAAATTGGGGTCGGAAATTTTAATTAAGGGGTACATTTTAATTATTTTGTTTAACTTTTGGATTTTAACATAGAGCGTGGTGTTTTTTCTGTGCAATACTTTTTAGATCACATTTCTCACTATGATGGCAAAGGAGACACAACGATTTCTGTGAGATATGAGTTGTTCCGAAAAGCGAACAAATTAACGTGGGGGGTTAATATACCCCCAATGGTATCCCTTTCCTTCTATCATCCAAAGTAACATGAATAATTAGTGAGTGTAACTACAACTAGAGCCTATTTTATATGCAAGGTCTAACGGCTATGCTTTACTAACGAAGGTTTCGACCTCTGTTTTTCTAATATAATAATTTTTTTTTTTTTTTAAGTGAATACCGCACAAGAATCTCAACTGCTCCCGTCTGGAGCCAGTGAGACTATGACATCCCCAATCGGGGTATGTTGTGAGGCTGAGGGTAGTGGGGAGGGGAAGGAGATAGGGAAGAGGAAGGTGGGGAAGTACCTGGATATTCAGATCTGGTCACCAAACACGGCTAATGCCGTTTCAAGCAACGTTTCAATTCTGAATGGCGGTCTTACACCAGGACGATACTAAGTGTATCTTCCACTCTGGAACGTGCCGCTAATGTACTATATATTATTTTAAATGAATTAATCGTGAAAAAACACAAATTAATCAGATAAAATTTATTTGCCCACGCCGGGATTCGATCCCGCTACCTTCGGATTGCGAGTCAAAAGCCTTACCACTAGACCACGCCGGCCTTCAGAAGCCAGAAAGACTATAATATCCATAATTTTGGGGTCACCCGACAGTAACCTGGTCTTACACCAGGGCGATACAGAGAGTATCTTCCACTCTGGAACGTGCCGCAAATATACTATATATTATTTTAAATGAATTAATTGTGAAATAACACAAATTAATCAAATAAAATTTATTTGCGCACGCCGGGCTCGAACCCGCGACCTCCGGATTGTGAGTCAAGAGTCTTAGCCACTGGACTACGGAGGTCGTCAAAATAATGTTAGTCTTTTGCATTTGAACTACATATAGATATTCTGATTATTGATGTGTTAAATATTTGAGGTCACGATGAAGAAAACAAAAAGTAAACAAGTTATGCAATTTCAATTTTTTTACATTGGCTTCATACAGGAGGCCCTGAGGAAAATAATTTCGCACAGCAAACAAAGTAATGTCATCTTTGAGAATGCTGCGTTATAGGATACTTCTATGGATGGAAGTCAATATCTTCTATCTCTACGTCTACATGTAAAGATCTAGGTGTTTATTTAGAAAGCAAATTAATTTTTGATAAGCATATCGAACAAATTATATCAAAATCCTACAAGATGCTAGGTTTCCTATTAATTAAGAATATGTAAGGTTTTCAAAAGTGCTAAGACTCTAGAAATGTTGTTTTGTTCATTGGTTAGAAGTCCACTGGAGTATGCCTCCACGATATGGAATCCTTAATACAAGGTATACATAGATATAGTAGAAAGTATACAGAATAAATTCATTATTTAAATAAATAACAAGTTAAGTTGTCAGGTCTGTTGTTTCTTTATAACCTGTTAAATAATAAAATAAATAGTCCTGAATTGCTATCCGTCATTGGTTTAAATGTCCCAATGAGGCGTACCAGGCACTTTTACCTTTTTCATATAGAATCTAATAATACTAATGCAGCAAATAACTCACCAATTACTCGCGCAATCACAACTTATACCCACTACGAAAAATAACTACACATAGACATTTTTCATGATTCCTTGCAAACATTAAAAACTAATTTATTAAATTCTTGGCGTGACATAAATTGTTTTAAAACTACTTACAAAAAAAAAATACAAAAAAAAAGAAAAAAAAAACTTTTAAAACTTTTCATTAAGCTTTAATCAGTCAATAATTCTTGATTTTAAAATGTCTCTTTATCTCCCCCCTCCCCCCCTTTTTGTTCCTTTTTATTAATAATACTTGTTCATTCAATAATTAAGTTTTAAGACCAGTTCATGTCTCAGGCGTAACTATTAAATGACATTCTATGTACTTACGTAATATAACCATGTAACAATTTAATTTAACATACCTTATAACTTGTATTATAATGTACTGTGTATGTCTTAATAAATAAATGGAATGAAAGGAAGTTCTAGGAAGGAAAAGGTATGAGGGTTGGGTATGAATCTTGGGGTCAATGTATCCAGGAGTGACGGACGTATGAATCCATCCCTCCCACTGCGGTGCAAGCCAATGTTTCGAGAGAGTCCTTCTGGAGAGGTCAAAAGGTCTCCCTCAACCAGTGTCTCCCGATCCGGCCTGCTATGCAGTTAATCCGTCGCCAAGACCCGAGCAAATCTCACCCCATTAATCCGAATGATATACCCATAAGGCTGAAGCAGTATTAATTAAATAATAATCCAATGTAGGTATAATGTTTTCTTATTGATATCTAACACACTATATAAAGAGGTAATATTTGTTTGTTTGCATCGAATAGGCTCCGAAACTACTGAACCGATTTGAAAAATTCTTTCGCTGTTGGGAAGCTACACTATTCCTGGGTGACATAGGCTATATGATATTTTTTAAAAAATAGGCATCCTTACTAAAACTTCAATAATGTAACCCAGGGTGTAAAAAAATTACCTAAAATATTCTTTAAATCGCGTGCGCTGCGAAAACTATTGATGATAGAATAAAATAATGTACTACGACTTTATAGAAAACATCATTATTTACAAAAAAGGTCGCGACAGCATATGTCTAACTATTATGGTTATGCCACAATAAGTATTCTTTTATTTTAAAATTTTAATTAATATGTCGCCGCTTGAAAAGGCTCTTTATTTGTATCTTGGTTTTAATCCTTATCAAAATAAATTAATTCATATTCAAGACAGCTTCAATACCTTTATTTAACTTTTTGAATTTTTCAATTCGGATATTTAATTAAAAAGATATCACGAGTTTAAAAATGTTAGTATTAGAAAAAAGTTTCGGCTACGGGCCGCGCGGGAGAGGAGTCAAGAAATGCAGTGCCAGGGGGGTTTGCGGGACGGGGGAGCGGGAGAGCGGTGGCGGGGAAGGTGGAAGTGGAACGCTGGAGGGGAACGCACGGGAAAGGACATGTAAGGAGTAACATTTTATTTATTTGAATATGGCATGTATTATAAAAGAAAGTCCAAAAAAACGTGCAGCTCGCAAAAACTCAGAAACGAGTCCCGGTTCGATCAAGGGAGTTATATGGTGTGGTAGATCTCTATCCCCCCTAGGGAATAAGGGTATCTGTTTTTACCTAAAGGCCGTGCTTTTAAAGATATAAGGGCTGAAAATTTCGCCCTCTTGAAATTTCTAGAACAGTCTTCCGGAAAGTTCTAGAAGGTTCCATAGAGCTGTAGAAAGTTGTGGAAGGAGTGGCGGAGTATGTCGTGGAATAATCAGGAATAGGAAATCGGGAACATCATTGTGCAACATTCCAAAACACTATCTTATTGTCCTGAGCGAAGCCGGGTAACCCAGCTAGTACACAATAAAGCCATACGCAAAACCATTGTTTTCTCAAATATAAGATTTTTTACTTAGTTATATGTATGTGGTTTAAGACAATCTAATTTGACCGGTCGGTGACTGAGTTGGCATTGCGTTGGGTCCAACCCAAGAGTCGCGTATTCGATTCCTCTGTTATTCGTAACCCGGAAATATTTATCTTTCTTTAAAAAAAAAATGTGCATTGAATATTTTAGCCGTGTTTGCTGACTATATTTAAATAGCCAGGTACCTACTTCCCAACCGCTCTATACACCATTTATTTTCCTCTCCCACTACCTTCACCATTACAACATACCCCAATTTATTATTAATTTATAACACGCCCTAGTTGGCTTTTCTTATAAAATTTTACAAACAATTTGTATCAAAGTATTTAAAAAATAAAGAAACATATAAAGATAATAACAAAAAAGGTTGCACAAAACACAAAACATAAAATAATAGATAAAAATGTAAACAGAAACTAAGAATCCTTACGCATATAATTGAATTTAAAAGATTCTAGAAAACAAAATAGTAGCAACATAGAAGTTATTTGGTAGGTATATAGGTCTATTTGTGTCTTAAAGAATAAACGTGATAGAATATACAACATTCATACTGATTAGTTTTAAGATGAAATATATCGCCCAGATCAGAATATTTATTTTCGAGAATACTTATATCGGAGAATTTTGATAAGCTAGTGTCCTGGTGTTATTGAAGTAAAGGGGTAATAAATTTCGGCATGATTTTTTGAAAATATGGATATTGGTAAATTGAAGTAATTCAGGACAGTCAATTTTGTAATGCAGTATTTTGTAATTGGGGATGCCCATGGTGTTAACGCAAGCAGGCGACAAAATTCTCGTGGAAAGTGTAGATATCACCGACTCCTCTGTATTTCTAAGCACATGGGGTAGCCATAATCTCGATCGATGCCATAATCACAATAGATTGGGAGTAGTTAGAACCCTTAGCTCTTTTTTGTACACAATGTAATTCTGAAGGTAGGCCTTGCTTTTCAGTATTTATTGACTGCACGCTACTGTTGGCCAGTTATCCTGTCGACGAGCTACGAGTCTATTGTATGGGAAGTGTCTACGATCCAAGAATTTAACATCAACGTGCTACAAGTCTTTAGTATGTATGTAGAAACAGTGAATACGATGCCATATTGCGTGACAGTAGACTGGGCAGGTAATGCACAACCTCGCATGTAGCAAGTAGACACTAGCTACCTTCCCATTGTGCTCAATTGAAGGTTTAAGACCCAGTAGTAAGCGCTCGAAAAGAAGAAGATATGTAAATACGATTATTAAAGAAAGCGCGCTAATATTATACCTTTATGATTGGGTCTAGTAATGATTTGCTAATGATTGGTAATGATTCTAGTAATGATTGGGTCTCCTTTATGATTGGATGCAGTGCCACCTCCCCATGCTATGATACCATACTCAATAATAGATTGACAGATTGCAAAACAAATCATTTTCAAGTGTTGTAAGTCGAGAAAGTTTCGTATAGTTTTTAAAAAGCGCATTAAAAGGCTCCGAAGTAAGCGTTCAAAACGAAGAAGAAGTTAGTTTGAAAGGAATATATGTAAATATGAATGTTAGATGGAGCGAGCTTATATTAAAAACGATAATGTTTAAGAGAAAAACGTGAAAATGTTTAATAAAACACGACTCGTTTAAAATAGAGTAAAAATCTCATAGGAAATGTCTTAAGTAGCATTTAAAGAAACACTGTGATTTTTTCGAACATATAACTTTAAAATAATAGTAAAAAAGTGTTTGTTATAACTTTCGAAGCATACTTTACGATTTTTTTCTATCGAGGGAATATCATATAATTACCGTTTTGGCGTGGCAAATGTATAATTTTATTAAGTAAGTAGGCCGGCCTACTTACTTAATAAAATTATACACACGTTGCTGTGGCTAACGAAACACAACGCTATTACCCAACCTTTATAAAATCCACACCACCCGCTTGCCAGCTGCCAGCTGCCCGCTGCCTGAATTGAATATTTGAATTTCTCGGCTTTTCTCTACTAAAATTACCACGTTTTATACATATAAACCTTCCTCTTGAACCACTCTGTCTATTGGTGAAAATCACATGAAAATCCGTTGCGAAGTTTAAAAGATCTAAGCGCACATACATTTTGAGCGACTTCATTTTATACTATGTAATGATGATAAACCTCAGGAACTTATGTTGAATCTTTTCAATGCTGTCGGAATTAATATTATAAAATGGAGACCATATCATAGAGTAATACTCTAGTTGGCATCTGACAAGGATCTTATATAATATTATAAATGTCACATCACACAGTGTCTGCTTCATATGAAGAAAGAAATAAATACACATTTTATTAATTTCAACTTCTCAAGCCAGTATCGGAATGAGAGGGGTGGTTAGACCAGCTGATTAGCATACAGCCTACATTAGCCAGTACACCCCTCGCAGCCCCTACAGCCAACAATCGATCCCACCTACCCCAGTGCCTTCAGAGTAGGTAGACATACGCAGTTTGGAATCTTACCAAATCAAATTGGAGAAAATAGAAAAATTAGAACACTCACTTTTTTACTGTTATTTTATTAGTGGATTGGTGCAGACTCGTGAAAATTTACCGAATATTATAATAATTGTAGGCTTTGTAAGGCTGGTATTTAAGATGAAGCCATACTAAATAATGCAAAATCATACAAAATCATACGATTTTGTTTTGAAAATTTGATCGCTTAGAAGTATTATAGATGCTTCAATAAAATAGTCTTTTAATAAACTTAGAAAAAAATAAATTATAAGGTCTATAAAAAACACTTTGAAGTCCAAACTCTCCTATTTATAAACCTCTTTTCGGATATAGTTTTATTGTTTAATGTGGCAAATTTAGTTTCTTTTATGAT
Organism: Limnephilus lunatus; assembly: GCA_917563855.2. Classification (NCBI taxonomy): domain Eukaryota; kingdom Metazoa; phylum Arthropoda; class Insecta; order Trichoptera; family Limnephilidae; genus Limnephilus; species Limnephilus lunatus. The sequence continues at coordinate 124,366,294 of OU830592.1, forward strand.
AATCGCAAAAAAATTGAAATTTACGGCCGAACCTCACAAAATAAAATATAATATGCATTTTCGCGTTGTTATTTTTGACATCACGGCGACAATACGGCAGTCGACGAATTTATAATGCCAAAGTGAACCTTATACCATCCACCGAAGAACGACTGGCAGCCGCCCTTTTTTTCGGTCACTACTTCTCCGAACGGAGTGGAGAAATGACGTGTTGGGCTCCACGCGGCTTTTTTTCGTGAAATCAATTTAGAAATTCCATTTTATTAAATAAACAATGCATAAAAAAAGAATTAATATGTTTTACAGGCCTTTACGAAATCAACAATCTCAAATATCTTTTCCAACCTTTCCAAAAGCTTTTTCTCAAGTATTTTAAGCTCCTCCCGTAAAGGGGCGTGAATTCCGACGTCGATTTTTTCCTGTACTAGTGGATCGCCTTAAATTGATTGTACAAAATGTCAATTGTACCGTTTCTGGCTTTCACCCTTAAGGGTGTTCTAGGCTATGATTTAATATTATGGAGAAAGGAAAGATGAATTTATGTATTAATTTTATTTAAATGTGCAAATTTCAGAATTACATGGAAGATTGGAATCAAGGTCAGACTTAGAAGAGATGAGATGGAGAATGGAGGGGTGGCAATATTAGATAACGCTTGGTGGAAGAGAGGATATTTGTTTAAAGAGGGTGTAATGTATACTTATAAAGCGTATTTCTACGCACCAAGTGAGACTCTCTATACTCAGAGTTTGTGGGACATTTTTGTGGGGTAAATTAAAGAAACATTTATTTATCTTGGGTTCTATTTCTAAGTCAAAATTCTAAGTCTATTTCTAAGTCAACAATAACCTGTCAGAAGGATGTGGGAGAGAGAGATCTCACGTCTAGTAAGTCGGAAAAAAACACGAAAGCAGCCCTTGCAGTCGAAGTAGTGATGATGGACAACCTCTTCCAGAGGCCCGACAAGGCGTCCACAACAGCATCTCCCTTATAGCTCCCGCCCTCAACAAGTCCGTCGCCATCCGCAAACTTCCAGCCAGGTGCCAGGAAAAGATCAAGCTCTCAAAAATCAACAGCTAACATCCAGGGTCCCGATGTGGGTGGGCAGAAAAACAGCCCTTAACAAAAAAACGTGCGCGTGTACCGGTCGCATAGGAAAAAGTTCTGTTTTTCGAACATCCGTCGAAATGCCATCCAACAAGGCGAATACAGGTGAAACGGCTCAACAGCCTTCACAAGACGACAACCACATCGGCAGCCACCAGCAGTCAATCCAACATGGTGGGAGGTAGGACCACAACAATTTACAGGCCTCCAAGCCCGAAACGACCGGAGGAATTCAGCATTTCACTGCCACTTCATTTCTAAAACCACACACGCGACTTATCACTGGTCTTTTTTCGTCAACTCCAGAAAACTTCGAGCAACCCGCTCTGTAAATTTACGTCTGCCGCCATCTTGCTTTCTTCTCCTCTTTTTCGATCAATCCCCCAACCTCTCGAGCAAAAAAAAAACAATTGTACCAATAAAAGCAAATCCTTCAATAAATTCTTAGTACTTACTTTTATTAAAATTAATACGTTACAAGGGACAACCAAAAATATATGATCTAAAGTTCCCACTTCTAGTCCACAGATTGTACAATCTGAGGAGTCAGGGACGTGAATTTTAAAAAGGTTATTTTTCAATTCCCATTCGAGTAAGTGAGGAAATTTCTTTTTTGAAAAAATAGGGTACTTGTTGAAACCATGATTTTGATGGGATAGTCCTTTATTTTGGAGTAGCAGGATCCCTTGTGGATTGACTAGTAATGTTCCAATACTCTGCCCAAATATTGCGGGATCTAACTTTGTGATGGAAAAAATATCACAGATTTAGGGGAATATGGTTTACGAGTTAACAATAGGGTTGGACGCTCCTTGTTTTGCCAAGGAATCCGCAATATCGTTACCTACTGTAATGCAAAAATATTAGAATTTTCATACTGAAGTACATCTTGAAAATTTTTTTAGGCCACATTTTTTTCTTCCTTTTTACCTATTCCAGTTCATTCATTCGTCACCCCTGCAATCCCGTTTTTAACCCGAATTCCGAATAATTTGCAAAAATTTTTTAGTAAATTAGCATCACATTTTTCTGCATATACCATATTTATTCCTCAATACTATTATTATGTCCACAATACTAATGTAGGGAAATAATTATTCCGAGTCAGTGGACATATTCAATTTATCAATAAACAAATACAAGAGATTGTTAGTTAGGCAATTCAATTAGGTATCCAAATAATGCATATTTTTTTACTATGTAGGCATATAATAACTCTAAAAAGGGAGTTAATAATGAAATAAAGTTTCTAGCATCCATTTGTCTAAAACAAATTGTGTTTTCTTACATAAATATTTATGGACATATATTAAGATTTATTAGTATCAGTGACCTCCAAGACCTATTAGATCTTGTTAATAATGCTGGTGAGCAACTGGGCCTAACAATCAACGCCAATAAAACTAAATGGATGACTTTTGGACGACTAGATCACTCTGGCTCAATGATACAGTTAAATGGTTGTAATATCGAAAAGGTGGAGATATTTAGATACCCCGGCAGTATTCTCACGGAGAATCTTGACCCAGATATAGAGATTAGGTGCAGAATTGAAGCAGCAAGAACCGCGTTCATAAAAAATGAAATCCCTCTTCTGCAATGACAATATCAGCTTAAAACTAAGGCAGAGAATGTTAAAATGTTATGTGTGGTCAATCTTGCTGTATGGTTGTGAAACATGGACCTTGAAAATAAATACCATGAACAGGTTAGAGGCTTTCGAAATGTGGCTTCACCAGAAAATACTCAAGGTCCCATGGACCGATATGATCACCAACACAGAAATTCTCAGGCGGGCTAGAGCAGATAGAGAACTGCTTACATTAATTAAAATCAAGAAAATTTCATATCTGGGTCATATACTTCGAGGGGAGAAGTATCACTTGCTCTATTTAATATTGAAAGGCAAGATAGAGGGTCGCCGAGGGCCTGGTAGGAGACAAATATCTTGGCTGCGAAATATACGAGAGTGGACCGGCATTAGAAGTGTGGAGGAGCTATTCCGGGCAGCGCAAGAGAGAGAGACCTTTTCAAGAGTGATCTCCAACGTCGGGGGACCTGATAAGGCACACAAAGGAGAAGATAAAGATTTGTATGTGATTATATATTTAGTTTCAATATCTCTCAACCGATGTCGTCAGTATATGTATTTTTGAGATGTCTTAATAGATGGCATTGGTAGTGTAGTGTCTGAATAGAGATAACTGTCGGAAGTTTGGCTCTAATAAATTAATGGTTACGAAGATAGCCGATTGTATTCGATATACATGCGAGCACCTTCAGTGAGCAGCTCCCCCGCCACCGATTAACAAAGGGCATATTTTAGAACGGACGTTAAATCCAGTTAGATATTCATTGTAAATACGATACATGGTATAAACCAACCAACGAGGAAACAACAGTATACAGTAGGGGTGAGCCATTTTTTCAACAACAACAACAACAAAAAATCAGAGTTTGCAATTCACGCGCGTTAGAAGTAAAACTTTCATAAAACTAAAATAGACAAGAGTGGGAAGACTACGAAGCACTTTTTTTATAAATGTGAAGGATGATTTTTTCATATTTTTGTCGTTGAATTCCAGTGCACCTTTTCCTGTACATTTGGTCATCGTATTAGTATTTGTATTTTCTTCCTAAGAGTCACTAGATGTCGCTTTATTTTGTTTTTTACTTTTAAATTTGGAGTATTTTGGAGATTAAATATTGATTTTAGAAAAAAAAATTCATCCCTTGGTCCGCTAAATGTCTGCGGAGGTTCGTCAGACGCTTTATACCACTAGACTAAAGGAGACTTGCGTGGGATAGTGGATTTATCGTGTTATATTGGAACCGAGTACCCGTGAATTAAATAAATATTTTATTGCTACTATAGATGTATGTGTTTGTCTCTTTTTAGCGACGCTCGTTTCCGTTTCATCGAGTTACAAATCACAACGGTGATAAAGAAGTTTAACGAGCATTTTATCATTATATTATATTAATATCGCATTTAACCACTGGAGCGCTTTTTGCTGAATTTCAGCACCACCTACAACTAGGTTTGCTTAGCTGCTGAATTTCAGCAAATTTTCCCTAGTTTTCCCATTTCTTAGTAGGTGAAAAGATACTACTTATATTATAATTAAACAAATGGCAGTGTACTCTACTTATATGGTAATTCGAAAATTTGTGTTTTGCAGATTCCTGTAAAAGATTAAAATGCAAGAATGTGTCAGTGTAAAATGCGGCATTTTATCGTTTTTTAGTCAATTTTCTAACATCAGTGTAATAATGATTGAATTAGTAATGCATTCAACGTGTTTAAACGTGTTACAGACTTAAAAATTCAGTGATATTTGAAAAACAAAAGTTTTGTGGTTATGTTATTCCTATTTTCTGCCGATCGGACAGTGTTTCACAATGTTATATTTCCAATTAATAATCGAGTTAATTCGTAAAGTGGATTTAAGATAATTTGATTAAATAAAGTTTGATGTTTTGCAGCTATTTTTGGTCCTTTATGAATTCCATTTTAGTCTATTAAAACTATCGCCATTTCTCGGCTAAATTTTTGTCAAAAGTTTGTTGAGAGGGAACATTAAACAGTTCACAAAATATCAAAATTCAGTTTCTTATATATATCTATGTAGATTGTGATTATAAATTAGACCATTTCAATGAAACCTAATAGAAAATATTTAATGTGGAGGCAAAATTGAGCTTCCTAGGCGAGTTTATAGAGAGAAAATCCTTAGAATGGTTTCGTTTTAAATGTTTACGATTTGACATTTTTTTTTATAAATCCCAGGAATATGTGATAATCAACCAAATATAGGTGAATTCATTGACTATATAGAACAATAATCAGTTTGTATGTCACCATATTAAAATTCGGATAGTTGATTTTTTTTAAGGTGGGCGTAAAATATTAAAAACGGTCACCAAAATATCACGAGCAATCCGAGAAAAAAAATGCATAATCGCTCCAGTGGTTATAGTCCACTGCGCCCTAAATAAGAACTTTCTCGTGTAAACCCTATAAATAATAGTATCGCAAATTACAAATCTATTTGTCCCTCGGCGTGGAATTGAGTTATTGGACCAACGGCCTTCAGTCGCGACAGTTTTCTTGTTGAATTTCAAAATAACTTTCATTTTTGGCAAACACGCAAAAATTAGGTTGTAAACATTTAGAAAATTGGAAAATGGCAACTGTTTTTTTACAAGCTACGTAGCCCCATATTTTTATTTAACATACTTATTTTGGTTGTAGTTCTGTGGTGATTGTAATTGAGGTTTAATTTTTATTTTTAATTTGTTAACTAATGTTTAAGACAAGATTTTTATGCATAGCACAAAGGGTAACAATTATTATAAGCAATAATTATTAGCCTGAAACACTCAACATTGAAAAAATCTCCCGAGAAAAGATAAATGCCGCCGACGGGACTTGAACGAGGTTTAATTAACTAGAATTTGTTTTAGAAGACTTTTTTTCGACAAAGGAACTGATGTGACAAGAATTCATGTTTTTCTTCTTCTTCGATGGCGCTACAGCCAGTGGCGGTTTTGCAGTCTTGGCCGCCCTAGGCCCCAGGCCATGTAGTATAAGTACCAGCCGCCCCTTTCTCAGTACCCAGGCCCGGGGGAGGGGCTGTATTCACTCATCAAGACTCCACAAGCAGAATAGTTACACACAGATCAAGCAGATGATTTTTCTCTGGTGTGCGCCTCAAATTTATTCTCGAAACTGGTCTTAATTTATGATTGAATCTGTTTGCGGGAAGTCGTTTTAATCTACACCCAGAATATAAGAATTACAAGTATTCATGTTCTCGAAAGCAACATTTAAAAGTCCACAAGCCGTCTCACAGTTAAGAAAAACCTTTTGTATGTTCCAATTGCAATTATTTATGTGCTAGAAAGGTGACTTTGAAAACCCACATGTTTACTTAAGGAGAAAAACCATTTTCATATTCCGGCTGCAACTATTTATGTTCTCAAAAGGAACATTCAAAAGTCCACAAGCCTCACAGTAAAGTCCACAAGCCTCACAGTGAAGTCTCACACTGAATAAAATACTTTGTCATGTTCCGACTGCGACTATTCGTGTTCTCGAAAGTGACAATTTAAAATCCACATGCTGACTCACTGTCGAGAAAAACATAGAGCGTGATGACGTTCACGAAACTCCCGAGCTCGAGCGCGAGACGTTCTCGTACATAGAATATTTAGATACTTCTTGTTATCACCAGTGACATGTTTTGTTACGATTGGCCGCCCCTAATATCTGGCCGCCCTAGGCCTGGGCCTACATGTGCCTTAGGGCAAATCCGCCACTGGCTACAGCCCATATCGAGCTTTGGCCTCCTGCAACATTCGCCTCCAACTCCCCCTGTCCTCAGCGGTTGACTTCCAGTTTGGTACATGAAAAAGCTGTGCTGCATCCCCTCTTACCTCGTCTTCCTACCTCAGTCTGGGTCTTCCCGCTGTTATCTTTCCACCTGGGTATCCAGTCAAAATTCTTTTTTGGACGCATGTATCCGACATTCTCTGTACATGCCCAGCCCATCTCAACCTGAGGAGTCTCATATGGGCTGAGATGTTAGGTGCCTGATATATGTCATACAGTTCTTTGTTGTGCCGGATGCGCCACTGTTTGCCCTCTTTCACGGGTCCACATATTCTTCGCAGCACTTTTCTTTCAAAGGTACGTATCCAGCATTTCAGCCATCTTTACCGTAAGTGTCAGCGCTTCACATCCATATGCTAACACTTATTTCTGTTGTAATACCAGTGGCGGCTCGAGCACTTCTTTAGTGGTGGGGATCGACGTTTTTTACGTACTTTACCGTAATTGCACCACCCGTAGAATATAATATAAAATTTCTCAAAAAAAAATTTTGGGATCCAAAGGATTGTCCCCGCAGGTGCTTGAATTCACATACTACTGCGCATGCGCAGTTGCATACGATCGCGAAACAACGCAAGGAAAGTATGGGGATAGTTCGGATTGTCCCCCAAGTACGCATTAGATTCTGCGCACTGAGAAATAGACCCGCTGTTTTTTGCGCCGTACATTGTTTGCTGTACGCGCGTAGGGTCTTATTGAAATCATCCGGAATAATTGTTTGTATTTTATTTCTGCAAATGTTAATTACTTTTATGTTTAAAGAATTTATTCATTTTGGCCAAGACAAAGCATCGACTGTTATTTCCTTTAGTAGGTTTTGAGTGTAACTGGTGGGTGGTGGGGACTGTCCCCATTGTCCCCCTGTGAAGAACCGCCACTGGTAATACTAATCTCTGTCTGTAACTTCGGTTCAATAAACTCTCCAACTTTTGCTTTGAATTGATTCATTTTTTGAATTCAAGATTCATTTTAAAAATTATTAAATGACTGAATTTTTTCTATCTTTTCTGTTTCACATTTTCGTTTTTTTAAGTGAATACCTCACAAGAGTCCCAGCTGATCCCGTCTGGAGTCAGTGAGACTATGGCATCCTCAATGGGAGTATGTTGCGAGGCTGAAGATAGTGGGGAGGGGGAGGAGATGGGGACGAGGAAGGAAGGGAAGGCTATTCAAATCTGGTCACCAAATGCGGCTAAGGCCATTTCAAGCATGGTTTCAATTCTGAATGGTGGTCTTACAACAGGATGATACTGAGAGTACCTTCAACTCTGGAACGTGCCGCAAATACACTATATATATTATTTTAAATAAATTAATTGTAAAATAACAGAAATTAATCTAATAGAATTTATTTGCGCACGTCGTGATTTCAAGGACCTCGTGCCACGGCTCAAGTGCATCGATCGTAACAATCTACGTTGCACTTTTGCTTACCGTTGCACTTGGTGAGCCGTGGCATAAGTTCCATGATTCCCTTATCGTAGAACTCTGCCGCCAAAAATGCTATCACCTCTCCATCCGCGTCCTAGTCGTTCTTCATAGGTTTTCTAGCCAAATTGCACATTTAGTTCATAATATTCTTAACAAAGGTCCGGATCAAAATATCATTAGAATGAGATTCTATCAAGACACATTTTGAGAACATTAATAATTGCATTCGGAACGAAGGAAAGGTTTATTTATGTCCTTGAAAGAATCGCAAGAATGTGATAATTTCAAAGTCATTTTGGAGAACATAATAGTTGCATTTGAGAGAGAGAGTTTCTTTCGAGGATGAGATTCTTGCAAGGTCATTTTGGAGAGCATTAAAAATTGCGTAATTAAAACTATAGTACGTAGTTTACTAAGTAGTTTTATTTCGCTATACGGACACGTGTAACAAGGTTCAAATATGGTAGATCCAGTGTTGTTTGGCAATCATTCCCAACATACTTAAGACTTTCTCAAGGTTGTCTCACAAATCGATGTGTTCTGAACGCCAGGAAATTATAATTTGGTCACGCAATAAAGGCACTACGCACAAGACTTATGTGCTTCGTTGATAGATAAGTATGCCAAACAAGAGTCTATTTATTTATTTATTCATTTTTGGGGAAAACGACAGTTAATTTTTTTCAGTTTGTACATAGGTATTATATAGCCAAAATAAAACCAAATATGGATTTCCTCCTTGTGACTTTATCTCCAATGAGACAGCATAATTAGAAATAAGAAAATTGAATTTATAAGAAAGGAATATAAAGCCAAAAATTGTATGAAACGAAAAATTACAAACAACAAAAAAATATCAATACATTGGTAGCCATAAGAAGACAGGTTGTTCACACAAATCATAACGGAAATATAAACAATGGAAACATAACATATTATTATGGACCTCTTATATTTGGTAAGTTCACAATTGAAAATGTCCAACTTAGATAATACGCTATTCTAGATATTGCATAGTCTGTTCAGGTAAGAAATCTGCTTAGTTTGTCTTTCATTGATCCATCCTGAACAGGACAGAAGAGCGTGTTGAACGCGCAGGTACATTAAATTGATTTTTTTAGCAACTCTGGGTATTGCATATTATTGTATAACTATTTAATACAGGAGTAGACTCATACGTCTCTCCTGGACAAACTGACCCCCAGATCCCTACCCACCCCTCATACATTTTTCCTTCCCAGAACTTTCTATCCTTTCCTTCCTCTAAAAGACTCTCCACACGGCATCCCCTAAGATGATATTGGCCATGAGGGATTTTATTTTCTTCAGTGACTTCTGTGTGGAGCTAATAAAAAAAAACTGTCACTTCTCTCCCAAACCACATCTCCCTATCAGACATGTTTTTATAATCTCAAAGATAGATTTGTAATATTACTCTATTTTAACCAATAATAGCATACGTGTGTCAGTTCATGTAAGAAAAAAGGTCAATATTTTTGTACCAATAAAATGTAGAGATATGTAGGTACCTAAAACCTACGTCACAAATTTTTATTATGATCATAAAATGAAATTGAAAAGGTAATTCTATTGCAGGTTATAAGTACCTATTTATAAATTTAATTCTGTAATTCATTCAGTTCTCAATGGCGGGGAGTCCAAAAATTGCCCAAAATAGAAAAATTAAAACAAGCGAAGGCCGACTAGAGCACAAGCCTACCTGGGACCACTACATTAATTACGAAGTTGGTGCTGTCGCTAAGTAAACTTCATTATTTAAAATAGTTGAATCACGCTGTTTGTTTAAGGCGATCCACTAGTACAGGAAAAAATCGAAATCGGAATACACGCCCTTTTATGGGAGGAGTTTAAAAATACTTGAGAAAAAGCTTTTGGAAAGGTTAGAAAGATATTTGATTTTTTTTTACATGTTGATTTCGTAAAGGCCTGTAAAAAACATTAATTCCTTTTTTATGCATTATTTATTGTAATAAAACGGAATTTTTAAATTGATTTCACGAAAATAAGCGGCGCGGAGCATAACACGTCTTCTCTCCGCTCCGTTCGGAGGAGTAATGACAGAAAATCGGGGCGGCTGCCAGTCGTTCTTCGGTGGACGGTATAAGCAGGGCCGGATTAACCATGTCGGGGCCCCTAGGCAATGCACGTCTCGGGGCCCCTTTACCAATGGTTGACTAACAGTGGAAGGGGGGGGGGGGCGGCCCGCCCCGCCTCCATGTCCCCTTTATCAAATCCTTAACAAGGCTTTAATGCCATTAATCAGCGGCCGAGAATTTTAATTTCGTCGAACAATGATCTTGCGATCGTGCCCTTGCAACTGTACAGGGCGGTTCCGATGAGTAAGAATAATTATTCTCCATAGATAATAGCTCAATACCGATATTATTTCATTCACAATTTGCTTTGATAAATACCTAAATTTAAAAATGCTCAAACTCGTGATGCTAAAACTATTCAAATTATGTACTTTTTCTAATTATTTTTTAATCATACGTATTTCAAATTTTTCAATAATGTCTAAGCAAAATAAAAATGTATTTTTTTTTAAATATATGCCCAGATCTCTTTTTAATTATTTTATTTAAACTAAAATTAAAATTCTGAAACATAACTTTCCCAGATAATTTATTGATTTATAATCCATGATTATATAATATGAAATGTGTGCTGTATAATACAAAATTTTGTTCGAAAATTTAACAAATTTGCCAACGCCCTACGGTAAAACCTTAATGTACTAAAAATAAACATATTTTCTCTAAATTTAAAACATAGCTTTACTAGACAAAATAACAGTCTTTCGAAACCAGTTTATAATTCTGTGGTGAAAAAGAGTCAATACGTCTAAAATTTGATTTAAAAACGACATATTTCCGGTTTTGTCTGATGATTCCCACTTAAGGCGGACTCTGTAAATTTATTTTTTTTGTAATTTTTTTATTTTATTTCATTTTCTGAAAGACGCATTTGTTAAAAATGCTCTCACCAAATGTTTTAAGGATATTCGGAAAATTGACAGAAATTCAGCATTTTATGTAAAACAATAACTTAGTAAACACCTTTTTTATCATACATACTATATGCCGACCGGGTTTTGCTACAACCGTGGGTTCTTTAGGGCAGTTTATATGTTGAATTATCCTTCAGCAAAACTTTTAATGTGTTTTTCTCTAAACTTTCACATTCACATTCTTTAACCTCTATACATCCGATTTGCAGGTCTGAAACTGTTAGAAAATCTAGTGTCTATTTCACCAAGTAGGTGAATTTCTTCTCAGAGAGTATTATTAACAAATGCATCTTCAGAAAATTAATTAAAAAAGTGACAATTTTTTTTACAGTGGCCTGGTGCCTTAAAACCTTGTTTAGGATTTGATTAAAGGAACATGGAGGCGTTTGGAGGCCCCCCAGAGTCAGAGGCCCATATGAACTGAAGAAAAAGCTTGTAGAAATTACATCAACTTCTCAAACTAGGGGGGGGGGTCATCCAGCTTTTCCGCCCCGGGCCACTGACAGGCTTTGTCCGCCACTGCACTTTACCCTTTTCTAACTTCCAAACTTTTTTTTTCTACCACAACGTAATTTTATTCTTAATCTGTTTTTTACTATATTTCGAAGGTACGCCTTCACCCCCATTCAATAAAAAAATGAAACGAATACAATAGTACAATGAGCGGTCTTATCACTAAAGTGATTTCCAGACAACCTTGGTAAGAAGAGAAACAAAGAATTTTAGCAAGCAGATGTAGTGCACAGCTTGTACAACATTTTTATTTTAAACATTAGAAATAAAAGCAAAACAAAACAAATTCCAAAATAAACCACACACGGCATATATAATCATATCCCCATTGATATGAAGGAAATTAAAGTAAAATTCAACTATGTTTAAATTTTGTTTTAATTATTGACTTTTTGTTTATTATTTGTATGTGACGTGAACAGTTATTGGGTTATAACCTAATTATTATAATTTGTTGTTTTCTTTAATGCATGTAATGTCATTAACCTATAAATGTTCGTAATAAAAAAATAAAACATTTAAAACATCTTGAAAGCTGACTTTTTCCAAAATGGGTGCCGGAGTTGCTCACTAATTGTGAGTCGAACCGTTGACGCAAGTTATTTTTTCTTGGGGCGCGGGGCCCCCAGCCGATGCGGGGCCCCTAGGCAGTTGCCTACTCTGCCTTAGGGATAATCCGGTACTGGGTATAAGGTTCACTTTGATATAACAAATTCGTCGACTGCCGTATTGTCGCCGTGATGTCAAAAATACCAACGCGAAAATGCATATTATATTTTATTTTGTGAGGTTCGGGCGTAAATATCATTTTTTTTCGGGATAATTATATAAGAAACTGAATTTGCCACATTATGCAATAAAACCATATCAGAAAAAGTGTTTATAAATAGGAGAGTTTTCAGTTAAAAATGTTTTTTATAGACCTAATACTTTATTTTTTTCTAAGCTTATTAAAAGACTTATTAATAAAAATGACCGATATTTTTAAGGGCAAAGGTATGTTCTACACGCAGTATTTATTTATTTATTTATTTATTGAAAAAAATAAGAAATACTTGAAAAAATAAGCTGCACATCTCACTAGGGGATTCCTGTAACGAGATATGCAGTTTTACAATAAAGTAATTTAAAAAAAAAAGAAACATACATATACCTAAACTTAAAAGAAATATAATAATAAACCTACAAAAGAAGCACTGAGTACAGTTATTTAAACATTACTAATTAATAATTATTACAGCTGGGCAGTATGCTCATTGTTGACAAAAATACCATTATACTGTAAACTAAATATTAAATATGTAAATACAAGGTACCTGTTGTGGCTTACCAGATGCAATAAGAGGGTGATCATACCACAGTAGCATTAAATTATTAACAAAAAATAAAGAATAATAAACAATTATGTAATAAATTTATAAAGTTTATGAAATAAATATAATATATTAAGTAAATATGAAGATATAAATAAATTAAACAAATAATATAATATAATATAATTATGAGTAAACAATAATAAACAATTTAATAATAATAAGTAAATAAACATAAGTAAATAAAGTACATAATAATTATGAGTAAATACTAATAAACAAATTATAATATTGTATAGTAAGTAAATTATGGTACGAAAGAAGTAGATAATAGTAAATAAATACTTATAACAATAAGCAAATTAAAAAGTACATAACAATAAATAAGTTAAGTACATACAGAGTAATTAAATATGGATTGTATCAAATATAGCTTAATTCCATAGTGATTTATGATATAAGCGACAACATGGGTAATCCAAAACCATCACTCTCAGTTAGTATACATATTTTGACCATTTTCTTGAATAAATGTGATGTACCAATAGTTTTTATTTTTTCATTGAGCATATTATAAAGCAACGGAGCTTTATATGAAAAACTTCTTTGTCCAAAGGATGTTCTGGTATATACTGGCTGATACATTAAAGAAGAGCCCAATCTAGTGTTGCGTACTTGTTGAGATCTTTTAGCAGTGATAATGTTGTTGAAAAATTTACAGAGAGCATGTATTATGTACAATTGCCTTATTGTCATACTTTTGCTTTCGCTATATAATAACTGTGATGAATACATAAAACTTTTCTTGAACATTATTTTTAAAATTAATTTTTGTGCAATATTTAAAGGCTCTAGAGTAGTCTTGTGACAAGAACCCCAACAAATAACGTTATATGAAAGTATTGATTGAACAAGAGCATAATAAACAGTTTTTAGTGTAACTTTGTCCAATATATTTCTTAGAGTCTTGAAGATATAGGCTAGCTTTCTTATTTTGTTTGTTAATATAGCAATATGATTGTTCCATTTTAAATGTTTATCAATAACTAAACCAAGATATTTGATATTGTCTACTCTTTCCAAAGATTGACAATTACACTTCTGCATGCAACATGTATTTTTAAAGAGCGGTCCAAAGATGGTTGATTTACAGAAGAAATACTAAAGGTAATATATTTAGTTTTGTTCATGTTTAAGGTTAACAAGTTTTGATCAAGCCAATTTTTGACTGCCCTTAATCCTGTCTCGCACTTAGCATACGTTTCATCCCAAGTATCACCAGAAAACACTAAAACAGTGTCATCTGCAAATACAATTGAAGAACCAGAAAATTGCAGTTTACAAAGGTCATTAATATATAACAAAAAAAAAATTGGACCCAGAACACTGCCCTGAGGAACACCATATACAATTGATTTGTTTGAACTAATATGATCATTAATCATGACTCTTTGTGTTCTATTTTCAAGATAAGTTCTGAACCAATCTAAAGCTTTATTAACAATACCCATTGAACTGAGTTTTTTCAATAGTAAACCGTGGGATACGGTATCAAATGCCTTAGACAAGTCCAAGAAGACAGCCATTGCTTTATTGCCAGTATCGAGAGCTTCTATGACTGTGGTGATCATTTTTAATGCAGCATCACTAGTTCCCATGTTCTCTCGGAAGCCAAACTGATTATCTGAGAGAATTTCATATCTTTTTACATAAGACATCAACCTAATTTTAGCTAACTTCTCTATAATTTTTGATAAGGTGTTTAGCAGGGATATAGGTCGATAGTTATTGACATGTATGTTATCTCCTCCTTTAAATAAAGGAATAATTTTGGCATTTTTGCAGTGATTGGGGAACAAGCCATTCTCAAAGCTAACATTTACAATGTGTGTAATAGGTATAACTAGCTCAGAAGCATTTTGTTTGTAGACCATTGCACTTATACTGTCATTTCCACTCGAAAAACCTGATTTTAGCTCATTAATCACCTTTAGAACTTCATTACAATTTGTTGGATTGAATTCAAAACAGGCATTTTGCATAGATTGTGTTGGATTGCAATTATTGATTAAACATTCTTCACTGGTTTTATTTACACTGCACAACAGATTAGCAAAATTTTGACCTATATCACTAAAAAAACCATTAACATGGTTAGTGATGAGCGTTGGATTATCATTTATAGAAACAATGTTATTATTTATTTTCAATTTATTTATCGACACCGATTCCTTTTGCATATCCAATGCTTGTTTTATTATTTTCCATTCTTGCTTTATGTTTCCTTTAACTTCATGAAGCTTCTTTTTATAATATGACTGTTTGGTCGTTTTTACAATTTTAGAACACCAATTTCTATATCTTTTATAATATGCAAATAGTTCAATATTATTTGGTTCTTTGCGACAACTCTTATGTAATTTGTCACGTTTTATGAGGCAGTCCACAATTCCAGAAGTTATCCATGGTTTCAAGTAATTTTTATTACTATGGATTCTCTTTGTAGATGAGCAATTTTCAATGTGTAATTTTAGACATTTTATGAAATTATCAGCTGCTGTATTGACATCATTTTCAGATAAAACGGTATTCCATGTTTCTTCTTTCAGTCTTGAATTTAGCAGGTCATTATCCACAGTTAGTTTAAGCTTTACGTCAATTTTTTTTGATTTGGTTATTATAGATTTAGGATATCTCAATATTGTAGCGAAATGGTCTGTGATGCTGGTCCTGAATACAGCACTTTGAGGATTATCTTTTGACTTGACCATAATGTGATCAATACAAGTCTTAGTTTTTGAAGTAACTCTAGTTGGTGAAATAATTAATGGTTTTAAACCGTGGTAAATCAATAGTGAAAGGTATTGTTCACTTTTTGTGCAGCTCATTTCCAAAATATTTATGTTTATATCACCACATAAAATCACTTCGTGGTCAAGTGCTGATACAGAATAGAGTAAATTGTTCAGGTGGTCAAAAAAGTTATCAAGATGTGTTTGAGAAGGAGATCTATAAACCGCCAAAACACATGTATTATCTGATAGTTGTAATTTAAGACAATTAGCATGTGGAATAGCTATTTCTTCAACAGAAACAATAACATCATTCCGGGTGTAAACAACAACACCATCGTTTTGTAAATAGTTTTTTTTGGTGCTGTGTGAGGAATATCCAGTAATACTTGGGATATTGATTGTATCTTTCAACCAAGCTTCACTAAAAACAATAATACTGAATCTGTGTTGAATAGAGTCGAGAACAGCTACAGTCTCATCAAAATTTTTTTTTAGGCATCTTATGTTCATACAGTATATAGAGAGAGCAGAATGGTTCAAGAATTCGTTGCATATTGATGGGTCATCAATGTTGATATTGATTTCCTTGTCACTTAGTTCTTGATCCAAAAAAAAATCCATAATATCAGGCTAATAAGATACATAACAAATTAAAAGTTCTCAATTAGTAATCGGTCTCGTTTGAATTTTTTTGGTCAGAGAGCTTCAAAAGGTCATCCTCGTGCTTGATGTTGAATACTCCTGTTTCTTCATTCTTTTTAATCAGAATCTTACCATTTTTGAACCATACGTAAGAAAAATTATAACTTTTTGCTTTCAACTTCGCTTTCCACATGAGCTCTTTTAGGTATGGGGTCATTTTTTCGCCAATAAAAATTTTATTTTTGTTTTCGACATAATAAATTTTAGCCTTAGTTCTTAGAGCTAAAAGAGCTTGACGCTTAGTCGAATCCTGTACTTCAATCGAAATTCTTTTTGGCGCGCCTGGTCTAGGATCGTAAGAGCGTAATGCACGTTGGATGTCAGTTGGGGAAAGGTTTAGTCCGAGGGTGCCCACCACTCGAATTGCCGCATCAGCTGGTTGTTCACCGGGTCGTTCGTCGGCACCAGTAATTTCAACAAAATCACGTATCGATTCCTGTTCACTTTCAGCCAGTCTCATTTCAATGGACTTGATTTTTTTATCTTTTAGAGAGTTTTCCTCCTTTAGCTGGTCTATTTCCTTTTTTAGGCCTAGTACATTTTTTATAGTTTTTAAAAGTTCGTCGTATTGCGAACTAATAAAATCTGCATTCTTTTTAAGTTCGCTCATTTCATTTTCTATTTTCTTAAAAACGTCTTTTTTTAATTCATCAAACTTTTTTTCCATTAGGGACATGAAGTCATCAGATGAAAAACTGATCCTTTCATTGCCATCCGTATTCTGCCTCCCTGATCTTGAATTACTTTTCATTTTTTTTTTTTTTTTTTTTTTTTTTTTTTTTTTTTTTTTTTTTTTTTTTTTTTTTTTTATTATTATTATTTTTTTATTTTATAGTATTTAATTGAAGCATCTATAATACTTCTAAGCGGTCAAATTTTCAAAACTAAAACATACGATTTTGTATGATTTTGCATTATTTAGTATGGCTTCATCTTAATATGCCTTTTTTACATGAATACCGCACAGGAGTCTCAACTGCTCCCGTCTGAAGCCAGTGAGACTATGGCATCCCCAATTGGGGTATGTTGTGAGGCTGAGGGTAGTAGGGAGGGGAAAGAGATAGGGAAGAGGAAGGTGGGGAAGTACCTGGCTATTCAGATCTTGTCACCAAACACGGCTAAAGCCATTTCAAGCAACGTTTCAATTCTGAATGGTGGTCTTACACCAGGGCGATACTGAGAGTGTCTTCCACTCTGGAACGTGCCGCAAATATACTAGGTATATGTATATTATTTTTAATGAATAAATTGGGAAATAACACAAATTAATCAAATAACATTTATTTTCCCCGCCGGGATTCGATCCCGCGAACTTCAGTTTTTGACTAAAAATTAAATTTGTTTTCTTTATAGGATGTCTGTATTATTTTTTTCCCATTTATGTTGGATTAACATAAATGGGAAAAAAATTCGCGCCCAACATTTGTATACGGTTGACATTAGTCACATGAGAACGGGTCGTTTTTACGACTCGTTCTTGAATTCAACAGCTCGGATGTGGAACGATTTACCGGCCTCTGTGTTTCCTCCCTCCTACAACATGGGTCTCTTCAAGACCCATGTTCACTCCTTCCTTTCCTCAAAAAGACCCTCCACACAGCATCATCAAAGATGACATAGGCCCCGAGGGAAATTATTTTCCTCAGGGCCTCCTGTGTGGAGTTAATGTAAAAAAAAAAGATTGGGTTAGGTGTTAGGTTAGGTTATGTTTTAGTAGATATTTTGTTGGGGGATGTTTTGTCCGTAGGATATTTTGTCGGGAATATTTTGTCGCGGGTTAAAAAGTGGTGGAACCATAATTTAACTTAGTCACTTTACCAGCTAATATGGTCAACATGTCAACAAGTAAAGGTTTTGTATAAAAGTATATTCATTTACTTGAATGTTGTCATAGTTCACTTTGGCCAATGAGTAATGTTTATTTTAGCTGACGTATAGCTACATAGTGAACACAAGGTTAAGTAGGGTGTCCCCTCGTAACCTACAGAGTGTAGAGGGTAATTCACACTTGAATGGCCAGGGAGTGACGCTATAGTGTTAGTCAGTGGTTTTCGAAGTGGGGCTCGCAAAAGAACAATAATTTTATTTTTTTACATTAGTTCCACATAGGAAAATAATTTCCCTCGGGGTCTATGTCATCTTCGAATCATCCCCATAATATTTTCCCACCACTTAAAGCAGTATTTTGATTTATTGATGAGGTGTATGATAGACCGGTCAGTGTCTGAGTTGGCATCGCCTTTGGGACATCGCCAGGCCTCCCGGTCGTGATTCCTCGGCTGGTTAAGTTATCCATCACGACACAACCAATATTTTCCGCTTACTGTGATGGTAGTAGGAGATTTTGTAATATTATTAGGTTATTCGTAACCCGGGAATGTTTTTGAATTTTTGGCACTTGACGTTCAAAATAAGAGGAAAATTATTAATTTCTATATCTAATTTTGAAAAATCTACTAAAACTCTCTGAAAAAATCTACTAAATCTCTCTCTGGCAAATGCGTTTTTTTAAAGTGCACGTAATTCGGAATATGAATTCGGTGGGACCCGTTTTTTTCCCATTTTTAAATTTAAATTTTCCCATTTTTAAATATCCCTTTTTTTATTGCTAACAGCAGTTATAGCTTCACACATAATATGCGAATCCCACTTCTTTTTTTTCTGGTACAAATTTGGTGACGATCTCTTTAAAATGTATGAATATAATTTGGAATACTATTTCGATTTTGCATCACACTCCGTATTCCGAATTAGCAACATATAACCTAAAAATCTTTCTTTTACTTGTCAACGTATACGTATAAAACGCAAAAACGGAAGTCATAGAAACTTTTTTTTATTTTTTTTTATTTATTTATTTATTATAGATACAAAGGAAAGTACAAATTACATATTTGGAAGCTTTGCCTGTCCAACTAGGAAAATTTCCCGTTCCAGGACAGACAAATTGACGGTATAGTTCATATTATTCCAAGAAATGTACATAAATACATAACAAAAACAACAAAAAAAAACAAAAAATTTCATTTTTCTCTGAAAGTAAGTTATGTAGTAAAGAAAATGTATATATAACAAATATATGTACATACATTTTTTTGACAATGTAGAAAAAGTAATTTGGTAGCATATATAATAATCGGATTTACCGAATTAACCTGGTAACATATAATATATTCAGATTTACAGAGTATGATATGTAGGTAAGTTAGTAGTATTAACTCTATGGTAGTATTGATAAGTATAAACCAGGTACCTGATAACAAGATGGAATAATTACAATAAGATTTACAACAAAGATATGAAGTTATGTTAGATTATGTGTTTAGAAGTGTGAACTTTTAATGGATAGTACAGTTATAGGAGAAACTACAATAAAATTTACAATATTAGATATAATTTATGCATGTAATAATATATATGATTTTTTTTTAAGCGTTGTAACTACAGTATGTAATAAATTATTTGCAAACATGATTATTTTCACTGATTTAAAACAAGTTTTCAGAACATATTATATTATACGACAATACGAATACACAACGCGCTCATGTCACAAAAAAACCTATAAATATCGATAGAAATACAAACTAAGAAACAGAAACTATGAATATAAATAAATAGTACCTATAGTAAACTATAAAAATATAACTCTTTCTGATGTGATTTCATTTGCAATAATATAAAAAATATTGGATTATATTGGATTAAAAACATACCGAAAAAGTTATGAAAAGAGAAACTTCACAAAATACGTCAGCATTCACCCGCAGACACAGAAAAAATATTATTCCAACCATAGACATATGAATATTAATAGACCAGAACATAAAGGTGAGGGGTAGAAACCAACTACAGCGGGACAAAGTGCAAGAAGATGGCTTTGGTGATACGTGATTCGTCAAAACTCAATCTGACAGTATATAGGCATCTCGCACTATAAAATCATCATTTGGTTCATAAAAGTAAACTCTGCTTTTGAATGAATAGACCTTTTTACATGGGAGCGCGAATTGCTCAAAGCGCAATGAACAAATTTGAAGTTCAAATACGTCAAAATAAGGTCGCCTATAAGGTCGAGTCCCATATTTTGTTTCTGTATTTATTTAATACACTTTTACAAATGTTTCATAATTTACTTACCCCAGTAAACAGTGACGGGCACACGCCATGTATCTCGGAGTGATAGTGTATGTATGGGTGGTTTGGTATATTTATGGTGTAGGTTCAAAAACGATCATATTATGTGATCTGAATTAGCTTAAAATAGTGTAAAATAATGCTTGCTTATGGAATGTAATACCACAATTGGGTTTATTCTCTTTTTCTCTTCTATTTTTACACGTTTTTATAGCACAAGCCACCATTTTTACCGTGTTATTTACGATGAGAGATCGACACTGGTCCGGACAAGAATGATGACGTCACATTTTTTAGATTCACGCGGGGCTCTCGCAAGCCCAGCCGGTTCCGAAAAATGGTTCCAATGGGAGGGGGAAACAATACGCCTTTTATCGCTTAGGGCATGTCCATGTATTTTGTACGTCCGTGATTCCAACCGAAATCAGGGCTCACAGTTGCGACGTTCAATAGTTATAATTTACCGGTAGATTCCGCTACCCAAACCGAAGATAAAATGGTATTCCGAATTTCCAACAGTATTCCAAATATGCTTCCTTTCCTCTAATAAATAAATAACAAAAAAATGTCTGTGGTGGCGTGGATTTGTTTATTACACAAATTTACAGTTTTATTCCGAGATTGGTGAAATTTTGCACACTTACAAAGAAGTGGAAGGTAACTGTCTATATGAGATTTCGAAAAACCACCCTTATCCTTATCCAACCTGAAAATGTTTAATACTTGATGAAATTTTGACCACTCGACGTTCATAATAAGATGAAAATTATAAATTGTCTAATTTGATTTCGTAAAACTTTGCATAAACTTTTGAGTTTAACTAGTAATAATTAAATAAATAAAAATTGTGTTTGGGACGGCGGCGTGGCTTTTTTTAATACAAATCTACAGATTTATTCTCAGATTGATGTAATTTTGCACACTTGGCCTTTAATATAAATATAATGGCTTTGTCTTTATGAGATTTCGGAAAACCACCCCCTTCCCATATTCCCAACACTTCCGCAAAATTTTGATACTTTTTGCACACTCAATAATATCTACATACATCTATCTGATTGCGAAAAACTCTATCTAAAGCCCGGGCAAAGCCGGAGACGTCGGCTAGTGTTTACTTAAAATATTTGTTAATTTTAAACGGTTTATGTTTTACTAGCAAACCCGGCCACACTTTGCTGTGGCTAACGAAACCTTTATAACCAACGTCATCTGTTAAATCGAATCCACACCGCCCGTTTGTCAGTCCGCTACCCGCTGCCGCTTGGCCAGATATATTATGTATTTCAACCATTTTACACAAAACCTTGACAAATTATATACCTAAAAACCTTCCTCGCGAATCACTCTATCTATTGGTGAAAACTGCATGAAAATCCGTTGCGTAGTTTAAAAGATCTAAGCGCACATATAGCGGGATCGACTTCATTTTATACTATGTAAAGATATGTGTAAATTTTGTAAATAAAGATCAAAACCAGAAATCTGGCGTAATGGAGAACAGTCATATGAATGAAGTATTGATAATCTAAATGTAAGCGGTCAGTCCTCACAACATACACCAAATTGGGGGTGCCATAGTCTCACTGGCTCCAGATAGATTCTTGTGTTGTTATTCACAAAAAATAAAGCCCGACAAAGATATTTCTAAAAGTCGACGATGAAACAAAAAGTTTGGGAATCTACGCTCTACGTTTTTACACCCTTGAGATCGATTCCTTTGCAAATACACCTGACGTGATTTAGTATGTTTTCCCCAATAGGTTCAGCAAGTTTTCAAAAGGTTTCAAGTACAATGCAAAATAAAGTACATCCAAACTGATAGACTTGCCCTTATACAAAATCTGAGTATCATTTCGACGATCTGTAAGCAAACCACGTGACCATATTTTCGGCACCAAGAGAATGATTTGAATAAACAACGACATTAGCCATACATAGACCGCCAAAAGCGCATATTGAAATAACGAGACCTTGCGCAGAAAAGTAAAGTATGCAGCGCAGTCCATTCTGTGACTTTTTTGCGCATGTTCGTATTTAGCCTTAAAAAACCAAAAAAATTCGCAGAAACTTCACAAAAATCATTATATCACATTAATCTATCTATAAGGTACCTACTGAATTATTGTTTTATATCCATATAATATGATTTAATTCTTTTCTATTGATTTATAAATAAAACACTTGTGTTGCAAAGTTTAACAAAGAAACGACATTTATGTTTATTTATAATAAAATAATAGAAAATAAAACAAGTGACAATTGATAATTACATTCCAAGTATTCCAACTGACACTACAGGATTCAAATTTAAATGGAATATATTGCCATTACATCTCCCCTCCCCCTGGAAAGAAAATTACTGCAAAATTTTCACTCATCTTCGATGTCCTCTTCATGGTTCATAAATAAAGGTGCTGGAGTTAACTTCGAGATGTGGAAAAAATTTGATTCAAATTTTTTTCGACCAGTGTTTATCTTGTAAATTGAGTTTGATAATTTTTCTATGATTTTGTATGGTCCGATTCTCAATTCGTCGAGCTTCTTCCTGTTAAGTTTGTTTCCATTCTCCACAAAAACAGTATCACCAACTTTGAAGTCAAAGTGTCTCCTGGTTTTATCGTAAATTATCTTGTTGTAATTATGTGACTTCATAGTATTTTCTAGAGCTTTTTTTCTCTCTTGAATCAAATCGATGCCGGTCTTCTTAAGTTTTAACTCATTTGGCAAAATCGTAACATCTGTGCCGTCAAGTAGGTACTGTGGCGCATATCCAGTAACAGTGTGCTCCGTTTCATTATAGTTTTTTACACAATTATGCGCTATAGTTGTCCAAGCTACTTTTGAGTCATTTTCGTTGATTTTGCATCTAATTTTATTGACCAGCGTTTGGTTCAATCTTTCATTTAATCCATTTGAGAAAGGTGAGTTCACTGCAGTAAAAATTATTGGAATATTTTTTTCATCCAAAAATTTTTTGAATTCTCTAGAATTGATACCCGGGTATTGGTCTGAGAGTATCATGCCAATGTCATTAGTTTCTGTGGAGTTTAAGAGTTTGATGAAATCATTGGTATTTTGAGTTCTTGACGTCAAAATATATGCAAACCTCGTGAAATGATCTGATAACAGGTGCAAGTATCTCTTTGTTGATCGTGAACCCCCAAAACCGCCTATTGTATCAATGGAACATATTTCAAAAGGTTTTGTTGCGGGACCCAAGTGGGACATCAATCCATATTTATTTTCACCTCTTGATTTGTTCTTTAAACATACTGCACAACTTTCGCAGGTTCTCTTTATATTATTTGTCATGTTTTCTGCTGTGTACCATGAGCTTATCATTTTTTGCATTTGTGTAATTCCTATGTGACCTAGTTCTGTATGAACATTTCTGATAAAGTCTATGCTGAATTTTTCTGATAGAATTATCTTTTCTCTTTTTTTTACTTTCTTGTAATAAACATTATTTTTCGATATCAATTTATCTCTTCTGCACTGTATCTTCTCATTTTTTACCTGATCTTTTAAGATATCTTCTAATTTTATTAAGTTGACAATTTTTAATTGCTCATCTGTATTTTCATTTGATTCCAGCACTGGGTTTCTGCTTAGACAGTCAGCTTCCAAATTTTGTTTTCCTGGAGCATATTTTATGTTGAAGTCATATTGAGAAAGATAATATGTTAAATCACCTAGCTCTTCATCGGTTCTAGATTTGAGATTCATGTTTTCCAGTGGTTTGTGATCTGAATAAACTGTAAATGGTTTACCTATCAACCAGTATTGCCAGTATCTCACTGCTTCTTTTATAGCTAAGCATTCTAAGTAAATTGCTTTTTTCTTTTTCTGGGCGCCATTTAGTTTTTTCGAAAAGTAAGCTACAGGTTTTTCTTTTCCATCAGACTGTGTTTGTTTTAAAATAGCTCCAAGGCCTTCTAGAGAAGCATCTGTATATATATTAATTGGTAAATCTTGATCAAAAATTTCCAGGATTGGTTGTGAGCATAGTAGGTTTTTCATCGTTTCAAAAGCATTTTGGCTTTTATCAGTCCAAATAAATTTTTGGTTTTTCCTTAGTAAGTTATGCAAAGGATCTAGTATTATTGCACTCTTCGGAATGTACTCATGATAAAAGTTGATTTTTCCTAGAAATTGTCTCACATTCTTCTGTGTTTTTGGAATAGGAAAATTCTTTATTGAAATCAAATTATTCTTTACTGGCTTGACTGAATTATTCTGAATTATATGACCCAGATATTTTACCATGTCTGATGCAAATGTGCATTTTGTAAATTTTAATCTAAAACCTTCAGTTTTGATTGCATTCAGCAACTTTGTTAAATTATCGATGTGTTCAGCAAAAGTTTTTGAAAATATAAGTATGTCATCTATGTAATTGACAGAAAAAACGGTTAGTTTATATTTTCTCAATATATTGCTTAATATCCTCTGAAAAATTGCCGGAGAGGTCTTTAATCCAAAAGGTAGGCAGGTCCACTGATAATGCCCCTCCTGTGTTACAAATCCTGTTTTTTTTTTTGTCTTCAATCCGCAACGGAATAGACCAAAAAGCTGAGTTTATATCCAGCGTTGAAAAAAATTTGCAATTTCTGGTCTTTGTCATTAGGTCTTCAATCAATGGAAATGGTTGAGCTTGAGGTATTACTATTTTATTTAAGTCTCTGAAGTCTATGCATAATCTGGATCTTTTGTTTTCTTCTTTTTTAAACACTTCTATCCACTGGCTTGCATTTGTATTTTTACTACAGAATTTTTCTATAAAAAAATTCTCAGCAATGTTTTTGAGGCTCTGTTGCTTATCTTCCATTAATTTTACCATCAATCTTCCCAGTGTATCTTCTTTTTGATGTACTTGTAAACTTTCTTCTTCCAATTCTTCGAGGTATTGGTCTCCGAACTGTAGGTTTCCATCTTCGTCTACATATGTTTTTTTTAGTTCTTCTGTCATTGTTACCCAGACTCTTCTAACCTGGTATCTTTTTTTTAAACTATTTTTTACTTTGCCAAAAGCACCACTTTTCATAATCTCCTTGTGATGGCTGGCGGATTGTAACATTTCTGGTATTGTAAACACTTTTTCATCACTTGTGACTATTTTTGTAATGCTAATAATATTTGACTTGCCATCGCCTCCAGGTAGTAGCGTAAATTCAAATTGAAGTTTCTCCATTTGTGGTTACGAAAAATGTCGTTTTATAATATGATTTAATTCTTTTCTATTGATTTATAAATAAAACACTTGTGTTGCAAAGCTTAACAAAGAAACGACAATTATGTTTATTTATAATAAAATAATAGAAAATAAAACAAGTGACAATTGATAATTACATTCCAAGTACTCCAACTGACACTACAGGATTCAAATTTAAATGGAATATATTGCCATTACATCCATATACAAGGGTGTTAATGGACGAACTTCACTTACTTTAACCAGTAATTCCTGACATTATTTGGAGTAAAAAATTTTTGGTCTCCGATGACTTTTTCGATGATTTCTTTTTTCTTCAAACTCACTCGTCACTCACCCAACAACTTAAACTCTTACCCCGTCCCTGTCTGTCTAACACCTACTATTTTTTATGTTTTTGTTAGAAAAAAATGTCACTGGACACCAAAATTTCATTCACATTTTTACTCCAAATATTGTCAGTAAATCAAAGTAAGTCAAGTACGTTCCTTAACACCCTGTATACTATAATTTCCACGCACAGGCTTCGCCTTTGTGTGACTTTTCTTTTGTACTGTCTTATATTTTGTGTTATTATGTATGTATGTATTTATTTGAATTTATCAAAAAACTTTGCCAATTAAAAAAACCGAACCTCCTAAAAATCGAGTTGCGTAGCTACGCAAAAATGACTGAGGTAAGTTAATTAAAAGTCACTATAATTTAGATACTCATTCAATTTCTAAAAAAAAGCACGAACTTTTCTTTTTCCGATTTGGGATTTGTAGTTAGTGTAAAAATGACTAATAATTCGTATGCAGATTTAATTTTCGAATAATAAAAGTTGCCTGTATACTATCAGATTAAATTATTAACAAATCACAGAAAGGGAGACTGTCACACCGCCATCCCGTTCCGCCCAATTTGGTTCATTCCATTTTCCCTGATGGGCTGGTCTATTAATATGAATGTCTATGACATAGACTGTTTCTTATTGCTTTGTTTTGAAGAGAAGCCATTTAAAAATGCATAGCTCATGATGACAAACAGTAAGTTCTAGACCTTTCACAATCCATTGTATTGGAATTCAATAATACATTGTTATTTTAGGTGCAAATTCGTCAAAACATGTTTTGAAGGTGACTGCTTTTTTGCTACGGTTGAAAAAGCTTCATGTAAACACTAAACAGATCGATTTGGGTTCATTAAATAAAACAAAGTTTCTTCGCAATCGGATGAATAGTATAAAAATAGTTTCATAACGCCAGAACTCACTATTATACACAGAAACCATCGCGGGCAAAGAACAATATGTAGTTTAGTTACAGCTATCCCTGGAATCTTCAATAGACCATAGCTTGGAATAGAATGGCCTTGAATTTCCAAATGGAGAATCCTGAAATAGTTATTCTTTTGTAAGTTGGACTGATTTTACCCGAAAATGATTGAACTCGCGTTGCCAGAGTACAAACCAAAGATATTGAAATATAAGGAGATGTGCTATCCGCCGTTTTTACTAGGTGAGACTGCGCTTCCGGGTGTCGCCGGTGTTGTTTACCAATTAACGAATGAACTTAACGAACGAATAATTAACGAAAAAAAACTAAACGAAAGAATAATTAACGAATAAACTAAACGAACGCTAAACTAAATGAACAAATTATTTCCGTATTTAAACTATATTGTTAACCAATAATAATGCACACCTTAAAAAAATCAAGAAAAGGAAGAAATTCTTTTTGTATTCAAACTACGCGCATTAGGCCGTAGTTCAGCGACAGTCGCGCGGACATCATAGCATATCTCTTTGTATTTGAATATCTTTGGTACAAACCCAACTAACAACTAACCATCACGCCGTTTTCCGCAGGTTTAGGCAGAGAGGACGGACCGCCGAACAACTCGACACTCCTTGTCTCATTCATATCGTACATCGTCTCATACATACTCATATTATTACTATTGAACAGGACCCGACTCAAGTATCTGATACACCTGATCGTGCCATGTCTTCCTCGGGCGTCTGTATAAATTATATATTAAATAACTAAAACAGGGGTGTTTTTTTTTGACACATCTGCGGTTTATAAATTAATTTGAAATTATTGTACCTTTTTTATGTAGGGAAGACTTGTAGAAATTTTAATGATAGAGTTATGGAACATCTAAGGTGTTTAAATAATTATTCTTCTGAATTTGCAAACCATATTTTAGAAAAAAATCATTCTTTTGATATAAATAAAGGGTTAAAAATTTTGCACACAAACACAACGAGTTTATAATTAGAAAATTTAGAAATTTTAGAAATTATAAAAAGTGTTAATATTCAATTAAATTTTATTAATAACCAAATATTAAAAAAAAAACCATCTCTTAAATTAATTTTCATATTAATATTTTCATTTATTTTTAAGGGTGCTCCAGATTTTATGTCCAGGTTAAATCTTTCCCAAACGAAAGACTAAATCCTTCCACACACTATTCCACAAATGATTATCTAGTAAATCCACGCAATGTAAGTGCACTATATATATAAGTATAATAAATACAAAATAGTACAAGAACAATTCGTCAATCCACCAGAAACATAATGGCAAAACAATTCACCGACTCCAGATATTTTCATATCAGAGGGTTCGGCTCTGATGAAATCCTTACTGGTCCGATAAATCCTACTGATCACTCAATATAAATATTTAAAAAAATCTTTCGTAATCCTACGTGTATTTAAAATGAATGACTTTTGCATTTTTATATATAAATTCTTTGACAAATCTAATACGCCTAAATACTGAATTGTATTTCATTATTATTTATTTTAAATTAGTTTTTATTACATAACTGCAATTTTTACACATTCAAAAAATTTTATATTTCATTTTCTACAACAAAAAATATTTTTTAGTACATTTCTCTCCTTTTGTTTGTCTTTTGTTATTTACAATATTAATCTTATCCCGATGAAGAAAAGATAGTTTTCAAAACATGTTGATAATGTTGATTATATAGTGGTTTTTACAAAGTTATTTGTTTTCATTTAACAAAACCAGCTGTTCGTCCTTGTACTCCACAGTTACACAATACCCGACCCGCTTATAAATCGTAAGATTTATTTTCTTGTAAGGAGGTCACGTCCTCAGGTCTGAGGAAGTAGCTCTAGTAAGTGTACCGGATGTCGGCAGAGCCACACAGCCGGAAGTGGACACTGGCAACTGACGACCAACACGCATCCCATACTAATACAAATCACATTTATATAGTAGTTTATAATATAATAGTTTAAATTTCTCTTAAAAAGATGTATCATATCAAGGATCTGGGTATCCTATTTGATGAAAAATTTACATTTGTTCCACACATTAATGAAGTTACTAATAAGGCTATGAAATGTTTGGGATTTATTTTAAGAACAGTAAAAGATTTTACGCGACTCTATTCATTTAAAATTCCCTTCACCGCTTTAGTAAGAAGTAATTTCGAATACAATTCCACTATTTGGTCCCCATGCTATAAAGCACATCAAATAAAAATTGAGAAAGTTTAACATAAATTGTAAGGGTCATTAATTTCAAACTCCATACCCATTGAACAAATTAATTATGTTAACCTAATGAAAATACTTAATTTAACTGACCTATTGTGCAGAAGAACCAAGAGCGATTTGGTTCTATTATTCAAATTAGTTAATGGATCACTTGACACACCTGACTTAACAAAACTAATAACATTCCGAGTAGCAAATCGTGACACGAGACTTCCAGAGTTGTTCTTTGTTTATTCGTCTAAAATTAACTATTTCATTAACTCCCCAATCCAAAGACAACATAGGCTTGTATAATATATATTTTTTTAATTATAAAATTTTTGCATACAAACATAAAAAAGTTTTAAAAATGGCTCACCTTACGTTATTTCTAACTAAAGTTACTGATAATAAAAATAATAAAAACACATATTTTATTAGACAAACGTATAACAAACACATATTGTAATCTCACTTTTTTGTCGCTCTTTGTAAATTCCAGAAATTTCATTTTTTTTTCCATTTGCCTATCAAAACTTTTTATGCATAAAAGTTTTTTGGTGGCTATTTTTTAGATTGTAATTTAAAGCGTGGTATTTTTCCTTTCTAACACCGTTTAGAACATATTTCTCACTATGATAGTAAGGGAGTTACAGCGTTTTATACGTGACCTACGTGCGTTGGGACAAATATGGTATCCTGCCATTCAAAGGGTTAACTCTACAAAGGAACTGAAATATACTTTTTGAATGGTACATCGTAATCAAATTATACCTTATTATCAACAAATGCCAAACGATCAGTTTCCATGAATCTTAAACCCATTTATTATTCGACTACTCAATTAACAATGCCACTCTAAAAAGAGTCTTTGAATTCAGTTACCTTGGCGTTATCTTTGACTCCAAATTACGCTTCTTGAATCACATTATTAGCATTACCAGTAAGGGATTACAAAACTTGGATTTATTCTTACAATTGCTAAAGAATTTAATAACATAAAACCATAAAATTACGCTACACGTTTTTGGTTAGAAGTCAGGTTGAATACAATTCAAGCATTTGGTATCCTTATTTCAACTATCATTGTTTACAAATTGAAAAAATTCAAAACATTTTTTTACGTTTTATTAATATCAAAATTGGTGTTCCTATTATTGAATCAATTATGTCAATTTACGCAGTAAACTTAACTTATCGAAATTATCTAAAAAGGTGAATAATATTTGATATCCTCTTATTATATAAAATTGTTCATTCAAAGTTGGACTGCCCTGACGCTATTAACTTGTTATCCTTACATATATTTCCAAAATATACTAGGCGGAATATTTTATTTTATAAAATTAACTTCGCTATGTATTCTGTATTAGAAAGAATACATACATTGGGCAATAAACTATCTGATATCGCTGACATATTCAATTTAAACTTTTATACTTTTAAAGCCAAATTAGTCCACCATTTTTTAGCTGCAAATAATGAATGAGAAATCATTTTATTTTATTTTCATTTTCTTTTGTTTGTTGTTTTTATTTTTATTGTTCGAATTCTAATTGCATACAACGAATAATTAAGTTAAAATTAATGAGTTTTGATTTGTTTTAAATGTTTTTGTTGCTCGTAGGTGTATGAATTGTACCTACGAGGTCTCTAATGTCATTCATGTGGAATTAGCATTAGTTATATTGAAATTTTTTTGTATTGAGTTTATGCTTTATTTATATATTTTGTAATATTTTTATTTATGTTATTGTTGTTATAAATGAAATTTGTATTTAATATGTAAAAGCCCAATAGGGCATCAATCATTACATAGTATAAAATGAAGTCGCTCAAAATGTATGTGATCTTTCAAACTACGCAACAGATTTTCATGCGGTTTTCACCAATAGATAGAGTGATTCACGAAAAAGGTTTATATGTACAAAACATGCTTATTATCGTAGAGAAAAGCCGAGAAATTCAAATATTCATCATTACATAGTATAAAATGAAGTCGCTCAAAATGTATGAGCGCTTAGATATTTTAAACTACGCAACCATAGACATACAAATAGCTAGACGAGAACTTACAGATGAGGGGTAAAAACGAACTATGGCGGGACGAAGAGAGGAAAGAGACTTGTGATTCGCCAATAAATCTATCTAACAGTATATAGGCACCTCGCACTATAATATCACCATTTAGTTCTTGAAAGTAAAATCTGCTTTTGAATGAATAGACCTTTTTATATTTTGTTTCCGTAGACACTTTTACGAATGTTTCATGTTTTACTTACCCCAGTAAACAGTGGCTTTGTGTTTCGCGTCGCCATGTATCTCGATGTCATAGTATGTGTTCCATAGACATAAAACGTCCGTGCGTAAAATGTACGATAACAGCTCGACACTGGTCCGGACAAGAATGATGACGTCACAATTTTTAGATTAATGCGGGGCTCTCGCAAGCCCAGCCGGTTCCGAAAAATGGTTCCAATGGGAGGGGGAAATAACACGCCTTTTATCACGTAAGGGCAAGTCCATATATTTTGTACGTCCGTGTACGCAACGGATTTTCTTGCGGTTTTCACCAATAGAAAGAGTGATTCACGAAGAAGGTTTATATGTATAAAACATGCTTATTATCGTAGAGAAAGGCCAAGAAATTAAAATATTCATCATTACATAGTATAAAATGAAGTCGCTCAAAATGTATGTGCGCTTAGATCTTTTAAACTACGCAACAGATTTTCATGCGGTTTTCACCAATAGATAGAGTGATTTAAGAGGAAAGTTTTGTATGTATGATAAATGCTTATTATTGTACAAAAAAGCCAAGAAATTCAAATATTTAATTTACACTTCCTCACCGGACCGGGGTAATGCACCAACACGAACGAGAGTTTTACGCTTTATCTAAGTTGTTTTTTAAATCACATACTCGATAATTTAGGTAATCCTAGAAAAACTATCCGGTTATCGATCTGCATTTTAAAAAATAATATCGCATTACTAATTTTTTAAATATAAAATAATTTCTATCAAATTCCGGCGGAGTATCTGTTCCGCCCGCCCCACTTCCCCTCGGTTACATCGCCTGACATTTCCCCGTCCCTATGTTCTAGCTATGAAGATTCCGGGGTCTGGTAGCCGATCAGTAAAAGTTGCATTTTAGTGGAAAGGTCTGTGTAGTACTAACTGAGTCACGCTGGCTTTCTTACTATCACTTTGACGTTTTGCTATTACTTAATGATTGATGAAAGTGAAAATGGGCGTGCGTATAACCGGACAATTTTAAGCGATAGCAAGTAATTACTAAGTTATTTATAGAAAGGACTCAATTCAGTTCGATCACTCTGCGCACCTCGTATGCCCTTTTTACAATGCTAATATAATATCAGCTTGCCGGTCCAAGATCATTCTGTCTGGAGCGTTTCCTGTAAACAATGGAGTTCACATATTTTAAAGTACAGGACGGTTATAATCTACAGCGAATAAAAAGTGTTAAATATTGTGTTTTCGGTTTTAATTGCTAACTTGATTATATTTGATGGTAAAATTTAATTTGGGAGGCGGATATGGGTACCGCCGCCCCGGAAACCATTTACTGGATAACCATCACCTCTGCCATAGCTTACCCCAAGTGATTCGCTAGGTTTGGTAACTTAGCAGGGGTTGCCCTGGTTCATGGGGTGAGGCTTGTCCGGGTCTTGGCGGCGGATGCGTCTGCCCACCAGATTGTGAGAGACTGGTTGAGGGCGACCTTTTGATATCCCCAGCAGGACTCTCTTGGAATAACTCCTTGCACCGCAGTGGGAGGGATGGAGTCATCCGTCCATCACTCCTGGACACACTGAACCCCAGATTCCTACCCACCCCTCATACCCCATTCCCTCCCCGAACGTTCTCTTCTTCATTTTCTAAAAAAGAAACCCTCCATACAGCATTCCCAAAGACGACTTAGGCCCTGAGAGAAATTATTTCCCTTGGGGCGGTCCGTTTAATAAATTCTCCCATCTTAACAGACGGGTTGCAATCTTTAGAGCACAGGCGTCGGGTGGGAATGCTACCCTCGTTTTACCGGTATTACAATGGAAGATGCTCCGTGGAACTGGCGTCATTTATCCCTTCGGCACCGATGCATAGTCAGGAAATATGCTAAACGCGTGCCCAACATATGTACACGGTTGACATTTGTCACATGAGAACGGGTCGCTTCTTCGACTCTTTCTTGTGTTCAACAGCTCGGCCGTGGAACGATTTGCCGATCTTTGTGTTTCCTTTTTCCAACAACATGGGTCTCTTCAAGACCAATGTTCATTCCTTCCTCTCAAAAAGATCCTCCACACAGCATGTTCGATGACATAGGCCCTGAGGGAAATTATTTTCCTCAGGACCTCCTGTGTGAATTTAATGTTAAAAAAAACTAAGGGAATGATTTCAGGGGTTGCCGTTTGGAGGGTATTTTTAAGGAAAAGGGGGAGAGGAAGTTCTGGAAAGGAATAAGGTTTGAGGAGTGGGTAGGAATCAGGGGGTCAGTGTGTTCAGGTGTGATGAATCCATCCCTCCATATACGGTGCGAGAGGATGAGTCGATTCCAGTTGGAGGTTTCAAAATGCCTCCCTCAACCAGTGTCTCTCAAACCGGCCCGCCACGCACAAGGTGGGTAGACGTATCCGCAGCCAAGATCTATTCAAACCTAATGAACCCGGGTACGACTGCTAAGTCAGCAAAAGTATTTTACTATTTTCCAAAAATCGTTTTTTTTTTCAGACATCGACAGAGTTGCCAGACTGCATTTATTTGATGTCCTCTGAACGACAAAACCGTTCACTGTTTAAAATATATTATAATGTACAATGTACATACTTAAATGGACTAGTTAAAACTATAAACTAAATATCTGCCTATGCAAACAAACGCATCATTTATGATACGGATATAATAACAGCAATCATAAATTGTGAGATCAAATATCTATATTAAATTTATATGTATACTATAAGTTTCTAAACACTTAACATCCGTGCCTAGTTTAGTAATAGGTAGTAGTTTTCAACAGATGAAACAAATATATATCCATCATTTACAGATCACCCTGTGCAACAAACTAGCTCGAAACGCGGAAGATGTTATCGCCAATCGCCAGTCGAGATTCGGAAACAAGGAGTTATGTTGGCTATCGGCCCGCCTTCTCTGTTTTCTATGGAAAAGTACGCATTATGGTCTAAATTCATTAGAATACTAATTACGACTTTATTTATCAAACGATTTTGATAATGACTACTGAAATATGATGAATATACTTACCTCTAATTATTACCAAAACAAATTACAGAAAATTATGTCATTAACACCCTTTAATAAGCAAATCAAATTGGGGTACCCTAGTGACCCCCCTTCGGATGATGTGTGATTTTTTTTCTTTCCGGGACGAAAATGTTAAGGCAACGGGCAGCTGGAAGCGGGTGGTGTGGCTTTTATAAAGGTTGGGTAATGGCGTTGTGTTTCGTTAGCCACAGCAACATGTGTCCGGGTCTGCTTGTATGTTATAAATCGGTAGAAATGCGGAATGTGGGGGTTTATACAATACGCCACGCAGGTAGTCCTATTTATGACAATTATTCCGAGATATCAAACGGTGCGATCTAAAAACAATCAATTCTTTAATCAAAGTTTTCACACCCTTATATTATGTGCTGCCACGCATTTACTGTGATACCCAATTAGATCCCAATCTGAGATTGTGGTTCAATTCGAGGGGTACCTGCACTGAACATTAAATTCCTAGGAGTGTGATCTATACCCAATGAAGAGATACACACTATACACAGATCTCATAGAAATGTGTTTTGTGTGCGTGTCTGTAAAGCCTTTGAATAGAGGCAGGTATTTAAGACACCTTTTTTACATTAGCTCTACACAGGAGGGCCTGCGGATTGGGGTGACCTAGAACTTGGGGTGACCTACGACCTTGGGGTGACCTACGACCTTGGATTGACCCACAACCTTGGGGTAACCTATGACCTTGGGGTGACCTACGACCTTGGAGTGACCTACGACCTTGGGGTGACCTACGACCTTGGGGTGACCTACGACCATGGGGTGACCTACGACCTTGGTGTGACCTACGACCTTGGGGTGACCTACGACATTGAGGTGACCTACGACCCTGGGGTGACCTATGGCATGGTTATTCAATAAATGATTCCTTGTGCTCGCACCTCTCTCTCTTGCCCCTATAGTAATATACGAAACGTAACTCTCTTTCTATCTTCACTAACTTATATCTCCCTCTCAACTTCAAGCGTGCCTCAAGGCCCGACCGTTCGCCTCGCCCGTTTACATTTCGTATCGATCACCGTTCGCATAACACTTTTCGTAACGCATTCACCAGCTTTCTCCCCAAGTCAAGCGTGCGTAAAGATGTTTTACTTCAACAATTCCCTAAGGGCCTACGTCATCTTTGGGGATGATGTGTGGAGGGAGGGAAAGAAATTAGAGGAAGTTCTGGGAAGGAAAGAGATATGAGGGGTGGGTAGGAATCTGAGGGTCAATGTGTCCGGGAGTGACGGACGTATGAATCCATCCCTTCTACTGCAGTGCAAGCCGATGGATCGGGAAAGTCTGGCTGGAGAGATCTAGGATAGGTCTCCTTCAACCAATCTCTCCCGATCCGGCCTGCCACGCAATAGTTTGGCAAACGCGAACGCCAACAAGACCTAGAAAAACCTTCAAATAGGAGATGAACGGAAAAATACAGGTTAATTTATTGGCTACATAGATAGCACTGTAATAAGTTTTTATGTTTCCATGTTAAAATTCGAAGGTATCAATTTTTTAATGTTTGCGATAAATTAAAAAAAAATGATCTTCTGGGAAATCTCGAGCAATCGCGGTAAATTTATTTATTTCGCGTGGTCGCTCCAGTGGCTTTATATTTATAATTCCATTATTATTTTATTTTTATGGTTACCAATTATTGATAATTTTTCTTTAAGTAATTTTTTGTTTTTATGATTTTTTGCTTCATATCATTTAATTATTTCTTACTAGCTGGTATCTGGCATGCGTTGCTATACCATTTAATAAAGTTTTTTTCTCCCTACGTGTCCTCCCCTTCCTCTCCCACGTCCCCACTCCGCCTCCTCCACCTTCCCCCTTCCCACTCCATTCCACCCCTTCCCCCGTCCCGCGAACTCCCCTCCGGAGTTTCATTCAGTCTTGGTACATTCAGTTTTCAAACAGCTCGCCTGACACTTATTGCAAATTTCATAATGCCAGAGCTCACCAGCAGTGGCGGCTCGTGACTTTGACTTTAGAGTGTCCAAGAGTGCCGACATTAAAAAAATGGCATTATGGATGTTGTCGCAGGCGAAAAAAAAAATTTTTTTATCGGTTTTTTGTATGGAGATTTTTTTGGAAATCCGTGCGGCACACAGCCAAATTGAAACTTCCTTAAATTCTTCATACAAAAAAAAAATTTCAAAAAAAAAAATTTTTTTTTCAGCTACAACAACATCATTAATGCCATTTTTTATAATAAATAGATTATAATAAAACAAATAAAAAACTTTATTCCACTTAATTTTATTTGACCGTAACCGGTTTCGGCTTGTCAGAGCCATCTTCAGACTGGTACAAATAATTCTTAGCCTACGGTTTATATACATAACATATGGGGGAGGGAGAGACGGGCGGTCTACAAGGGTTTTAATCAATTATTTCTCTTACTAAGTCGTTTTAGACTGTCGAATTTCTAAGTATTTTGGTAATTCCAGTGGGCTAATTACTTTGGGTTTGTAGCTCACTTCAACATCTATTGATTAGGGAAAAACCTTACAAGTAATGTGAATTATTAATGGCCTAATTTTATTGTCAAATCGTTATTATATATATATCTATGATCAATGATCAACCATTTTTTGATATCAGTACTCTAGGACACCCTAAAATCACGAGCCGCCAGTCCTCAGTCCTCACCAGTAGTTTTATGCAAACCTTGTCCTGACATACATTTCGGAGATTCATTTTTATTTATATAGATTCCTTTTTATGCTGTCTTAGTAGAGATAAGATGACTAGGAGGAATTCATAATTGGTTTTATTTTGGCTATATTACTCACGTACACACTTAAAAAATGTAAGCCGTCGATTTCGCGAAAATGAATAAATAAATCTGAATGGTGCTGATAACTTAATAACGTGATAGCTGCAATGCATAATATGAAAAACTTGGAACAATTATCAAATCATCAAAAACCACACAACGCGAACTGCGAAACAAATTTTCCCTGACACAAAACGTCGCCCGTCGACCCAATTAGAACTCCGCGAGTAGAATTATTTCCAAGCCGCACTAGGAATAATAATGATAGGGAAGTCTTGTCTCTTTTGCCTTCAGATGTCACTCGATAGATAGAAACAAACGGGCGGATAGGAGGGAAACCGCAGACACTGTCGTGTTGATGAGAACAGGGGAACTGACTGATTGACTGTTTGTTGACTGTTGGTGTTCGAAAGGTTAAGATTGGATTGTTTTGTAACCATATTTGGTCAGATGGACAAAATATTTCTGCTTCACAATGAAATCCCAATAAATGGAAAACTTCTGAACGTATTCGCAAACTAAAAACTGTTTTTAAACTAAAATTTGTGCATACAAACATTTTTTTAAACTGTTTGTATGCACAAATAACTTTTCCTCAAAACGAAAAAAAAAATAACACATCCATATTTTATTGGACAAATGTACCTCACTTTTTGTCGTTCCACGTAATCAAATTGCGATCCGAAACTTTGATAAATGTATTTTACTTCTTTTTTGCTTAACTCTTAGATTTTAATTAAAATCGTGATGTTTTCTCTTTTTTAACATCGTTT
Source organism: Limnephilus lunatus (assembly GCA_917563855.2). Classification (NCBI taxonomy): domain Eukaryota; kingdom Metazoa; phylum Arthropoda; class Insecta; order Trichoptera; family Limnephilidae; genus Limnephilus; species Limnephilus lunatus. The sequence goes on from OU830592.1 coordinate 124,404,297, forward strand.
AAGTAATATAAATAGATTTGACAGGATTTACTACTGTACCGTATCTCTTCTTTCATTTATACGTTAACTCTCTTTATGTGATTTACCCACACTTTCAATCATCTTTATGTTTAATTGTAAATTATATATGATATTCATTTATGTACCTCTACGCCTGTCTCAACACAGGTATATCCTAGCGAGACAGGCATCGAATAAAATAATGTAAACATCCCATATATAGATCAATAAATAAATAAATAAATATTTCAGGGAAAATCTATTTTTTTTAGTTTAGAGATTAGTTTAGATTTAGTTTAGGTAGTTTAGAGAAATTTTGGAAACATTAATCTATTTTTTCCGAAAAATTTCTATGTATCAGAATTGCTCGGAAAATTTCTACGTAGTCAATGTGACAAATGCATTTTAATTGGGTTGGTTAATGCACAAGTTGATTAGTACCAGAGTTCCAAGTACAGATAAATTAGTTAATGAATTGACCACTTGATTTTATTCCATACTCGCCGAGCAACCTTTTAAGAGCGTTTAACCAGCCAGCGGCCGAAAATCCACATTTCGTCGAAAGACGTTCTAACGATCGTACAGGGCCGTTCCAATGAGAAATATTAATTACTCTCCGTACCAGCTTTTTGAAACTATAACTCAATATCGATTTTATTTCATTCCAAATTTGCTTTAATTTATACCTACATCCAAAAATGCTGAAAGGCGTGTTGATAAAACTATTAAAATTATGTACTTTTTGTAATTATTTTTTGACCATAAGTATTTATCATTTTTCAATAATGTCTGAGCAAAATAAGAATGTAAAAAAATCTGAAATATATTAATCTGTAAGTGCGCAAATAAATACACAAACGGACCAATTTTCGTCAAGAAACACATGTACGTATATATTTTTTAATGATTTTATTCAAACTAAAATTAAAATTTTATAACATACGTTTACCGTTTACCAGATAATTTATTGATTTATTTTACTGCATGATTATAATATGATTTAAAATGGGTGTTGTATAATACAAAATCTTTTTTGAAAATTTAACAAATCTGCCACCGGCCTATGGTATAACCTTGTTAAACTAAAAATAAAAAAAACTTAACATTTAAAACATACTTTTACTAGATAAAAGAACAATCTTTCGAAATCAATTTATAATTTTTCGTGGAAAAGAGCCAATACGTCTAAACACTGATTTAAAAACAACATATTTCTGATTTTCTCTGGTTATACGCTCTTAAGATGCAGCCATACTAAATAATGCAAAATCATACAAAATCATACGTTTTTGTTTTAAAAAATTTGATCGCTTAGAAGTATTATAGATGCTTCAATTAAATACTGCGTGTAGAACATATCTTGGCCCTTAAAAATATCGGTCATTTTTTTATAAGTCTTTTAATAAGCCTAGAAAAAAAAACTTATAAGGTCTATAAAAAACACTTTGAATTCCAAACTCTCGTATTTATAAACCTCTTTTCGGATATGGTTTTATTGTTTAATGTGGAAAATTTAGTTTATTTTATGATAATCGCAAAAAAAATTGAAATTTACGCCCGAACCTCACAAAATAAAATATAATATGCATTTTCGCGTTGTTATTTTTGACATCACGGCGACAATACGGCAGTCCACAAATTCGTAATATCAAAGTGAACCTTATACCGTCCACCGAAGAACGACTGGCAGCCGCCCTTTTTTTCTCTCACTACTCCTCCGGCCGGAGCGGAGAAATGACGTGTTAGGTTCCGCGCCGCTTTTTTTCGTGAAATCAATTTAAAAATTCCGTTTTATTACAATAAACAATGCATAAAAAAGGAATTGATGTTTTTTACAGGTCTTTACGAAATCAACATGTAAAAAAAATTCTCAAATATCTTTTCCAACCTTTCCAAAAGCTTTTTCTCAATTATTTTTAAGCTCCTCCCATAAAGGGGCGTGAATTCCGACGTCGATTTTTTCCTGTACTAGTGGATCGCCTTATAGTCCAGTCAAGTTAAACATGATAAGGGGGCTCTTCTTGCAAAAGGTCCCGTCATTCTGAATTTTTTATATGTTGTTAGGACCTAATCCAGTATTAAAAAAAAAAATTTGCAACTTTGAAAGTTCTGTGCGAGCGCGGTGGACCCAAAAAACCAGGAAATTTTCGGATTTTTTTCAGTTTTTGCTCAATATCTCAGTGAAGGAAGGGTCTGACCGGTATAGTTTGTACACAAAATTTTAAAGTATAATAAATTTTCTACAGTTTGAGTCCAAATTGAGCTTTGTACAACCATTGGTTTCCAAGATAAAGTTCTTCGAAAATTGGCCATTTTTTCCAAAAAGTGAAATTTTTTCGAAATGGTCATTTATTTTGTAAAATATTTTCTGAAAAACGCATCCCACGTCAAATATTATATGAAATAAAGTTCTAGTAAATTTAATTGGCTGTCATTTAAGACTAGATTGATATTTGTAGACCTAACGGTTCTCTCAAGAACGTCAGATAACCAAAAACAGTCATAAGTGGGTTTTGGGGCGAAATGCAAATAAACTGTTCTCACGTCTTTTAATGGTTTTATTTATCAAATAAGTAATTACAATTTTTTTTTTTAAAAAGATAAGATAATACATCTATCGGGAATTACGTCATCTTCGAACATTGTTTTATATACTTACTTACTAAAATGCTTGTACAAACATCATGGTACCTAACTATAAGGACAAATTACATGTACACAAAAAATAAAACTAATATAAATCATGTAGGTATTGTGTATTGGTTGCCAAATCATGTCTTTCTTTTTATCTAAGATGGCCCGGGCTTAGGCTCGCACGAAGAAGATTTCTCGATATCTGTGATGGACGCTGGGAGAGGCGCCCAGTCTGTAGTCGGGTCAACTTCATCGTCCGAGCATTTCAGCTCCACATCCGGGACGTTAATGCACAATTTGCCACCACATGACTGACAGAGGACTGAGCAGTGAAGCCCAGCCTTTCTGCACGAGCAGCTCCAGGAGCATCCTTTCTTGCATTTACATGAAATTTTTCGCAGAAGGGCAGGAGGTGCGGGATCCATCGTGGTGGGGATGGGGGTGAGTCCCTAAGAAGACAGCTTCCACCCCCATTTAGTGGGATTCAAGTTGACTCCCTGCCACTTCTGCACTTGGAGATAGCACCTTGCTGCATGGTGGCCTGCGGCATCTTCCGTCGGTGACAAACGGGCGAGGTTTATGCTTGTTCAAGTGACAAACGTCTTTTAACTCAGGAAATCCAAAGTATCCCTGTCCGATGTCACCCCCATATAGAGCCACAAAGCACTTGATGCCTGCTTCACTCACGGCTTGTGGGGTGGAGTCTGGCCGAAGGAAGACCTCCACTTGCTCAGCAAGTTGTTCACTCTTGCTCAGAAGTGTGGTGATTTTGGTCTTTCCTTGGCCAAACGGTGCTGAGGTGATATTGCACCCGGTAAACGCGTGGGTGAATAGTACCGTTCCTGGTAATTGCCGAGAGCCCTGGTGGTTGTAGGAGGTCGTAGAGTAGTGACAACAACCAGCTTCACCCTTCGTGCTCTTCTGAAGATAGACGTTTATCTCTTCAGCGCCTAAACCATTGAGAAGAACGAGCAGGTCGACGTCTTCTCCCACTATGACGATCCGATCGGCTACTGCTCTTTTTGAAAGCGCCATCATGACGATCTGTCGATCCGCATCTTCTTCGGCAACGGCCACTTCTACTCCCTTCTTCTGAAAGGCGTCACAGAGAAGAGTTATAAGGCGTCACTTATTGTTCTCATTGCCCAATACATGCTGGATGTGGATTCATCAAACGTCAATTCGTAGCTGGAATGAGCTGCGTAGCGTCGGAGTCGTTCCGCTGTTTTGGTGTTTTTTTTGGTAGTATCTTCGGGGTAGCCGTCAAAAACGATGGAGACGTTCTTCCCAAAGTGGTTTCGGACGTAGGTGGTATAACGCGCCAAAAGTGCTCGAACGAACCCTGCTCTTCCGCTACCACACGACCTTGTGCAAGAGGTGGCCACCATCCAAAATGACGTGAGTCCTGGCATCTATCGGCGTGTGGCTGGAAAGAGGAGTGAAGGCATAGTACAGAGTATATTTTGTGCCCTTGCACATCCCTTGTTCATTGAATAGAGACATCGGGAACGGGGCCAACTCATACTTGAAGTCATCCTGTAAATCCTGTTTAGATTGCTTTGCAATACACGCTCGCTGGAAAATTATGAGCGGATCCACAGCCACTCTTCTGTTTTTGTCCGGCAGTTTAACGGTTGAGATGATCGATGCCAGCGTGGTAACTTTATTTTTCCGTTTTATTACTAGCTTGTCGTACATTTTCCCCACAATTTTCATCACTCCCTCCGTTCCAACTCTCTGGGCTGTATGGCAATTAATTTCAGGACCTGCCAGTAAACCACTACTGATAGAAATCAAACTGTCAGTTTTGGGAAATGGAGGGTGGAGAGCAAACCAGTTTTTTAGTTTTTCCACATCACTATTATCTCTGATGATTCGAGAAGGTCTTATGTCTACATCCTGCTCTCCAGTGGGACATGAGATGCTGCAAAAACTTTCCAGTTCTTCACAAATGTTCAACACAAACACCATTCCTGTTGTCCAGCTTGCCAGAACACTGTCGGAGATTCCCCTTCCTTGGGTCAACCCACCGTATGTTTTCATGAATCGCATCAGCTTCTGCTCAATTGTTAGGTCTGACCACAACCCCGACCAAAACTTGTCAGACCGGCGAATGGTAAAGGATCCTTTTGTGAACATGTCGTATTCACTTTTATCCATCCGATCTTGTAGAGCCATCATATCCTGAAGGTAGAGGTGCGCACTCTTAGCATACAAAAAATGTCCAGCTGCGTGGAAAAAATGGAGCCTTTTGTGGACAGTGTGCAAATGAAGGTTCCAATCACCAACATGCTCTGCCTGGATGAATAAATTTATCAAAGTGGTCATACGAAAGTATTGGATCCACAACTGTGATGTTGGACCGTTTGCTTCAATTTTCTCCAAGGCACGTTTAAATTTTGCCTTTAGTATTTGGTAGGTATCAATTTCTTCTGCTGATATAGTGAGAGACCTTTCAGTGTCTCTCAGCAATTTTTCAGTCTTGTCTCGCTCCTCAGGAGTTATTTCAACCTCATAAAAAACAATGCTGGCCAGTGTGAGGTTTGCCGAGAGACGTGAGAACAGTTTATTTGCATTTCCCCCAAAACGCACTTATGACTGTTTTTGGTTATCTGCCATTTTTGAGAGAACCGTTAAGTCTACAGATATCACTTTAGTTTCACATGAAAGCTTGTAAAATTTCCAACAACTTTATTTAATTTAATATTTGACGTGGGAAGCGTATTTTAGAAATTATTTTACAAAATAAGTGACCATTTCGAAGAAATTTCACTTTTTGGAAAAAATGGCCTATTTTGGAAGAACTGTATCTTGGAAACCAATGGCTGTATATAGCTCGCTTTGGTATCAAATTATAGGAAATTTAGTCTACTTTAAAAGTATGCATACAAATTACACCGGTCAGACCCTTCCTTCGCTGAGATATTGAGCAAAAACTGAAAAAAATCCGAAAATTTCCTGGTTTTTTGGGTCCACCGCCGCTCGGACAACAATTTCGAAGTTGCAAAATTTTTTTTTTAATACTGGTTTAGGTCCTAACAACATATAAAACATTCAGAATGACGGGACCTTTTGCAAGGGCAGATGTACATCTTGACTGGAGTATTAAGGTAGTTTATGTTTTTAAGTATTTTGTTTCGGTTTTAAAAATTGTTCTGTTTCTTAGAGGTATTTGGTATGTTTTTGGGGAAGGCTGATAGAGATATTGAAAGAAGGGTAAATGCAGGTAACTCCATTAATGAAGAACTGAATGCGGTTGGCGCTAATAAAAAACTGTCTAAAGAAGCGAAGCTAGCAGTCCACAATAGAGTGCTGGTACCTACCCTTATGTCTGGAAGTGAAGCATGGAACTGGCAGAGAAGGGATGAAAGTAGACTGAATGCTGCTAAAATGAGATCCCTAAGGCGAATGTGTGGTAAAACCACGTTTGGATCAGTGTGGAAATCCGCAAAGAATGCAAGGCTGATGTAAGCGTAATGAGTAAGATTAAGAAAGGGACCCTCACATGGTTTGGGCATGTAGAGCGAATTTACGAAGAAAGAAGTGTTAGAACAATATATGACGTAAATGTGAATGGTAGAAGAAGTCGGGGCAAAGAAAACACAAAAGAAAGCGACTCCGAAGAATAAAACACAAATACTAATAAGATGACCAAATGTACAGGAAAAGATGCACTGAAATTCGACGACAAAAATATGGAAAAAACCATCCTTCACATTAATAAAAAAGTGCTTCGTAGTCTCCCCCCACTTTGTCTACTTTAGTTTTCTGAAAGTTTCAATTCTATCGCGTGTGAATTACACACTCTGATTTTTTTTCAAATTTTCACATATTAATTATTTAGCACCCGAAAGTAGGTTACAAGTACTTGATTGATGTTTTACAGTTTTTTTCCGTCTAGCTTGTATAAAACGGTACACTTTGCGGTGCGCCTTTTCGCACCGCCTGTGGTTGCTTCGTTCCTTTATATCTCCCAAACCATCTTCAGCAATCTTCTTCTTATTTTTGAGCGCTTATAACGGAGCCTAGAAATATCAAAAATAAAAAAAAATGTTTTATTTTCTTCCGCGCTTTCGTTGAAAATTAATTCACTAAATAGGCGCCGGTCGCGTTAATTTAACAGCTTTAACAGCGGCTTTAACATAATAAACACTTATTTGACCTTATTGTAACTATAACTGTACAGAATCAGGTCACAGTAAGGGGCACAAAAGGTATTTGACCAATAACGCCAAGTGGAATATTATTTTTCTAACGATTTAGCCGTAAATATTTTGGAGAGATTGATAATTTCTATGTTGGCACGGAACCGCTTCTCAATAATGTGACGTCTTAAGGCTCCGTTCCCGGCCCCAAAAAGAAGAAGACGGAGAGATATTAAATTACGAATGTTAGAAGAGCGCGCTAACATTTACAACGATAAAATCGATGCAAAAATCATGAAAATCTTTAATAAAACACAATTCGTTTAAAATAGAGCAAAAATCTCGCGATAATTGTCTTAAACAGCATTTAAAGAAACGCTGTGAATTTTTTCATACATATAACTTGTAAAATAACTGAAACAAACGTGTTTATAATAATTTTTGGAGCATACCTTGCGATTTTTTTCTATCGAGGGAATTTTATATAATTTTTAATAATCTTCAAGAATAACATATATTTTTTTAAGAGCTTAAAAACTTCAAATGTTTACGGGAGGTTTGCAAGAAATCGGTAGAAATTCGAATACCGGCCTCTTAAATAATAATAATAAATTCTATCCTCGTGTTTTAGTTATCTGCCTGTCTCAAATAGAGTATGAGATCACGCAATGTTTTTTTTTTTTAATTATATATTTTAACTCCAGATTGGTAGATGGTAAGAGGGTTGTCCAATAATTAAAGGCCGTTCTAATTTAAAAAAATAGGAAATATTTATAATTATAAAAAAAATCTATTACATTTTGGTACCTATATGTTTGGGGTAAACATACGAAAAAGTTGAACATAGTTATCATGCACAATTTGTTTGCGTTAGCTCTACGTAGGACTACAGGAGGCCTTGAGGAAAATAATTTCCCTCAGGGCTTCATCTTTGGGGATGCTGTGTGGAGGATCTTTTTAATGTAAGAATTTAGAGAAAGTTCGGGGAACGAAAAAGGTTTTTTTTTACATGAGCTCCACACAAGAGGCCCTGAAGAAAATAATTTCCCTCAGGGCCTATGTCATCTTTGGGGATGCTGTGTGGAGGGTTTTTTTGGGGATAGGAAGGAAAGAAGAGTTCTGGGAAGGAAAAGGGTTTAAGGGGTGGGTAGGAATCCGGGGTTCAGCGTGCCCAGGTTATCCTCCGTCTGTCCGTCTAGACCTAACCATACCTCACCCCGTGAATCCGGGCGCCCTTGCTAAGACACCAAACGTGGCTTATCACTTGGGCTGACCTGTGGCAGAGGTGCTGTTTATCTAAAAATGATTCCGGAGACGGCGGTACCCATATAAATAAATTTTAAAAACTAGTATTATTAACCGTGTCGATATTTTCTAACAACTAAGAAATAATAAAAAATATGTTTATAAATTGACAATCAACAATCAACATTACAAAAAAATAAAACACAAAATAAACTGTGATTGTGATTTTCACGACCAATTTATACATCTTCCCTGCTCCTGCTGATGGGCACTGTGATACTGTCCGAAACGTTGGCTAAAGAAGGAGTAGCGCAACACGGTATAATGCCCCAAAAATAAATCACTAATACTACCACAACACGGGCAACAATCCTTTTTATATTACCTTATTTGTGTCAACCCTTATCATTTTATGTACTCGTATCTAACATATATTTTGTTTCTTATATTTTATGTTAACTGTATTTTGTCAACTCTTTTATATTGTATGTAACCTCTATTTTGTTTCTTATGTTTTATGTTACATATATTTTGTCGACTCTTATATTTTGTATCTTATGTTTTATGTTATCTGTATTTTGTAACCTCTTATATTTTATGTAACCTATATTTTGTTTCTTATATTTTATGTTACCTATATTTTGTCAACTCTTATATTTAATGTTACCTATATTTTGTATCTTATGTTTTATGTTACCTGTATTTTGTTTATTATATTTTATGTTACCTGTATTTTGTCAACTCTTATAGTTTCACTGTATTTAAAAAAAAAATTACTTACTGCATTATACGTAAAAGCCCTATGGGCGTTTAAATAAATAAAAATTAAATTAAATTAAATTTTCTAGCATGGTGGTCGAGAAATTCTCAACAACAAAGTAAGTAATAAACAATGCACAGAAAAAAGGAAAAAATATATTTAAAATTTCTTTAAAATGTTTGCATAGAAACTTTTGAAAATATCTATTGAAACACTTTATAACTACCATTTTTTAAAATTTTTTAAATATATTTTAGTAAAATTTAATGCATACCTTGTCATTCATGTATATCCATTGTTAAAATCCTTATTGTCATTTTAAACATTTTTAAAACATTAAAAGTAAAAACACACTATTTTTAGCATTCTCAAAAATTTTTATGATATTAGTATTTTAAATTCGGTTCAAATCTATTTACGTTAATATTAATAATAATAACAAACTGCTTTTAAAACTTAACGGCAAATTAACACATAAAAACATTTAACAGAATTTTTTCAATACCGATTATTGATATTTGTAAATATTAACACTCAGACGCGTAGAAAATTCATGTTATATCACTTTGCAAAAATAATCACAGACCAAGGCTAACACCAAAGCGAGGGCAAATTTAAACCAATGTTTTTAAGCGAAAACATAATTTTATCCAGTGTTAAAACATTATTTTATCAGTGACCAGCACTTATTCTGTTATTTATAAATATTACAAACTGTTAAACAATGATTTATTAGTGTTTAAAACATTTTTCCCGGAGTTGCCAGCACGTATTTGGGTATTTAATATTTGATTTGTAATTTTAAAATTTGGGGTGAGTCCATTTAGTACGGGAGACCGAATAAGACTGACGTAGCGGCTCTAGCGGTGAAACTCTGAACTAAAAAGCTTGGGGTGAGAAAATGTTATTTATTTGCACTGAGTTTGTTCTTCGTGAAAAGTTTAGACAAACTAACTGTTTGTGATGATTTGTGCAAACATGTTGATAAAAATGCTCGTCTGATTTATATAGCGCTATTTTAGGTGAAATAACACCCCAAAAGCGACAAATAAAGCTAGAAATTAACTGAAAACTGTAGGTAGGTAGCTTTTTTAGCTCCACACGGGAGGTCTTGAAGAAAATAATTTCCATCAGGACCTATATCATCTTAAAGAATGATGTATGTAGGGTATTTTTAAGGAAAGGAAGGAGGGGAAGTTTTGGGATGGAAAGGGTACGAGGGGTGGGCAGGAATGTGGGGATCAGATAATGAATCCATACGTCCCTCCTGCACAAAACTGCGGTGATCGAGAGAGCCCGGCTGAGGAGGTCAAAAGGCCTCTTTCAACCAGCTTTTCACTAACCGGCCCGCCACGCAAGAGGTGGGTAAATGGATCCGCCGCCAAGACCCGGACAAACCTCCCCCCATGAACTTGGGCACCCATTTTAAGTCACCAAACGTAGTGAACCACTTGGGGTGACCTATGGCAGAGGTGTTGGATTTTCAACAAATGGTTCCCGGGACAGCGGTACCTATACTCGCCTCCCAAATTATACTAATTTATCTTAAAATTTACCTATTAAAATGATTTTTTTATTATTTTGTGGCTTTATATTGTTTAATTTTGTTGCTGTTTTCTTATAAAAACTTAAATTAAAGCCAACTTAAATTTAACAGTTCCCTTCTATGTAACTCCAGACAGCGAGTGATCAATTCGGGAGGCGGTTATAGTACCGCCACCCCGAGAACCATTTATTGCATAACCAATACCTCTGACATAGGTCAACCCAATTGGCAGGGTTGTTTGGGTTCATGAGGTGAGGTTTGTCAAGGTCTTGAGGTAGATCTTGGCGGCGAATGCGTTTGCCCGCCTACTCCATGGCGGGCCGGATCGAGAGAGACAGGTTGAAAGAGACCTAACCTAGACCTCTTCAGCCGGACTCTTCCGACTTATAGTCTTGCACCGCAGTGGGAGGGATAGGGATGGATTCATACGTCCGTCTCTTCTGGACACACTCACCCCAGATTCCTACCAACCCCTCACACAGTTTTCCTTCCCAGAACTTTCCCTAATCCCATCTTTCCCTAAAAAGACCCTGAAAGAGGCTGAAGGCAGTAGGGAGGGGAAGGAGATGGGAAAGAAGAAGGTGGGGAAGTACTCGGCTATTCAGATCTGGTTACCAAACGTAGCTAAAGCCATTTTATGCAACACTTCGATTCTGAATGCTAGTCTTGCACCAGGGCGATACTGAGAGTATCTACCATATTACAACAGTAATTAGGTTAATCCAACGATTCAGTTTTTATTTTTGTAAACGGTGTCGCTTCTTATTACAATATATTTTGTAATCTGGTAAATCGGGCAGGTCCGTTAGGGTGGCCTCATTACAATTTACAATACAATCCGGTAACGCGGGTTCATTAGGGTGGACCTTATTACAGCGTAATCTGTTAACGCCGCCAGTTCGTTAGGGTGGCCGTATTAATATAAAGCTCGTATCTGGATAGATCGATCGGGTTGTTGCGGATTGGGGTTAAACTTCGCCAGGAGCGGATCGTGGTGCGAAATCAAAATTGAGTGAAAGTTAGGTTAAGTAAATAATTTTTGAGGATTTTTTTTTTACTGATGTTATTTGGGTTTAGAAGCCCGAATTTCGGGCGGTTTTTGACGGTCGACAAAAAAAAACAATTATTGCTTGAAGTGTACAATTTTTATTTATATTAGGTCCTTACATATGAAATTGGCGTTTTGTATGGGGGGAACTTTGTATGGGAGCTTATGGGAGTTTTCTATGGGAGCTTTTTCACCTTCCCAATTTGCTTCAAGTGGATTAAAACAGTTTTATGTTTTATCACTAACACCGCAGCCTGCAGCTAACTCGGACGTAGTTTGCGATGGATCCGCTTCCACAATAGCCTTCAATTCTTCATCATCAACTTTGGTCTCCGGCCGTCCACGGAGCTTGTTCTGCAGGTCGAAATTTCCAGAAAGAAAACGTTGAAACCAAAAAAGCAATGTGTATTCTTTGCGGCACCGTCGCCATATACATCATTAATCCTTCGAGCCGTTTCTGCAGCACTGGTGCCACGGTGGAACTCGTACTCGTAAATAACGTGATATTTCAAGTTTTCCATTTTGTAAACTAAGTGACGCAAAGAAAAGAAACAATTAAGGAAAAAAGAAATGAATTATAATTTTCGAAACACAAATACATGAGTACATATAGCCATATAAATTTGAATTTGGAATTCCTAACCAAAGAGAAGATATTTGAGATCAAAGTTCCCAGTACGGCAAAACGCCCATTTCATATGTAAGGACCCAATATTTTAAGAATTCACAATTTTTTTTTTTCAAAAAAAAATATATATTTCACGAAGTTACACGATGTTGAAGTAAAGGGGAAAAAAAGAGCTTATCCATCTTGTCACGATTCCAACACTTCTGGTTATTTGAAAAATAAAATAAGGTAGAATCTTTGTCAGTACAAACGTTATTATGGTAGGAACCAGGAAAATGAAAAAAAAACATTTTTCTAGTGAAATGGCTGTTACTAAAAATAAAAAAAAATTGTTGGTTCGTACCGTAGACGGATATATACATAATGAAAATTCATGCCAATATTCAAGAAAATCGGTCAATTAGAACTTGAGATTTTGCGACAAACGTTTCGAAAAAAGTAGTAGAAAAAAAAGGGGGGGAGGGGGGTGGCTAGAGAATTCCAGGGATAAAAATTTCTCCATAAATAAAGGCAATTTTCGCCTATAAGTTGCACGGGGAGCTATAGAGCTAGGAAATATAAATAACAGACCGTGTTCATGTGTACAATATGTTTTTGACAATATCCTTCGTAATTTTTTTTACACGGTCGGGTGTCACCCCCATTGGGTTGCACACGGGTGATCACTCACTGATCCGCCCCTGGCTGAAATCAACCCCCAAACAATGCATAGAAGGTACTATTAGCGGTCAGCGCTTTGAGCTCGGGGGCTGAAAAACGATATTGATCACAGATAGGAGATTTCCCTTTTCTCTGCCCTTTTCCCAATTCTACCCTGAACACCGACTTTTCCCAATTCTACCCTGAACACTTTATTTCGTATCTGTGTTTCTCAAAGTGTACGATATCTGTTGAAATAGGGTTACTTATAATTTGGGAGGCGGGTGTGGGTACCGCCGCCCTGGGAACCGTTTATTGGACATCTCTGACATTGGTTGAAATTTTAAATAGTTTTAGTTTTAGATTCTTGCATTACTAGTTGTATCTAATGAATTTCTGGTTATTTGAAACTACGTAAATTTCAATAATTTCCTCTTTATTAAATTTAGTAGTCTTAGTTCTAGATTCTTGCTTATGTTTGTGTATATATATGTATGTATGAATATAATATGTGTATATATGTACATATGTATGTATGTGTTTATATATTTATATGTATGTATATATGTGTAAGTGTATGCATCTGTAAATATATGTACATGTATCCATCTCAGAACAGACATTGGTCTAGTGAGAGCCCGTTCACACTTCCGTCGTAAAAACGGAGATGGGTTCCGTCTTTACGACGGAAGCCCTAGCCGCTGTAATGGCTCTATGGAGCTGTTCACACTTGTCGGATCCGGCGTGAAGACGGATCCGTTATTTTTTGCCGGAGAGTTCGCCTACGCAGAGTGTCCGTCGTGAAGCCGGGAAGGATCGCGCTGGCTCATACATTTCAATGGAGCTGTTCACACTACACGGCGGGACGACGGATCCGTTTTGAACCCCCCACACCCCGCTTCACACTTCACCACCGCCCGCTCCCAGACGCAAGCGAGCAGGCAAATTGTGTTTTTATGGGGCGCGCATTTGGCGTTTATAATATTATTATATAATATATATGTTCGTTCCAGAATGCGATTTTTTCTATTTAATCTCAAGAAAATATTTAGTCATATCATTAATGTTTTTTTAGTCATTTTAGTTATAATAATTGCTGGACGATTTTCGCGTACTTTCTCCTTTTCAAGTATGCAAACAAAATATTCTCCCACGGTTGAACAAATAATTTCAGCTATAATTGGGTGTACCCAAAATTTTCTTTTCACTTTTTTCCTTCTTTTTTATAAGTACCACATGACAACAAGAGCTTCATCGTCGTCCATTGCGCAGTGCGCACGACCGTCTACTGAAGAATGGTAAAATGTTTTGGTCGTTGTTTTCGTAGAGTAGGATCCGTCTTGAAAACGGAAGTGTGATCAGGGGCCTACGGCTTCCGTCATGACGACGGAACCCGTCTCCGTTTTTACGACGGAAGTGTGAACGGGCTCTGAGGCGGGTTACTTACTTGTTTAAATATGATAATTTAAAACAATAAACGCCCGGGTTGCCGACATTAAAAATAAAATAGGTCACCCCAAGTGGTTCGCTATGTTTGGTGACTTTGAGGCCCGGGTTCATGGGGTGAGGTTTGTCCAGGTCTTGGCGGCCGATGCGTCTGTTCACCTGCCGCGTGATGGGCAGGATCGAAAGAGACTGGTTGTGGGAGGTTGTTTATCATCTCTAGCCGGAATCTCTCGACCCATTGCCTTGCACCGCAGTTGGAGGGATGGATTCATACTCCTGGACACACTGACCTCCAAATTCCTATCCACCTCTCATATCTGTTTCCTTTCCTCTACTTCCTTTAAAAAAAAAACCTTCCATACAGCACCCCCTAAGATGACATAGGCCTCGAGGGATGTGGTTTTCCTCAGGGCCTCCTATGTGGAGTTAATGTAAAAAAAAAACTTAATTGATATTTTATATTCTCGACAAAAAAACAACTGAAATATCAGTCCATAGAAAAAGCAATTTCAAGCCATAGACAATCACACAAATTTGACAGTCAATTAGGTATGGAATCGATTCTGTATCCACAAAAGTTACAGAATCGCGTGGCTGTAATGTTTTTCTTATTTGGCAGCAGGGATTCAAGGGTCTCAATTTGGGAGGCGGGAATGGGTACCGCCGCCCCGGAACCTTTATTGGATAACCAACACCTCTGCCATAGGTCACCCCAAGTGGTTTGTTTAGTTTGGTGATTTAGCAGTGGTGCCCGGGTTCATGGGGTGAGGTTTGTCTAGGCCTTGGAGGCGGATGACCAGAACACACTGGACCCCAGATTCCTCCACACCCCTTAAACCCTTTTCCTTCCCAGAACTCACCTCTCCTTACTTTCATTAAAAAATCCTCCTCACAGCATCCCCAAAGATGACATAGGCCCTGAGTAAAAATAAAAAAATGGGAATCAAAAATATGTCGAGAGTTGAGTTGGGGTAAAGATTATTATTGAAAGGGGACAAGAGGTAGACAAAAGTAGTTAAAGTTTAAGAAACTCTGATGAAAAGTGTGGAGAATAAGAACCAGGACCTAACATTTCAACATTATTGTTATCTAAACCTACAAATTGCAATAACTAGGTCGCAGTTCGCAATACTTAGAATAAGTTGTGATTCATAATAATTCTTAGGGTGATCCACTGGTCCTTCAAACATTCTAAATCGAAATCCCCGCCTCTTTTAGGGAGGGATTCAAAAATACTTGAGAAGACTTTTTTGGAAAGGTTGGAGAAATAATTTGAGAGTTGTTTTTTAGGCCCTATGGTCTTTACAGTATGTCTGTATTATTTTGGTCCCATTTTATTGTTTGGTTAGATTAGGTTAGGTTAGGTTAGGTTAGGTTAGGTAAGGTTAGGGTTAGGTTAGTGTTTGGTTAGATTAAGTTAGGGTTAGGTTAGGTTAGATTAGTTTAGGTTAGACAATAAATTATTGTTCAAAAATAGTAAAAAGGGACAAAAATAATACAGTTAATATTGTCTTTACAGGATGTCTCTATTATTGCGTCTGTATTATTACATCTGGTTAGGTTAGGTTACGTAAGGTTGGGGTTAGGTTAGGTTAGGTTAGGGTTAGGTTAGGTTAGGTCACGTAAGGTTAGAGTTTGATTAGGTTAGATTTTAGTAGATATTTTATTGGAGGAATGTTTTTTCCGTAGGATATTTTGTCGCGGCAAGAAAAGTCGCGGAATCATTTTAAATTGCCAATATTATGGCCGTTTGCGGTAAATCATGCTCGTATCAACGTTGCATAATAGGAATACAGCAAAGCCTCTCCCATTAGAAAACCATTTCACCTGATTAAAGGTAAACCCGCAGAGTTGAGGTGCGCCAGCTCTAACCGTATTATTCTTTATTAACTAATGGTGGTGCTTCGAGGTAAAAAAACTGCCGCATCTGCATTTTCACTAGCTGTTCATGGCCAAATGGAAAAACAAGGCTTAAGGCACGGTATACTCGCTCAAAAAGAAAAAGATGGAGAGATATGTAAATACGAATGTTATAGGGAGCGCGGTAAAAACGATAATATTTAAGCAAAATTTGTGAAAATGTTTAATAAAACACGACTCGTTTAAAATAGAGCAAAAATCTCGTGGGGAATGTCTAAAATAGTATTCAAAGAAACACTGTGAATTTTTTCATACGTATAACTTGTAAAATAACTAAAAACACTTATGTCTAAGTATATTTTCTCGGAAGATTTTTTCAATGTAGATGAGTGTTTCAGGCTGATAATTATTGCTTATAATAATTGTTACCCTTTGTGCTATGCTAACAATACCTCTCTCACAAAAATAAAGTTGGTTGTTTTCAGTTGGAAAAATTTAATAAGAAGTAATTGTCGAATGAAACATTAGTATATATTGAATTATTTGGCGGGTATTAGATAAGCCGCCATAGCTCAGTGGTCAAGAGCACCTGACCGGCAATCAAAAGGACACGGGTTCAAGTCCTGTTGGCGGCAAGTATCTTTTCTCGGAAGATTTTTTCAATGTAGATGAGTGTTTCAGGTTAATAATTATTGCTTATAATAATTGAAAAAAACTTATTTATGATAATTTTGACGGAGGAAGGAGGGGGATATCAAGCTTTTCAGGGTTCCGGTTTTTTTGGGTCACAATTACTTAAAAATGAAAAAAATATTATTTACGAGAAGAATGAAAATACAAATTTTGTAGCAGGAAAATAAAGGTGGACCTCCAAATAATGTTTATTTATATCAATAATGGTTATAAATTTTCATTCAATGAATAAAAATAAATTAAATCATCCCTTCATGTCCATGCTCAAAAATCTGTTTTCATTTTATGTTAGTTGTTTACGTTATTTGTACCTACATAGTTAGTGCAAAATATTTTTTCTGTAATAAAATTAATGAATTATTAATTATCTAGTTAATTTTAACATACCCTTAAGATGTACACGCCATACAGAACTATTCCACATGTTTAATTAAAAGACAAATGCAGCAAGTAATTCCGCCAATTAATTGTGCCCTTCATATGTTCAATAATATTGGTCTAAATTCTAACATCGACATTTTCTCCGATTCACTGCCTTAATTTAAAAGAGCATCATGTCAATAAAATATTTTTTTCAATGCACATACATACACACATACATATTCACACACACACACACACCTTCCCACTACGCACATCACCCGGTAATTACTTAATATACATACCATAAATAAGACACTACAAAGAAACACATCATAGGTAACCACCATGAAATATACTTAATAATTGTAAATTGTTTTCACTACTGTAACTAATGTACTGTTTGTTTCTGTTTATAAATAAATAAAATATTTTTCCAAAAAATGTACGCAGTTTAAAAACACATTCGAGATAACTCGAATTAATTTGTTTTGTACACATATAAAAAACAAATATTATAATCAATAATTATCAGCCTGGGAAAGCCGCCAACGGGAATTGAACCCGTGTCCCTCTGATTGCCTCAGTATCTTTTCTCGGAAGATTTTTTCAATGTAGATGAGTGTTTCAGGCTGATAATTATTGATTATAATATTTGTTATCTACCCTTTGTGCTATGCATAAAAATCTTGTTTAAACGTTAGTTTATCAATTAAAAATAATAATTACATATAAAAAAGATCAATAAATAAAGTGTTTGAGTCCTGATGTCTCCCAATTAAGCGGATTCGACCGTATTTCCCTAGATTTCAAAATTAGTTTGTAAGAGGAACTCAAATACATAATAATTTCGTATCCAGGGAGGGAGGTGAGAATTTCAGACAAAAATTCCCCAGGATATATCGAAATTTCCCCAGAATTTGGACTAGAGCCTTATGTACCTACTCAAAATTTCCATGGACTTTTGCGTTTTTTCCCTTTTCACTAAAAAGTTTTTCTCCCCTAACTTTCTCAGAATCACTGCAGTTACACTATTGCAATTAAATTAATTGGGGTATGTTATGTGGCCGAGGGTAGTGGGGAGGGGAAGGAGATGTGGAAGAAGAAGGTGGGGAAGTATAAATGTCGACATACACTCTGAAAAGCTCACTTCAACGGTATTGCTTTGTTTCTTTCTAATGAATAATACATTTCTCGTTATATTTATTACCTTCTCACATTTACGGAATTATTAATCCACGAGGACAAAAGAATAATTTGTATAAAATCACATGCGATTTATTTCTGTAATTTTTAAATGCGTCATGTCATAACAGTGAATAAGTTAATCCAATAATGTTGAGGAAAAACACCTACCTACGTAAACTGTTTTGTTTTTTTTTTGTTGTGGTCAACTGAATGGAGGCGTCTACTAATATCTACAGGAATTCCAAAAACTGAACAAATCGGACTAATATCTATGAGAATCCATGTTCTGACTAATATCTATATTGGGGATGCCATAGTCTCACTGGCTCCAGACGGGAGCAGTTGAGATTCTTGTGCGGTATTTACTGTAAAAAAAAAAAAAAAATTGGAGTCGAATTCAGACTTAGAAGAGATGAGATGTTGAATGTGGGGAAGGCAATTTTAATAAGGCTTGATAGAAGAGAGGATATTTGTTTAGAGAGGGACAACCAAAAAATTTGTGATCTAAATTTCCGGAGGCGTCTACTAATATCTACAGGAATTCCAAAAACTGAACAAATCGGACTAATATCTATGAGAATCCATGTTCTGACTAATATCTATACGAGGTATGTCGGAACAATATCTATGGGAACCAAAGTGAGGACGAATATCTACAACTCAAACTGCTGACTAATATATATGGAAGAGGTGATGTCGATGAATATCTACAGCTCAAACTACTAAATAATATCTATGGAAGAGGTGATGTCGACGAATATCTACAGCACTGGCAGAGGTTGGGTTAGGTTAGGTTAGATGCTCAGCTGCCCTCTGTAGATATTAGTCCCACCTACGCTCCATAGATATTCGTCACCACTGGGACCGTCATAGATATTTCTCCGACCTTAGCTCTGTAGATATTAGTTTATAGATAGGTTCATAGATATTTGTCCAACATATGAGCTGTAGATATTAGTCCGACATACAGGCCGTAGATATTAGTATCTGGAGTCCATCTGAATAAATGAGCGTAGGTACAAATTCCTTACCAAATTCACATAAAAACACATTTTTTATCTATCATCGATCGTTTTTCTTCGGTTTTTTTAATAATAATAATCTTCTTCTCGTGCCCTGACCATTCAACGGACGTTGGCTGTCATTTTGGCTATGCGGACTTTGTTTGCTGCGACCCGGAACAGCTCTACAGTAGGCTGGCCAAACCACTGTCTCAGGTTTTTCAGCCATGATGTTCTCCTTCTTCCAGGGCCCAGAATTTATTTCCCTGCATTATGAGATGCAAGATTTCGTACTTCTCTGGATGTCTCATCACATGTTCTAGATATTGAAGTTTTCGGATTTTCATGGATTTAATAACTTATTTTTCTGTATTCATTCGAACCATATCATCTTCATCTGTAACTCTGTCCATCCAGCATCTTTTGAGTATTCTTTTGTAGATCCACTTCTCGAATGCCTCAGGTCGCCTTATCAGTTCTTCAGTAACTAACCAACACGCGCCGTTTCCCCGCAGGGGTAGGCAGAGAGGACGGACCGCCAAACAACTCGGTCTTGGCACTCTTTGCCTCACTCACATTCATAGATCGTTTTATACATACGGCCGGCGTAGTCCAGCGGTAAGCCTCTTGACTCGCACACCGAAGGTCGTGGAATCGAATCCCGGAGGGGTCAAATAAATTTTATTTGATTAATTTGTGTTATTTCACAATTTATTCATTTAAAATAATATATGGTATCTATATTTCTGGCACGTTCCAGAGTGGGAGATACTCTCAGTATCGCCCTGGTGTAAGACCACCATTCAGAATTGAAACTTTGCTTGAAATGGCGTTAGCCGTATTTGGTGACCAGATCTGGATAGCCAGGTACTTCCCCAACTTCCTCTTCTCTATCTCCTTCCCCTCCCCTCTACTTTCAGCCTCACAACATACCCCAATTGGGGATGCCATAGTCCCACTGGCTCCAGACGGAAGCAGTTGGGACTCTGAGGGATTTTGGGATTTCAGAGTCTGTTGGCAGTTTTTTCAAAAGAGACTCTGAAGTGTGGGCCCAGATGGGCCTTGCATAATGTTGACTGCTCACTGCAGTCTGTCAAACAGATATGCAGGAACCTTCGAATTCATCAAATTGTACATTTGACACATTTTTTATAACTTTCTTCTGTTCAACATATTTAGAACTAGCTTGCATATTCCCCCCTCCCCCCCCCACTCCTCCCCCCCCCCCCCCTTCCTCTCCCGCACTACCACTCCCCCTCCCCCAATCAATCAACAATCAAATACGCTTCTTTTCGTATTTATTTATTTATTAATTTATTTATTTCAACGCCATAAAATGGCTTTTACAATCCGGTGATACATGATACACAGTGGTACACAGGAGGGTAATTATAATGATAACAAAATAAGAATGTACATTAAACCAAGTACATATATACGTGTGATAACAACTAGTATTTAGTTATAGGATACAATTATGTATTACAACCAAAAAAAAAGAATATGAGTTCGTATAGAGAATACACATTTTATGCAGAATAAAAATAAGTAAATAAAGGTGACTTCTTAGAAAAATTGTTAACATCAAGTATAATATACTTTAATTCTATTTGAACATATCGTTGGATTCCAGGAATTGGCTAAAATGGAGTACATGATATTATTGTTACCTTCAGTTTGAATTGGCTGAGTTTGTAATGACTACAGGTACTGCTAATTAGTTCTGCTTTTCAGGGCTGTCAGTTACAGATTCAATAATAACTTTGTTTAAAAATAATAATTTTGAAAAAAAATTATACATTTATTAGCTAACACTTAACTAGTCTACTTGATAGTTAATATAAATGAAGTAAGTGCGTAGTTTGGAATCTATAGTAGAGTATGATATAGACGCCGTGCAGATGAACACTATTATACCTAACATTGATTATTGTGATTGAGGTATGATATTATAGCCTTCTTATAACTATATTCGGTGCAGTTGAACACATCTACTACTTCTGAGAAAGCATTGCCAACTGCATGCAATCTAGGTATAAGCGAGTATCTAAATGACTCAGTCCTGATATTTTTGTTGCAATTAAAAAGAATTTTGGATCGAGTAGTTCTAGTAGGTATGTGGAAGGTAATTAGGTTTAATAAATCAGGACTGTCTATTATACCATTTATTAGTATAGCTGTTGGCTTAGGTCAAAATGTAGATAAGTACCTATTTTATATTTGTATCTACCTACACTAAATATTCATATTAGAATACTAATATTTGAATTTTCGCTATCAAAGAAATAATATTGACAGCCCACGTCAAACATTTACTTAGTAACACGCTTTGCCAATAAACGTATAATAGATAATTTAATAACGCCACAGCTTATTCGTAACGCCAGAGCTTACCAATATATATAGCCCATGTTACTCGCAAATAAAGTAGCTTTCGATTAGTGAAAGAATTTATAAATTCCATTCGATATTTATTGCGTGAATGAGTAAAATCCAATCATCCATCCAACCATCCATACAAACTTTCGCATTTATAATATTAGTAAGAGATCTGATGCCGATAGAGATAATAAGACGAGATATTTAGTTCTAACCTTTATCGACTGCTCGCCACTGATAGTTACAAATGAATGAATTTGGTTATCTTAATAAAATTATCACGGCCTTAGAACATTACACGCATTTTCCAACGTAACAAATGCTGCCATATCATGTATCCGTAATTTATCTTTTTCGGCTGATCGCCGCCGGCCTGCAATTAGGGAAAGTGGTCAGTTTTACTCGTTTGTTGGGAAAAAACTATAAAAAAACACAATGCATTATGATATGGGCTGGCGACTAAAGATGGCCATACACGTTAGGGTTTGCATGATGGTTATGACCGTACATGCATAACTGACAGGCAAACCCTAGTGTGTATGTTATAAAACTGTACAGTTATCGTTGCATGTACCTACATGCAACCGAGCAAATATCAAAATAGATATTTTTGCCGCTCGGTTATGTTTGCACGCATGCATAACCGAGCGTGAGTGGAGCCCGCTCGTGCTTGCATGCACAGTTCTCAGTTTCCTATGTGCTGTGGCAGTGGAAGGTGGTAAATAATTCTTGTAATCTTTTGGTGTAAATCTCAGTTCATTCATCAAATGTATTAGTGTTTACACCACTCAGTGCGATCTCTTCTTCTTTTCCTTTTCTTTGCTACAAGTATTAAGCCAAGTACAGCTATCACATCGTCGTCGTTCATTGTTGGCGATACAGTGCACAGCAGATTAGGTAAATGTCCTTCAAAAACACCGTCACGTAGCTGCAACTATCTTTGACTGAGAGTTTATAGGAAATTGTACATGAAAACCATAACGTGTATGTCCACAATTAAACTCGGTTTTACCTGTCGGTTAAGCATGCATGGTCATAACCATCATGCAAACCCTAACGTGTATGTCTACCTTAATAATGTGACCAGACGTCCCATTTTCACCGAGACAGTCCCGTTTTCAGGCAGCGTATGGCGGGATGTCCCCGACACAGGTTCGGGACGTTAAAATTTCCCATTTTCCAAAAGAAAGTGTTATGCACCTACACAAACATACCCGCATTCTTGAAATACATAAATATATAAAATAGCTAACTCTAATAGGACATGTAAAAAACTTTAGGTACTATCTTGTCAATTGTATTGTATGAAAGTGTGGTGCTCCTAAAACGAATAAGTTTATAAGATATTTTATTAAGGAGCTAGAATTCTAATGAGCTGTGAGACGAGCTGTGATCAGGCATCCTACAAAGTAAAGTAAATTCACCAGAAAAATCCATGCTAATTTTAGTAAAAAAAACATTTTTTTCTGTAACATATTGCTTTATTTCGGTGATTGGTAACAAAAATCTCTTTAGATTTTGAACAAGGGTCTAGAATTTTAATCGTCGATGCGATTGGTAGCTGAAAGATGAATTGTAATCTAGCCTCTTTTGTACAGCGCTCTAGAGGCGATTTTTTACGAAAACGGCGCTATATAAGTTGTCCAAATTTATTACGATTGTTAAATATCTACCTTTTTTTCAGTGTCCCGGTTTAGGGGAAAAATTAAATGGTCACGTCAATAATTTTTTAAGGGTGTTTATTTATTTATTTATTAATTTACGGACAATAGTCCATTAAAAACATAATAATAACACGAATAAAAAAAGCAGTGGTGTTGGTGAAGGTAGAGCACATATAAATGAATAGTAATGACAATATAAAATGTAAAAAGTACATATAGAAGACACTACAAGTCAAAGCATGAAGAAGCATTTAAATATTGCTTATCGATTGCCGAAAGTCATTTAGTTTTACATCAAAAAATTCAATGCTTTGACTTGCGTTGACAACTTGACATTCTGGATAAAAGAGAATGGTAGATATCCATAATTAGTAGAATGTTGATTGACAAACAGCAATTCATTATTTCGGAGTCTACGGGAAGGGATGTTGAACTGGATGAGTTGTAACAAATCAGGTGTATCACTAATACTGTTGATAATTTTAAATATGCAAATTAGATCAAAGTCATTTCTACGTTTTTCTAAAAAAGAAATGTTTAAAATTTGTTCAATTTCATCATATGAGTACTCGCCTCTTTCAAGACCTAACCTCCAAGCAATTCCTCTCAGGAAGCGATGTTGTACGGATTCGATGTGACAAATGTGGACAGCATAGAAAGGAGACCAAATTACACTTGCATATTCAAGGTGAGGGCGAACAAGCGAACAGTAAAGAATTTTAAGTGTTTTTATATGTTTGAAGTCAGAGGTAGTTCTATGAATGAAGCCGAGTAATTTAAAAGAAAATGAAACCGAATAAACCCTTTTGTTATTACCATGATGATCCACGATTACGGTGTGGTAGGTAAGTTCGTTATCAAAAGTAATTAATATTATTTATGTATCAGTTCTTTCAAAATATGAGATACACAATCTAGGTAGGTCTGTTTCCTCCAAAGGAAAAAAAATCGAGTGCAGTTTACACGCGGTAGAAGCGAAACTTTACCAATACAATCTCAACCAATAGTTGAAAAGTGAAGTCATAATCAAAGCGACCAATAAGCGCAGACCTAGCGTAATTTCCGTTCATATGTCAACCAATAGGAGCCTTTAAAAGTAACATCATAATCAAAGCGGCCAATGAGCGCAGTTGATGCGTCGCAGGTGCAGTAATCGTCATTTCCGTTTCATCCGAAATCCAAATCATAGCGGGGCTTTAGGAGTTTCATTTAAAAAAGTAATCATTTTCTCGCATCTCTCTCCCACATCGCACCGTGACTTCTCCGTAGTCCCCTACAATACTGCTAACCGTGACGATAATTTTAAAAGTATGAAATATAGTTACAAGGATAATATTGAAGTGTGAGTGAATTCCAAAATTTCAAAAAAGTCAGATGTCAATGCGCTGATGGTTTTGCTTTTGTTCTTAAACATATATATAATGCCGCAGCACTTTCTTACACACTAAATAACAATGGTCGAAAATTAAATAAACGGAGAACGTATGTCTGCACCCCTCCAAAGGAAACGTACAATCATTTACATCTCCCGTCTCCCACACACGTATAATTATTATTATTTTTTTTTTTTTTTATTTATCTATAATAAAATATAATTACAATGGTTTTATGTATATGCCTGTCTCACTAGGGTATACCTGTGTCGAGACAGGCGTACAGGTATATAAATGAATATTGTAGTTACAAGGATATTTAAGGTAAAATACATATCACTTTGAATAGAATTAAAACAGAAAGGTGATTGTAAGGGTGACAAATCTTTTAAAGAGAATTATTTTATAAATGTTGGAGATGAAGTAGAGAAGTAAATTCTGCCTAATCTATTTAAAGGTCAATTTGACAGGATTCCATTATTTTCATTTATTTTATATGGGTTAGGTTGTATTGGCATAGTTATTTTTGTCTACGTGTGATTTATTTTACAGATGTTTGTAATAGTGAGGCGTCCAATACTTATAATCCATTTTTTAATATCTTGTTTGAATTTTGTAAAGGAGTCAGTTTGTCTGATCGTAGTTGGTAGTGTATTGTATAGTTTGCAAGCTATGTATTTAGAGTGTCTTTGCCCGAAGGTGGTTTTGAAAAAAGGAGTTTGGAGAAGTTCGTTGTTTTTGGCTCGGGTATTGTGTATTGTTTGTGTAGCTTTGTATAGTGTTTTGTTGTTTTTGTGTAAATTAATTAGTATGGATCTTGAGTAGAGCTGTTTTATGTCCATAACGTTGAAGGAATTGAATATAGTATCCGTGCTGGTAGTAAGTGGCATTTTAAGAATTATTTTTATGATTAGTTTTTGTGCTTTCATGATGGGATCAAGGGCATTGGAATATGCATTACCCCAGGCTAAAATTCCGTATTCGATGTGAGATTGGCACAGTGAGTAATATACTGTTTTTAAAAGTTTTAGGTTAAGGAAATTGCGTGTTTGTTTGAAAAAGTGTAAATAATGAAAATGAAACGCAATCCCCGTCGCCGTAGCTGAGCCGTAATAAGACATATCTGTTCCCTTCAAAGGAAAAAAGTGGTGCTTTGGAGGAAACAGACACTGGACTGTGCGAATTAATGTGAACACGTGATAATTAGCACAATTATCTTGTTTTTCGCAGTTGTATGCAGCATATTGTAAAAGCGGCCATTTTGTGTTCTTATTCAATCATTCAATGAGTTACGAAACACACCAAACTACAGATGCGTTAAATTTTGTAATTTTTTAGAATTAAAGTTTTTTTGCAGAGGTAAACTTAACTAAAGCTTTTTTGTTTCTAATTTTTGAAGATGGATATTTCTCTAAAAAACGCACTAAGATTGTTAATATTTCGTAGACAAAAAAATACATACCTTGAATAGCCAGGTAACTCTCGGGGTCTTAATCCAATTGAAAATAGTTAAAGCAAGACAAGCACAACAAATACCAATCTGATTGAGACAGTAATTCAGATATGGTTTAGAGACACGCAAATATCAGAAAATTGTAAAAAAACTTGCTGATTCTATGCCAAACCGTATACAAGAAGTTTAAAAAGTTAAGGGAGGACACACTTGGTATTAAAAAAAATGTAATTGTTTCTCTATTTTTTTTCCTCAATAAAGAATATTTATTATTTTTTCCAATTGATCACTTGTGTTCACATTAATTCGAACACTAGGTACTGTAGGTAGGTATATTGTGTGTCTCATCATTATTTAATGTGTAAGAAAGAGCTGTAGAGGATTAGGATAAATAACGTACGTTTTATGCTTTTTGTGTCGTCACAGTAATAATATATAAGCGCTCATACAGTGGCGTAGCGTGCCTTGGACGGCTCCTGAATCAGAATTAGTTGGGGCCCTTATAATTGCTCGGTACAATACCTACGTGATCGGTTATTTTCATGTGTTGCCGTTGTTCTTTCAAAAAACAAAATTCACCCTTTGCTACTGGTAGATAAATAGGTAGTACTTACCATTGCAATCTAAATCACTAACAGAAGCTGATTGCTGAAAAAATGAAGAAATTTTGGGCATTTTTTATAACCTCCTCCCTTTTCTGTTTATTTTTCTTTTCATAGCTCCACTGGGATAATCTATTTTCCTTTCACTCATTCTTTTCACAATTTTTATTTTTTATTTTTTTAATAATTTTTTTTAATAAAATAAAATACTGTTTTGTTTAAAACCACGAGTTTTATTAATTTTTTTAACCGACCGGTTTCGCTTTACTCAAGCATCATCAGGGTAAAAATTAATACTAGTATTAATTTGTACCCTGATGATGCTTGAGTAAAGCGAAACCGGTCGGTTCAAAAAATTAATAAAACTCGTGGTTTTAAACAAAACAGTATTTTATTTTATTAAATATGTCAAACCACAAAGTGATTGCTTTCTACAATAATATAATTTTTTTTTTAATAATATCTTTTACATGTTACATAGTAGTGATAATGTTACATATTAGGTTTTTTTTACTATTTTTCCATTTAAAGTATTTGCTTGTGTATGGAAAAAGAGTGTAGATACGTAAATGTGGTTATTACTTAGTACTTAAATAATTCATTTACATAAATATATGTGTGCTGTAGTATTTATTTTGATAATAGTATGTATTTAAAGAAAAGATGTTATAAAAATGTTATAAAAAACTAAGGATATTTGTAAGATTAATTAAGCGGCAGTAGCTTTTTTTTCAGAATATTTTTTGAATGTCTCTTGACAGAGAGCAGTATTCTGGTTTTATCATTAATGCTTCTGATTTCTTCTGGTAGACGATTGAAAAAAGTTCGTATAAAACACGTTTCTAGTTTTGGGCATAGAAAAACATGTTTAAGTCGTGTTCTGTTTTCATTTGAAAATTGATATTTATCTTTTTCTTTTATTATTTGAATTGATGAATTTTTAAATATCTACATCTTTAAACGTAGGTACTTGGAATTCATCATAGACTTTCTGTTGGGTAGTCCAATGATTTTTTTAATATAATTTTAATAATTGTTCCTTGTACAATTTCTATTGGAAGAAGGTTACATTTATACGCGGATCCCCAACTAATAATAATATTTTAATAAAAAGACAAATAACTTTGTTTACATCACTTTTATTGGTACACAATCAACATGTTTCGTAAACAAGTATACGTTTGATCCTGATGAAGTAAACATTGTTTACGAAACATGTTGATTGTGTACCAATAAAAGTGATGTAAACAAAGTTATTTGTATTTTTATTAAAATAAATAATGCCATCACAAAGTGAAAACCTTTCCGAAGAAGTTTTCTTCGAAAAATTAATAATAATAATCAAACTAATTAATCAATAAATAATCAGAAGAACTAGATTGTATTGTATTACAATGTAATAAATAACGTTTGAACCGGAATAAAATAAAACGCGTAAATATTGTTCTCCGTGGTTTGTCATTGAACATCGGTTATTGCAGGATGTTGCCAACTTTTGAACGCACGCTTAACCCGGGAAAAAAAGAGATTGCTTTTTTGACGTTTGTCATTTGTGAAGTGAAAACTCTATAGGCACGTATGACAGTTTTTTTTATTTGTTTTTTCCCGGGAAGCACGAGATTAAGTGACATTGTAGATAACATTTTACTAATTTTTGCTAAAAAACTTTAGGGGCCTCTATAACCCGGGGGCCCCGTATCATGCCCGTATCATTGATACGGCTGATACGGCGGTAGCTACGCGCGCCGCTGGCGCTCAATAAAACATTTTAGAAATAAATACGTAAAAAAACTCATTATATACTTTTTGGCAACAAGAAAAATTTCAGCCTCAATATCAAAGTTGGTGATAAATGCCTCGAAAAGAAAATGAGCACAAAATATTTGGGCCTGATCGTAGATTCCCAACTCTTGAGGGATCTCCACATAAATCATGTAAAGGAGAAAATTACCCCCATAACTGGTGTACTATATAGACTTCAAGGATTATCACCCATTCCTTTACTAACATCAGTGTACTACGCCATGGTACATTCACACCTTTCTTATCTTTGCTGTATCTGGGGATTTGCCTCAAAGAAATTGATAGCTGATCTGCAGGTGGTTCAAAACCGAGCTCTCAGAAATGTTTTTGGACTTCCATGAGACACCCATGTCAGAGACATCTATTCAATTTCCGGTATTCTTCCAATCACAGTCCTTCCTAAACATGAAATCACAAGCACCATCCTACAAATTACTCAACAATCAACTCACACTAACATCAAGCCACTTTACGATCAAGACATTCACACTCACAATACTCGAAATAGCAATAAAATCCGCAAACCTCAAACACACACTACAAAATATGGGATAAAATCTCTGAACTATGTTGCCTATACACTATATAATTCGCTTCCAGATATGTACAAAAAACAGCAAAATATTTTTTAAATACGTTTAAGGATGAAACTACGTAATTTTTCTTGTCATGTCTCAATTGTCTTGTTTCCTTTTCTCTTCTTTTCTTTTCCATTCATTTGTAATTATAATCATCCACATTTGTATAACCTTGTTCCTTGTTTCTTTAATTATTTTCTATTGTTGTTTGCTCACTCAACCTGTTTATTTTTATTTATTTTTAGTCAATGTTGTATGTGAAACTTATATTTTTAATATCCATTTTCCAAGTAAAACTGTAACTATTTCCTCACACCCATCAATTTTCCTACTGTCCTAAAATGAGTTCTGTAACTCATCGGGATTGCTCTAGCAAGTAATAAAAACAATAAAAAAAAATAATAATTGTTTACATAATTCAAAACAGTTCAACCATATTGCCACAATGAAGAATTGGGGGAACAATGAAGCCTAATTTTATTATTTACAAATTGATTTAGAAAACATACCTGGCAGGTCACTTCCAACTCACTTTTTTTAGAAAGTTTATGCTTGGAGAAGATACCACTCTATGCGAGGACGACACTATATTTAAAACACTGGACATTGCACGATTTAACATTTTTTGCTAATCCCATCACTGTTGATATTACATTTATGAGAAGATAGTAATAATAATAAATTACGGATCATTTCTATAACGATTCTTTCGTGAGAAAATCACCTCAATAGCACTTTACATAATTCTCTTGCTACCCGACAGATTATTACAATTTATTATCATGCACTTTCAATTATACCGATAAATTTAATTTCAACACTGACATTTTGAATGAGAAGATTTTGGCGGGTCTGTCACCTTTCTCAATTGTCAAAATTTTGGCACGCCAAAATAGACTGTGATGTGTTCATTTATGATTGGATCATAGGGCTATTTTTGCTTTTTGCGTTGCTTTCTTTATGGCTACAAGCTTTCTAGGTGTGTCAAAATTATTGTCTTGCTAAAACATATTTTTCTATCACGTTAGTATACGTAATAAGGTCTATTTTAGCTTCTCACGTTGCATCCTGTCATGTCAGTAGGTGTGTCGCCTCTTATGGTCACGCCAAAATTGTCCTTATTATATTTAAATATAAGGCTTATTTTTGCTTCTCGTATTGCAAAACTTCATGTCTAACGCCCGGCTCGAATTTGTCATCGTCGTGTGGGATATGTTGATTTGATGATTTTCACTGTACAACTGTCAAGATAGTAGTGGAATTCGCATAAAAATAGTTAAAAACTACACAAAAATGGACAGCCAAGGGAGGAAAGTTATCGTTTGTGATAACGGCACAGGGGTAAGCTATTAAAACACCGCAAAAACTCATTTTTCCTATTAATTTCTCTTGCCGGAGTCCACCATGTCACTTTTTGGTTATCGCTTATTTTTGACATACAGTTTTCAGCTAAATTTCTGATAATTATCGTGATTTTGTTGCAGTTTGTAAAATGTGGATATGCTGGCAGCAATTTTCCAGCTCATATATTCCCCTCTATGGTAGGCAGGCCCATCATCAGGGCGGAAAATAAAATTGGAGACATTGACATTCAGGTAAATAAAATGTATATTTTTACGTTATAAAAAGTGTTATTTTGTACAATTAAATAGTGAAAACATCAGGTTTATATTATTAGTGATCTTCATCTTCATTTATGTCAGACATTAATTGAATTTGTATATATTAATCAATGTAAAAAGGTTCAGTTATGTTGTGTTGAAATGAATAATGTTATCTCAGATGAGTCATTGGAGATAACATTTTAAACCATGTTTCAAAACTTGCTTAGGTTATTTATTTGATTAGTAAATTTGAATAGTTGTAGAGCGAATGAACGGAGTAAGGAAAGCCAGGAAAATATGGTCTGCAAGCCGGAAGATAAAACAGTCTGTGCTGTCGGTGACGGCGATAACATTGAAATGAATGCTCTTCATGATAGTCTAGTTTTCGGTGACTAGACAACTCAGAATGAATTCAACTCAACATCTCCTTTAATAAAGTCATTAAAAGTGATAAAAAAATGTTAAATAGGTTACATTAAGTTAGGTTATGGGCTATTTTAAAATTGTGTTTTTCATAGCTTTTAATGACATAGTGTTAGACATAGTGTTAATCCATAGTGTTAGAAATCAGCACCGCATCATCAGCCTGTTGTATGCTGATGATGCGGTGCTGATTTCTAACACTATGGAAGATCTACAGTCTCTCGTATCTAGGATGAACAAAGTATGTATGAAGAATGAGTTAATGATGAATGTAAGTAAGTCTAAAGGTCATGGTGTTTGAAAGAGAGAGTACGATAACAGTATGCAATATAGTTGTGAATGATGAATACTTGGGGCAGGTGGATGAGTTTGTGTATCTGAGTAGTATGTTTACGAGAGATGGGAAGGCTGATAGAGATATTGAAAGAAGGGTGAATGCCGTTGGCGGTAATAAAAAAACTGTCAAAAGAAGCGAAGCTAGCAGTCCACAATGGAGTCCTGGTACCTACCCTGATGTATGGCAGTGAGGCATGGAACTGGCAGAGGAAGGATGAAAGTAAACTGAATGCTGTTGAAATGAGATCCCTGAGGCGTATGTGTGGTAAAAAAATGTATGATCGTGTGAGAAATGTGGATATCCGCAAAGAATGTAAGGCTGATGTAAGCATAATGAGTAAGATTAAGAAAGGGACCCTCAGATGGTTTGGGCATGTAGAGGGAATGAACGAAGAAACTAGTGTAAGAAGAATATACGACGCAAATGTGAATGGTAGAAGAAGTCGGGGACGTCCGAGGAAGACATGGCACGATCAAGTGAATCAGATACTTGAGTCGGGCCATGTCAAAAGTCAGAATAATAGAAGAGAATGTATGAGACCGATGTATGAATGTGAGTGAGACAAAGATTGTGAACCAAGACCGAGTTGTTTGGTGGTCCGTCCTCTCAGCCTACTCCTGTGGAGAAACGGCGTGATGGTTAGTTAGTTATTGTTGAGTTGATTCTG
Source organism: Limnephilus lunatus (assembly GCA_917563855.2). Classification (NCBI taxonomy): domain Eukaryota; kingdom Metazoa; phylum Arthropoda; class Insecta; order Trichoptera; family Limnephilidae; genus Limnephilus; species Limnephilus lunatus. The sequence goes on from OU830592.1 coordinate 124,436,373, forward strand.
AGTTATCATGGTACCAAGTTTTCGAACGAAGAAATGTGGTGCAATGAGTACATATCGACGGTCCCGAAGAACAATGTCGGATGTGCGATTTTTAATTTTTGCAGTGGAGCTTTTTAAAGTATCGTTGCTGCATGTTTACTGTTTTTGTTATCAAAAAATGTAGTGTTGTTTTGATCTTTGATACTTCCTCTCATTTCATTTAAAAATTCGAAAATACAGGCTTGTAAATCAACAAAATAAATAAATAAATAAGCCAATCGAACGATTTTCAATTTTTGTCAGATCCGACATTGTTCTTCGGGACCGTCGATATCTTCTGACCCGTGGATGGTTCATTCCTAGCATGTCCAAGAGAAAGTCGGTAGGATAGAGTCACGGGTAGTAGCCATACTCCCTCATGTGGAGAAATCTCTGAAATTATTGAATATATTTAATGTTATTTATAATGTATTTATTTCTTAATATTTCAGGATATTGTGATTGGTGTAAGTTTTTTCAAAATATTGCCTGTTTGTTTTCCCCATGCAACTAAATCACATAATATTGTTTTTTCTTTTGAATATGTACTAATCGTTTTGAAAATGTCGTTGAATGCTGTTTTTTGAAAATGTAGCTTACAGCTTAACAAGAAAATGTAGAAATTTATTTAAGCGGAACAATTTTTTTATTTTTTCACTATGGCAACACCGTTTTTTGAACAAAAAATGTACAATCAGATTTGAGGTAAGGTAAAATAGTATTCATCATTTATTTTAATTTTTTTAACTTCTTTGTAATTGCATTTCAAAATTACATAAAAAAAACCTTGTTAATGTTAAATCAACAAAAGCATTGAATTACCTTGTACAATAATATGATGTATAATCATGTCTTTTCGATAAGTATCACTGATTTCTGAACACCATGTATAATATATACGGTTCCATGACAGTTCATCCTTCGACAATTCATCCGGCGACAGTTCATTCGGCGACAGTTCATCCGGCCAACAGTTCGTCCTGCCGACAGTTCATCCTGCCGACAGTTCATCCGGCCGACAATTCATCCGGCGACAATTCATCCGGCCTGCTCTTTTATAAGATTTTTTCTTCAAGTAAGTATGCAAAGAGGATATACGGCCATACAACCAAATTCGATATACTTATATCTGAAGGCATCTTGAGTGGAAATCCGCTGTAACCTAACCTAACCTAACAAATTAGTCAATTCACCCTAAAAAGATGGTGTTAATTTCAGATAAAAAAGTTATATTATATGCAAGTAGAAATCTTTACGGTTTTTTGCTAAGCCGACTGCACGTATAAGTATGTCGTATTTTTTTATTCACGCATGCTTCTTCGGAGAGTCGAAATTATTATTAGTAAAAATATTTTTACAGCGGATTTCCTCTTAAGATGCCTTCAGATATAAGCATATCGATTTTGGTTGTACGGCCGTATATCCTCTTTGCATACTTACTTGAAGAAAAAATCTTCTAAATGATCAGGCCGGATGAATTATCGCCGGATGAATTGTCGGCCGGATGAACTGTCGGCAGGATGAACTGTCGGCAGGATGAACTGTCGGCAGGATGAACTGTCGCCGGATGAACTGTCGCCGGATGAATTGTCGCAGGATAAACTGTCATGGAACCCACTTTGAGTGATAATGCATTTTTAATGTTACACCTTTTACTTTTGAATCATCTTGGTGTTGCCATTTAAAACTGTTTCTACTATTATTTATCAGGGCGTACTTTTGCCAAGATGTTAAATAGATAGTACTTAAAACCATTTGATTTTTCAATAATTTATTGCAGTTTGTCATTTTTACCAGATTGTTCATTAATAACTGAACGCACATGAGAGTTATTTACTCGGTATAATGCCCTGGTGAAAGACCATTCCGAATCGAAACGTCGCTTGAAGTGGCTTTAGCCGTGTTTAGTTGGCCAGGAACTTCCCAATCTTCCTCTTTTCTGTCTCCTTCCGTCCGTTTGCCTCAAAATTGCAGGATTTCACATTTTCCTCCTAAAATTAAACTCCAACAAAGCTTAGAATATATCTATTATTTTTAATTCGGAAATGATCTGTATGTGTAAAAGTGTATCCTCTATCTGATACAATATTCAGTTGAATCATAAAAGCAACCAAATCAATTATAATGCAGAAAAACTTGAAGTGAATTAACACTAGAAGCGCGGGCGTCCCAAATGTGACCCATTTCGATGTTCTTCCTGCTCTAGTCAATATTTTATTGTGCGTATAATTGTAATTTTTTATGACTTTTCATGAAATATGATGATTATTATTTATACGAAACTTGAACCACGTAAATGCAATATACATATTTTTTTATCCAAATTCAGCTCTAAGTATAGTTGGGTCAATTTTGACCCAGTCATGGATGTCAGAGTTTAACTTAATCTAAGTTAATCAGAATACCCGACAAATGAGGACAAAACTTCTGGTTGGCTGTAGATAAGGACTCTAAATACATATATAGTAAACGCATTTCCGTACCTAGGCAAGGACGACATCAGGTCCAATGACAAACGTCTTGGGGATTACGTAGTGAAAAAATTGATGCAGCCATACCTAAAAAAAAAAAAGAAATATCACATGTGATAACTTTTTCATGTCCTATCCCTTGCTGAAACTCTAAAATCAAACGGAACAAGTATTGTTGGTACAATAAATAAAAACATTCTATCATAATTACTAGTTTTATTTGAATATATTAAGGGTCGACCGAGACAGGTTTTTCGTTCCTGGCCGAAACCGTGACCGAGACCGAGAATAAATTAAAATCTCGGCCGAGACCGAGAGCCGAGACCGAGAATAGATAAAATGAACAAAAAAATGAAATAGCGCTATTTTTGCATAATATACTATATTTTTAAGAATGTAATAATGTTTAATTATATAATAATTTGAGATTTTATATAATATATCTAATATTAAATATTTAATTAAACAATAATTTGAGATTTTATATAATATATCTAATATTGAATATTTAATTAAACAATAATTTGAGATTGTTGATTAGTTGATTTGTATATTCATTGCTGTTTTTGGCAGTTTATTTATTTATTTATTTATTTATTTACGCCCTAGTGGGCTTTTACAACAGAAATTAAAAACATAAAAAAATTAAACATCATAAAAGAAATGAAATACTATGAGTAATAAGAAAAAATCAGTAATAAGACCAGAAATACAATAAAGTGCAAAGTGTAAAAGCTAGTTAGTAGGTATAAACAAACAATTATATGTGTATAATAATGTATGATGATAAAACAGAACTAAATAAAACAGCAAAATAAAATTAAATTAAATTACTGGTAAGATTTTAAATGAGAGGAGGTTTTATGAAAAGAACAAAAATAAGAAAAGTTAATTATTAACAGATAAAATAGAGATGAGTAATATAATATATATAGTATAATATTATGAACAAAGTTCTAAGAAAAATAGAAACAAACATACAAATCAGCGAATCGAGGTGTTCTGAGTTCTTATGAATGTGGCCAGTGAATCTAAAAAATCTTCGTACACTTACCAGCTTTCCAACATACGTATAAAATAATACGCAATGATCTTAATATTCACTTAACAAGTTTATGTAGTTATTCTGGCTAGTAAAGTAATTATAATTAATCACAACAACATATAAAAGAACTTACTTTTTTCTACTACGAACACGAACAAAATTCAAACAAACTTCCTTTACAATTAATTGTTTGTTTACAATTTACAAAAGTAGCGAAATGAATGGCACAGCTCTCTCACGCACTGCGTGAGACGCAGTGCGTGAGAGAGCTGTCGTGACACCAAGTGACGAATTTGGACGCGCGCGGTATATTTGAATCCCATTATACTAATACCGTACCTACTTACAACGGTCTCGGTTACTGTCTCGGTTCTCGGCGATTTTTCGCCGAGAACCGAGACAGAGTTCTCGGTAGAAATTGTAGCCGAGAATGCCGAGACCGAGACCGAGATCTCGGTCGACCCTTAGAATATATATCTTTACATTACTGTAGCAAAACTAACTAACTAACCATCACGCCGTTTCTCCGCAGGGGTAGGCAGAGAGGACGGACCGCCAAACAACTCGGTCTTGGCACACACTCCTTGCCTCGTTCACATTCATAAACCGTCTCATACATGCTCTTCTATTATTCTGACTCCTGACATGGCCCGACTCAAGTATCTGATTCACTTGGTCGTGCCATGTCTTTCTCGGGCGTCCCCGACTTCTTCTACCATTCACATTTGCGTCATATATTCTCCTTACACTCCTTTCCTCGTTCATTCTCTCTACATGCCCGAACCATCGGAGCGTTCCTTTCTTGATCTTACTCATTACGCTTACATCAGCCTTGCATTCTTTGCGGATCTCCGCGTTTCTCACACGATCATACATGGTTTTACCACACATACGCCTCAGGGATCTCATTTCTACAGCATTCAGTCTACTTTCATCCTTCCTCTGCCAGTTCCATGCCTCACTGCCATACATCAGGGTAGGTACCAGTACTCCATTATGGACGGCTAGTTTCGCGTCTTTGGACAGTTTTTTGTTGGTGCCAACGGCGTTCAGTCCTCCATTAATAGAGTTACCTGCATTCACCCTTCTTTCAATATCTCTTTCAGCCTTCCCATCTCTCGTAAACATACTTCCCAAATAAACAAACTCATCCACCTGCTCCAAGCATTCATCGTTAACTAGCAAAACTAAAATGGCCATAATTGACCCATCCGCGTTTCGAGGGGTGTCAGGATGTTCCGCGCTTCTAGTGTTAAACCAAATGTTGATGATGTCTGGGTCACTAGTGGGATATTTCAAAATATCATACTAATGCGCCAAACCGTTCTGCCCCTCGGTGTTATTTTATAGCAAATTTGATTTATGGTGAGCATTCAAATATTGCTCTCGTCATTATCTCAAAATTTGGTCTGACAAATCAACTGGATGATAGATATGTAGTTCCCATAACCACTCAAACCACAGGCCCATTGTGATATCTCCCTTGTGCAACCTTTTTTCCTTAACAGTAGTTCAGTCTCTTTAATAAAGTTCAGCAGTTTTGTTATTGTATGTTTGTTTATATCTCCTGATTCCATTACCATACAGTATGATATTCAACTCCCCATACATCTGAGCCTTCTTCCCATCAAGGCGGGATATTAACGCAATAAAGCAGGACCCAACTTGGTGCCTTGTGGTATTCCTATTATTATACTAGTTGTATGGGTGTTTCTTATGCTGTTAACGTCTCCTACAGCTATTAGTGTTTGATTTCCACTCCCAACCGCTGCATGCGTTAACTAACTAATGCCCGGTACACAAGAAGCTAGTATTTTAAGCTATTATCCTGGCTTACTATCCTGGCTTGGAAAAAACTAAGATGCTGGGAATTTTTAAGCCAGTATCATTGCAATGACTAGGGTAACCACACCTCCACAGCATTGCAATGACTAGGGTAACCACACCTCCACAGCCGTCCAAATGAATGAGGAAAAATGAACAGTTTATGCAGAAGAAGCATTTAACATAGAAGTTAATTATTATGTAGATTGTCGTAAATTTTTTGTAATACTGAATTACGCATAGACTTATCTTTATAAGATGGAAAACTAGCGTTTCGCTGACATTTTTTATCACAACGCAATTGTACAAACTTTAAATTTATCTCATCACAGAGTTTTGCCATTTTTAGATTCATATTGTGTATCAAAAAGAAATACTGCGTCGCCACCGTGCACTAGCCGATCATAAACTAGCATTAGGCGGTCGGAAAATTGAATGAATGAAGTAGTTATATAATTTTAAATGACTTATAACATAATATGTTCTAAAGGAGTATCTTATATAAATATTCGCCCAACAGAATCAATACCCTGGCTTGGGTTGAGTTTGTTATGGTTGGTTATAGACCCACTGTCTCTGTGAAGTTAAACTCTTTTTTTGTTTTACATCAAAGTTAATTGTAAATTAGACTGGAGTAGCGGTGAAATTAAACCAACAATTTCAACAATTATTCATTTTAACCTCCGTAAAAATACCACATCAAATTATTGTTACCATGTAAAAGATTTTTCAAAATTATTTGACATTTATATATACCATTGACCGTCATTTAGTATTTTTTAAAATTATTATGTATATTCAAATTATTTCTACTCACATTGCTTGAAATATTTGTGCTGAAAATGGCTTATTTTGCATGCCCCCTTAAGGATGGTCCCTCGGAGGCTATTCAGGTAAGTCCGTACAAGTGTGTTGAGTTTTGTACACTATTATGTTGAAGTGTGGTGAGTTTGTATAATATTATGTTGAAGCGTGGTGAGTTTGTACAATATTATGTTGAAGTGTGGTGAGTTTGTACGATATTATGTTGAAGTGTGGTGATTTTGTACAATATTATGTTGAAGTGTGGTGAGTTTGTACAATATTATGTTGAAGTGTGGTGAGTTTGTACAATATTATATTGAAGCGTGGTGAATGAGAAAATATTAGGCTAAAGTGTGTTGTGTTTGTAAATATTGTGAGTTCATTAGAATCAATACAATATATATGTTATTTTGTTACTTTTTATTATATGTATTATGATCAAGAGTTGGGTGTTCAAATTAAAGGCCAGTTGTTTCACAGAATTTATACAATTCGTAAGTCAAAATTCGAGTTCTTCACATTTGCTTCACAGTACTTAGGTAATAATTAAACTTTTTTATTATTATTAAGTTTGTATAATATTATATTGAAGTGTGTTGAGTTTATCTAATATTATATTGAGGTGTGTTAAGTTTTAATAACCTCATATTGAGGTGTGTTGAGTTTGTATAATCTTATATTGAAGTGTGTTGAGTTTGTACAGTATTATATTGAAGTGTGTTGAGTTTGTACAATATTATATTGAAGTGTGTTGAGTTTTTATAATATCATGATGAAAAATAGTGAATTCATGAATTATTACAATTCAACTAATGACTGTGTGGCACATTATTTTTTATAAAATAAGATTTTGTGACGGATTACACAATTTATAGTAATTACTATACTTATGTATTATTTATATGTGTACACAGTGCCTGGAAAATCGTAGCAGAAAACTGATGAATCCACAACACATTTGGAGTCGAGTTTGTAGTATATTTTATTTTTATTTGAACTTTCGTTTTCGAGTAAATCACATATAAAGTTGGATTTTTTTAGATAAAATTTTAAAAAAATCGTTAGCCAGAGGGTTAATATCAGCTGTTTAATTTATTGTAAAATGTCTCAAGTGTAGACCAAGATTTCAAAAGTTTTTTTAACCCTTTAGTTGCATAATTTATGCCATGGGAAACCATTTATTGGATAACCAACACTTCTGCCATAGGTCACCTCAAGTGGTTCGCTACGTTTGGTGATTTAGCAGGGGTGCCCGAGTTCATTGGGTAAGGTTCGACGAAGTCTTGTGGCAGATGTCTCTGTACACCTACTGCGTGGCGGGGATCGAGAGAGACTGGTTGAGGGAAGCCTTTTGACTTCTCTGACTGGTTGAGGGATGGATTCATACTTCTGTCACTCCTGGACACACTGACCCCCATATTCCTACCCACCCCTCATACCTTTTTCCTTCCCAGAATTTCCTTTCCTTCATTTACTTAAAAAGATCCTCCACACAGCATCCCCTAAGATGACATAGGTCCTAAGGGAAATTATTTTACTCAGGAGTGTGTGGAGCTAACGTAGAACAAAAATTGAAAAAAGTTTTTAAAAATTCCCAACTTCTCAGTTTAAAAAAAAAGGTTTTTTGGGTTCTCCATGTGATGTAAATTCATCAGTTTCCCCGCTTGTACCACAAATTTCCGGACACTGTATATAAAAGAGGTTTAAGAAGAGGTTGAATGTCTAATACATGATAATTACTGTATTTATATTGTTATGTGTTGTGGTATAATTTTATATGTTTGTGTATAATGTAATATTTATGTGACAGGATCTAATGGTTGGAGACGAGGCGTCCAAACTCAGGTCAATGCTGGAAGTCAACTATCCCATGGAGAATGGAGTAAGTTATTCCATACATACTTGGGGTGTATTTCACCACTTCTGAATAAACTGTCGATAGCGCTACTGATTTTATTTTAATTTTAATTTTTTTTATCAGGTTTGTCAACAGTGATGTGTGTGATGTGTTTGTACTGATGATCGAGTACCGTATATATCTGTATTCCATCACTGCTAAATTTCGCTATGCTAACAGTTTTTGTTTTCTACAGTCATGTTTATCCTATTATTCAACAGTTTTTTTATTATTTTTTTTATTATTCATCTTTATTAATTTTTTACTTATAATTTGTTTTATTATATGCCTGTCTCTCTAGGAGAACCTGTGTTGAGAGCAGGCGCTTAGCATGAGCAGTTTATAATAATAACACATACAAAATACAAATAAAATCACAATATTACAAGTAACAGTTAATTGCCAACGTACCATTGAAAAAATTAATTCTTATGAGTTAGTTTTGATAAAATCTTTGATGTTGGATCTGTTTTGGCTGGTAATTTAGGACTTGGTGTCAGATTTATATTTAAGATACATTGTGTTTTGTCTAATTGCCATTGGAAGTGTTTTATATAGTTTTGTTGCAAAGTATCTAAAATTTCTTTGGCCAAAAGTTGTTTTAGCAAAAGGGATAAGTAGGAGATTATGCCCTTTGGTTCTAGTATCTCTAACAGTTTGGACATTTTCAAAGGTAGTTCTGTGTTTGAAGAGGTATGCTAATATGTTTTTGGCATAAATTTGCCTAATGTCCAAGACACAGATTCTCCTAAAGATTTCATACGAACTGCTTGTGATCGGTAGTTTTAATATAATCTTAATAATTAGTTTCTGAGCTTTAACCGGTAATTGGCCGGAGCCGCGCGGATGCGTTCGGTCTGTGCGCATGCGCGCGGAAAAAAAATCGAAAAAAATATTTTTGAATGCGATTTTGACCCTTCTGTGTACAGAATTTGTATGAAGAACAAGGTCAGAATAGCTTGCCCAAATATCGTAGAAGATATAGCAACTAGTTTCATTCACCTGGCAGCACCAGAATATTTTTAAATAATTTTTATCTGTGGAGTCGAAGTGTCAAATTTTGCCGCGATTAAATCTGATGCGGAATTCTTTACAAAAACATCGTAAAACCTATCAATTTATCAAATTAACGCACGTAATGCAGTTTTGGTACATAGTTTGTTGTTCTAGGAATGTGTTTCAGTCAATAAAATATATAATAGCTCAAAATTAATCCACAAAACAATCAATTCAAAATTCAAAGTGGTACTTCAAAGTTCAAAATTTAGGAAAAAAGAAGAAGAGGGCCGATAAATTGTGGTCAATAACAGGATAAAGATTGGATCAATGGCGGCAGTGTTTGCTCCTCCCCGGGCTATAATACCGTATTCGATTAGAGATTGACATAGAGCATAGTAAATATTACTCAGAGATGGTGAAATACGTCCTCAAGGTTAAACGTAACACAATTAATAATCTTCACATCTGAAGATGGCGCTAATTAAACTAGGTATTTAAAAAAAAAACACATTTTGCCCATTATGCTTTAAAATATTATAAGATGAATAATTGTGATGGTTAATCTTCAAATGAGAATCCAATCGAACTTTAACCACTGGAGCAACAGCGCAATTTAAAACTTTTTTATCTGATTGCTAGAGATTTTTTGGATGATCATTTTAAATATTTTACGCCCGTATTAAAAAAAATCATATCTCCGAATTTTAATATGGAGAAATACAAACTGATTATAGTTCTATATAGCCAATGAATTCACCTATCTTTTGTCGATTATCACATATTCGTGGGATTTATAAAAAAAATATTATAAAATCTTAAACTCCTACTTAATTACTTGCATTTAGTTCGGGTTTGAATATTGCAATCATACATAAAGATAGCAGCCAATAAAATATGCATTAAGAAAAATCAAGATAATGTTGATGGTTCTTAATCGAAGTATGATACAGTTAAAAATGACCGAATCGGATATCGACACCTTGGCGCAGTGGTTAACTCAGCGTCTCGGAAAGCCGAAGGTAAGGTCCTGGGTTCGAGCCCCTGCGGTGCCAATATCTTTTTCTGATTTTTCTGTTTCCAGATTTTTGATTGAGTTTCACTAATATTGTCTTTTATTTATTTATTTATTTAATGCCCAGAAGGCTTTTACATGTTTGGTAGTACAATTAATTCTTGACAGATAATTTTGAAACAAATAAAAATAAAATTGGATATAAAATGCACACAAATCATAAAAACGCAAAAAAATATAGCAATTTGATAGGCTTACAAAAATACAGATATATTTAAGAATAGTTTTGTAATAAGTTTTTTTGCAAGATCCACAAAACTCGCACAGTTGATATTAAATATGTCAACATCACCCAAGTACTGATTTCCCATAGTGTGAAATCATTGTATCAGAGAGTGGGCAATATAGTTCCACTTATGATTGCTGCAGTAGAATAGTGTATTTGTCGTGTAGTTACTGTCGGTATTCGTAAGTTTATGAGTTGCAGGAGTTCGCAACAGTCGAACTTAGAGTTTTTGAATAAAAAGGTTAAGTTGTTTATTTTATGTCGTCTTCTAGTATTTGTATTTTTAGAATATTTAATAATAAATATAAATAAAGTCTTATAGTGGGATATTTAATTTAAAATTTATAAAAGCAGATTTTTTTTGTATTCGCTCAATGTTATTATTGTGAATTTTGTAAGATGGAGACCAAACTACCGAGTTACATCCTTCATTTATTTAATATATATATTTGTATTTGTGTGCAGGTTGTACGAAACTGGGAGGACATGTGCCACGTTTGGGACTACACGTTTGGTCCGAGCAAGATGAACATTGACCCAAAAGAGACTAAAATTCTGCTCACCGAGCCCCCCATGAACCCCACCAAGAACAGGATGAAAATGATCGAGGTAATGGTTGAACGGCGAATCGATAAAGTCCTCCAATATTAAATCAATTTAATTTGTTAACTATTGGTTCATTCTAATTGTTGGGTGTTGGATCAGTCAGATGGATCAGTGTTGAAACTGTTGGATTTGTTCACTTTTTCATCAGTTAAATTGTTCAGTATTTTATTTTTACCATAGAAATATGAATATTAATAGACCAGAACAGAAAGGTGAGGGGTACAAACCAACTACAGCGGGACGAAGAGCGGGAAGATGACTTTGGTGATATGTGATTCGTCAAAACTCAATCTGAGAGTATATAGGCATCTCGCATTATAATTTCACCATTTAGTTCTTAAAAGTAAACTCTGCTTTTGAACGAATAGACCTTTTTACATGGGAGCGCGAATTACTCGCCGCGTAATGAACAAATTTGCGAAGTCCAAAAAGTTCGCCTATTTTCAGAGTCCAATATTTTGTTGCCGTATTTAGTTAAGACACTTTTACTAATGTTTCATAATTTAGCAAACAGCGACGCGCACACGCCATGTATCTCGAGTGATAGTATATGCTACAAAAACGATCATATTATGTGATATGAATAAGCCTAAAATAAAGTAAAATAATGCTTGCCTATGGAATTTAATACGACAATTGGGTTTATTCTCTTTTTCACTTCTATTTTTACAGTACACTCTCGAATACTCTTTCATAACACAAGCCACTATTTTTGCCGTGTTATTTTGTAAAATGCAGTGCTCGACGCTGGCTCGCAGAAGAATGATGACGTCACATTTTTTGGATTGTTGAAAGCGGCATACAACACAAACCATAATTAGATTCTTGTACAAAATGTATATGTATATGTATTGACTATAAGTAATAGAAAATAATTACGAAAAATTCACCCTTTTACCGCCAACGCACCGTGGGCTGTCCCCTAAATTCCATTAACATTTGACACTATTTTTTGCAGACCATGTTTGAGAAGTATGGCTTCGATGGAGCGTACATTGCCATCCAGGCTGTGCTGACGCTGTACGCACAGGGATTGTTATCTGGAGTTGTCGTAGATTCAGGTATGTAAAGTCTACATCTTCTCTAGACCTGTATTAACCACTCCGGCCCCTAAGCTTGTTTACACGACAATATAACCATAGCAGTCAAGTACAATAAGCTTGTTTTCAAGCTAACGCGTGTGTTCCTACAGAAATCGTTATAACTCAATTATAATTCGATTAAAAATCTATTAAATTATTTGTTATAACCAGTGTCAAGACTTGACAATAATACACGTAATAAGATAATATTAAATAATAAAAAATTAAAATTTTCATATCATCCAATTTAATGTAGATATGAATGTAATGGAATCTTGCAATTTAATTTTCATCCACTTCCCGAACTACCGAAATATGTGAATTTTGCACACGTGATAAAAATTAAAAATGATTACAATACACACAATAACAAAAATTAACCAATATTAAAGTTTACTTTGCTTTATTAGTATGTGATTAGCGTGTTTTTTTGTCTTTTTTAAACTATTTCTTTTTACCTGCCCAAGCACTCACTGTGCCATCTCATCGCCCCCTAATTTTCTCTGGGTCTTCTGCTGCCCCCCATGAAAGTCTCAAACGCCCATAAGGGGGCGTTATCGCCCTCGTTGAGAACCTATGACGTACACTATGCGCGCGTTCAAAATCAACTTAGGGGTGTTTTAAAATAAAAGTCAATCAATTTAAATCAACGTTTTAAAATCATAATGGTAATTAATTAATGCACAAAATATTAAAAAAAAGAAAGAGACGCAATGATTTCTTTGACCTGTATGAGCTGTTCCAAAAAGTGAACAAATAAGCCTGAGCAGTTAATAATAATAAATTTTTTTCGAAATGTGGGGAGGCTGGTGCAATACCACACATATGATACAGCCAAAGACCCTCCACACAGCATCCCCAAAGATGGAATAGACCTTAGGGGGAATTATTTGCTTCAGGGCCTCCTGTGGGGAGCTAATGTAATAAAAAAACTTTTTTTAAGATCCATGCAGTTTGGTCACGGCAAACATGCTATATCTTTTTTTTTCTATTATCTATTGGTGTTTTTGTTTGGTGTGTTTAGGTGACGGTGTGACCCACATCTGCCCGGTGTACGAGGAGTTTTCTCTGCCTCATCTGACGCGAAGGATGGACGTGGCTGGCAGGGACATCACCAGGTACCTTATCAAGGTGAGAATACCAGCTGTCTTTTCCCGTTAAACTAGGGTTAAACCCGTTAACTTAAGTTTACTCTGGCCAACAATAGGTTAAAACAACAAGATAACAATAGCAGTCAAGTGCAATAAGCTTGTTTTCAAGCTAACGCTTATATTCCAACTGGTGCATTGTCTTGATGAAACTCTTTATTTTTCGCCAAATGCGGCCATTTTTTCTTGATTTCATCACTCAAATGCTGCAATAAGTTGGCATAATTCTAGCCGTTGATTGTTTTTTCTTATTGAAGATAATCAATAAAAATTATCCCATGAGCATCCTAAAAAACTGATTCCAGGACCTTGCCTGCAGATGGAACTGTCTTTGCTTTTTTTGCAGCCGATTCTCCCCTTTTAGTCCATTGTCTCAGGTGTGAAGTGATGAACCCATGTTTATGAATCGACGCAAAAACTCGGCTTTATTGCTGTGAAACATCGCCAAACACTCGATTGAAACATACTTACGAAGCTGTTTTTGTTCCATTGTGGGCAAACGCGGCAACCATCTTGCACACAGCTTTCTCATGCCCAAATTTTCAATCAATATGCAAGCACTTTTTAAAATACCTACTGTGTCTGCTAGCTCGCACACTTTCAATCGATGGTCAATCAATATCATTTTGTGGATTTTCTTTACCTTTTCTGACATGATCACCTCATTCGGTCCACCACTGCGATGTTTGTCTCGGTAGCTCGTACGTCCTCGTTTAAACTCTGCCACCCAATATTTTATTGTTGTCAACGAAGGAGCAGACTAGAAGACCAGAGTAGAATCTAAGCTCGGCTTCGATATTAGTTGGACTTAGACTGTAAAGTTTGGTTTGAGTAAGTTTTTAGGTCTTAGCTTCAACAATAACTCCAAAGTAGATCAAAAATAGTTTTATTATAGCCTGACAGAATATACAACAATTTCCTGAAGTCCCCCAATGGACCGATAATATAATGTTTCCTTTTTAAGGCAAACTAACGCAGAAGAGGAGGAATTAACAGAAAACATCCTATTTATAAAAATAGATTAGAGGGTCCGTTGGAAGGGGACAAATATAGCTATTCCTGACATCTATGTAGAAAACCTCAAACTATAATAGGGAAGTCCAGTCCATTTTTAAAATTTTTTTTATGAAAAATGACCTTCTAACTTAAATAACTGCATATTTTTTTTTTTTAGAGTTAGTTTTAATAGTTAAAATAATTTTCAAAGTTTTAATTTTTGGAGATCGCTCGAAAACACCCATATCTATGGTGAATTTTGTGACGTCATCTACTAAAATAACGATTCACGTATTTTAGATTTTTATGTTGGTTTTCTTGAATCTCACATAGATTTGCGCAGGCGCGCGGCCATCTTGTTTATTATAACGCGTTGATTGGCTCATTTATTGCAAAAGGCGAAATCAAATTCTTTGCAAAACAATGAATGACGTTGATGAATTTTACTTGCAGTTTTATGTTTTTGATGATAATTTTCGTTTAAATGATTAATTCACTGTGATATTAGTGTAATTCAGCATAAGTACCAATGCTGCCTTTACTTTTTTTCAGTTTTAGTCCTTAAATAATGTTTTGTTGGTGATTTAGTTTCGTTCGGTTTTTAGGTTACTGACATTACATAATCAAAAGGTTACTTCTCTATAATTTTTATGACTTTTTCGCGTGAATTTAAAAAACTTCCATAAAAGTAATATTATTTGATAATGTAAAAGCCTTATGCATGTGTAAATAAATACAAATTCGAGAAATCAACGCATTAATTGCGTAAAACCGAGTCCAAGATGTCGGATTTTTTCAGTTATTTTTTCGGAATTATTATAATATTTTTTTATTCTTTTTAATTGTATGAACGAGATAAAAAGTGAAGTGACAGTTTTATTTCAAATTCATAAAGTAAGAGGACTGTATTTTTTAAACTTTGAATTTTCCTAATTTTTTCGACCATTTAATAGAATATGTTTACAGTCGGCTGTTTTTTTTAAATTTTTTCATTTTGAAACTTAAAATACTGCATTTTTCAAACACAATCGTATATGTCAGATACAAAAATCTAAAAGGCAATTCTATTAACTTTCTATACAGGTATATGCTTTTACGACATCTTCAAAATTAAGAAATATATAGAACATTCGCTTGTGTCATACCTAAATTCCCATATAAATGACCCAAATGAATTACAGTGAATCATCAGTGAATCTTCCATCGTGACGTCACCATGACAGCATTACACAGTATACCAACTTAACGCTGTGTTTTAACGAGAATATTAAAAATGCACTTTTTAATATTTTTTTAAAAACTGTACGTTTAATATTATTAAATAAAAGTTATACATATATTCAGAATCAGCGTTTATTGGTCTATATGAACATATTTTTTTAAAGCCATAATATTTTTCACTGGAGTTCCTTATTATGCCTGACATCTTTGACAGGAGTAGAGAAACGTTTTACCTGGTTAAACAAAAGCTTCATTTCTTAACATAGACCTTTCAAATGAAAGTTTTGTGTCACATAATGATGACCAATTTTTCCATGTTTACAAATTAACTGAGAGGGTTCGCTATTGATGGCTGCCAAAAAAACACTAAACAACGTAGCGCCTTAAAACTTGAAACTTAAGCCTTAAAAGGTTGGTGCTTTCTACCATTTTTTTAAAGCAACAACCACCAGAAGTACGTCAGATCGGGTACTTCTGGGACGACCCTCGTATCCATCCCCAAGACAAAATATAATAGATAATTAATTATGTTTGCGGCATTCTCACCTCAAAGATTATGGTCAAGGATTGCCTAAACATGTAAAGAAAATGTTTTTTTTAGTTGCTGCTTTTACGAGGCTACGCCTTCAACCACTCAGCGGACTTTGAGACGGTGCGCATGATGAAGGAGAAGCTGTGTTACATCGGCTACAACATCGAGCAGGAGCAGAAGCTGGCTCTGGAGACCACAGTCCTCGTGGAGCCGTATGTGGTCAGTACCGCTCCATTACATACTAACCTCTGAATTGTCAAAATACCTCAGATTCGTCTGTTTGGTTTTGAAATGAGAATATGCTTGGTTCCCACTGGGATGTCATTTGTCCAGTTCCTAATCATCACTTTGCTGAAAAAGTATTTGAAATTTGGAACGAAGGCAAGAAAAATAGTGAAAATTCTAGTGCATTTTTTCATCACTTCATTTGTATAGGGTTCTAACTTCACTTCACCTTGTTCTGAGACATGAGGTGTCAAAGTTTGCAAAGACCATTTCTCATAATCTATTTACTAATTTCCGATTTTGAGGTTGAGGAGGCCTACACCCATCAGGGGTTGTAGAGCCAAGAGTGATGATGATGATGTAGATATTTAGGGAGAATGTTATTTTTAAGCTTGTAAATCTTTTTAAAATTTTTAACATATTTTTAACTCCGGTAAAAATATTGCATTTCAAAATCATTCTCATCCTCCTATTTTAAAACCTGAAGTTTATTATTTTGGGCTTCATAGAACACACAGCCTGACTAAAAACAAATCACTTTACAACTGATGGTATTTTTGTACAATGACCGTGCATTAAAAAATTCCGCCCGTTACCAATTAAAAAAATATTAAATTTATTTTTCATACTAGCAACATGGTGTTTGCGCGTGCGCCGATGTGAATATTAAAATGATGGGCTGACGATGTGCGTTAAACATTTTACAACCGAAATATCTTTCTGAATCATGTTTTTATTTCATAGTTTGATTTGATTTGCATAGTTTAACATAATTAAAACTTATTTTTCATTTGTTTCGTTAGTTTTAGTCAAGAAATAATAAGTTAGTAAGATTGTAAGTATGATTTTTGCGCTGTCAAAAATGGGCATATACTCTCATAATTTAAAATTTTATGGACTACTAGCAGACCCGGAAACACGTTGCTGTGGCTAACGAAACACAATGCCACGTCATTAACCAACCTTTGACAAATTATATACCTAAAAACCTTCCTCATGAATCACACTACAGAGAAGCCTGCGTTCTAACGATTGCAATCCATCTGTTAAGATGGGAGAATCTATCAAACGGACCGCCCGTTTCTGCACAGAGCCGAGGGTATTTTTCAGGTATTTTGGAGCTCCAGACCAGAGGTGGCAGCCAAATCAACAGTGGGGCGCACTTGTGATTTGTACAGGGTTTGCAGTTGTATACTATTGAAGTATCTGCGGGCCCTGTACAGTACGCCCAGTTTTTGGGAGGCTAACTTAACTCTGGCTTCGATGGAGCCCCCATATCTGAGCTGGTCACTTAGAGTTACACCAGGCATATGAATGGAGGGCCTGTTCGGAAGATTGCTAGCTAAGTCGTCCATCATTGCACAAGCAACATGCAGCCACTATCATGATCTAGTAGAAGAAATTCAAATTCAATTAGTAATGTTTATATAATGAATAATAAATACTTCGTTTAAACATCAAAAAATATTGTTAATTATTTAGTGGTTTAAACAAAAATTTTATTATCTAACACACTATATAAAGAGGAAAGATTTGTTTGTTTGTTTGTTTGTGTGTTTGTTTGCATCGAATAGGCTCCGAAACTACTGAACCGATTTGAAAAATTCTTTCACTGTTGGGAAGCTACACTATCCCCGGGTGACATTGGCTATATTATATTTTCAAAAAAATTAGGAATCCTTACCAAAACTTTAATAATGTAACCCAGGGTGTAAAAAAATTACCTAAAATATTCTTTAAATCGCGTGCGCTGCGAAAACTATTGACGATAGAATAAACTAATGTACTACGACTTTATAGAACACATCATTATTTACAAAAAAGGTCGCTACAGCATATGTCTAACTATTATGGTTATGCCACAATAAGTATTCTTTTATTTTAAAAATTTAATTTAAATGTCGCCGATTGATAAGGCTCTTTATTTGTATCTTGGTTTTAATCCTTATCAAAATAAATTACTTCATATTCAAGACAGCTTCAATACCTTTATTTAACTTTTTGAATTTTTCAATTCGGATATTTAATTAGAAAGATATCACGAGTTTAAAATTGTTAGTCTTAGAAAAAAGTTTCGGCTACGGGCCGGGCGGGAGAGGAGTCAAGAAATGCAGTGCCAGGGGGGTTGGCGGGACGGGGGAGCGGGAGAGCGGTGGTGGGGAAGGTGGAAGTGGAACGCTGGAGGGGAACGCACGGGAAAGGACATGTGAGGAGTAACATTTTATTTATTTGATTATGGCATATATTATAAAAGAAAGTCCAAAAAAACGTGCAGCTCGCAAAAACTCAGAAACGAGTCCCGGTTCGATCAAGGAAGTTATATGGTGTGGTAGATCTCTATCCCCCCTAGGGAATAAGGGTATCCGTTTTTACCTAAAGGGCGTGCTTTTAAAGATATAAGGGCTGAAAGTTTCGCCCTCTTGAAATTTCTAGAACAGTCTTCCGGAAAGTTCTAGAAGGTTGCATAGAGCTGTACAAAGTTGTGGAAGGAGTGGCGGAGTATGTCGTGGAATGATCAGGAATAGGGAATCGGGAACATCATTGTGCAACATTCCAGAACACTACCTTATTGTCCTGAGCGAAGCCGGGTAACCCAACTAGTTCATTATAATTATAATGATGCCACAAAGTAATTTTGCTAAGTTTGAAGAAGTAATGTTTGTCTTTGATGATTGTTTGTTATTTGTTACAGTTACCCGATGGGCGTGTGATCAAAGTGGGCGGAGAGAGGTTCGAGGCTCCGGAGATCCTCTTCCAGCCGCATCTCATCAATGTGGAGGGGCAGGGCATCGCCGAGATGGTCTTCAACACCATACAGGTTCTCCTTCTCTTGCAATCCTCGTCTTACTCCGTAATACACCTTCAAAAAAACAATGCACACCTTAAAAAAGTCAACGAAAAGAACAAATTCTTCTTTTATGCAAACTATTCCTATTAGGTAGTAGTCCGCCGACAGTCGCGCGGACATCATAGCATATCTCTTTTGTATTTCAATATCTTTAATCTACATTCATCTTATTCTGTTAGAAGTACGTTTAGATATATACCTTCATAGGAAAACAATGTGAAATAGGTTGAGGTTAATTTTTTTTTTTTTGTACGACAGACAGGTAAGTCCAATTATGGTACAATTTCAATACATGTATGTAGATAATTTTTATAAAACATGGTATAGTGATATTAAACACATCTATATCTGCTGGTAGGGCATTAAGCAATGTCTCCTTTAGCAGTTCGACGTGATGCATGAATTTCGGATATCGCATGAAACATACCTTAGGAATTTTTTATGAATTTGTTCAATCATATTTAAGTTGATAAGTAGGGGTACGTAAATTTCGCAAATAAAAAATCGTGATTTCGCATTTAAAAAAACTCAAAATAGATAATTTCGCATTTATTTCACAAAAAAAAAATTCAATGTTAAAAACTAAATTAAAGGCTAGCATTGTTGTAATTTCTACATTTTCATCTTTCATTGTTTGCCTGCGATCAGTTACGACAATGTTGTAAATACTAAAGTACCTCTCGGCATCAACACTATTGACAGGGCAATTGAGACATTGAATAGCTGCTTTTGCAAATCCAGGGTAGCAAGATTTTGATGTAACTAAAACTTGCATTACATCCACAGGAGCTTCTTGGCCGACCAATCGAAGTAATTGTCTGTGAAAATGAGAGTATCCATCAATTAGTTCTTCTTGTGGTACACTTTTGAAAAACGGAATTTTTGCGAAGCTTTCCACTCTTTCCAATATGGAATTTGAATTGACAGAAGAAGATGGCACATTTGCTGCTTCCGATGGACAAAATAATCTGCCAATGTGCTTGTAGCACTCATTTGTTGGATTCGGCCCCATGTGTACCAACAATCTCAAACCTCATCTACGCAACAACTCGTGCCGTCTCTGTCTGTTTTGAACAGAGTTGTAATAATTGTTAGCGCGTCTGATCAACATTTGAAAGCACGTAACGTAAAAAGGTGCGAAAGTATTTTTTCAAATTTCGCTTTTATCGCAAATAAAATGCAGATTTCGCCTTTATCGCATCTATTTCGTAAAAACGAAATTTACGTACCCCTATTGATAAGGTATCCAGACAGTACTAGCGTACTCCAGCTTGCTTCTGACCACTCCGTTGAACATGGCGGTCATTGCTTCTATGTTATTGAATTGTTTGCAAGTTCTAATTACAAAACCAAGAATTTTGTAGCAAGCCGAAGTAAGCTGCACTGTATGATTTGAAAATGTTAGCCTGGGATCAAAGATCACTCCAAGATCCTTGACGATATTATAAATAAAATGTCTCCCTTTTAGTCCTTTAATAATAATATAATAATAATAATCCCTGCTCATAATAACCACCACTAAGTGAGTCCCATTAAATTATAGGTGACTTTACAGTGTTTGTTTGTTTAGGCGGCGGACATCGATATCCGCAACGAGCTGTACAAGCACATCGTACTCTCCGGGGGCTCCACTATGTACCCCGGTCTGCCCTCACGGCTGGAACGCGAGATCAAACAGCTCTATCTGGAACGCGTGCTCAAGAACGACACCGACAAGCTTGCCGTGAGTAACATGGTCTAATTTATTTATTCGTAACATACTAGCACAGATCTTGCTTTATATACCCCTACCAATGGGTAGCCCAGCCATACAAAAAAGCTTCGATGGTCCACAATGTTCCAGAACATTCCACAACAATCGACAGAGTTCTGGAATGTTCCACAATGATCTGGGATGTTACCAAACATTCCAGTTCCGCAATGTTGTGGAATGCTCTCGAATACTCTCAAATGTTCTGGACTGTTCTAAAAATTTCTAGAAGGCGAAACTTCCACCCCTTACATCTTCAAAAGCACGCCCTACAGATAAAAACGGGAACCTGCTTCATGGATGGAGGATAGAGGGCTACCACACCATATAAGTCTCTTGATCGTACCGGGACTTGTTTCTGAGTTTTAGCGGCATTCACATTGTAGAACTGGTAGTGGATTTTTATCCAATCCGCCTGCAGATATAAGTATATCGACTTTGGTTGTACGGCCGAATTTCCTCTCTGCATACTTACTTGAATAAATAATCTTTTAGGGGATAAACAGTCCGAGGGATGAATTGGCAGAAATGCTAACTGTCGGCGGATCAATTGTCACCGAATCAATTGTCACCGGGTCAATTGTCACTGGATCAATTGCTACCGGATCAATTGTCACCAGATCAATTGTCACCGGATCAATTGTCACCGGATCAATTGTCACCAGATCAATTGTCATCGGATCAAATGTCACCGGATCAATTCTCACCGGATCAATTGTCACCGGGTCAATTGTCACTGGATCAATTGCTACCGGATCAATTGTCACCAGATCAATTGTCACCGGATCAATTGTCACCGGATCAATTGTCACCGGATCAATTGTCACCGGATCAATTGTCACCAGATCAATTGTCATCGGATCAAATGTCACCGGATCAATTCTCACTGGATCAATTGTCACTGGATCAATTGTCACCGGATCAATTGTCACCAGATCAAATGTCACTGGATCAATTGTCACCTGATCAACTGTCACGTTGATTCACTGCAACCAGAAACACCTTATCCTATTGATGAAGGACCAGAGTCTAGGAGGCGGTGGAGAATCCTGAATGGACTCACTTCTAGAGTCAGAGCGAACCATTTCAATATGTAATAGTTAATATGTATTGTGTTGTGTTGCAGAAATTCAAGATTCGCATAGAAGACCCGCCCATGCGTAAGGACATGGTGTTCATCGGGGGCGCAGTTTTGGCCGAAGTCATGAAGGACCGAGACACCTTCTGGATCTCCAAGGCAGAGTACGATGAACTGGTGAGTTGCCGGATGTGGTGGATGTGGGTACCGCCGCCCCAAATAACCTGCTTTAATAATTAAGCTGAATCCACTGTATATATTTAACCTCTTAGGCTAATTTGTTGGCTTTTCAAAACATCGTTCATTCTTTATTTATCTACGGAATTATAGGTTGGGGAGGATCTTACAAAAACAATCTACCTTCTCAACAGAATCACTTTTTAAATTGTTTCCAGTACCAAATGTTGATGACATATTCAAGCAAGCTTCCATTATAAAAATGTGCAAAAAAAATAATAAAGAATATCAAGAATTTTACAAACTAATGAGAAATGGAAACCAATTTATTAAACCTAATTTTAAAAACAACTCGAATGCAAAATCATTATATTTGCCAAGCAATAAAAAACTATAAAATCCTCCCTTCTGAATTACTCGTACGCTGTATTATCAACGAATCAGAACAAACAAATAAAATTAAATAATTTTTCAAAAAAAACTTACAGTAAAAAGTTAATATTTTATATAAAACATATTATAACTTACAACCTAAGTAAGAATTGTGGCTCCCTTATCAGGCACAAGAGCTCCTCTTTTCTGATAAGGTATACATGACCAAAAACTGGCTAAGTCCTCCATCACAACACAAGCAACATTTTCGGCTTTCTGTGGTGGTAGTAGGAGATTTTCAAACATTGTTGGGTTATTCGTAACCCGGAAATGTTTGTCTTTCTATATTAAAATAAATTAAAAAATATGTATGTAACTCATATTTTTTATATTACAATAAAAACAAAAAAAATTAAATGTGGGAGGTCTCGTAGTAATCAATGAGTCTCCTATACTATCACGGTAAGAAATATGATTCAAACGGTGTTAAAAAGAGAAAACACCGCGCTTTATATTCAAATCTCAAAGTTAACCACAAAATAATTCAAATGTACATATTGATTGAACACTGAAAATTATTTTTACATGAAACGACAAAAAAGTGAGTTGACAATAACGTTTTTTGTACATTTGCTTAATAAAATATTTGTATTTATTTTTTTTCTTTATTAGTGATTTGTTAATAAAACGTAAAGTGAGCCATTTTTAAAACTTTTTTGTGTTTGCTGTCAAAATTTTTATATTTCAAAAATTACATGTTTATTTTGAATTATAAAATTTGAAAACGTATTTCATCATCCTTCTAAAACAGTTTTTAGTTTTCAAATACATTCAGAAATATTCCATTTATTTGGGTTTTATTGCAAAGCGGAAATATTTTGACCTTCTGACAAAATAGGTCTAGGCCTGAAGGGTTAAAAAATGGGGTCAGAATTAACTATAAAAATAATTGATGTGAGGCTTTTCTGTAAATAAATACAGTAATGACTTTTACGTACTTATTTTATACAAATATATTTTATATAGGGACGATATCGTTAAATTGCAATACCGGGTGATATTTACAAAATAAGTCCAAAGCTTTTTAATTTAGAATAAATAAATAAATATTTTTTGAAGAAAATAATTTCCCTCGGGGCCTTTGGGGATGCTGTGGGAGGGGTCTTTTTAAGGAAAGGAACGAACGTATGAATCCAACCCTCCAACTGCGGTGCAAGGCAACGGGTTGAGAGAGTTCAGTTCAGAGAGAAGTACCAAACATAGCAAACCACTTGGAGTGACCTATGACAGAGGTGTTGGTTCCCGGGGTGGCGGTACCCATATCCGCTTCCCAAATTGACTTGTTTGTAATACACTTGGCAAATAATATAACGTTATGTATTATGTTTGCAGGGTTTCAACTGTCTACGCAAGCTGGGTCCCCGCGCCAGTTAGCTTGGTTGTTCCACCCGCTGAACATCACCGCCGCAGTCTCCTGTTCTTCGCTCTTTGCTCAGCCAACCGACCCCAACTTGATTCAAACTCCATCTTTCCGATTCTCGGCACACTTCGGCTTTTGATCACACCATAGTCATCAACAAATTCGTCATGATGTTAGACGCAGGTTCTTGGCCCGTTTCGACTTTTGATCAAATTTGACTGTCATCCAAAAATTCACAATGGTGCTGGTCATCAATTTGATTGTATTCAAATCAAAATGGTGGAAGTTTGAATTACCCCACAACCTAACAACTGTTCACTTACTTGAGAGGCATTCTGTACTTCTAAAGATAATAGAAACAAAGATAGGCCATAAGCTAACATGGTTCATTATTGCGTAGTCCCGCTTTTGTTTCTACCTACACGCCAAGCTCATAACTTTCATTGCGTAGATGCTTTGATAGTCTGTCCGTTATGGCTGCGAGGTAATGCACGCTTAGGTGCTGCATCTCCATTTGTTACAATTTTCTTTGGTAGATAGAGTCTGTCAAAAAAGAGTAGAAAATATAAAAATGGAACTACCAAATTTGTAGGCTGGCAACACCAATTTAGCTGACAAATATTCTTTTAAAGCGAAATGACACTGAATGTATAGAACACAGTAAACCACATTTTTAAAAACATTATTTCTTCGGGACATAAATTTGATTAAAAGGTGTTTTATAAAGCGATTTACTTTAATTTAATATAACATAAATTTGAATTTTACAATAGATAGAAAGGAAGAATCACTAATGGTGAGTTTAGTTACACTACTTTTAGATCTAATGAGTTCCATACACATATTCAGATCTAAAATTAAAGACATGATCTAAAGCCCAGGCAACGCTAGGTGCTTAAGCTAGTATAAATGTGAGCAATTTCTAAAGTGTGCTTATATTTTATTACAATTTTATATATTCATAAACAAAATTGCAAAGGTATGATATTATGCAGATAAGTTTTTTAGATTTTCACGGCAAAAAGCATTTTCATTGTTAGTTTTTGGGATGTTATGCCGTGTTGCGCTCTCTCCTTCTTTAGCCGACGTTTCGGACAGCGTTGCAGTGTCCATCATCAGATATGCAATTCTAATTTTGATATCAGTGGGTATCTATATTGCAATGAAAAAATATTTTTCCACTTTTATGCTCTTTTTATTTTTTATAAAAATGTAGGTTACACAGCTTTACTTTAACACTGTGAGTAATGTGTTTAGTATTGCCATTTGATCAACAGTGGCGCCCTCCTATGTTTTCTACTCTTATTTGACAAACTATACTTTTCCGTTTTTTTGATTTTTTTCAATTCTCTAACAAAAGTGCCAAAATTTCCAATCATTTTCCCAATTTCAGTTTCTAGTGACATTTTTTTATTAAATCTAAAATGCTTATGATTGATGAAGAGCAATGGAATCACAAACAAAAAAAATTTCAACATATAAATTTACTACTTACAATAAGCTAGTCACACAAATGGAACTAATAATAATATTACTATGTATTTATTTTTATGGTTAATAATTATAACTTTTCTATGATTTTTTTTATTTAAATTAAGTTTTTTACATTATAAAGAAAATGAAGCATTTGAAAAAAAAAGCATTTAAAAAGTATTTTATTATCTTTCTTCTTTATAAATGTTTTATCTATTATCTATCTAACCATCACGCCGTTTCCCAGAAGAGATAGGCAGAGAGTCACACAACTCTGTCTTGACACACACCCCTTGCTGCATTCATATTCATACATCGTCTCATACACACTCTTTTGATGTTCTAACTCTTGACATGGCCTGTCATATTAGTATTTGATTCACTTAATCGTGCCATGACTTCCTTGGGCGTCCCCGACTGTTTTACCATCCACTTTCGCGTTACAGCAAAACCCTCCGCCCAAAATTGGCCAAATTTTTATAAGGTTTTCTGCTTAAGAAGTTTGTTTTTTCCAGTCCCTTGGAAAACTTCTTAACCACTCCAACCCGTAAGCGTGTTTACACGACAATGTAACGATAGCAGTTAAGTACAATAAGCGTGTTTTCATGCTAACTCGTGTGTTCAAAAACAAACAAAAAGTAGAAGATCCATATTGAATTAAGCTTCAGATTTCTATTCAAAGTTGTCCATAGAAGTACATAGAAAAGACTTATTTTGCAGAAACAGTTTTCACCTGCCAAATCGCCTACGCGCCGTTAGACTTTTTAAAAATATTTTTTAAATATTCTTGTATGAAATGGTAAAAAAAATATTTGGCAAAATTGTTTATTATACATTTATACAATAGAATAAGTTTTTTTTTTTTTTTTACATAATCCGTGATTTAAGTACAGTTTTCACATAAAAACATCGCGTGAGTAATTTTTACAATTTTGCATTCTAAATTTTAATATTTATAAATGTTAATATTTATTTGTAGCATAACGATTTGAAAGCTTATTTCATAACCTTTCAAAAACAGGTTTTAGTATTCGGCTACGTTCAGAAATGTTTCATTTATAGAGCTTTAATTGCGAAGCGAAAATAACACAAAGTTTTTATAAATCTGACAGTTCGTTTAAGACAAAAACTTGCATGATCGCAAAATACCTGAGTGGTTAAGAGGGTTTCACTGTATTTATGTTCCTTACACTCCTTTAGTTAAGCATCCCTTTCTTAATCATATTCATTAAGATCTCCTCATTTTTGAAACAGTCATACATGATTTTACAACACACATCTCATTCAGTGTACTTTTATCCTTCTTCTGCCAGTTCCATGCCTCACTGTTATACATCAGGGTTAGTATTAGCACTCCATTGTGGACTGCTAGCTTCACCTGTTTAATAATATTATTAATTCAAACAAAATAATATCAGAAATGCGGACGGCATGAAGGTTGGTGCAGTAGCTCCGTGGGTAAAGCGCACGCCCGGAAACAGAAAGTTCCAATTGAAACAATAACCTATTAATATTCCTTGTGTTTTTCTAATCATCAAACGTACTACAGTGGAACCCTCTTAAGAAGTTCCCGCTTAAAAAGTTTCGTGGCTTAAGAAGTTTGGTTTTTTCGACCCCTCGGTTTCAATTTTTCCCACTTATAAGGTTTTCCCGCTTAAGAAGTTGGTTTTTTCCGGTCCCTTGGAAAACTTAAGAGGGTTTCACTGTATTACTTTCAATTCTGTGTTTGTCTGTGAGTGATTGTAACTATGGTTCAATGAACTGAGATTTTATTTTGAATTTAAGTGTCATTTTCAAAATTGGAACTTTTTGTTTCAAAAATTCAGACAAGCAATAAATCCTATCTGTAACATGATATTTTAACAGAAAATTATTTTAATTGTCCTTTTCAAAATTGGAACTGATGTGTCTAGAATTCAGACAATTTGATAATGTACAGTTGTTATTAACCCTTTGATCAGTATGGCCGCACGTATGCGGCGGCGCTCGAAAGATCCAGTGGTAGAGCAGTGGTTCCCATAGCGGTCCATACGGACCCCAGGGGTCCCCAGGATCATTCAGGGGGTCCGTGGCAAGGTTTTGACACATTTTTATTCACATGGTCTGGTCGGGGGAGGGACGTATTGGGATGGGGAGGGATTTTTCACCCTTATTCTACCCCGTCCCACCCTATCCCTTTCTGCCCCCTCCGTTATGCTATCTACCCAGGGTCTGGTCAGTGGGCCAAAAGAGTTTGAGAACCACTGATTTAGAGTATCACCGCGTGTGAGCGGCCGTAAGAGTTCAGGAACAACTGATTTAGAGTATCACCGTGTATGAGCGAACGTGTGTAATTTATTCAAATTTTTCAGTGCCATGTTTGTAATTTTGATTAAATTTATGATTTATAGATAATACAAATAAATTTGTCTAACATTTTTATGTATTATAACAAAATATAAGTAAATGATAAAAAAAATAACTCACTAATCAAAGGGTTAAAAACTTGCTTGGTTGGGGGGCATACATTAATTACGTGAGCTCCAAAGGGGGGGGGGGTCCAGCAAAATCTCACATTACTTGAAAAGAATATATGAAGTGGCCCAAATTTATTTCACCAAGGGGGGGGGGGGGTGCCCCCTTGCTGTAAATATGTTTTCTTAATCATTCTTCAGAAACGGTCATTGTTCTGATGTTTTATTTACATAAACTTCTATAATATTTAATAATATATAATAGAGAGAGCACTGTACAATCAAAATATTAATTAATAAACAAATAAACTGATTTACACATTTTGGTGCACTGAAAAACGTAAATCTATGGAACTGTCGTCACTTCTGATGAAAATAATCAAATGTTTTCAAATATAGAAATACTTTCTAGAACAGATTGAAATGGGTCTAGTTTTAGTTTTGGAGGTGGTCAAGAGATGTCAGGATGTTTGCGCGAATCATGAATAAAGGAGAATCAATTGCAGTCGGCAGTGCGGGGAGCGGTACGGGGAAGTGTACGCAAATTCATTCCATTTTTGGGAAATAATAGGTTAATTATAATTATGTAAATGTAAGGAAGTATTCAATTGAGAAGAATGTTATATTGTATTAATTAATAAATATTATATAATAAATGATGTCATTGTTTTAATTTTTCTAGTCCTCTCTTTTTTTTTCTGCTCAAAATGGTTAAAAACTGCCAATTTGCACCAAAATGTCAAAATGGTTCAAAACTAATTTTGAGCATAAATTGTCAAAATGGTTTAAAACTGCCTTCTTGAGCATAAATGGTCAATAAGCCCAAAATTGTCAAAATAGATATCAACTGCCATTTTGAACATAAATCGTCAAAAACCTCAAAATGGTGAAAAACTGCCAATTAGCACCGAAAACGGCAAAATGGTTATAAACTGCCATTTGAGTATAAATCGTCAAAATGGTGAAAAACAGCCAATTACCACCAATGACATTAATACTGGACGCGGGGCAGAAATCTCAAAGTGGGAAGCCAAACATAAGACGATTGTAGCTCTCTCTATTTCTAGTACTTAAGTACTAAACTGCTACGCGTCGAGTGAGGTCGTGTCTTACCAGTAAGTAAATTGCATTGCAAAGCGCAAAAATGCCCTCCTGTGTGATGAGAAAATGCTTAAATTACCAAGGTGGAGTTTCGAGCACCATCCTGTCACTCTGTGATACTAACACTAATCGACCTTAAGGGTCTCCTGAAATATACTTGGTGGGCAGACGCATGCTACCATAATATTTATGATGTATTATTTTGTGGGATTTATGATCAACTTTTTTTTGTATTCCAAACACTTTTAGATTGCGAAGTCATTTATTTTACAAACACTTCTTCAACTACAAGTGGTATTTTAATCAACACTTTTGTAAATATTTAAGTACAGCCCGACCCCCACAAATGCCTCTAAAGTTAACCTTTTAAAAGGGCAGTATTAATAAGAAAGAGGACTTCTTTAATGTCCTGTCTCGACACAGGTATACCCTAGTGAGACAGACATACAAATAAAACCAATGTAAATATATTTTATTATAGATAAATAAATAAAAAAATAATTTAAAAAAAGACATTTTTTATATCAAACCATAACAGCGGATATTTACCCTATGGCTACTGAACTGAACTTAGTCGGTAAGTAGAGAGTGGAGCACCTAACTGCAGAATCTAACATTAAAATGCTAATAGGTAATTAAAAACAACAAAGTAACAATTAATATAAAAATGGAACTAAGAAATTTTTAGGCTGGCAACACCAATTTACCTGTCAAATATTCTTAAAAGTGCAGTAACACTGAAAGTACAAAACACCGTATACACATTTAAAAAACCATTTGTTTTAAAAAAAAAATTAAATCAAAGAAGCATTATTGGGAAGGTACCTACTAATTGACATAAATTTGATTTAATTGTGTTTTACAAAGTGATTGGCTTTAATTTAATTTAACATAAATTTGAATTTAACAGTAAGTGGAAAGGAAGAATCATTAATGGTGAGTTTAGTTACACCACTTTTAGATCTGAATAAGTTAAATATATTCAGATCTAAAATTAGAGGCATGATCTAAACTAAAGCCCGGGCAACACTAGGTACTTAAGCTAATATAAAATAAATGTGAGGAATTTCTAAAGTGTGCTTTATATTTTATTACAATATCGTTATTATTGATTATGTTAACACAAAATTGCAAACGTATAATAATAATATACCTATATGCAATTCTAATTTTGAGATCAGTGAGTATTGAAATGAAATTTTTTTTTCACTTTTGCCTTTTTAAAATTTTTAATAAATATGTAGGTTACACAGCTTTATATTAACACCATGATTATATTTTAGTATTGCTATTTGGGCAACGGTGGCGCCCTCATATATTTTCTACTCTTATTTGACAAACTGTTAAGATTTTAAAGATTTTTTTAACTTATTATATTAGAAGTATTCTATGTCTGTACGTTTTGCTTTTTTTTAAATACATTCTCTAGTTTGTATACTAAAGGCCTGTTAGCGTTTAAACCAGGCAATTTTAAAGATTTTTGAAAAAATCATAACGTACCGACACGCTAGTTGTCTTTATCTATATTATGTTAAAAAAATATTTTCACTAGTGTCAAAATCCAGGGGAATGGGGAATACATTTGTATGGAAAAAACGCTGCCTGGTTTCCTCTTAACAGTTATTTAACCACTCGAGCGACAGCGCGATTTTTTACATTTTTCCTCTGCTCGTGTTTTTGGTGACCATTTTGAATACTTTCCGCTGACACTAAAAAAATCATACATCCAAATTTTAATATGGAAAAAATTTTTTAAAAATTTTGTGCATCTAGGGAAAATTTGCCTAAAACTGGCAGCAAAGCAATCCGAGGTATTTTAAATGGTGCCATATTGTGGCAAAAAATGCTCCAGTGGTTAAAAGTCATCCGTAGTAATTTCTGGGTTACGAGTCAAGGTACTTACCCACTCTGCCACCAGTGCTGATGCAGGCCTCGTTAGTTGATACAACACAAACACCTAATTATACATCCTTACCAAACAAACCTCACTGAAAATTAGCCTTTTGTCTTATTATTATACTGCGTCTGTCAAATAAGAGTAGAAAATATAAAAAATGGAACTACAAAATTTGTACGCTGACAACACCAATTTAACTGTCAAATATTCTTTTGAAGTGCAATGAAACTGAATGTATTGAACACAGTAAACTACATTTTAAAAAACATTTTTTCTTCATGACAGAAAGAATCACTAATGGTGAGTTTAGTTACACTACTTTTATATATTTAGATCTAAAATTAGAGACATGATCTAAAGCCCAGGCAACGCTAGGTACTTAATCTAGTATTAAATAAATGTGAGCAATTTCTAAACTATGCTTTATAATTTATTAGATTATCGTTATTCTTCATTATGTGAACAAAAAATTGCAAAGGTATAATAATAATATACCTATGTGCAATTCTAATTTTGAGATCAGTAAGTATCTATACTGCAATGAAAAAATATTTTTCCACTTTTATGCCTTTTTAATTTTTTTACAAAAATGTAGGTTACACAGCTTTACTTTAACACCATGAGTTATGTGTTTAGTATTGCCATTTATTACGTTTTCTACTTTTATTTGACAAACTGTACTTATTGTTTTTTGGTGAAAAGTAACAATGTGTACCTTACCTGTGCGTTTTTTTTACAATCATTTTAAAAATTTACTTTTTCATTTTCATTGTAATTTTCTTTTCTTTGTCCAAAAACAAGTTTGAAAATGGTATACAGGGGGTAACAGTATGTACCTGAAGGATTTTAATCTCTTGTTAGTCAGTCTTGGTAAAAACATGCTTTCTTTTGTGGGATTTTATATCTCAAAAAATGCTATTCGACTAACGGTTATTAAATAAAATGCCATGCCACCCTAAGGCGTTTCAAAGTGATTGGAGTTTGGGTCATCTGATACGCACTCCGCCTCATTCTAGCGGTAACAGACGAGACAGTGGTCCTATAGCAGTGTGATCAATATATCGGACTCCTCGTATGCTCAGCATTCAGCTGATTGAAATCAGCCGGGTGTGTTATCGTCGCCTCAGTTCTTATTTGTCCAACAGATCGTATTTGTTCAATCTTCACTTTAAAATTAAATATAAAACATAAAAAATGATAGCTAATCACTTAACTAAGGATTATTTAAACTAATGATCCCTTTACCTTTCCGGAAAAAAGCAACCTTAAACACCTATCACAATGTTTCGTTGAAATAATGAAAGACAACCTTCTCAGGTAAAATTTTCTAATGGTCTGTTGGACAAATACGAACTAAGGCGACGTTCTGTTACTGTTACACCTATATATGGTAGATACCTGTATATGCACACCTGTGTCTGTGTGACTGGTATTAGTACACTTCTGTACACTACTTCTTACTAGTAGTGGTACTTACTAGTGCAGTTGAACCCAACTCTGATAGAAGGCAATAGAACAACAAAATCATTAAGCATTTTAAAACAAATAACCATTTTTCAAATGTTTTTATTAATGGAATTATTTTACAACAAAGTCTTATAAATAACAATATTACTATCCTATAAATCTTATACTAAATTAAAGTTATTTTTATTTTACAACCACATTTTTATGTATTATTATTAAATTTAATACAAAATAAATTAAACCTAATTAAAAACATTATTTACATTTTACTATTGTTGAACACTTTAATATAGGTGTTTTATATTTTTATAAATCTATTTTTTATTTGACATCTGGTCTCAAATATTTATTATTTTTACTTGATCGTGCCATGTTGACTAAAGTAGAATCTCAATAATCGCATAATATTGCAATCAGAATTAAATTTAAGAAAGGAACACAATCATCATTATTATTCTAAAGAAGTTTTAAATAATTGTTAATATAAAAATATATATTATATCTAGTTATCACATAATTTGTTGTTTGAGGTGAGGTATGAACTGTCATCTGTGCTCAAAGGGAGAAACTAATGTTTCCGCTTATCCAAGACTCAAACCTATTATTATAAAAACAAATTCAATTATAAATCTGACCAAAAACATGGACTCTCGTAAATGAATACCTAGAAATTTTTATTTTTATCTTCTTTAAAATACCTTTTACAAAAAACTGTAACATATAACAATTTATGAAACAATAAAAAAATAATAATAATTTCAGATAACATTTTAATAATAATTAATTATTTGAGAATTTATTGATGGGTTGTCTTGAATTGGTAGTTTGTTTTAAAAAGCGACAAAGAGATCTCCTCCAACCAGATTAACTCCACTTAAGATAACTCTAAATGTATGGATGTATGGTAAAGAACATATTGAGAGTCCCAATAAGGCATCCTTGAATGGGTAGTTTGTTTTGAAAAGCAACATTGAGATCTCCGTGATGTAATGGTTTATGGTTTACAGGCAATTGATTGTAGGCTCAACAATGACCAACTCCACTTAAGATAACTCTGAATGTATGGATGTACGGTAAAGAACATATTAAGAGTCCCAATAAAGACATCCTTGAATGGGTAGTTTGTTTTGAAAAGCGACATTGAGATCTCCTTGATGTAATGGTTTATGGTTTACAGGCAATTGATTGTAGGTTCAACAATGACCAACTCCACTTAAGATAACTCTGAATGTATGGATGTATGGTAAAGAACATATTAAAAGTCCCAATAAGGACATCCTTGAATGGGTAGTTTGTTTTGAAAAGCGACATAGAGATCTCCTTGATGTAATGGTTTATGGTTTACAGGCAATTGGTTGTAGGCTCAACAATGACCAACTCCACTTAAGATAACTCTGAATGTATGGATGTATGGTAAAGAACATATTAAAAGTCCCAATAAGGACATCCTTGAATGGGTAGTTTGTTTTGAAAATCGACATAGAAATCTCCGTGATGTAATGGTTTATGGTTTACAGGCAATTGGTTGAAGGCTCAACAACGACCAACTCCACTAAAGACAACTCTGAATATATGGATGTACGGTAAAGGTCTATATAGCCTCCAGTTTCAGGAGAGTAAAAAAGCATTCCAATGACTAAAAACACCTGTTTAATAAGGGCGCTCGTCTTCCACCCACGTCTTCCGATGAAGAAATTAGAGAGTATGCAAATTATATGGGGGTTTGAATTTCGAATTAAATATGAACCGACAGAAGAAAGTTAAAAAAAGAGTGACATCTAGGGACTCAGAGGAAGAAAAACAAGATGATAAAATGTATAGAAAAAAAAATTTGCAGAATTAATAGAACAATTCATGAAATCTTTCAATTAAGAAATTAAAGATTTAAAGAAGTCAGTTGAATACTGCTGTTCGAAAATTGATGAATATGAGTAGAAAACCAAAGATAATTTAATTAAACAATTACAAAAAGACAATAAGGAAATAAAGCAACAAATTAATAAATTGAATCAAAATTACAAACAAAATAACATAGAATTTGATACGGTACACATTCTCGATGATATTTTGAAGGTTGCCGAGTAAACGGGCAGCAACGTCGGACCGCTTGCGATACCCTTGATTCCCGCGCAAGCATACTCCGCAGGACCACGTGACCACACAAACCGCCGGTCAGACAAACTGCCGCCCTCGCCTGGCACACACACAATGTATGTACGGTAAAGGTCTATGTATATAGCCTCCAAGTTCAGGAGAGTAAAAAAGCATT
The DNA here is from genome assembly GCA_917563855.2 of Limnephilus lunatus. Taxonomy (NCBI): domain Eukaryota; kingdom Metazoa; phylum Arthropoda; class Insecta; order Trichoptera; family Limnephilidae; genus Limnephilus; species Limnephilus lunatus. The sequence continues at coordinate 124,470,844 of OU830592.1, forward strand.
CCAATGACTAAAAACAGCTGTTTAATAAGGGCTCTCGTCTTCCACCCACGTCTTCCGATGAAGAAATTAGAGAGTATGCAAATTATATGGGGTTTGAATTTCGGCAATCAACAATAAAAGAATTTTTGAAACTCATTTTGCATCAGGTTTCGATGAACTGAATATTTTAACCATTTACGTGAGAATTTGACGGAAGAGGAGTTATCCGCCGTAAAGCCTCATTCTCACGGGAGCTTTTTTAATGTCCATTAAAAAAGCGTTCAAATAGAACAAATGCATTTCCAAGTATATTATGTTCATACGTAAGCGCTTTAAAATGCGACGCTTTTTTATCAAGCAGTGTTGCATTTTGAGCGTTGGGCATTAAAGGTAATAGAGCATATGAAACTTTGTATTATTATTCACTCGAGCGGTAAAACAGCACCGGCGCTTCACTCAGTGCGCCGCGCGCTCGCTCGGCAGCTGGACGTGTTTGTTTTGTGTTTATGTCAGCAGAGCGGCGATACGAAGTCGTGGGTCCTAATTATAGAGGTGGAGTCTATAATTTTGAGAATAATTTTTGACGTACGACTTAGATAAGATGTGCTTTGTAATTTTTATTTTTATTTTATTAAACCTAAATCAACTTATCCCCTGTTTTTACTCTAGAATTTTATCCGATCTTACAGTTGGGGGCTCGTCCGGGATTGCAGGGAACAGGCAGATAAAATTTTAGTAAAATAAGAGGTAAGACAGATTATTTGGAAAAGTAATTACAGACGTGAAGTGTTTTCTTTCGGACTGAGTAAATGCGCTACATGGAAGCAATTGTTGATAAAGTTATCGACAGTATGACGCGGATGGGGGTTTCTGAGCTCAAGACGGAGCACAAGAAGGGACACCTGCGAAATACTGGTCATAAGCGTGAACTAATAGAACGTCTACTAGCGGCTCTTCTGGTCGAACGAGAACGCGTTGAAGACGAAGAAGACGACGACGATAAAGGAAGAAAACGAGCGACACAATACCAGAGGCGGAATTTAGTGGCCATAAAAAGGACGCAGTTCGGCACCGGCTTAAAACTTAAAGGACAATTCTTGGGTCCGTACCGTGTATTACGGGCATTACGAAATGATCGTTACATTGTAGAAAAGGTAGGAGAGCATGAGGGGCCCAGGCAAACTTCCACAACTGTTGATTTTATGAAGCTCTGGGTTGTCAACGACAGAGATGATATTTCCGAGGGCAGCGAGATAGAAGAAAACATCTGAGGGCAGATGTTACTGAAGGATGGTCGAGTGTAGTATCGTAAATTTGTATAGGCCGATACCCGTTCGTATTTTAGTACCTGGGTTCGTACTTTAGTGGCCACACCTTTTAAAAATCAAATAAAGAACAATTAAAACAAGACTTATAGACAGAATAATTTTTGACGTACGACTTGATAAGACGTTCTTTGTAATTTTCTTTTGTATTTTACGTGTCATTTTAATAAACCTAAATCAACTTATCCCCTGGTTTTACTCTAGAATTTTATCCGATCTTACTTTCATACATTTTCTTTTTAGGCAAAGATGTACAAGCAAAGTGGAAACGCGTAAGGGAAACTTCCGACGAGAATATCAAACCCAAAAAGATGTTACATCGGGCCAAGCTGCAAAAAAAGAGAAAGAAATACAGATATTACGATGAATTATTATTTCTAGTTCCACACGTTAAAGATGCCAAAACTTCTGGAAACTACAGCACTGCAACAAATGTAACAAAACAAAATATTGAAAGTCCGTCAACGCCGAACGGCAAAAATTCACCAACTGGACGTTGGCTCCAACTGCCACTCTTAATGTTCCAGAGATTTCAAAGAAGAAAAATAAACTTAAATCATCCTTTGAGGAAGAAATTATGAAGGCCATCAAAAATTAAATGTCAGAAACGGACGAGGATAAAACATTCTGTTCAATCACTTAAAAAGACGGACGATGATAATAAAATGTTAGCCAAAATCGAAATATTAAGAGTAATAACCTCTGAAAACAACAAAAAAAAAATTTATCGGTGTTTACCATATATCAGTAACATAAGTAGGTACGTGGTAATTTTCGGGAAGAAGTGTTTCGTGAAGTCGGCAACACTGGAAGTTTTCGCTGATTGGAGCTGCGCAGTGGCCTGACCCAACAGCGGGCACCCTTTCCCCCCGCTCCCCGTTTTGCTCCCCCCTCGGTCCGCAGAGACCCCGCCGCCCAAAAACCAACGAGCCGCCAAGGTAAGCTGACCCGTGCTCTCGCTCGCGCCATAGGCCGTTAAACCAAACATGTGAATTTACGTATTCCTAATATGTGGACGGGGAGAAATTACAGTTGGTCCCCCGTTCCGGAGTGGTTTTCTACGCTGGTGGATGTCCAGATAACATACTCGACACGCTCGGGTCTCTCTATGAGACTTGGTATTGTTTCCTCGCTTATGGAGCACGTGACGACATGCCGCCCGACAAACGCCGTGAGTTGCCACCTTTTTCGCTTAAATTGTGTCCATGTAAATTTCCTTGCACCTGCGCGTTAAACCCAGACTTGGAGAGAGTAGTAGCTAGGATTTAGGTAGCCAATTTACCCTGATATAATCCATGTACCATGTAACCAACTTTAGAATACAATACACTGCTTTTGTTACCCTGAAACATTCTTTGTTTTGAGACGGATCATGTGTGGAGTTTCCCCAATTAACCATTTCTTGCTGCCCACCCGCCCCTGGGTGAAGAGAGCCTGCTGTACACCGGAACGACTGAGCTAGACACCGGAAACAGGTTTGCTATAACTTGGGGGCCCCTTTTAGTTAACACTGGCGCTTCCACGTGGGGCTCCTTTGTGCCAGTTAACATAGTATGAATGAACAGTCAAATGTAAGTCAGCAAAAGCAAGGCGAAGACAATAATGAGACACATCAAGTAAACCCCAATGCGACCGAAGCCACTGAAGCGTCCCCCTAAACGAAAGAAAAGAAATATACCAGAAGAACGAATAAGTGATTTAATTGAAAAAAGCATTGAGTCACGACAAAGTTTTGAAAAAGGACTTCAAGAAAATAGTTTTTCCACACAAGATGACGATAAACTTTTTTGTTTATCGTTATACAAAGAACTCAAAAAAGTACCAGAAAATCAACGTTTAGCGACCAAAATTGAATTGCTTCAGGTTATACAAAAAGGACAAGCTTTACCACCCTCTGTTCGCATCAGTGCTCACCAGATAATACCTAACACATCGTATTGGCAAAATCAACAGTATACAACTCTGCAAGAATATTTTACTACAACTGGATCAACTTCTGCTGTTATTCCACCTGGGTCACCATCACCATCATCTCAATTTAGTACTGCCTCGCAGTCTTCTACAATAATAGAAAATATATATGCTAATTTTGATGAACAATAAATAAATATCTTACCTCAAAGTTACTACGAGTTTTTCTTCTGGTGACACGCTTACCCTCATATGTGTTTCAGAGCTCGAAATATCCGATTAGTTCAATTAGTTCATCAAAAGATTTTATTGACATTCTTAAATAGTCAAAAAATTTCCTCTCAAACATTCTTAAATTGGAATATAGCGTTACGAATTGGCCATGTGTCAGTCGATCCCTTAATATTGGATGCACCCAATACTGCCTTTTCCTCCTTTTCTTTATTTTTTCCAGGAGCAGCCACAGACACGCTAGTTCCTCTTCGACTTCCATCTTGAAACTGATCGCTAACTAACCGCCGATGTTTGAACAGTCGACATTTTTGCGGTTCAAACCGCACGATTTTATCAATCGCGCGGTTATCGCCGTGTCTGAACTAGCCCTAAGAGTAGAAGATCCTGATTTCAATGAATCAAAACTGCAGTCTCCCAAAACTGTGGAAATCCCACACATGGAAACTAACAAAGAGGATAAGGAGGCGCCATTCAAATAGGACTTAGATGATGGGATAATGGTTCAATATAAAATAAAAAACACAACACATCATTTTATTGGGAAAATTATTAGAAAACACAGTACACAGAAAGTTTTTTTTTTTTCCTAAAAATTTGCCTAGCCAACAATTAGCGATGACAATTTCATTCTGGAATCACAAATTCTTCAGCGTTTGCAAGATCCAGATGAGAATGGAAGAGGACAATTCACTTTCAATAATTAGCCGAACTGTAATTTTAAATAGTTTTCGAGCAAAAACTTTCACAAGAATAGCAATTTGTGATCTCATTAAAGTTTCTTCAATATTATGTTCCTATTTAGATGTGTAGCAACCAGCCTTTGCTAACACACGCTTGGGATTGCCCCCGAAAAGTATCGATGTTTCCAGAAGCGGCGCTTGTATTCAAATATTTGCAAGCCGAAATATCTAGAGCGTTCCCGTCAGCCGTCTAGCACGGACGGTATGTGACTGAACGGTAGGTACCTATTTCATCGAAACAGAGCTACAGACCTGCCTACCTCTCACGCGTTCCAGAAAAGGTACGAACCATTGAACGCTTGCAATGCAGTTCCGGCGCTTTCGAGAAACTAGCCGAGCGATGATTTACTGCCAGCATTCTGACTCGTCGGGCTATATAAGAGCGCGCAGCAACAGCGACGGTTCGCCAGTGTTAATTCAGCATTACAGCAGCTCGCCTCTTGCATCCACAATCAACCTTGACAGAGTGTGTAACTTCGTTTGTTTTGATGTGCTATTAATATCGCACATCAAAACGCTGTTACGCTGCTTACGTTAACGTAGTTACGCTGTCCGTGCTTGTTTTGATTTACAAATTATAAATTATTGTAGGACTCAGTAGAGACCTTTCAACACGCAAAGGAGATGTAATGACTTCTATGAGTTCAAGAAATTGAACTAATAGAAAAAAACTGTAGTATTGAACTGTTTGGTCTAGAAATGAAAAAAGATGAAAATATTGGAACAACCATAAAGATAATTGCAGAAAAATTTAACACAAATCGCGAAAATATTGAGAAGGTTTGGAGACTTCCTAATAGAAAGGACTCCAAACCGGCTAACGTAGTCGTGAAGTTCGTACGTCAAACTTATCGAGATGAATGGTTACGAAAAAAAAACCATACTAATGAACAATGACATTATAGCGGGTGGTCCCGGCTATGAACCATTCAACCCCGATTGCGATGGTACTTACTCACAGCAGCGTTCAACATATTATGACATCACTTATCTTTACCGAGATCGATCAGGATTCACTGAGTGACTGCCGTCCGCAACAGTCGCTTTTGGAGAGGCTCCGCTTTTCGCCCCCGAATCGCTCTGTCTGGCTTGTGTTCGCACGGCCAGACACCTGCTTCCAGCGCAGGCGCCCGCGCCACCAACTGCCTTTATCAAGGCAACATAGAAGGAAGACCTGGCCCCACCGAGATATCACTTCAAGACCATCCCAATCCAGAAGAGAAACAATAGAATCCCCGCCGTCCGGATGTTCCCCGGGCGGATGGAACCCGCCAACCCGGAGGATTCACCAATTGAGATCCCCCTGGGAGCCCGCCAGTACAGACGCCAGACTAAGACGGGGTCGATCCTCTTCACGATCCCCGCCTCCCAGCCCCAGCCCCACCCAGACCCGAGGACAAAGCCGGCTATCGCCCTGCCGCCCCCCGAGATGCCCGAGACCGGCCCCGCACCCGGACCCAGCCGCCACGCAGTAGGCCCAGCTTCGGGCTACGTCCCGCCCCCCACACCCACGCTACCCCCCCAGGATATGGAGACGACCAGGCAGGATGAAGGCTGGACGAGGCCGTCCAACCCCGTTAAGAGGCCCCTGTCACCTCAGGAACCCCGGGCGGTTGTTGTCGGCAACCGCTTCGGAAATCTCCGTGAGGTAAGCGAAGGCGGCGGCGCACCGCAACCAAAGCGCATTAACACTAATTCTGCTTTCTCTCCCGCAGGTACCAGCGGCCAGCCTGCCCGAAAAGATCGTGTCCCCCCGGTTGTGATGACCCTGGGGACTCTCACCCACGCCCAAATCACCTCGGCGGTGCAGGGCCACATCGGGCACCCGAACTTTACGTTCCGCTACAACCGAGGCGGAACAGCTAACATCTTCGTGCGGAGCATGGCGGACCACCGTGCTCTCACCAACGGGCTGCGAGCGGAGGCACGAGGCTTCCATACGTATACGGCGGAGGCCGAATAGTTGAAGAAGGCCGTTATCAAGGGCCTACCAAACGTTGAGACGGAGGACATCGCGGCCGACCTGACAGATCAAGGCTTCCCCCTGTAAAAGTAGTCAAGATGACAACCGCCTCGGCTGAATACCCGATGTACCTGGCCACCTTCGTCAAAGAAGTGAATATGGGCCAGTTGAGGGCGGCAGTAAAATACCTTTGCCACTGCAGAATCCGCCTACAAAAGCACCGCAGCAACCACTTACAGCACGGGACACAATGCTACCGCTGTCAAAACTTCGGGCATGGGTCCCGAAACTGCGCCCACACCGCGAGGTGTGTGAAGTGCTTGGTGGAGCACGCCTCAGCCGAGTGCCCCAAAACTACCAGGGACGAGCCAGCCGCGTGCTGCAACTGCGGAGGCCCCCATCCCGCCAACTTCAGAGGCTGCCCGAAGAGAGTCGCCTACGTCGCCTCGCTCCAGCAGCACCAGCGACACCCCCAGCGCCAGGCCCCAGGAGCCAGCAGGCCACATCCTCAAGCGCAGCAGGCGCCGAGGACAGATGGACGCACCTGGGCCAGCGTAGCCGGCGGAAGGAGCGAGGAGCGACAGGAGGAACAGCCCCGCTCACAGCCCCGCACGCAGCCCCGCACGCAGCAGCCCGCAGGAGAGGCTAGAAGTGATGCCCAACTGATGATGGCCCTGCTCGAGGGACTAGATCGCCTGCGACCGGAGCTGGCCGCAGCCTCCAGCGAAGCTACGAGAGCATGGATCCTGATGGGTCTCATCACGTCCACCATCAATGTCTGATCCCGAGATGGTGAACATTCTCCTGTGGAATGCCCACAGCATCCGCTTCAAGACCAACGAACTGCTCGCTCTGGCAAACAATACTGACATTGACATTTTTCTCATTACAGAGACCTTTTTAAAACCTGACATACCCCTGAGAGTGCCCGGCTTCGAAGTACATCGAGACGACCGACCGGAGGGCGCAGGTGGAGGCACCGCCATATTCGTTCGTCAAACCATCACATCTACAAGAATCCCTACTCCGAAGCTGAAGCATACTGAAGCCACAATTATCGAAGTCACCATAGAGGATAGAGCGCATACCATCATCGCCGCCTACTGCCCCAAACTTCTGGTAAGAGAAGATTTGGATAAATTACTTAATTTGCGCCCCATTGTTGTTTTAGGAGGAGACCTCAATGCCAAGCACAATTATTGGAACAACTTCCGAGGCAACGTGAATGGGAAAACGCTCTTTTCACATATGCAGACGCACAACTACACGTTATGGCTCCGGACAAACCGACTCACTATCCAGCATACGCAAAGTATCCAAGTACTCTAGACATCGTACTTGAGAAAAACGCCAAGACCATCTCGCCACTGCGTACGCTGGATGAGTTATCATCAGATCACCTGCCCGTGAGCTTCAGTATTTAAGGGACGACTTCAAGGAGCCCCAGAAAACGGCGAAATTACAAGGAGGCCGACTGGGAAGGATTCAAGAAAGAGATAAACGAACGAATATACCTATCGTCGGCAACCCTGCGCTCGAAGGAAGAAATCGACGAAGCCGCAAGCACTCTGACCGAAATCATCCAACTTGTACAAGACAACTAGATACCATACAAAGACGAACAGACTTTTACGATCAAGCTTCCAGAGTATGTCCTATCGCTCATCAAGGAGAAAAATCGCCTGCGGCGCATCTACCATCAAACGCGCGACGGCTACTTCAAAACCGCCTACAACACTCTGCAGCGGGAGATCAAACAAGAAATCACCGATCTCAGACGCGAACTTTGGACGAAGAAAGTTACGTCACTCACGCCCAAAGATAACAGCCTGTGGAAAATGGCGAAAGCACTGAGACACGAAGATAACACGATCCCCCCGCTTGAGAAGTTAGACGGCTCAGGGCTGGCACTTTCACTAGAAAGGCAAACGCGCTCGCCGACGGATTTGAGAGAGCCTACGCAGCCACGGACGGCCTACGCGACCCGGAAACGGATCGACTAGTAGATGAGTCTCTACAACATCTCGATCAAGCAGAGCAGACGGACACCGCCGATATACATTTCTGCACGCCGAGCGAAGTAACCGTCATTATCAGGCGATTGAAGACAAATAAGGCGCCGGGAAGCGATCAAATACATAACATCTTACTGAAACATCTACCGCAGAAAGCAATAATTTTCATCACAAAGCTGTTCAATGCCTGCCTCATCACCGGACACTTCCCTCAGATCTGGAAAACGGCAACCGTGCTGCCCTTCTCGAAGCCTAACAAAGACAAGAGGCAGCCGACGAACTACCGGCCGATAAGTTTACTATCCACACTGATTCTCAACAGACTTTTACCACATCACGAAGACACATTGCCAGACGAGCAGTTCGGATTCAGGAAAAGGCATTCCACTACCCACCAGCTCTCCCGAGTAGCGGAATTCATCGCCAGAAGATTCAACGAACATCGCTTCACCGCCGCTGCGCTGATAGACTTGGAGAAGGCATTTGACACCGTTTGGATCAGAGGGCTACTGCACAAGTTGCACATACTCAACACGCCCATATACCTAACGAGAGTGATACAAGAATACCTAAAGAACAGAGTCTTTATCAGAAACGCGCTCTCAACACTATGTGAGATTCCAAAAGGCGTGCCACAAGGGAGTCTACTGGGACCTCATCTTTTCAACATCTTCACACATGATATCCCCCGAGACGACAGATGCAACTTATCCATATACGCAGACGACGTCAAACTTTACGTTTCCTCGCTGAAAGCAGACATGGCGGCCATATACCTACAGAGGGCGCTCGACGCTCTAGTAGAGTTCTACAAGAAATGGCGACTCAAATTAAATGAGGCAAAGACCGAAGTGATAATGTAAATGAGGAAACGAAAAAGAAGAACACCAGACGTCAACATCGAAATGGGAGGACACGTCCTAGAATGGAAAGATGAAGTTGTTTACCTGGGCCTGACAATGGACTCACGTCTCAATTGGAAATCTCACATAGCCAAGATACACGCAAGAGCCAGAAAGGCAGTCGGCGCGATGAAGCCCATCTTCAACAGACGAAGTCCGCTGCGTCCCAGAACCAAGCTCCTGATCTACTACTCGCTCATCCGACCGGTACTGACATATGCTATTCCCGTGTGGAGTAGTATTTCTCATTCTGACCATTTGAAACTACAGACGCTACAAAATCTCTGCATTAAAATCGCATACAACACTAGAATCAGAACGAATCTAAAAAGACTACATGCCAGAGAATACATACCGACATTATTTGAATACACGCACCGACTGACAGACCGATTTTACAAATCTCTGAGACATAGTAAAAATAGACTTATCAAGGAAATCGGTCAATACAATGCACCCAGTGACTTTACTTTCAGATATACACACAGACTACCCAAACATATCCTGATGGACCTGGACCACATCTGGTATGTACCAGATTCAGACGCGGACGACTGAGCGAACAGTAGGTATTCCTAAACACCAGACCCCCCCCCCAAAAACTTATGTTTACATATCTATGTATATATCTATTTAATATTGTATAATATGTATGTTTATGTAAGTTTATTATAAATTTCCCATATAGTATGTATATATATCTCACATAAAAACAGACACACACACCCCTCACCACACAATGCAGGATTTCATATATTGAAATCACTGAAGGCCGACAAGTTTCATGTTGACTTTCGGCCGACTCTTCCCGGATGAGGTTTTTCATGGTTTCCTCATTCCCGAAGGCAAATGCGGAAGAGATCCAAAAAAAATAAGGACATGACCGACTCCTTTCCACTCCCAACATAACACAAACAGACACGTATGTATACATGGGCGCCTGCTAGTGCCGCAGCTGCTTGATGATGATGGAGCTTAGCATAACATGCAATTTTAGTAGGGTTTTTAGATAACAATTTTTCCCTACCGATGAAATACAAGGCCTTTAGTCTATAATAGCCAGGTAACATTTTAAAATACCCACATGAGGTAAAAATTGCAAGGCGCATATGACGCCGTTCTATTTATAAAGAACATTAACTTTAAATTCAGTAAATTTAAATGATTCATCTCTTCAAGAAACATAAGAATCTAGTAAATGAAAAAAAAAAAAAAACTTATCTTTACCGCTGGCAGCTGGACTGTTTCGCAAAGTACAAATCTTCAGTACAAAGAAACCAACCGAGGATAGCACGCGTGCTGCAAGGTGAGACCAACCAGGCCATGGCGCTTTTGGACATCGCAACATAATGTTAATTTATATTAGTTATACCGGGTTATCAGATTATTCTTAAATTAGATTCAATAGTTTTACTTTCTCTCTAAAAGTAATGGCGCCCTCATTAAATTCACTTTTACGCTCTGCTCACTTGCAAATTTCTCATGGTGACATTTCATCAAACCCTTGAGTGCTTAATTTAAAGCATAGAGTCTCATTTACAAACATGCTCATTTTATGTATTACAATAAATCCTTATATTATTTATTTAATACTGTCTTATCATTAATTAAGAACCTTCCAACAAACGTTACAGTGGCGACCCACGTGGTTTTGAACTAGATTAATGTATTTGCAAGTTTGCAGGCATATTTTCGGGAATTTTACTTGTCAATTAGGTTATGTTTTCGTTCCAAAATGGCTTGGTTGGTCTTGACATTGTAAGTACGCATGATTTTAGATTTTATCATGTAATTATTATGTTCAATCTTATGGGATGGTTTGTTTGTGCTCATTATGGGGAAACTGCGGGGTTATTTATGCGTGTGTAATTAGTTACACGTTAAATCTGTACCGTGATTTTACGGGTTTTGGGTGATAATTGATATGTGTCACGCAATATTATTTTGTAGGTACACTGTTAATTTTGCAGATGGGATGGAGTCAATTCTGCAATTTCATCTTACGTTGTGCTTAACCTTTTGTGACTTTCGATCTAATACAATGTCGTCTAATTATTTATTCGTTTCAGTAAATTTGGTAGGAATTCGTTGAACGAATACTTTGTCACATGGGTAATTAACAGCACTGCCGGCATTAATGATGGTCATGGCTCGATGCCTAGGTAATATCAAAATGGACTACACTTTAATAATGTAAGTTAATAATTTACATTATTAAATTATTTTATTCTTTCCTCGTTTTCATTTAATTTTGTTTCAAATTGACAATTTCAGGATACAGTAGTTCTTATAGGATTGGTTGTTTTCTCATATTCTTACATTCATTGGCAATTTTCTGGAAACGGAAAAATTCATTTCATGCTATGATATGTTATGCAACTTATCTTTTTACATTCAGTGGTTTATAGTGTATTTACTAGTTGATATCTGGCTTCTATATTTCACATAAGCTAACTGCTTTTCTGGGACATTTTTTCTGTGAAGTTTATTATAGGTGGACAATAATTTCATGCGACTCAAGTGGAATTTTGTCACAATAGTGTTGTACAAGAATGGAAACAACAACCGAATTTATATCAATGAAAATCTCACAAAAGAAAAAGAAAAAAAAGAGGTGTTATGAAAATATTTAACATGTTCATAACAATTGTAATCAGGTACTGATTACTAATATTAGTATTGTCTATGGTTTTTTTGACAGCCATATATCGGTGCAAATACACAGGGAGCGGTTTATTCTTGCTGGCCTTTTTACTTACCCACAGAGCCTGATTGGGCACGAACTCTATGGGAACATGACGAGTGCCAAGTTTCTTGTCTTTGTAAATCTTAAAGTCGAGCGGAGCAAATGCTCTTTTAAAAATCAATCCAGGCATCCGATCCTGGAAGTTACCGGATAATGCGTTCGACCTATTATTGTACGACCTATTATTATGAGACATCCAATCTTGAATAAGTGTGTCCCAGAAGGTGTAAGGGGAGAGCTGTTGTTACTAAAGAGTACATACGCAAATGGTTTAATGGTCTAAAAAAGTACCTAACTGACATCAATGCTATAGATCTTTTGGAAGACCCCAGAAGAATACTCAATGGCGATGAAACCAGTTTTAGTGTTTGCCCTAAAACTGGAAAAGTTATCGCACCAAAAGGCTGGAAAAATGTATATGAAATTCAAGCCGGGAATGAAAAAGAAACAATAACGGTAGTGTTAGTTATCACAGCTGCAGGTGACACCTTACAACCGATGGTCGTCTTTCCATATGTTCCACCACCACGAGATGTAATTCAAAGTATGCCCGATAAGCGGTTCCTTGGTCGTTCAGAGACTGGTTGGATGAGAAGTGAAATATTCTTTGAATACGTAGCCAATGCAGCAGTGGCGGTCGGTGACTTTTTGTATAAGGTATGCTGGTGTATATTAAGGCGGGTCACGATTGTATGGGGGAAAAAAAAAACTTGTTTTGGTTTGTCTGTTAGTGATAAAAGGGTGTTAAATGAAGATGTAAAATCACGTAATTTTTTTAATAATATTTGGATATCATCTTCTTCCTCCGGATTGAGTTTGAAATTTCACAAAATAGAGAAAAACCCACCCTTGTTAAATCTCTTCAAAATATTAGATAAACAATTAAAAATTAACTTTTTTTCAATAAAACACAAATTAGAGAGAATATTCTGACTTATTTATTAAAAAATATATATGATTATAATAAACATTATCTCAAGACAGTGTATTCAAATACCAGCAAAATCCTTCTTACTCTCAAATTTCGGCATTATTTTGCGAGACTCAATCTTTGCCTTAATAAGACCTTCTCTTGCAGACTTCGTACATAAAGTAGTTGAGGCTTCAGTAACAGTCTTTACAGCTCTTTCAACTGCTTGAGTATGACATGGCAGACGCAGAAGAGGCAATTTACCTTCGCCCCCCTGTGCTACAAATAATTGAAGATCTTCATCCGATATATTCTTCAGTATTGGGGGTTCGGTTACATTTTGCTGCCAATTAATAAGGTCGTAGTAATATGATGCATCGAGGTTTATGTTTGGAAGTTGGAACAGCCTTGTTTTACTTAGTTTCTTACTGCGTGCTTTTAGAACACGACGCGCAGCTAATTCCCGGATATGCTTGTGAGGGTCAGTTAACATTGCAAGTAGTAAATTTTCGGGGTGTGCGAAGTAACTGTTTCTTTCTATGACTGGATCAATTATAGTTTTTAGTTCAGGGGATAAGTATCTAGACGCTGAAATTAGCTGCCATAGGTGACGTGCTCCATCTTTACAGGCGGGATGAGTTTTAATACTGAACCAAGTCAGAGCATAAACTTTAACAACGTACGTTGCTAAAATAATAAGATTCTCTGTAGGAGCTTCCGTTGCAACATAAAGACGAAGAATTCGGTTAGCACGCGTAAGCAATCTGGCATGAGACATTTTTCCAGGAGATTTGTGGCCTAAATCTTCAGGTAATTCCCCCACCGTAACTGCAGATACGATTTTATACAAATATAACTGATCTGTACTTAGGTCTTTAGTTAATAATTCAGGCAACTCTCCGTCAATTTTCTGAAAGTGAACAATAGGCTTTTTTTCACAGTTTTCTAAAGCTAATCCTATTGTCCCTGAATATGTTTGAGGTCCAGATGTCTTACCGTCAAGATGGGTGAACAAATGACGAAATGGTAACTCGTTCATGTGAAGCAAGCAAATTATCCATTGCAATGGTTTATCCAAACGTTTTTCAAGCAAACGTATTATACCTCCATGTTTTCCAACGTTTACGTTCGTTCCGTCACATCCAATAGCCATTAATGGTTCAAATGGTATTTCTTCCTTTAAAAAATAATCGACAATTGTTCTTTCTATAACTTTCGACGTGCCAGAGTTTGGTGCAATATAACCCAAATATATTGAGTCTGGCTCTTTTATCATTGAAATATGCTCTTCAATGATTAGTTCTCTGTAATGCCTCCCCCCTTTTTCCCTGATAATTAATGTTTTATCTTTCCGGCCATCAAAATATAATGCGGGTATTTGTAAAACTATGTATTGTGCCTTAATATTTTCCCTTGTTTTTTTTCGTTCTCTGCGAAGTTTACTTTTGTCAATAACTGGAATATTAGACTTGATGTCATACAGAACTGCTGAGGCAATGGCTGCCGCTGCTCTATCCGAAACTCCATATCTATCACAAGTTTTCGACAGTGTAGAATAATCAATAGTGACCGCAGCCTGCTTCTGAGGCATTTGAGATATAACATTTGGTTTGAAAACATCATTGCAATCGGATTCATTTGATGCAGAAGACGTGGAAATATCGATTAGAGAGGTAGTTGGCTTACCTGTGCTTTCCTTTTTAGACGTACGCAAGGATTTTTGTTTCAGAAGTTTTCTTTTCAACGCAATTTTCATTCGTTTTATTGTAGCGGTATCCACATTTCCTATTATCATTTTTCGTGTAGTACGTTGCTCACTAATGAAACTCTGTTCATTTACAGGTATATTTTTATCTTTAGGACAGTCACATTTACTGAAATCTTTGCATTTGCAAGACGAAATATCAAACAGCACTTTACTTCTGCGACGGAATTCCTCCATTTTTTTCTCCGGTATTTTAGGATGTGACTTAAGAAGGTTTTTGCATTTAAAATGATATGACCTCAACATGCGTGCTACTCGCGATTGTGTAACGATGGGAATAGAAGCCTTTCTCCATATTTCTTCAATTCGTGCTGTCACAGTACACTCTATTTGCTGAAATTTGGGTTCTAGTTTGGTCTCTTGATTTAATTTTATTTGATGCCTGGTCCACTCAAAAAACTTCATAACATCACAATAAATTGGTAAAACATTGTCTTTAACGTCGCAAATTTCACCAAATATGGGACTTTTTAACGCATTCCGAGTACGTTCCATTGCGAAAACTTGTGCAACGCGATTTACCGCCTGCGATACTGACTCCAAACTCCGACGTCGGTTGCGCAGAGTCGCTGCGCTTAGTGCAATCGGTGCTTCCCCCGCCCTCACCTCGAGCCACTAATAATCAAAACTCGGATTTTTTGTAAATGAATTCGTAAATACGTACCATATTTGCCATACAATATTACAAAAAATATAGTATAAAGGATTCGTAGTAACTTTTATACACACTAGAAAATACCTCTAAAAATGAAAATTTTCAAAACTTTGAAGTGAATCCGGAGGAAGAAGATCGTATTAGAAATTTAAAAAATTTTAAACACGTCGGTTTGAACCCATTTGGCACCCTTTTATCGCTAACAGAATCTAAAATTATCATTTTTTTTTAAATGACCCACCTTAGTGTATATACCTAATATCAACACTATATACAACCGGGGTGTCAAACTGAATTTTCTTAAGGGCCGTTTATAAGATTTAGCGTGTGAAAGCGGGCCAGACTAAAAATTAAACCCATACTCAATTGTTAAATTCTTTATTTAGCTAGATATGTACCTAGTAGTTATAAATTTTCATTAATGTTAAAAAGGAGGGTAAATTATCTCGAGCTGGACACCTGACTTCTCTTATTTTTGATAAGCTCATTGATTTCGGGTGTAAAATTCGTGGTAGTTTCGACAACTTGATCAGTTGCAGTCGGAATATGAAAAAGGTTATCTCCGCTGTGAGACGGCTTGTGGACTCTTAAATGTTCCTTTTGTGATCATGAATAGTTGCAGTCGGAACATGAAAATGGTTTTTCTCCACTATGAGTAAACTTGTGAGTTTTTAAAGTCACCTTTCTAGCACGTAAATATTTACAATCGGAACATACAAAAGGTTTTTCTCCACGGTGAGACGGCTTGGGGAGAAGATTTGTGACTTTGTCAGCTATCACTGTGACTAGGCGCATTGAGGAAATAGCTGAAGACAGTGAGATACAATTGTTGGAGAGGATTAATATATCACCGTGGTATGCACTCCAGGTTGACAAATCTACAGAAAACGACAACAAGGCATAATAATTGTTTATGTGCAATATCTATATCATGAGGGTGTGTTAAGAGCACTATATAGTCGCTAACCAATACCAAAATTGCAGAACTGTTCAATTCACTGGATGGTGCTAAACTAAAATGGTTGCGGGCCATATTGATAGGGCCCGAGGGCCACATGCGGCCCGCGGGCCGTATCTTTGACACTCCTGATATACAATATCCCACAAACAAGATGCAATTATCGACAAAAATAGTCTAAATAATCAAATTAGCTTTATACAACCGTTATGCTTCACATGAAATATTACAGTTCCCTAATTAAATGACTTAAATAGGTATTCCGAAAGATATTCAATGTATCAATCGGATTCAGCTATTCAAGACAACAAATAACTATCCAAAGGTGGTCAGGCAAACAAATCTCTAATGGTACTAAGTCCACTCGCTTCGCCCACTGTGCCCACAAGCATTAAAGTCGTTTTTAATTAATTATGCGTTGGATGCTCCAATGAAATCCGTATTCGGCCTTACTTCAACCACGGCAGGCTTGACTAAACGCGCATGCGCGAATATCAAATATTACACACTCATTCCTGCGTTGTGGACGTAGAATGAACGGAGCATCCACTGTTATAATAATTATTATTGAACTTATATTAAAGCTTGAAAAGAAGGGAAGCTCAGCATCCACAGTATGTATGGACGGACAGCGCCTGCAGTGCAGTGAATTCTTGGTTGGAGAAAAACTCTGTACCAAAACCAGTACTCTTGTTAGTAGATGGGCATAAATCCCATCTTACTCTTGAGTCCTCGCTGCATGGAGATGTCGGCAATGTTAGTATGTAAATATATAAGTAAAGTTTGATATTTGCAGATACGGCCCGCAGCGGGGTCGAGCAGACATCCCCCAGCCCAACCCCCGACAGAGGGCGCTGCACTCTAACCTCTGTCACTAACAGAAAACAATGTTAATCGCACCCGAAGAGCCATGTTGACCCGTGGTCTTGTACTTGTACACATTTTAATGTCTATAGTTATTTTGCAATGTTATTACTATGTAATTTTTGCTATACAAATGTATCAAATGTATTGTTATAAATAAATAAAATAAAGTACCCCCCACTTCCATACATTGCTTTCACCTACTTTTTGTGGGAACTAATTAATTATAAAATATATCTTTGCACATATTATGGGATCCGGAATAACCATGGCCAATATTTATTTGTTAACAGATAAATACAGGTTTTTAAAAAAGATAAAAAGTTTTTTAAGACATAGTGTTGTTTAACAGTGCAGCGTGGGTTCACAGATCCTGCCACATGTTTTCTGCCGGGGTGAAGCAATGACCGATATAAGGTTGCCTTTATTTTTTTGTGTGAACTTTTTGTAATGGGCCGTAAGGTCATAAATCATGATCAGATATACTTTGGACGAACTGTACGCTTTACGACCCTTGCCGGTAATAAACAATAATAATAGTGATAATTTTAGTGATAACTAACAGTAGTGTACCTTTTCCCCAACGTAAGGGAAGAAAAAGAGGATGTCGAGCCGGAAGGAAGGTTAGATTGGTCAAAAACCTGCGGTTAGCACGAACCAGGAATTTGCGTTCGCCTAAGTCTCTAACAATTGCCGCTTGGAATGCAAGATCTATGTACCAAAACCGGTACTCTTGTTAGTAGATGGGCATAAATCCCACCTTACTCTTGAGCTGAGCAAATTCTGTAATGACAATAAAATCATTCTCTATTCATTGCCCCCAAACACGACTCACTTGATGCAACCAGCGGATGTTAGCCTTTTCCTTACTCTTAAAGTCCATGTAAGCATGTATAAGTACATAAACTATAACTCGGTCCTAGATAATTATAATAGTTAAAAAAAAAGTATCTCAATATGAAAATCTAATAACCAGCATTATTCTTTTTTTACAGGTATCTATCTATCACCTCAAGCATCCACCTCAGCCTCAGCATTCGCAATCTGATGTGAACATAAATTTAATGTCACCGCCGTCGCCGCTGATTTCACCCCCCGCAGAGTGAGGAAGAGCGACCACAGTCGTGGTCGTCTACCTTACCCACAGCATGGCGAAAAAAGGGGAAATCACAAGACGAGTCAGTTGCTGAGGCGCTGATTCGTTTGGAAAACATTTCTTCCACTATCAATAATACCCGGTCAGAGGAGAATGAATTTCATTTCCTTGGTTTAAATGTCGCGTCCCAATTACAGACATTGCCCCTGTACGAGGCATTAGAAATTCAAAATAAAGTACAGCAACTTTTCAGCTAGACAAAAACAAATCCACCAGAACCTTCCTGCCAACACATCTTTGCCAACACACGTGACATTTTCTACTGTAAATAATAAATTTACAACCGATCCACTTCTGGCTCCAAATATTGAACCATTTACATATTCTATTCTTCCTACAGCAAAAAGTCAAATCAAACCACTTTCAATAACGAACTTCAAATCTATTAAACAAGAACGTTTTGAAATAGATTTGTTAAGTGAACCGTGGGAACGTTCATAATGTATTTTCAGAACATTCAATCTGTAATATGATATACCTACTACCTACTGCGTAGGTAACATCAACCATTACTTACAATCGGCCAGTTCCGGAATAAATATCCTTGCGACCAGATGTGTGTTTATTTTACCTCCATATTCAAGTACATTACATTGGCGACGAGGATAAATTTTATTAAAACGGAACGGATCAACGGAAATTGGACCACTTACTGTGAAAGATTAGAAGGCAGTTTTTTGGTTAATAAAACGGTCCCAAGATTTAAAAGTACCCACATTAATTTCAATGGTGGGCGATATTGCACATGACCTCTGGTCAACTTATGTAGCCCGGTGAGATTAACGGAAATGAAATACGAAGACCTGAAAAAAGTTATGCAAGATCATCTTCAACTGAAACCGTCAGTGATGGCGGAGAGATACAAGTTTCGACAAACCCGGCAGCAGCGGGAGGAGTCCATTTCACAGTATGTCGCGACTCTGAGAAAATACGCAAGATTTTGTAAATTCGGGGAGAAACTAGACGAGAATTTGCGAGATCAGTTGGTGTGCGGACTTCGCAGCGATGTGATTCGACAACGCCTTTTTGCTGAGGAGACGCTTGCATTTGCTAAAGCCGTTTCGTTAGCAAATTTGTTATGAAACTATTTCATATTTTCCAACAATTGTGGTCAGGTACTGTGTTACCTTTAAGTTATGTTTGTTTATGGTCTGTTTGAACAGCCATACACACCGGCGGTGAAGGTAGTTTAGTTTTTTCCAGAAAACGAAACGTCACTTCCCGTTTGAGCCCGGTAGGGGCACCCTGGCTCAAACGGGACGGCAGTGCTATTTTTACGAGAATTAAATATTAAGCGGTAATTATTTTGGAGCGTAACGATTGTTACTTTAACGGATTAAATAAATTAAAATGACAAAATAAAGTTCGTGATCGGTTCGCGGGTAAATTACGGAGAATGCGTGAAGCAAGTCCGAAGTTGTAATAAGAAACGCGAGACGGTGTAATACGAAAGGTGAAATTGGATTCCGAAGAATCAATGCGAGAGAACGTGAATCCGCGCTCGTTCCGAACCTGTTGATTGTCAGGATTGACGATAATCGTGGATATTATCGATCGGATGTTATATTTGGGAGGCGAGACCGCTCTATTCGAACTCTGCCAAGCACGCGGTTGCGCGTGTTGAATGTCGCCCTTGCTGACGAGTACATGGTTGCCGGGATCAACTAGCCGAGTCCTAGATGACCCGGACGCACGAGACTGAACGGGATTCGGAGCTGGCTGGCTTGCCGCTCCGAGCTGA